>CM077005.1:54743673-55343673 GCA_039090855.1 Macrothele yani
GGAGCGATATATCCAACATGTAGTGTCATGGTATGGGCTGGCATCATGATCAATGGCCGTACGTCCCTCTATGTGCTTCCAACTGGGACTATGACTGACCAACGATACATTAATGATGTTCTGCTACCTCATGTTCGCATGTTCCGTGGTGCTGTCGGTGATAGATTCATTTTCATGGATGACAACGCAACATGTCATCGAACAGTCGCTGTCCAGGAGTGTCTTGAGAGCGAGGATATTCAACGCTTCGTATGGCCAGCACGTTCTCCAGATCTGAATCCCATTGAAAATGTGTGGGATGCTTTGGGGAGGAGTCTTGCTGGTCGCCAATGCCCTCCAACAAACAAGGACACCCTCATCCGTGCACTGACAGAGGAATGGGATAAATTACCCCAACAGCTGCTTGATAATGTTGTGCAAAGCATGACACGACGTGTGGAATCTTGCATCGCCCTCCATGGTGGCCATATCCCGTATTGACATCTTACGCCGGAACGCCTGCGGACGGTAATTGCATTTTTTTTCACGTTTACGTATTCTGCACAAAATGGCCTGTTTGTCCCTTGAACACGTTCCAAAGCCTTCTGGATTTCAGAGCACAATAAATTGTCTTTCTTGTAATGTCCTGGCATTCTGACATTATTTTATTTCACTTGGCATCCAACCACACTTACTTTTTTATGCGCTATATAGCCGTTTATGATCCGTCCATAGCAATTGTCCAGCAGTGTAAAATAAACTATAACTAGTACCATTTGAACAAATATTAAAAAATATATAATTGGATAAATATTTGTAGCATAAAAAGAAACGAAACTTCCTTTTTCATCATAGCCTGAATTTATTACAATTATTTGGGTTGGTAACCTAAAAAGTCTCCGGGGGGGTCGTTTCCGGGAGGGCTTCGCCCCCTGGATGTATGCCTGAAAGAAACACTGCTTATACCGTTAAGCTGTTTGGCTTGTCGTTTGATCTGAGACAGAGGTCAATTAATCTATGGCTGTGTATTACGCCGCGTCATTCATGCTTTTGAAAATGTGCTGCTCTCGTCCCAGAACAAGTTTTTCATTGCGGGGCAACAAGAGTGTTATTGTTTGGTTCATTAGCCGTTGTTAGCTGGCCTGTCCCAGCTATCACGACGCTGCTGCCATGACCGGTTAATTAAAATTGTCGCGTAACTTCGGTGATTTCCAAGTCAGCTGCTGGGTCGCAGTGCCCGGATGTTCTCTTAGTGGCGAGTGACAACTTGTCACCGACAGAGAGTGAACGTGACCGCAGCACCTGCGCATGACGAATTGAACCTAGATCTACTGATCGACTTGCGGAGTTTTAGCGGTTATGCCACGCTTCATTTATTCCCCCTCTTCTGCCGGTAAATGGGAAAGGCCATTGGTTATATCAGATACATGGACAAGAACACATTTGCTGTGCTGCCTCATAGAAATAATGATTTAGAAAATTGGATGAAGGAAAAAAAAAGCGAATTAATTGATTCCTTTCCCCTTCTTTCTTCATTTCCTTTTATTTTGATCGGGAAACCATTTCTGAGTATAATTTAAACTATTATTCTGAAAAACACTGCCATTTAAATCTTGCTCGAAATTTTAAAAATGATAAAACGTTTTTTTTTATCCGTAATAGAGTCGTTATAAGTTCTTTAATATTTAAACTGCAGTATTTGATTGGCTGTTTGAGCCACTGAACTGGGAAAACAAAGGGATGAAGTTTAAAAGATATTAACTCACCTTCGTTTTGCTGATGGCGTAGTCAATTTTGCAACTACCCCTTCAGAGCTGCGAGGTATGATCCAGGAACTTGTAACGAAGTAAATTTCTCCGTCATTTTTGGTCCACGCCGGTGATCGAACCCGAGTTCTCTTATTCCGGAACAAGTCGCTCTACCAACTGAGCTACGCAGACGTTCGTTCTCGCTGCTGTCTGCCTTTATGTCGTGTGCGTCCTGCGGGGCAGGCACGTCACCCCCCCGAAAGAGGGCCGGGTGCATGGCCCACAGGTAAGCTGGGGCCATGTGTCGTTGCAGGCAGTCATCCGCTGAAGAGCGTGCACTTGAGAACTCCCAGTCAATCTGGTGTGTGGAATGCAACATCACACACATTTATTTTTCGAAACGCTGAAGAAGGGATTCTCTTATTTTTCCAGTCTCGCGGTGTGGAAAGAACATCACACCATTGCGAAATCTTTAACGGCCGGGTCATCCGTGAAGTTCGGGCGCCATTATAACGAAGTAAATTTCTCTGTCATTTTTGGTCCACGGCGGGGATCGAACCCGAGTTCTCTTATTCCGGAACAAGTCGCTCTACCAACTGAGCTACGCAGACGTTCGTTCTCGCTGCTATCTGCCTTTACGTCGTGTGCGTCCTGCGGAGCAGGCACGTCACAAGCTTGCTGACAAGAACAAAGAAGTGGCATTAAAATGAACTTTCACAAGACAAAACTGATGTACTCAAATACAAGAAATGAAGATTTATCGATTGATTGGGGAAAGCTGGATAACAAATTGAACTTGAACAAAAGATGTCAAGCAAGGGACACATTGTTGAAGAAATTGATCGGCGTATAAAAATTGGTTGTAGAGCTTTTGGAAGAAACAGTACAATTCTCAAGAACAATATGCCATTATTCTTGATCTCAAAGCCTTGTGACGATAATACATTCAGGGTGTTCAGTTAATGCGGCGACAAACTCAGAGGGTTGTTAGTAGACATCAAGGGGAACAAAAATTGAAATGGAACATGGTGTCTCAAACCGCGTTTAGTCGGTGAAAATCGCGAAAGCCGCACTGGTGGCGCAGTGGTCTAAGCGATGGCCTCTGATCATTCGTCCGAAAGGGATCCGGGTTCGAAACCCGGTGAGGCATGGATGTTGTGTTTGTTTTACGGCCCTGGCTCTCTCCCTTCCCTGGAACCAGTGACCTTAAATTAGGGACGGGCGACTGCTTATAGCCCATTGAGTTGCTCACGGTGGTCGTTAATCCTCCAATCAAAAAACAAAAACAAAAAATCGCGAAAATACGTATGCAGGTTCTGACGTCACGCGGGGACGACAAAAAGTACAATAATATCTACAAGAAGTTTTATTTTACAGCATGCTTACAACACAGCTTGTGGTTCACAGTATAATGCTGGAAAGGGAATGATGTGAACGAAATTATTACAGGTGTTGTTAAAAATTATTATATTGAAGTTATTACATTTTTGTGCACAGTACAGTGCTGGAAAGGGAACGATGAGAATGACGTGAAAGAAATTTTTACAGGTGTTGTTCGAAGTGGCGGCCACTGACGTCATTGCACAGTCTACAACGACGTAAAAACGATTCCCGAACGTGCTCGAAGATACCGGGTGTGCTATTGATGTCTGCCGCAGCGACGACGATCCGCGCTATGAGTTCCTCCGGTGTGTCCACAGACGTCTCATAAACGAGTGATTTAAGTTGACCACAGAGGAAGAAGTCCAACGGATTGAGATCGGCGAACGTGGAGGCCAATTAACGGGTCCGGCGCGTCCAATCCACCTCCCTGGGTATGTAGCATCGAGGTGGTTAGGCACCACGCGGGAAAAATATGCTGGGGCACCATCATGCATGAACCGCCCGCCGTTTCGCGACGCTGCTTACGTCAGACATTGTGAGTGAACCCACGAACGCATTCAGCGATCCGCCTTCCCTTTCCTCTGCGTATTTTCGCGATTTTCACCGACTAAACGTGGTTTGCGGCTCCATGTTCCATTTCAATTTTTGTTCCTCTTGATGTCTGCTAACAACCCTCTGATTTTGTTGCCGCATTAACTGAACACCCTGTATATTAAGATAATACAACGTAGTATGTCACAAATATTTATTTTTCAAGCCAAACATGGTTTCGCTGGGTATTGGCCTAGCTTCATCAGGACGAATGGCCTAATACCCAGCGAAGCCATGGTCGGCTTGAAAAAATAAATATTTGTGACATACTACGTTTTATTATCTTAATATATAAAATATGGTATTATGCCTTAAAAGAAAAGTGTTTAATCAATGCATCCTTCCGGTGCTTAAGTACGGAGCACAGTCGTGGACCTTAACTAAAAAAAAAAACATACAAAGACAGCAGACAACTGAAAGAATCAAGGGGAAATGCATGCTTGGTGGAACCAGGAAAGATAAGAAGAAGAACTAGTGGGTAAAGGAAATGACAAGAGCGGAAGTTATCATGATGAAAGTGAAATCCCTAAAATGTCAATGAGCTGGGCATGTTGCCAGAAGAACGGATTGCCGATGGACAACGGAAATTCTAGACTTGATTACAAGGGACAGGAAAAGACCAAAAGAAGATCACATGGGAGATGGCTGGATGAAATTTGAAAGCATGTGGGAGTAACATGGAGAAGATTGCCTCAAGAGAGACCTTTCATAGATCTTCATCCAGCAGTGGATTGATATTGGTTGACGACGATGATGATGATGATGATTTGATTGGCAGCTTCTATAAGTTTAAATAAAAATGAGGAGCATTTTAAAGAACAGCCTACAAAACCAGGGGATCATAGGTTTTAACAAGAGTAAATTTTAATAATTTTTTTTAATATATTTGAAGTTAAAATCATTTCTCCTTCAGCTGGTGCTACAGGGAGAGCTTTGGAGATGGTTCCTTTTTTCACCAGTTTTCTGTCAGCAGTGTTTAAAAGGAGGATTCACGGAGTTCAGTTTTATGACTTTTTAGCTCAGCGAGGAAGTGAGTGCACAATGATGTTTTCCTAGGGATATTATCAAGCACATAGATATTCAAACATTTTCAGGTCCTAATGGACCAAATTCTCACGGTAAGACCGGGAGACGATAATGAGTAACAAAAGAGCTGGACAAGGCGTCGCAAAGATTGGTCAGGAAAAAGTGTCCGAGAGAGAAAGCAATTAGAAATTACTCAACGAGAAGGGAGAAAGCACGGGAGTTTGTTTCTAGCTTCTAAGAAAGAGGAGGACAAGCAAGGAGAGATTTGAAGCCGAGAGGACTTTCTAATCGGGCTGTTGAAGAGAGGGTTTCGAAGATTTTTCTCCATGTCATACAAATGGCTAGTGAGGCAATGCAAAATTCTAACGCTTTATCTTGGATAGAAAATTTAAAGTCCCGTCCACGTTGATGAGTGGAAGAAGTTGAAGACTCATACTGGTGAATTAAAGAGGCGAAGGTCCCAAGCTGGTGAGTGAAAGATACGAAGGTCCCTGTTCGGGCACCATAAAATACATCAAAATGTGAACAACATGATTATTGTGGTAAATGTTATTAATGTAGGCTACACTGAAAAAAAAACCCCAAAAAAACCGTCGTGATTATCTTTTGTGTATCTTTTCTTTGTATATATTCTCTAGGTTTTATGTCAGTGTAGTTCAAGCAGGGCCGTAGGTACCGGGAGGGCAGTTACCCTTCCGGTATGGTTATTTCATGGGAGTAAAGTCATGCTCTGGGGGATGTAAAAAATAGAAATCGTAACTAGAAAAGAAGTTACACCCTTCAGTATTTTCTTTTATACGCTTTCCAATCGTAGGCGTATATGCTTCAGCTTCGTCCATCTGTCTGTCTGTGCGCTAACTCAAGTAAAAATGGTCCGATTTCGATGAAATTTTACTATGATGTAGGGGACAACCTGGGGACGAACCCTATTGAAAATGGACGAAATGGGGCCAAAGGTCAGGACATAGGAGAGGGATCCATCCCATCGCCCTTATGCGTCATAACTTTAGTAAAAATGATTCGATTGCGATAAAAAATTATCATGTTGAAAATTATCGAAATGGGGTTAAAGGTCAGGGCACAAGAGCGAGATCTATTCCACAGCCATTATCCTCATAACTTGACTAAAAATACTTCTATTGCGACAAAACTTTAGTTTGTTGTTCCGGAGGTATACTGAACCAATTCTGTTTAATATCATTGAAATGGGGTCAAAGGTCAGGGCACAGGATATATCATTGAAATGGGGTCAAAGGTCAGTCCACAGCCATTATCTTCATAACTTGAGTAATAAGTTGAGTAAAAATGCTTCTATTGCGACAAAACTTTAGCATGTTGTTCCGGAGGTATACTGAAAGAATCAATAGTCAGAGTAGGAAGGAGGGTTTGTCTGCGCGCGATTTCTGGCATGTTGGAAAGCGTATCATAACCAATGCATTGCATGATTTTACTAACTTGTTAAAGACTTTGGTTAGTCTTATACAGTATTCCATACAGTTAACCAGGTTACAGAATAATATATTCTATGAGGTGTGAACATCTCATATCCATGAAGGCAATCTTCCAAAATAGTGAATGGAGGCATAGAAAACAAAATATTGCTATGTCTAACCAAGCCCTACACCGAAAGCTTCTTCCTCTTGTTACGTTCACTATCCGATACGCATTCGTTCTGCGCTTGTTTGTTTTTCGTTCTACATTTCGAGAAGGTCATGGAGGTTAGACATATCGAACAGTCTTTGGGATGAAGAGATAATTAATCATCTGGTTTGTTTTTCGTTCAGCTGTATACTGTTGTGTTGCCGGCGTTCACATAACGTTTACACTTTAATTTAATTGATTTTTATAACCTGTGGTATTTGGACAAATACCTAGTTTTTACATATTGAATAGAATTATGTCAAAAACCTGAAATGCGATTTTTGAACGACCATAATACTTTCCTATAAAGGTGGTGGGTGAGAAAGTAACAAGCTAGTAAAATCATGCAATGCATTGATTACGATACGCTTTCCAACATACCAGAAATCATTACTCGTTATTACTTACGTTATGAGGATAACGGCTGTGGAATAAATCTCGCTCCTGTGTCCTAACGTTGACCCTATTTTGATGACATTAAACAGAATTGGTTCAGTATACCTCCGGAGCAGCATACTGAAGTTTTGTCGCAATAGAAGCATTTTTACATAAGTTATGACGCATACGGGAAATGGAATGGATCCCGCTCCTATGGCGTGACCTTTCACCCCATTTCGCCCATTTTCAATAGGCTTTGTAGCCAGGTGGTCCCCTACCACGTACTAAGATTTCATCGACATCGAAGCATTTTTACGTACGTTATGACGCATAAAGGCGATGGAGTGGATCCCGCTCCTATGTCCTGACCTTTGACCCCATTTCGCCCATTTTCAAAAGGGTTCGTCCCCAGGTGGTCCCCTACCGCATTCTAAATTTTCATCGAAATCGAACTATTTTTACGCGAGTTATCGTGCGGACAAACAGACAGACGGACAAAGCTGGAGCATATACATTTCTTCAACCTACGGTTGTAAAAAAACACGTATTATTTGAGGGGAATTCGAAGGGGTGTAATTTTGAACTCGAAGTTGGCATAATTTTGGACTCGAAGAGGCGCAATTTCAATTCGTGCCCTCCCAAATAAGAAAAGCTTGCTAAGTTCCTGAGTACAAATTATGTTCAGTAGCGGTTCATACCAGCGGTCGGTAAAATAGATGACCTGTATGACTTCCAAAGAGGACAGATCGTGGGATCCCATTTAGCAGAAGAGTGTGTAAACATAACAGCCAAGTGTTTCAAGAGCAACAGTCTCCACGGTTATGACTACGTACCCAAAGCATGGCAAGGCTTCATCGGTGAAGAACAGTGGGCGAAAACCGAGATCGAATGAGAGGGGCCGTCGAACACTAACAAGGATTGTGTCCAAACAAAGCAGAGCTGTTGCAGCAAAAATGACAGTTGAACTCTATGTCCCCCTGGAAGACCCTGTTTCCAGAAAAGGAGTCGGAGAGAACTTCGCAAAACCAACATCCATGGAAGAGATGCAATTGCTAAACTTTTAATCACAGACACCAACGTTACAATGCGAAAAAGATGGTGTCATGAGCATAAAACCTGGACAGCTGATGACTGAAAACATGTGATATGGTTCGATGAAAACCAATTTACATAAATCCCAACAGTAGGTCAGGTTTATATACGGAATGTCTACTTCCGACTACCAAACATAACGATGGACCGTGATGATTTGGGCAGCCATATCTTGCCATTCGGCTGGCCTGATTATTACCCTACATGGTCGAGTTACTGCCAGCATATACGTACTTACACACACTCTAGGGCAGAGATGGCGAAACCTTTTCCGACTAGTGTGCCCCTTATAGTTTGCTTTACTGCTTTCAAGTATCGAGTGTGCCACCTCTTGTTTGCATTTTTTTAGCACATCTTTTGTAAAAAGATCGTGCTTATGATACCGGTTTGTCCGTCTGTCCGCCTGTACCCACGATATCTCTGCAACTATCAGTCCGATTTGAAAAATACTTTTTGCGTTGGGAAGCTTGAAATATGCGAATGATGGTCCTTCATTTCGTTGTTGTTTTTTACGATGTACAATTTTGCCGCTAGATGGCGTAAATTCAGATGATGTCGAATTCAAAAATACGTTTTATTTCACATATTTGCTTCTAAACATCCGATTGAAAAAAATATTTTATCTTCCGATTCCATTTATGTCAAAGAGTATTTTAGATATAGTTACGTTTTCAAATGACGCATAGATTTTCCGCTAGGGGGCGCAAAATAAATTACATTTTTCCCGATAACTATTCTTCTAAAACACCGATTTGAAAACAAATTTCTTCAGCCGATACAACTCCTGATGGAAAATCTTTTGCATATAATTTCAAATTTTTGATAAAGAATACTTTGGCCAATAGGGGGCGTAAGTGTTAATTTTTGCTTCTGATGTATTTGACATAAAATTTGAGCTTCTAAAATAGCGAATGAAAAACCCTTTCGTGAACTGATGCCATTCACATCGATAAACCTTTTCACAATATTTTCTTTTTAAAATATTCCACAGTTTCTCCGCCAGGGGGCGTAGATGTATATCTTATTTTTGTCAATATCTCTACTTCTTGGACTAGGATTTGAAAATTCCTTCTTTGTTGGATAGTGTTTCCGATGCGAAATGTTTTTCCTATAAATTCAAAATTTTCAAGTAATTCATAGACTTTCCGCTTGGGGGAACAAAGGTAAATTGCGTTTTTTGCGTTATTTCTGCTTCTAAAACTCCGATTTGAAAAATTCTTCCTGTATCGCATACATGACCTGATCGAAAATATTTTTCACATCATTTCTAATGTTTGGTAAAGAATGGTTTGGCCACCAGGGGGCATAAGTGTTAATTTCTGCTTCTGGTGTATTTGTAGCAAAATCTGGGCTCGTGAAAACTCGACTAAATTTTTTTTCTTGGACCGATACCACTCATATTGAAAAACCTTTTGAGAATACTTTCTTCCTAAAATAATGCATGGTTTTCCCACCAGGGGACGTAAAGCCACATCTTATTTTTGTTGATATCTCTGTTTCTAAGAGTCCGATTTGAATAATTATTTCGGTGTTGGAGAGCGTTTCCGGGGCGAAATGTTTCTCATATAAATTCATGTTTTTCTTAACGCACAAGTCTGCAACCAGAGGGCGTAAGCTCACGATTCCGTTTACAGCAATATTTGAGGGATTAAAAACCCGATTGAAAAACTTCTTTCTTCCGTCAGATACTATTGTTTTCCATACCGGTTCCATTGACTTTAAATAGCTTTGATAAATTTAATTTGCGTCAGAACGGGTTCAAACGACGTGCTTATTACACCCGAAAATTCGGTGTCATCTTTCTTGGTTTTAGTTAACGTTAGTGTAAAACTTGTTGCTGAACGCTACTAGCCAAGGCATTTATGTTCAGTTCATAACCTATTGCCTTCAGGTTATGGGCACCATCAGTAGTCATAGATACTATTTTATTTAAGTCAGTGTGATTGTAGTTGGCAAACTCAGCAAAATCACCCCCCCCATTACATTTCCACAAGGAAATCTAACAAAAATATCTAACTTTGCTTGTGACGTCACGTCAGTGCTTTAGTCAAGACATACTGAAAACATATCCGCGTTGTCCAAATAAGATTTAATATGACATGTAACATCTTCACTCATTCTTGTTATTCTATCTTTAAGAGAGTTCCTTCTGGATGGCATTTCCTTAATTTTATTCTCAATTTGTTGCTTGTTGGGAAAATCTTTCAATAACGTGTCAGATCTGACTAAGAAAGCAGCCTTCAAAAAA
Organism: Macrothele yani; assembly: GCA_039090855.1. Lineage (NCBI taxonomy): Eukaryota > Metazoa > Arthropoda > Arachnida > Araneae > Macrothelidae > Macrothele > Macrothele yani. The sequence goes on from CM077005.1 coordinate 54,753,760, forward strand.
TCACCGTCACAAAGTGGCTTCCCACGCTGTACAGTACAGCGAAATAGATGAAAACTAGCCGCAGTGATATTATTCCTTGGCCTGAAAGGAGATACGGAACAATTTGATTGTTTTGCATATTGTTTCCCTTTTTGTGAAATGTACTCCCTTCTTTCTTCATTTGACATGGAACAAACATTATTATGATTCCTCTCAAAATGACGCTATACATTGAATTTGCGGAACACTACTCTTTCCGTACACAGGCAACAAACAGAAAGCTTAGTTGTTTTTCTCAATGACTTCAAACTCCGATGTCTACTGTTCTTGAAATACTCGGCCACTATCTTTGCTAAGTTTCGTTTTTTTTTTTTTTTTTTTGGCACCGAAAATATGTTTGCATGGTCCGGATACAAAAACACCAGCAAAGGAACAATTACAGTACACAAGAGAAATAAGCAGCAGCTACAAACAAATCAACCATCTTTGACAAAACGAAGCTCTGGACTGGCTTCGCAGTGTTGCCAAGTTGTAAATTTAAAATCTCTCCATCCATTGTTCAAGGTTACTTTCAGTTCTCACAGGAACTCGCTTTTTCACACATGTCTTCCTATCAGATTGGTTTTCTCTCCCTCCTGCAAAGGTAAGAGAGAAGCAGGCGAGGTGGGGACTTGAGCTGATGCAGGTGTGGACGTCTCGTGGTGGATGTCCGTAGGAGCGGAATGATAAAATAATGGTGTGCATGTGATACTTAACTTTTGGGAATCAATGCATAAGACGATTAAATGAGGTGAGGTTGATTTATTTACTACCCCTTTGGAGGACACTTTTTGGTTAGATTAATTTTCTTGTGAAAGCTCAGTTATTTGCAAGAAAACAATACAGACATGCTGTTGAAAAATTCTCTCTAAAAGAACTAAATTTTCATTTAATGTTAATGTTTTCATGTTGGTGTGCCACCCAGTGGCACGCGTGCCATAGGTTCGCCATCCCTGCTCTAGGGGATCATCCTATGGTCCAAATGTTGTGTCCCAACAATAATGCCATATTTCAAGATGATAATGCGTCCGTGCGCACAGCCAGAAAAGTTCAGTAACTTTAACATCTGCCCTTGCCAGTTTAATCACATGACTTGAATATCATCAAACCACTCTGGCCAGTTTTGGAGAGTACCGTGATAAGCAGATTCCCTTCTCCAACATCTCTGAGGCAATTGGCTGATGTTCTGATCGACGAATGGTACAACATTCCACTGGAGACTATTCAAAAGTTGTATGAATATATTCCAAGAGAGTTGGAAGCTGTATTAATGGCAAGTGGTGGTCCAACATCTCTGAAGAAATTGGCTGATGTTCTGATCGACGAATGGTACAACATTCCACTGGACACTATTCAAAAGCTGTATGAATCTATTCCAAGAAGGTTGGAAGCTGTATTAATGGCAAGTGGTGGTCCAACATCTCTGAAGAAATTGGCTGATGTTCTGATCGACGAATGGTACAACATTCCACTGGACACTATTCAAAAGCTGTATGAATCTATTCCAAGAAGGTTGGAAGCTGTATTAATGGCAAGTGGTGGTCCAACATCTCTGAAGAAATTGGCTGATGTTCTGATCGACGAATGGTACAACATTCCACTGGACACTATTCAAAAGCTGTATGAATCTATTCCAAGAAGGTTGGAAGCTGTATTAAAGGCAAATGGAGGTCCAACACCTTATTAATAAGGAAATATCGCCGATTTCCCAAATGTTCACATTATTTTTTCCAGCCCTTGTATGTTGCAGGGCTGTTCACTGAGTTTGTTTCAGTGCCCTGTCGCTAGGATTCGTTTGGACCTCCACTTGTAAAGAAATGAGAAGTTCCGGGTTTTACCTGTATTCGTCCCCGATGACGAAACAAATAAATAAAATGCCAGCTAAAGCGAAGACTCGATCTTTTCATAGTGAAGAGTAGGTTTATTCATTGTATTATATGGTGAAGGAAGGATTTTGAAGCTTTGTCCTGATTTTAAGTTTCTTTATATCATCAACACGTTGATCTGTCTCTGTGTTTATCATTCTGTTGACCTTATTTCTCGGTTATCTGGCAGCTAAGTTTGCTTTATCTGACTTTATTTTTCATTCTGCCTTCTCAACGCGGACATTCTTTCTCTAGCCATTTTCACGACACGGCGAATAATCTTTGAAATCCTCTCTTCAAGAGCTTGATTAGGAAGTCCTCTACGCTTCATCAATCTTTCCTTTCCTGTCTTCCTCTTTATAGACACCTGTGCTTTGTATCTGCTCTCCTAAAACACTCGGGTCACTTTTAAATGACTTCTCTCTCGGACACTTTCGTGTGACCACCCTTTGCAACCCAATGTCCAGCTCCTTTGTCATCCATTATCGTCTCTTCGTCTTGAGGTGAGAATTTGGTCCATTAGGACCTGCAAATGTTTGAATATCCATGTGCTTGACAATATCCCCAGGAAATGATCATTGTGCACTCCCTCCCTCGTGAAAGCAATAAAGTCATAAAATTATGCAATAAAGTCATAAAACTGAACTCTGTGAATACTTCTTTTTAACACTGCTGACAGAAAACTAGTGAAAAAAAGGGACCGTTTTCAAACTTCTCCCTGAAGCACCAGCTGAAGGAGAAATGGTTTTAACTTGCAATATACAAGGATTAAAATGTTTATTAAAATTCACTCTTCTTAAAACCAATGATTCCCTGGTTACAGTTCAACCAACCCTGTTAGCAAATCTTAGGGCTATAAGCAACCGCCCGTTAAAAATATATATATATATATATATATTTTTTTTTTTAGTGGAGGTTTCACGACCACCGCGAGCAACTTAATGGGCTATAAGCAATCGCCCGTCCCTAATTTAAGGTCACTGGCTCCAGGGAAGGGAGAGAGCCAGTGCCGTAAGAGAAACACAACATCCATGCCTCATCGGGATTCGAACCCGGACCCTTTTCGGACGAATGATCAGAGGGCCATCGCTTAGATTACTGCGCCACCGGGGGGCGGCCGTCCCAAATTTAAAGATATTTATTCCTCGTAAGAGGACGAACCAGCACCGTAAAACAAACACACCACCCACCCAATGCCTCATCTAGAAGTAAAACCCGTACCCAGATCGCGAGGACTGTCATTAGAAGATACGAACTTCGTGCCAATAAACACTCCAATAACAAGACTCGTATTAGCCGTCTTTTTGCACGATTAAAATACACACAGATAAATAGGGTTTCAATTATTAAAAGATTTGATGTTAAAACTGTATGTTAAAACCTATATATACAGTACATCAATGATACAAATGAAATCTTTCGAGTCCTACCATAGACTCATCTTCAGATTAAAAGCAAACAGAATGACAACTCAAGCAGCAAGTTTTATACTAAAGTAATAACAAGTTCATGACGTTTCTAATGAGCGTGTCAATCAGTTAATTGGGGAGGGTGATGAAATACATAAGTTACACTTAAGAACACAAATTCACAGTTCAGGATTAGAGTACTGAATCCAATTGTCCCGTCTTTTTACAGAGATCAACGTTTCTCAAGGCTGACGTGCATATCATCATCATCATCATCATCATTGTCAACCATTATCAATCCACTGCTGGACGAAGGTCTCCCCAAGTTTCCTCCACAACGGTCTGTCTTGTGCCAGTCTCCTCCATGTCACTCCCACATACTTTCGAATTTCATCCAACCCATCTTCCATGTGGTCTTCTTCTGGGTCTTTTCCTGTTCCTTGGAATCCAGTCTAAAATTTCGGCTGTCCATCGATGGTCTGTCCTTCTAGCAGTATGTCCAGCCCATTGCCATTTCAGGGATTTTACTCTGATCATGATGTCTTGCACTCTTGTCATTTTTCTCATCCACGAGTTCCTCTTCTTATATCTCCTAGTTACACCAAGCATGCACCTCTCCATGCTTTTTTGAGTTGCCTGCAGCCTTTGTATGTCTCTTTTAGTTAAGGTCCACGTCTCTGCACCATACGTAAGCACTGGAAGTATGCATTGATCAAACACTTTTCTTTTAAGACATAATGGCATATTGCTCTTGAAAATTATGCTGTTTCTTCCAAAGGCTCTCCAGGCAAGTTTTGTACGCCGATTAATTTCTTCATCAATGTGACCTTCACTTGATATCTGCTGTCCAAGATAAACGTACGTGTCTGTTATCTCCAGCTTTTCTCCATCAATCGATAAATCTTCATTTCTTGTAAAAGCATTGAACATCACTTTTGTCTTCTGAAAGTTCATTTTTAATCCCACTTCTTTACTCTTGTCAGCAAGTTCCTGGATCATACTCTGCAGCTCTGATGGGGTAGTTGCAAAAATCACTACGTCATCAGCAAAACGAAGGTGGGTTAGATAATCTCCATTAATCTTTATCCCCTTGTTTTCCCAGCTCAGCGACTGCAAGACACACTCCAATGTGGCATTAAAGAGCTTCGGAGATATGGTGTCCCCTTGTCTCACTCCCTTTCCAATTTTTACGTGTGTTGTATTTTCAAACAGCCTAATCTTTGCACTTGCATTTTCATAGATGTTATTAATAATATTAATGTATGCATCTTCAATACCGCAGGATTTCAAAGCCACTGTAACTGCTGATGGTTTCACCGAATCAAAGGCTTTTTCATAATCGATAAAAGCTATGCACAATGGAAGTTCATATTCCCTCGCACTTTCAATTAGTTCTCTCAGTACATGGATATGATCTATTGTGCTGTAGCCACTCCTGAATCCAGCTTGTTCTCTCGGTTGAGCCATGTCCAGTGTTGCCTTCAAGCGGTGTGAAAGAACTTTAGTGAAGATTTTGACGTGCATATATAACAAGGTATGTCATCATTACAACAAAAATGTTGTAGGTAGTGTATAAACATACTATCCATAAATAAGATCGAAGAACGTGAGTTAACAATGATCATAATGATCATATGTAGAGGATTTTAGGAAGAGAGTGTCTGACCCCAGGTCTTAAACAACCCTTGGAAATAGGAAGCTAGGAGATTTGGGCTAGAGTGCCCGATAGGAAAGTCACACGGAAGCGAGGTAGAAAGGGGGAGGAAGACGCCCTTATTTATTACAAGAGGGGCCAGTACCCGGGGTCCGACAGCTCAACGTGCCCATCCGACGCACGGCGGATATTTAGTGGATCGAGCGTTCGTACCTGCCTGGGATCGAACCTGAGGTCCTTTCCGGGACAGTCACGAACGTTGCCCATTAGGCCATCCGCGGCCCAACGTGAGTTAGCAAGGGCCAACACACGTGCTTCATCCCAAACTGGGAGGTGAGTGCCCTTAATCACCAAACTTGAAAGGGCTGTCGACGATGCATTCATACGTACATTATACTGATGTTCACTCAGTCTAGTCTTCAATGAACGAAGTGCTGATCCAATGTATAATAAATCATGTCCCAGTTAATCATTGGGTATCATGGGAACTCCGTCGATCGTTCATCTCGGTTTTTTTTTTTTTTTGGCCAGCGATTGAACGTTGATGGGTTTTATACCAAACGCCACATGATGTCTAAGACATATTAGGTGTGCAAATAAGTTTTAAAGCGTTTTAAGACAACACAACATGTAATTTGAGAGAAAACAACAATACCTTTACGAATCAAAATATGCGCCGTCATTATCTATCACCTTCCGCCATCGGTCGGGCAGGTGACGGATTCCAGCCATGAAGAATACTTCGTCGTGTGACGCAATGAAGTCGTCAACCCATTTTTACACTTCGTCACGTGTCCGGAACCGTACAGCAGACAAACCATGTTGCATCGATCGGAACAAATGATAGTCTGAAGGGGCTATGTTGGGACTATACACCGGGTGCTCCAAAATTTCTTAGCCGAGCGTCAACAACGTTTCCTTGACCGATTTCGCGACATGCGGCCTAGCGTTGCCATGCAGTAATTTCGCTGGACGCAATCGTTTGCCTGTGAATGGACGTTTCCGACAGATTTCCTGGTTCAATCGCAGCAATTGTTGCTTGTAGCGATCAGCAGTAACAGTTTGACCCTGTTCCAATAGTTCATAATAGAGCACACTCTTCATATCCCACCAGATGCACAGCAGAACTTTCTTGGAGTGAATATTGCGTTTTGGTGTCGAAGTCGTTGCTTCACCGGGGTCTATCCAGTGTTTTTTGCGTTTGGGATTGTCGTATTATATCCACTGTTCATCACCCGTAACGATTTTCCACAGGAAAGACTTTCTGTGTTGTTTATTCAACAGATTCAAACACTTCATGACACGCTCATCGTTGTTCCTCTATCTCAGGTCAGGTGGCACCCATTTTCCTTCCTTCTGAATCTTTCCCATTGCGCATAAACGATTGGAAATGGTTTGTTGAGTTACCCCCAGTTGTTCAGCTAGTTCTTTGTGCGTTTGAGATGAATCTTCATCCAGCAATGCTTGCATTTCCTCATGTGCAACTTTCTGCAGGCCGACAAAATCAGCTGCTTTAAACCGTCTAAACCAAAACTCACACGTGCTTTTCAATACAATATTCTCCCCCAGAACAGAACAGATCGATGCACATGCGTTTGCAGCACTTTTTCCTTGATGAAATTCGTAACGAATACAATGTCGAATAAATGCAGTATCGCTTGCCATCTTGTGCACATCGGTAGGTGAAAGATGGCAAGCGATACTGTGGGCAAACTTCTGTGTCAAATTTTATACTCAGGACCCCAGTTAGGATCACATGGCAACAACGCGGGGGAATTTCAAATATGTAAATTAGCGGTATACGTCACACAAAAACCACTTTAAAACTTATTTGTACACATAATACATTTTTTTTTAAAATGCTAGTAACTGGTGGAGCAAAATTTATAGAACCCTTGTTATCACTTTAGTATAAAACTTGCTGCTTGAGTTGTTATTCTGTTTGCTATTAATCTGAAGATGAGTCTATGGTAGACTCGAAAAATCTCATTTGTATCATTGATGTATATACATGTATAATAGGATTTAACATACAGTTTTAATATTAAATATTTTAATAATTGAGACCTTATTTGTCTGTGTGTATTTTAATCGTGCAAAAAGACGGCAAATACGAGTCTCGTTACTGGAGGATTGTCATTATCAGTCTCCAAATATCATTAGAAAACATATAAGCTGCTTATTTTGATATTAAGGATTAGAAGTACTGGTTCGACAACTCATCTTGTTCTAGAATTTTCCCTGCGTTTACTAAAACAAAATCATTTTATTTCTCTCACTATTTATTTGAAATTTCCTTCTTTGCAGCATTCGTTTTCACATTGGGTTTTTTAATTGTAGGTCTTTCTTAGCTTAATTTGGTTTTACTTTGATTTTCTCTTCTTTAAAATCTGTTTTTCTTTCAGAATATGTATATTCATACATCATCATCATCCATTATCAATCCTATACATCATATTTAAGATATTCTTTACGCAATTTTGAGATCGTGGTGTATTTACACATATGTTCAAAATTAAGAGAATTTGCACATTTTGTCGAATTTCTGAAAAACTAATGAACACATTTTAATGAAATTTGGTATGGATACACAGTTATATAAGAGAAAATATTACACCATACAACAGTCATGGTACTCTCTCATGATCGTCAGTAAGACTCATCAGCGCAGGAATGTCCAAAATCCACGTTGCGAGATCGAACATAAAATGACTCTAATATGGGGTATGGTCCCCTCTCACAGCGCTACGTCATACTGGAAACGAGATAGTTGATTGGTCCCTGTGGCAGTCGGTCCCACTAATGCCGCAACGCAGTTTTCAGCTCCTGCATGGTTCTCGGAGGGGTATGGCGAGCTGCAATTGCCCTCCCAAGAGCGTCCCATACATGTTCGATAGGGTTTAGGTCTGGTGATATGGCTGGCTAATCCATCCGGTAAATATACTCACTTCCAAGATAATCGTCGACCACGTGAGCCCTATGTGGACGAGCGTTGTCGTCCATAAAAGGAACCGAGGGCCAACTGCGCCCCTGAAAAGTCAAACATAGGACTGTAAGATCTCATCCCTATACCTTTCAGCAGTCAGGGATTCTCTGTCAAACACATGGAGAGGTGTGCGGCCGTCCAGCATGATGCCTGCCCAGACCATGACACCTCCGCTGCCATAGCGGTCCCTTTCTCTGATGTTGGAAGAAAGGTAACAGGTCATAGGTTCTCTCCAGATGAAGGAACGTCGAGAATCAGTGTCCAGGCTGAATCGTGACTCGTCTGTGAAGAGAACGTTACCCCGCTGAAGTCTGGTCCAAGGCTGATGTTGTCTGCACCATGCTAAACACGCTCTCCTGTGTGCTGAAGTGAGCGGGACGCAAACAGCGGGTCTTCTGGCAAAAAACCCTCTCTCATGAAGCCTTCGGGAAACAGTAACCCTTGAAATTCGGGTTCCAGTGGCGGCATGCAGCTCACAAGATAGCTGTGCAGCTGTAGCAGTCCTGTGGTGCCTCACTGCAAGTGCCAAATAACGATCTTCATTGGCCGTCGTGGCTCTTGGACGACCTTGCGCAGGCCTTCTCGATATGGATCCGGTGTCCTTAAACTGTTACCACAAATTGCAGACGACACTGGGCGTTATATTGAGCTATGTAGCAACCTGCATTTGCGATTGCCCTGCCTCCAATCTACCGACGATTCTCCATATCATTCCGTCATCAATGCGTTCGTGGCAACTCATTTTACCTGACTGCTTATGAAATTGAACCAAACTCCTGCAAGAAACACAACGAATGTGGCCGAGAAGTACGAGCGAACTAATCGCGGAAAAAACCAAGTGTGCTTTTCATGCCCTCTGCTGTCACAGCTCCGCCCACACGCAGGTGTACGCTTACGTATTCGACACTGCAAATTTGCATTCTTATTCGGTGGCGTAATTTGTACCTTTGGTTCTGTACTTTTTTGTGAAAATCGACAAAATGTGCACATTCCCTTAATTTTGAACACCAGTGTACATTCAGAAGTGCTCTTCTAAAAGTCCAATCGGACGCACAAAATTATTTTTGTATACGATTGTTGCAGCCGTGACCTAAGGACAAATTGTTTAAATTAAAAACATTTTGAATGGAGCTCTATTGTTAATTTCTCGGTAAAACATCTTTAAGCTCGCATAAAGTTTAACTTGCCGCCCCAGTGGCTTAGTGGTCAAAGCCCCTGCTTCTGACCATTCTTCCCAAATGGGTCCGGGTTCAAATCCCTGTGAGGCATGGATGTTGTGCTTGTCTTACAGCACTGGTTCACTCTTTTCCCTGGAACCAGTGGCCCTGAATTAGGGACGGGTGACTACTTATAATTCATCTAGTTGCTCCTGGTAGTCGTTAAACTTCCTAATAAGAAAAAAAGTTTAACTTCATGAATTGGCTTCACTGTGAAACCTAGAATTTCTTCTCAGTCGTAGCAACTGAAATAGTCATAACTAACATACACTTTACTTCAACAATACAGTCAGGGTTCGGAGAAAATAAGGTTACTTACGATTCCAAAGCCTTTGTTATTCAAGAATTCAGGTCCGCTGGACGCCTCTGGAGCAAATAAAACAATCACACCAGTCCCGAGTGCGCTGCTGATGACAATGCTCATGATTGCAGTCTAGGCTGATAAAACGATTCAGTCATTTAAGAGTTTTCTAAAACGACCTCCCATACAAAAGAACAATTCCCTGTGAAAGGGATTTTTACAAGTCTAATTATTGATGCCGCCTTAGTTAGCGTCTTTGAACACTCCAAAATGCCGGGTGACCTTACGTGAAAAAGAATTAAAACGAAAATTCTTTAAAATCTCCAAAATCCCCGTAACACTTTATCCCTTAGTATTAGGCACTACTGTTTAATTTTATTTCTCCTTTAAGTTTAAAAATATTTCTGAGTAAATCATAATAAATTTATTAAAGTGTCAATTGTTTAGTTTCTTTTGCACAAATTAAAACCTAACAACGACAAGTATTAGCAGAAAGATTATAGACAAAATACCGAAAGACAAATTAAGAAATTGTGATGTTAAATTTATGAATCCCAGTGTATAAATAATGTCCTTCTGGAAGTTGCTAGTGTAGAATATGAAAAGAAACAGACGCTTTTTAAAGTAACTTGATTTTGATTTCATTCTATTTTTTTATTACACTGATTTTTCGTATTTGTATTATTATTTTGTGTGCATTTAAAGTAATTTGTGAAAAAATGCTTTCTTTCTAGGGGCCGTAAGTGCATATTTCTATTTTTAACATGTTTGCAATCGTATCTTCGTTTCTAAATCCCTAACTGAAAAAAATCGCTTTCAGTCAGACACAGCTCACCGCAGAAAATTGTTATGTGTACTTTTTTTCTCAAAATAAAGTTTAGTTTTCTCGCTAGGGCCGTTAGTGGGAATCTCTGTAATGATGATATCTCCGCTTCTGAAATTCTGATTAAAACAATTCTTTTTTGTTTTTGTTAATGGAACTTTCCTTCCCGTTAGGGTACGGTATATATGCTTAGTTGCAACGGATGCTGCGAAAGAATTGTACTTCAGAAAAAGTGTCAAGATCATTTGCGATATTAAATCAGTTTTTTATTTCTATCTAATTTCAGTATATTCGGATTTTCCCGTGGAATTTTCTTACAAAAGTACTACCTGAATCTCTTAGTTCCGATACTTATTCCAGCATCCTACGTTTTATCTTATTTACTCTTCGATTCTACCTAATTTCTCTTTTATTTCATTTACTTATCTTTTTCGCTTCCCAGTTCCGAAGCCATCTCCCACTCGACCTCCTTCTTCGTTCGCTGTCCAAACAATCCTCCCTTTTCGAAGCATTTTCCCGCAACTTCTGTCTTTCTCTTCCTCCCTGACCCCTATGTCCGTCCTTTCTTAAGCGTGATCCCTAAGTTCTTGAGCCTCTTATCCCCCGCTAAAAGGTGAGAGTGTTTCTATCCCTGACGCCTCTGATGCAATAAACTAATTAAGCAGTCTGAAATAGCTTGCTGATGACAATGCCCATGATTGCAGTGGAGACCAATAAAACGACTTAAGCACTAAAGAAAGGCTGCACATCTAATTACAATTGCAACCATGAAAGCCCCTTCGAACACCCTCTTGTCTGCTGATCTTACATAAAAAAGAATTAATACCAAAACTCGACAAAACCCGTCGGAATCGACGGTTAGTTTTTTTTTTTTTTTTTTTTGAAAATAATAAACTCATATGAAACAACAAATGTCAACTTTATTTGATTGACAAATTCATTCAACCACTTCAGTAAAGACTGGTTCGTGATTTTTTCTTTTTTTCTTAAGGTTCGTGATTTTTTTCTTTTTTTTTAGCTGAAGGTTTAACGACCACCGTGAGCAACTCAATGGGTTATAATCAGTTGCCCGTCCCCAATTTAGGGCCACTGGTTCTAGGGAAGAGAGAGAGACAGAGAGAGAGAGAGAGAGAGCCAGTGCCGTAAGACAAACAAAAAATCCATGCCTCACCGGGATTCGAACCCGGACCCTTCACGAACGAATCATCATAAGCCAGCGCTTAGACCGCTGCGCCACCAGTTGGCGTCCAGGTTCGTGATGAGCATCACGACTGCACCCTTTTTCAGTCGTAAAATGTGAGGCGGAAGTCCACTCATCTCGATCGTGTGCAAAAATTCAACTGTACAACCATCACCCCCTTAAAGCTTACAGGTCCGCGCACCGAATACCGTACGCTGGGTGACGTAGGGAAGGGTAGTCTTGTAATCCGTGGTGGGTGGTTGAACTGTCGAACCTGCTCGCTCTCTGTATAAGCGTCACTCTCAATGTGCGTGGCTGTCGTTGTCAAATTGTCAATTAAAATACTTTATTAAAACTTCTCGTAAAGGAATATTTTTAGGAAAAACAGCTCCTGAAGAAAATTCATTATGCCATTTAGATCCAGCGTACCCCACTGTCACGGTAATTATGACGATGGAGCACGTGTTATATTATGAAAATTTAGTTATATTGATGGGCCACGTGTTATTATTACTTATGTGGTTACTAAAAATCGTCAGAATATTCAAATTCCCTACAAACGGGGACCTCCTAAGAAAATGGATTACTTCAATCAAGCTGGTAAATTTTCAAGTGACAAGAACTCTAAGGTAAGTGGAAACCTTTTGTTGACCTAACTTAAACTGAGGCATGCATCCCGTAGCTGATTATAAACATCATTTAGAGCAAAACTATATATGGTTCCAATTTCTGGGCGTAGAGCATAATATAATTGGAGATGTGATATTCGTCTTTCCTTGGCACTTCGTAACAATAATACAACTTCTGGTAATTAACAATGAAATGGAACACGACATGCGACGACTGTCTTTTTTCTTGTGTAGTAGAAAATTCTATTACAAACTTTTTTATCTTAAAATTTAGTTATTTAGCGTGGGAAACTAGATTTTTAATTTACCTGCCCAGGTCAATGACTTACATGCCCCGGGCATCTCGGGCATGGTAATTTCAAGCCCTAGATATTGTTATTTTTAAGTGAAAAAAAGTACCTGGATGGGCATGAATCCACATATTGTGGAAACTATGTTCTAAACAAACAAGCATTTTTAAAATACAAGTAAAAATATATACTCGTATTTTTTTTTTTTTTTTTTGCAAAAAATCTGCCTAAAATGAGAGATCAATTTTTGATTCATTTATCTAAACTTATCACTAATCTGTTTCCAGACTTCCTGTACCTTTTCTTCACAAGCTACAGCTAATAACTGGAACTAATATATCTTATATTATCCGATAACTACTGGAACCTGTGCTTCCAAATATGAGGGGGGGGGGGGTTGGATTCAATCTTTGTATCGAGATAATTTCAATAGCTTTAGTAATGCCAAAACATTTGCACAAAATTTTATGCCATTGCTTTTTATAGTTTCTGAGAAAATGGTACATCAAGTTTAGTCAATTTATAATGAGACATGTTCACCTCCTGAAAATCATCCTATAGTACCAAAACAGTCGTTTAGGCATATCCAGTACAATAACTGCATGTGCGTTTGTCAGGTTCTCAAAAAAATATAATTCTTATCTGGAAAAATACTTTATTAAAAACTTATTGGAACAAATTTCAGATTTTCTTAGAAATGTGTCTTTAAAATTCTTCAAGGAACAGGTAAGGGACAAATAATTAAATTTCGTTTGTGATACATAAAGAGTTACACAAACATAATTACTTGTGCATTGGCAGTTTTTCTGAAAACTTCTTGAAAATCAAATTTCAAGAAATTTATGCCAATAAGAACTCGTATTTTTTCAGATTAAAAATTATGTTTATTTTCTGGATCTAAATAGTTTTGTTTAATGATACTAATATACGTAATGTTTTAAACTTTGACAAGGTAACTTTTTTAAATAGTGCTCTGGAAGACAAAAATTATAAACTTTATATTTGCTTACCAAAATGAAGCTGTCCAAACTTGTTACGTCATTAAAATGTCGTTATGGTACATTTAATAATGTAACAATTGCGTAATTTTCTTAAAATCTTAATTTATTTGATACAGTCAGTTGATCAAGCAGCAATTCACTGTATGTATGTTAAAGTGTTTTATTGAGCCTTTAACAATAATTTAAAAACACACAAGAAAAAATTCAGTTTTTCTTCTTGACCTTTTTTTATATATTAGTAAACATGGACTGCACATAAATTGCTAGTTACTGTCTAACATGAAAATACATTTTCACTAAAGGAATTATTTCATTAGTCAATATTTCGTAGCAGTAAGCTCGCAATGAATGAAAAATCTGATTCCTTAAATTCGCCAACTGACATCTTTTGAAACGACGCGACGGTGGTACTTCGTAATGCACCCTCAACCTAATCTTTCAAGTACAAGAATGATTCGTTGAACATACACAGTGCGTCAAAAAATTTTTAAGACTGGTGCTAGATTTCAGCCTACGGTGGCGCCACCAGTGTAATCGCGCATGCGTTATAAACCTTGACCATCTGCTTGCTTTCTGCCAAAAGTACTGCGCAGTTGTTAAAGTAACTCAAACGAAACGGCCGTTCATTAGAGAAGTAAAATTTTTTTCATGTTGAATTATTAAGATGGAACAAAGGGCTGTTATTAAATTTAACGCAAAACTTGGTAAAAGGGCCTCGGAAACGTACCAAATGATGAAACAAGTTTACGGTGAGTTTTGTTTAAGTAGATCAAATGTTTTCCTGTGGCACAAACGTTTTTTGGACGGAAGAGATATGCTAGAAGATGATAGTCATACCGGAAGACCAAGTTCATCTAGGACACCTGAGATTATTGAAAAAGTGCGTGAAATCGATGTGCGTCACTAAGAAGGATGGAAGAGTCTTTAAACATCAACAAAGAAACGATTCGAACCATCCTGCATGAAGATTTGTGCAAAACAAAAGTCTGTGCTAAATTTGTTCCACACACGTTAACCAATGAACAAAAATCAAGGAGAAGTGCACATTGCGGAGACATCATTTCAGCTGCTGAAAATGATCCAAACTTCTTAAAATCGATTGTTACAGGTGATGAAACATGGCGTTTTCAATATGATCCTAAACCAAAGCGACAAAGTGCGGAATGGAAGTCAAAAAACTCACCACAAGCCAAAAAAAAAAAAAAAAAAAAAAGAAACAAGAAAAGTTCCATCGAAAATCAAAACAATGCTCATTACATTCTTTGATAGTAAGAGATATTTTTTTACATTCTTTGATAGTATTATCCACAAAGAATTTGTTCCAAGTGAACAAACAATTACTGGTGAGTTTTATTTAAATGTTTTGAGGCGTTTGATGGGCAGAATTCGTCGCATTTGTCCAGAATATCGAGATTAAAACAGTTGGTGTTTGTTGCACGATAATACACCCAGTCACACCTCACTTCTTGTTCGTAGATTTTTGGCGAAAAATAACGTCTGTATGTAGAATCATCAACCGTATTCGCCTGATTTAGCACCCTGCGACTTTTCTTTATTCCCAAAACTTAAAATGACGTTAAAAGGGTGTTATTTTGATGATATTTCGACCATACAAACAGCTTCGACGCGTTCTTTGGAGGCAATTCCGCAAAGTGAACTGGAACAGGCATTTGAATCATTATTAAATCGCTGTAACAAGTGTATTGAAGCCGGGGGACTTATTTTAAATAACAAACCAAAACAAATTATAATTTCTTGTTTCTATATCATTTTACAGACCCAGTCTTAAAAATTCTTTGCCACACTGCGTATATATAACTTCAAGTGAAACTATGACGACAGTTTATAGTTTCAATTACAGGAATGGTTTATCACTTCCAATGAAATGACAGCGGTGATTTCATTAAGCAGACGAATCTGTCTTGCTTACACTTTTACGTCAAAATTATTACTACGCTAGATTTATGCTGTAATTTCTTTTTCTTCTGTATTTTGAAAGATTATAAAACAAACGTGGAAACTTTGTAGTTATTTTAAAAAAACTAACACAGAAGTCCTTGTTTAAATGCAGTGAAACTCTAAATAACGCTTGACTTGTATCATTGGTTTCACACATCGCCGTTGAGCTCCCAGCATCTCCCTCTCTCCGACTACGGACTACTCTAGTGACGTCACAATCCGGTGCGCGGGCCTGTAAGCTACACTGAAGAGCAATTGAATTAGAGATACCTGTCTAGTAACGTGTAGCACCACCTTTCGCCCTGATGATGGCGGCGATTCATCTCGGCATGGACTCGACAAGACACCGGAAGCGTTGGGAAGCCATACGGATCCACGACCCCTGAACAAGCTTCCACAGTTCACTAAGATTTGATGGACGGGGGTCAGAACCTCGAACATCTCTCTCGGTGGCATCCCAGATACGCTCGATGGGATTGAGGCCAGGGAACCTAGCTGGCCAAGGAAGCGAGGTCACGTCGGTGGATTGTTCCTCCAACAATTCGGATACAATTCGGGAGCTGCATTGTTTTGTTGCAGGATGAGGTCCCCAGTGAGATGTTGTAGACGCACAAACGGGAGCAAATGGTCGTCCAGGATATCCTGGTGACGTTGACCTGTGAGGGACGATATCACACGTACCAGGGGTCCCATTTCAGTCCACGTAAACAGTCCCCAGAGGAGAATGCCACCCCTACCAGCTTGAAGAGTACCCTGCTGGCAAGAAGGATCCATCGCTTCATGTGGTTTGCGCCGTACTCGTATCCTGCCATCCGCATGTACCAACGTGAATCTCGACTCTTCAGTCCAGGCAACGTTTTCCCACATGTCTAAGGTCCAGTGGCGATGTTCCCGCGCCCATGCTAATCTTTGCACCCTGTGATGTGCGGTAAGCAACGGTACCCTCGTGGGACGATGGCTTCTGTACCCCATAGCAAGGAGATGGTTCTGGATGGTGTGGCTGCTTACACGTTTCTGTGCACCAGCGCTGCGAGCTAGCCGACGATGACCCCGCTCATCCACACTCTCTTGTCCACGGCAGTTGGCCTTTGCAGGGATGGTTTTACTGGATTCTATGTACTCACGGAGCACCCGTGAAACAGTGGCTCGTGAAAATCCCAGTGCCTGCACGACTTCCGAGATGGAGTGACCCATTCGTCGGGCACCGATAATTTGCCCACGATCAAATGCGCTTAAATCCTTCGTCTTGCCCATACTGCGTCCGACTCTTACTGATTCCCATCGCATCACTCCTTATATTGTCGGATCGCTGCATACGTCATGTCGTTTCCGTTTACAGGGCCGTCCACAGCGCCACATTTGCATAACGCCAGGTGTCTCTAATTCAATTGCCCTTCAGTGTATAAGGGGGTGATGGTACAACGCACTCTTTCACTCTCATCTCCACTCACAACTGTGTTTGTAAATGTTGTGGGAATGAGATTCGCGTTGCGAATACTCTTCATTCTCTCTTGTCTGAGATATATAGTATATAGTTGAGACCCATTAATTGCTCACGCCTTCCAGTATGGCTCTTACGTTATCTGATCACAGAACACCATGAACACACCAAGTCTGACACTGAACTGAGCGCCTGATGTAGATCAGCGCCGCACGCTACTCCCATGGACTTTACATGGGGACTTTGCCGCCCCGCCACGCCCGAATCGTTGCCCCAATCTCAGTTTTCTCTTCGACTGGCACATCTACATGGTAAGACCTTTATTTTGATACCTCAACCATATTTTTACGATCAGCCGTTCTCTCAAAATAGGTCTCACAGTAAAAAACATATAGAATGAAGATATAGATGGCGTAACTCAATATGTACATTCTAAATACTGTTATATGGAAATATTCAAACTTTATTTAAATTGTAATTTTTGTTAATTTGTTTGCCAACGACAGCGAGGAATTCCCTCCCTAGGGCCCTAGGCGCTAAACGATTCGGCCTCCTTCCCCGCCACCCCTTCTTATCGCCTCAGAAATTTTCATCCGTCAGATTGAAAAAAAAATGATGTCAAGAAAAAAAGTTTTTACCTTTGTTATTGGGTTGTCGGAAACGTCATGACGTATTTTAGCCATGTTTTGCAAATGTCATTTATTGATACAAAGAACAAAGATCAATCAATGATATAACGCCGTTTTGTTCGATAACCTTTTGCCATCTTTCAGTGAGCTGCAGAATGCCTCGTTCATAGAAGGACCTGTCTTTCGTGGCGAAAAACTCTACAAGGTGCTGATTTACAGCCTCATCTGAATTGAACGTTATACCACGCAAGGACTGTAGAAGAGAGCGAAACAAGTGGAAGTCTGACGGCGCAAGATCAGACGAGTATGCTGGGTGTGGCAACACATCCCACTTAAGCTCCAATAATTTTTGGCGGGTGATCAAACTTGTGTGTGATCTCACGTTGCGTGATGGAACACAACATCTTTACGATGAACGAGCTCTGGACGTTTCTGGATGATGGATTCGTTCAAACTGTCCAATTGCCAACAGTACACATCCGAATTAATTGTTTGGTTCCGTGATAGGAGCTTAAAAAACACGATACCTTTAAAATCCCACCACACTGAGACCAGAACCTTCCGCTGATGAATGTCTGCTTTGGATGTCGTTTGAGGCGAAGCAGCACGTCGGGACCAAGATCGTTTGCGCAGCACATTGTTGTACACAATCCACTTTTCGTCACCAGTTATCAGTCGCTTAAAAAAAAGGATCGTTTTACTCACGTTTAATGAGCATATCGCAGATATTTATATGCGCCGTCAATTGAGCTCCTTTGAGTTCATGAGGAACCCACACATCGAGCTTGCTTACGTATCCCAGCTTCTTCAGGTGGTCGTGAATGCTTGAATGATGGATGTGCAATGTGTGTGTAATCTCTCGTGTCGTGTAACGTGGGTTTGAGTCGATCAATGCCTTGATTTGGTCGTCATCAGCCTCGGTGGGCCTCCCGGACGGAGCAGCATCGTTGAGGTCAAAATCAAAAGCACGGAATTTTGCGAACCACCGCTAGCACTGACTTTCTTGTAGAGCATTATCATCGTACACTTTACGCAACTTTTCACAAGCTTGACGCGTGTTCTTCCCGTTACGGAAGTAAAACAGTAAAATACGGCAAAAATGCACAGTTTAGTCTTCCATCTTCAACTTGATGTCAAATCTCCGCAAATCAACCAAATCGCTCACTATTCCTTTTTGACTGCAGCTATAACTGGCACCTGTCGAATGCCATAGCGATAAGCGAGCTGCGCATGCCTCTAGTACTTCCAAAACCGCCCAAGCGCCGTCGGGTGCCAAACTACGTCATGACGTTTCCGACAACCCAATTATTAGAACGTTTTGTATGAAACATTGCTAATGTAATCGCTTTGTCTTTCCTGTACATCGAACTTTTTTGTTTTGCGGCTGATAGGAGATCAAAGGATATTAAGATTGGCATTTTAAATATCCCATATACTTCCTGAATTTACCCGTAAGGGCTATCAAAGTCGGAAATTCAAAAGATTGAGGTTCTGTTGTGAAGAAACTATTCAACCAAAAGGAAGACTAAATGATTTTAACTGTTCCTTTCAAAACAAGTACATTGATAAGAACTCGAAAATTTTGAGTATCAACAACAGTAAAATAAATAAATAAAAGCGATTATGTTACTAATATGAGAAAGCAAAATATCAATTGATAACAGAAATAAAGCGGGCGCTTTAAGGATTGATCTGCACCTGTCCGTGAAAACCAAAACAAAACTGACAATCCAAATATACGTTTTCGGGGCCCCTCACGCTCTGGGGCCCGAGGGGCTCGCCTAGTGCGCCTAGTTGGAAATCCGCCCCTGCTCAATACACCATAAATTATGTCATGCAACTAAAGTTTGGTTTATTGTACTTCTAGGTAAAAGTTAATTTCTTTCCCCTTTCCTTTTGATGTTAGAAAAGAAAAAAAAGTAACGACAAATGCGCGACGAAATTATTTCATCAAAATCGAAATCGGTTTTAAAAAAATGCTGCTATTTGAAAATCTGATATTTTTTGTGGTTCGGATAACCATTAACTTTCGCTTCTCATTTTGGGTTTTCCGTCGAAGTTTGAGACTCATTTGGAAAGCATTAGCCCGGTCCAGAAAGCCCGATAGATTTTATCACCTACCGCCTTACAAACCATTCTGATTGTTCCTTCTTTTCCCAAGGAGACCAAAGAACTTGGAGTACATAAAACAGCCCACCCAGTGGTTAGAGTGCCCTCGCAAATATTTACTCCTTGAAGTTCAAAGGTCGCTCGACTTGCTTGGTTGTCCGGACACTACGGGTCGTTCTTCTGCAGATTCGACCCGAGCCCCTTAGCAGGAAGGTTGGGGTCATAAGTGGATGCGCCCCCGATTCTGAATAAGGGTTATTCATGGTGCGCATTCCCGGTTCTTTGGAGTTATCTGTGTTTGCTTGGATGGCTACAGACACTGTCCTTTGTTTGACAGAAAAGTCGGGAAACCAACGGAAACAGCAGAATAGCTCCGGTGACAGAAAATGAAGGACATCCAGGTGGTTTTCTGCTCTTAGAGAATAAACAGTTTTCTTGACCTTTGCCACAGTGCATGTAGATCATTCAATCTGGCTAATAAGAGCAAGACAAGACGGGAAATGTTCTCTTTAAATTGTTATAGATACCGCTATTCTGAAAATTCTTAATATATTATATATATGTTATCGTTAAAGTATGAAATCCGTTATTTCATAGACTACCTAGTTATTTCATGAAATAACTGATCAATTCAGTTAAAACGTAAAACTCACTTGTATTCTATGGTTTAACTAGTTATTTCATAGAATAACGATCTACACCCCGTTAAAGTGTAAAATAACCGACTAAATAAATCCCAAACTCAAAAGGCTGTAAAGTGAGAACCACTGGTCAGAAATAGCATACCATTTTCAAACCACTATAAAGTGTTATATAATAATAATGATATTAACTTTTATGTTTCGTTTTGTTATATATAAAATTTTTCGGAAATAAGTTGTACAGATCTGCAAATTGTGTTTTAATGAACTGAATGTTCAGAGGGAAAGAGAAAACTCTAAAGAATGTTTGGAAATTCAAGTTAAGAAGATGAAATTAATGTCAGATAAATTTCATTCTGAAGCCCCTGTGGGGCTTACAGTTCGTATCCCAGTACCTGAAGTTGACAGAGGAAGGGGTGACGCCAGATCTATTTTAGCTGTTATCATGAAAATAACCGAAGAAGGATGTTTTCAATTGGGAACAAGAAACGGCCGCATAAAACAGCTATATTCCCGATCCCAGTTCAGCGTCTGTGAACAAAAACTAATTCAAGTGCCGGATATAGAGAAATCGCTCCGGTCGGTTGCTACAGCTCAAAGTTTAGGACCGGTCGGGGATTTAAAAAATGTTCATGTAAAACGCAGTGTGTCAACAAAAAATGTATTTGTTTTAGAAATAATGTTCTATGCAATTCCAAATGCCATTTTAGTAATCCCTGTTGTAACAAATGATTTTATTGTGTCTTTATATAAATAACATGTTGTATGCTGTATAATTCAGTCAAATTGTTTATTTTACACTTTAACTGTCTATCATTAGTTAATTTACAGAATACCTAGTTATTACATAGAATAACTAGTTAAAGTGTGGAATTATTAATTTATTACACGCTTTAACTAACTTGATCAGTTATTTCATAAAATAACTAGGTATTCTATGAAATAAATGAATTATACACTTTAACTGTAACACATACATCAAATTCTTTATTCAATGGCACATCATTTAGCAACAAATGAAACAACGAAGCACCGTTGTTGGGATGAAAGATTTCAGGTAAAAAAATTTATGAGGTATGATTCCCTGCTATAAGGAAACAGAAAGCGCAGACATAAATTCAGAGTACTTATTAAATCTAAATCGAACCAATAATGAAAATAATGGAGTGCTATCTGGCATACATAATCGAATTCATTTTTGTGGGGAGATATTTATTCAACTACTCAATATTAGTAGCATATTTTTCCACTGTTTCTCATCATCAGGGCCCTACTAAGCAGGGCTCTACTCAGACCCAGAGCACGGGGCCAGCAAAATGGCGAGGCCTCCATCGAAACAAAATCTTTCACCAATGAGAAAGTTTTCTGTTTCGATGTGGTTGGAGATGTCATGTGATACATATGGCACGATATACATACATATATGCATTTCACCGTGTATAGTACTGTAAATCTGATTGTGTTATAGGTATATACAGGATTTCTTTTTCTGGTGAAATGCACCAGAACGGTTTTCCGGCACATTAGCAGAATAAAATTTGTGGTTTTGAGTTTTGGAATAATTATTGAATTTAAATACATGTGACGTACCACTAAGTTAACGCAAGATTCAAAACAGCAAGTTGCAGTGACGCCCCCGGTGGCGCAGTGGTCTAAGCGATGGCCTCTGATCATTCGTCCAAAAAGGGGTCCGGGTTCGAATCCCGGTAAGGCATGGATGTTGTGTTTGTCTTACGGCACTGGCTCTCTCTCCCTTCCCTGGAACCAAAAAGTGGAGCAATGTCCTAATTAAATCTGAAAAAAAAAAAAACAAATCACGTCATTCTGCTTGCACAACTCGCGGAGATATTCGTGATCAAAATTGTAAAAAATTGATCGTCTGGAGCCTGTTAGCTTGTTTCGCGGCATGACTCAGGAGCACTCAAGCTACCGTTCGCCTCCGTGCTTCAGACGATACACTATTTTCAGTTTCCATCGCGAATATCTCCGCGAGTTTTGCAAGCAGGGTGACGTGATTTGTTTTTTGGTTTTTTTTTCAGATTAATTAGGACATTGCTCCACTTTTAAATCGAATTTTGTTTTTTTCCTGCGAAGGCTGAATTATATATTTTTATTTTTATGCAAATTGCCATATTGTAAGCCTTTACGTCATTTTGAATCTTTTTTCTAATTGACAGTATCTGTGATCAACCGTTGAAGAGATAAATGCTGGTTCCAATCTTTTTTGAGACACCTAGTATAAAAGAAGATATACTTTATCGTGAGCAGGAAACCAGGAAGTTATCTGATAGGTTTCAACTGAATGAAAGAGACATGATTCGTGGTTTTATAACTTTAAGGAAAGAAAAAAGGGAAAAAAAAAAAACAACTTTTAAAGCTGAAGTGAGCTTTGCAAACCATTGCTGTATATTCTAACGAATGTAAAAGATTTTCTTAAACACATTCGAAAATCACCCCAGTTAGGTATCTTTCATCAGGGTCGGTCCGAGGGGTAGGCCAGGTAGGCAGCTGCCAGGAGCGCAACCAAAGGGAACGGGTGTTTCATTTGTCTGAAGTCTCAACGTGTCTTGAGGCAATGTTAAAAAACGTTTTTTGTTTTTTGCTCATGGACTCTGCACTAGATTTTCCTGGATTTGCGGACGATGAGTCGTTGTCGGTTGACCCATGTATGTCATGTATGTATTGCTAAATTTATTCTTAATTTCTACCTTTTGATGGCTTAAAAGACTTTTTTTATTTGTGGGGTCATTTACCTGAAATACATACACAGTGTGGCAAAGAATTTTTAAGACTGGGTCTGTAAAATGAAATAGAAACAAGAAATTATAATTTGTTTTGATTTGTTATTCAAAATAAGTCGCTCCGGCTTCAATACACTTCTTACAGCGATTTAATAATGATTCGAATGCCTGTTCCAGTTCACTTTGCGGAATTGCCACCAAAGCACGCGTCAAACCTGTTTGTATGATCGAAATATAAAAAAAAGAAAAAACACCCATTTAACGTCATTTTAAGTTTTGGGAACAAAGAAAAGTCGCAGGGTGCTAAATCAGGCGAATACGGTGGATGATTCAACACACAGACGTTATTTTTCGCCAAAATTCTACGAGCAAGAAGTGAGGTGTGACTGGGTGCATTATCGTGCAACAAACACCAACTGTTTTCATCCCGATATTCTGGACGAATGCGACACATTCTTCCCCGTCAAATGCCTCAAAACATTTAAACAAAACTCACCAGTATAATTGTTTGTCCACTTGGAACAAATTCTTTGTGGATAAATACCCTTACTATCGAAGAATGTAATGAGCATTGTTTTGATTTTCGATGGAACTTTTCTTGTTTTTTTTTTTTTGGCTTGTGGTGAGTTTTTTGACTTCCATTCCGCACTTTGTCGCTTTGTTTTAGGATCATATTGAAAACACCATGCTTCATCACCAGTAACAATCGATTTTAAGAAGTTTGGATCATTTTCAGCGGCTGAAATGATGTCTCTGCAATGTGCACTTCTCCTTGATTTTTGTTCATTGGTTAACGTGTGCGGAACAAATTTAGTAGACTTTTGCTTTGCCTAAATCTTCACGCGGGATGGTTCGAATCGTTTCTTTGTTGATGTTTAAAGACTCTTCCATCATTCTTAGTGACGCACATCGATTGTTTGCCACGAAATCACGCACTTTTTCAATAATCTCAGGTGTCCTAGATGAACTTGGTTTTCCGGTATGCTTATCATCTTCTAGCGTCTCTGTTCCGTCCAAAAAACGTTTGTGCCACAGGAAAACATTTGATCTACTTAAACAAAACTCACCGTAAACTTGTTTCATCATTTGGAACGTTTCCGAGGCCCTTTTACCAAGTTTTGCGTTACATTTAATAACAGCCCTTTGTTCCATCTTAATAATTCAACATGAAAAAAATTTTACTTCTCTAATGAGCGGCTGTTTCGTTTGAGTTACTTTAACAACTGCGCAGTACTTTTGGCAGAAAGCAAGCAGATGGTCAATATTTATAACACATGCGCGATTACACTGGTGGCGCCACCTTAGGCTGAAATCTAGCGCCAGTCTTAAAAATTCTTTGACGCACTGTGTATATAACGTAGCAGAAACCCACATTTAAGTAGGTCTGTTGAGATGAGTTAATGCTGTGTTTTGATGGTCCTTCATAAAGCCAAAGCTCAGCATTTTCAAAACTTTCTGCATTCTTGCATGTTTACCCTACTTGTTCGCAATGATGTTTTTTTCTCCTGCTTTTGGCTCCCGTTGCAAATGCTTCTTCTTGTTGTAGGTGTTGTCGTTTTTTTTTGAGAATTCTTCTCTGCTGCTTTTATGCTTTTGCGCGTTTGGGTTCTCAGATTTATTTTGTTTAATTTTTCTTTCCTTCCTGAAGTTTGTTTACACTTATATATATAAATATATACACTATCTACCAACAAGTAATTGGACACCCCTGCAGTCGACGATATCTGCTGTCCTGATACACGTCACGGCCGCCGCCGTTAAATATCGTGTGGGAAACAACAACGCAACCAGTCGCATGCAAGATGCCACGCAGTTCGGAGCTCTCTGATTTCGAGAAAGGTGTAATCATCGGGTATCACAGAAATGGCCGATCCATACGTGACATATCCAGCGAGTTGAAGTACCCAAAATCGACAGTGGCCTACGTGATTGGCAAGTGGAAGATGAAAGGTGACTGTCGGAATGTGACCCGACCCGGCAGACCCACAAAACTGGGAGTTAGAGACCGACGGATGCTGGCCAGAGAAATTCGAAAGAACCGCACCAAATCGATGGGCCACATCCGCGAGGAGTTTCAACAGGCATCCGGGAGTGTTCTTTCGATGAATACCATCCGTAAGGAAGCCCATCTGCTCGGTTATAATGGACGTGCTGCCGCCCATAAGCCTTTGATCACCAAGTCCAATAGCGCTGCTCGGCTAACGTGGTGCACAGAACGTCGACAGTGGACCGTTGAAAAGTGGAAACAGGTTCTCTGGAGCGACGAATCAAGGTTCACCCTCTACCGTTCGGATGGCATGGTGTGGGTTTGTCGTTTGCCTGGAGAACGCCTCCTGCCGGAATGTATTGTGCCAACTGTGAAGTTCTGCGGCGGTGGGATTATGCTATGGGGGTGTTTCTCCTGGTACGGCACGGGATCCTTGGTCGCAATTCCTGATAGACTCAACGCCGAGACCTTCTGCACCATTTTGGATGACCATGCGCTTCCTACGTTGTGCCAGTTTTACGGGGTGGACCCATGTTACTTTTAGAATGACAATGTCCCCTGTTATGTTCCGAGGTCCACCATGGCTTGGTATTGTGACAATGGGGTTAATCGAATGGACTGGCCTGCGCAGAGCCCGGTCCTTAACCCTATCGAGCACCTCTGGGACGAGTTGGAGCGTCGACTTAAGGGGTGCCCCCACCGTCCGAAATCGGTGAAGGAACTGACCTGTCTTCTCCAAGCCGAGTGGAAGAAAATACCGCTAGCCGTCGTACAACGCCTGGTTGAGAGTATGCCCGGAGGGTCGCAGCTGTAATCGCCGCTCGTGGAGGCTCCACGAACTATTTAAGGTGAACAAACTTCGTTTTTTTTTGTTTTTTTTTTGCTATCACAGGTGTCCAATTACTTGTTGGTAGATAGTGTATATATATATATATATATATATAAAGCTTGAGTGATAAGTGGAAATCTTAGATTTCCTCGCTCCGCTGCATCTTTTCTTTTCCCACCAGTATCAAATTTGTCCCAAGCCCCCAGCAAAAGGTCTAGGGGAATTTTAACCACTTCCTGGAAGGGACTCTGGGTTTGTTTACTGCAATCCCCATATGCAAAGCCAATTGTTTGCTATCCTTTATTTTCTCCTTCTCCTTCCCAGACGAACGTTTCGTGTAAATAACGCAGACAACTATGTATGATTCCGTCATTTTGTGAATAAACTTTTTATTATTATTATTATTATTATTATTATTATTATAAAATAATTAGAGATTCCACCTGTTCCTGAGGTTTTTCTTCTCTTCCGTCCGCGACGGGTACGACGTACCAAGTCTGGGAAGTGGTATTTGTTTCTCTCAGTTGTCCAGAAACTTCCTTACTATCCTACAAGTGTTCAGGATAGGAGCCTTCTGTAGTTCCATGTAGATGTTAGGTTGAAAGTTTAGTGTCTGTATAGAGCTGTGAATGGTCATAGGTACAACTCCTGTGGCTGATGGAAACGGTGGTGACTTTCTCCATATGCCACATTTCCTTGACTTCGTATCGTAGGTCGTTATACAATACATTGGCAGCTTCCCTCCGTGCGTCTTTTGGAAGTTGCACGTGTTGGGCACGGCTATGTCAACGAGGTATGTTAACTTTTTCTCCTTGCCGACCAGGACGATGTCGGGCCGATTGTGGGGGATGGTCTTATCTGTTCTGATCGATCTGTTGCAATACATCATGTGAGTGTTTTTCTCTAGAAGCGTTGTTGGCTCATACTTGTAGTAGGGGACAGGCTCAGTTGTAATGAGGTGGTGCTTTCTTGCCAATTTCTGATGGACAATCTTGGTGCCTTGACTGTGCCTGTTCGTGTACTCTGTCTGTGTGAAGGCTCTGCATCCTGCTGTGATATATTAGATGGTCTCTGACGCTTGATGACATTGCCGAGATGTGTTGCTTTCCACTGACGTGTTCTTCAGGATATGCTTCAGGGTAGTTTCTGGTGTTTACAACTTGATCTTGTATAGCCATCAGGAGCCCTTCGGTCTCGGGGAAGAGTGATTCGTTTGTTAGCCATGCATTGGAGGCAGTCTTATCCACATGGTCCGATTGTAGATCACTGTAGTGCCTTCCGTGTAGGACCTTCTTGCCCCAAGCTTCTTCTTTTGGCTCCCTCGTTCCAATCTCCATGTTCTGAGTAGGTCCCAATCTCCATGTTCTGAGTAGGTTCCAATCTCCATGTTCTAAGTAGGTTCCAATCTCCATGTTCTGAGTAGGTTCCAATCTCCATGTTCTGAGTAGAGAGGTCTAGGGCTGTGTACTTCTTGTCACTCTAGTTTATCGCTTGGTGAAGGGGCCCCTTACTCTGATGGAAGTATTTTCTGAGGCTGCTGATTTTTTTGTCTCGGTGTTCCAGGAGATCAACCATTCCCCGTCCTCCTTCTGCCCGTCCAATGGTCAGCCTTTCTATTACTGACTTCGGGTGGTGCTGGCGATGTTTTGTGTGGGTTGTTCTGGTATTGCGCATTAATTCCTCAAGATCTGTTGTGGTCAACTTGATGATTCCGAAGGAATACGTGAGGACTGCAACTGCGTATGTGATAATAGCCCGAGTGATGTTGCGAGTGTTGAGCTTGGTATTCATTAGTCTCCTCGTCCTTTGGTTATATTTGGCGGCTAGATTATTTTTGATTTCTTTGTGTTGTAAGGTTTTCTGCTTGAAACATACCAAGACACTTATAGACTTCTCCTTCCTCCATAGCTGCGACCTGTTCTCCTATCTTCAATTAGTAGCTACGTGCATCAAGCATTCCTTGATTCATACCTTGTGTCTTGCATTTCTGTAGGCCGAATTACATCCCGATGTCATTGTTGAAGTCCTCGGTGATCCGTATTAGTTGCTGGAGCTGGTTCTGCGACGATGCCTACAGCTTGATGTCCCCCATGTACATGAGGTGAGAGAGTTTATACTTGTTGGTTTTGTTGCACTCGATGGTAAACCCACACTTGCTTTCGTTGAGCATGGTTGACAGCGGCTTGAGTGCTAGACAGGACCATAGTGGGCTAAGCGAATCTCCCTGGAAGATGCCTCTTCTTATGTGGATGGGCTTGGTCGTTATGTTCTCGACTTTGATTGTTGTCTCCCATCGTGTCATGGCGCCTTTAAGGAAGTTGATGATTACAGGACGTACTCTATAGATCTGAAGGTCCTCTATCAGCCATTTGTGGGGTACGGAATCCTAGGCTTTACGGTAATCGATGTATGCTGTGTGCGTGTTGCGGTGCATCTTGAAAGCTTGCTCCATTACAACAGCGTCGATGGTAAGCTGTTTCTTGCACCCTCTACAGTTCAGCTGGTATCCCTTTTGCTGTTCTGCCATAAGTGCTTGTCCTTCTATGTGCCTCATGATCTGATTGGCGATGCACGCTGTTAGGATCTTATACAGCGTAGGTAGACACGCTATTGGTCGACAGTGGGCTGGATTTCTTGTGTCCTCATCTTTAGCCTTTAGTATCGTTACTCCCTGGGTGAGGAAATCCGGGATTAGCCGTGGATTTTGGATCATGTTGGTCAGTTGATCTATCAGATATTTATATGTTTAGGTGAACCTCTGGTACCAGTAGTTGTGGATGTTATCAACACCTGGTGCTTTCCAGCTGTGTGCCTTAGCTATGGCTTGCTGAAGGTCCTCTGCTGCGATCTTCCAGTCGGCCATTTCCTGATATTGTCTCGCTGTCCATTCTTCTCGCTGTATTCATGCGACTTTGCTCTTGTGGTTCGTATCATTTGCTCAGAGGTTAGTCCAAAATTTTTCTACCGCTTCGCATTCTGGTGGTCCTTCGCCTTTGATGTCTTTCTTGGTAATGCTGCGATAGAAGCTTTTTTCATCGTTTTCGAATGTGTTATTGTCCATATGTCGCTGTGTGTTCTCTTTGTATCGCTTTAGTCTCTTGCTGATAGCTAGTAGAACTTGTTTTTGCGTGTCTAAGTATTCTTCCATTTGCAGGTTTTCTTCGAACCTGTTGTGGATTTTGGCGCTTTTCAGGATGAGCTTTACTTTTCCTACCAGTTTCTTGGACCTATTTCCCTTTATGTACTGTGTGAGTTGTCCGATTGTCTTCTGGCGTTCACCAACTCGGCCCTGCAGACTTCTTTGCCATGCTGTTAGGATGGGTTTCTTGGTTCTTTGTTCCTTCTGATGGATGGTTTTTTTCCGTTTAGTCTTGTGGTAGCAACTGCGGCACAATAAACAGCTGTGTGGATGGATTCTAACATGGTGCCATTTTCATCTAGGTAGGCTGGTAGCACAGACTTGTTGAGATGTCCTGTTATTTGCCATATATCTCTGTTAGGTCTTTCCTCGGTATTATACGTATGTCTCATGCTAGGGTTCATTCCTTCGAACTCTTGGACGGCTATCTTGAATTCGTTGGCAACCGCTGTCCTTTTTTCTCGCTGTAGCTATGCGGCTTTGCTGTTGTGGTTCGTATCCTTTGCCTATTAGATGAAATTATTATTATTATTATTATTATTATTATTATTATTATTATTATACTGGATTATTTATTTCTAGCGTAGCCATATAATAGTGAGTTAGTGGCATATCTACTGAGCATACTAATTTGAGATTAGAGCTATTTCTTCCTGTGTTTTGGTGCTTCTTACTGAAATAAAAAAAGATCAAAGGAAGGGGGGGGAATTTAGCACATGCCTATGTTCGTACTTACACTCAGACCGGCCCTGCTTTCAATCACAGCAATAACCACATTGCTATTCACAAAAATTGTTACGCCTCGGGTAACCACAGCATTGACATATCTTAATACATAGCAACGACATATCTTAATACCGTCGATAACTGACTTTTATTTCTGTATATTTAATTGACTTTTATTTGTGCATTCTCTGGGATTCGCAGCTAGCCTAGAATATACGCCACTGGGTGGTGGCATTACAGAAACAGCCGATATTGTGGGATGTTCACATGATACAATTGTTAAAGTGTTCCAGCAATGGAAGGAAACTGGCAAGACCTGCAGTAATCAGGGTAATAGTGGGCGCTATAACGAAGTAAATCTCTCCGTCATTCTTGTCCACGCCGAGCATCCCCTTATTCCGGAATAAGTCGCTCTACCAACTGAGATACGCAGGCGTATGTTCTCGCTGCTATCTGCCTTTATCTCATGTACGTCCTGCGGGGCAGGCACGTCACAGCGCTCACGGAGCATTGATGACCTTGGGCAGCGATGGCTATCCCGACTAGTTCAATCCAACAGACTGGCCGAAGTGGAACAGCGTTTAATGCGAGCACATCGAGGAGGTAATCGCATACCACAGTCTAACTAACTCTTGCTCTCTATGGGTCTCCGGAGCCTCGGTCCACTCAAGGCACCCATGCTGACTGCCACACATCGACGCTTACGGCATGAATTTTGCGTCTGAGAGGAGGTATTGGACCATCAAACAGTGGATGAAAGTCGCCTTTACGGACAAATCGCGTTTTCTGCTTTATCGTGTGGATGTTTGATGGAAATGAACCACGCGTAGCGCTGTGAATTGTTGGCAACGTAGCGTAAAGCGAACACACTGGGCAAGTTAGCGAGAGATATGGGGTTCGATCCCAGCGGTGTCGGTAGAACAGTTTTTCAGTTGCTATGTGTTGTTTGTAAAATAACGTGTACAGAGCGAAGACATCGTCTATTTGGAAAGTACGGCGGTGCACTACTGACAGAAATCATCCGGACACGAAGCTCGAGAAGAAACAGACAGGAGGTGACAGTGTGCTCGCGTGGCGCATGTTTTCCAGGGAATCATTGGTCGCAATTATTCCCCTCGATCGCAGGATTAGTGCTTCAGGCTACCTATCCATTGTGGCGGATTAGGTGTTCCCATTCATTATGACCGTCAACCCAGATGGCATGTCTTGCTTCCAGCAAGACAATACTCCCTGCCATTTTGCTATGCGTTTGTAAGAATGGTTTAAGGAGCATTGCAGACACTTTAGCTTGCCATTCTGGCCACCGTACTCTACGGACACCAATCTCGCTGAGCATTTGTGAGCCTATCTTGATCAAAAGGTTCGATGTATGGATCCACCACTGATGACTCTTGATGATCTGCGAGGAGCTCTGGTGACTGCATGATATAGCATCCTTAGAGAAACCTTCAGAGGCCTCGCTGAATAAATGATGCGCCGTATATCTGCCGTAGGAGGTCATACCTCATACAAACAGGTGGCCATAATTGTTTGACTGCAACTTGTATGTTTCTGCATTTTGTACCATACACCAGTAATAAATCTTCGGAGTCAATGTTCAAGAAATTGAGTTTCTTTTAACTAGATCAACGCTCTCCCTTTTTGATCAACTTATGTTTATGAGTTTCGGCATTTTTTCTCGAGAAAAAAAAACCAATGTTAGTTTTTGAAAAGGCGTAGAATTTGATTAATAATCTATGAATATTTAATAATTTTGAATAATCTTTGCTGAACATTCCTTTGAGCCCCAACCACAAACTCTTCAGGTTGCAATGTGGTCTCGAACACAGACATTGGCCTCGCTGATTGGCAACAGGTCGTGTTTTCTCATGAGTCACGATTCAACTTCATGTACCATGACGGTTGCATACGTGTTCGAGGACATCGTGGCGAACGGCACCTTGCAGCGTCATACCGGCCCAATGCCAAGCGTCACGCTTTGGGGCGCCAGTGCATTCAATTTGATACGAATTGAGGGAATCCTCAACAACCAGCATTACATCAGTGATGTCTTACAGGCAGAGGTGATATGTTATATTGTAATACTCAAACTTTAATTAAACTGTAACTTCGGTTATTTTGGTGGGCGAACGGCAGCTTGAGAAATTCACTCTCACTTGAAAAGGCGCTCAACAGATCTTAAAAAGTCATTCCTTCAAAGACTGGGACCTCCCACGAACAAAAGGGTATCCCCTTTTCCCCCGTTGTTGGACACCACTCTTCCTCAGAGAAGAGTGGTGTCCAACAACGCATTCAGTTTCTTACGTCAAGGGTACAGAGAAAAAAAGGGATTTGGACGCGGCAGCCATAAAGGGGAGGTCTTGGAGATTTCAGTGGAGAATGAGCAAGTGGGCATGTAACCACGTAGAGATAAGAACAGATTTGGCGGGAAAAACGTAGAGGATGCCGTCCATAATATCCATTTCCTCCTGGAAGTATATACCATTTATTCAGACTAACTGGCATTTCTTCTATTCCCCCAGTGTGATGAATAAAGATACGTGCGAACGAAATCATCTTTCATTACATTCAATTGGTTTAACTACTTATTTATTTGCTTCCCTGCTCGAATGACAGGAACCTGCAACGACTCTTTTGATAAGTTGGCATTCACCACAATACATAAAATTAAACAAGTCAACAGATACCCTTCCTTCAGGGTTATCCTGGTGCTGTATTCCAGCAGGACACTGCTTGGCCACATATGGCTAGGAATATCCAAAAACCTCTTCTAAGCACGGCAGATACAGCTTCTTCCCTGGCCTGCACGTTCGTCGGATAAGTCCCCGATCGAACATGTCCGGGACATGGTAGCTAAGCGACTGGCTCGTTAAGCGCCTCCGCCAGTCGCCACAAATGAACTTTGATATCGCATTGAAGAAGCCTGGCAGTCTTTTCTCCAGGACGATATCAAAAACCTCTTCCATTCAATGCCACCCCGTGTTATTTTTTTGTTGCCAGTCACCACAAATGAACTTTGATATCGCATTGAAGAAGCCTGGCAGTCTATTCTCCAGGACGATATCAAAAACCTCTTCCATTCAATGCCACCCCGTGTTATTCTTTTGTTGCCAGTCACTACAAATGAACTTTGATATCGCATTGAAGAAGCCTGGCAGTCTATTCTCCAGGACGATATCAAAAACCTCTTCCATTCAATGCCACCCCGTGTTATTCTTTTGTTGCCAGTCACTACAAATGAACTTTGATATCGCATTGAAGAAGCCTGGCAGTCTATTCTCCAGGACGATATCAAAAACCTCTTCCATTCAATGCCACCCCGTGTTATTCTTTTGTCGCCAGTCACTACAAATGAACTTTGATATCGCATTGAAGAAGCCTGGCAGTCTATTCTCCAGGACGATATCAAAAACCTCTTCTATTCAATGCCACCCCGTGTTATTCTTTTGTTGCCAGTCACTACAAATGAACTTTGATATCGCATTGAAGAAGCCTGGCAGTCTATTCTGCAGGACGATATCAAAAATCTCTTCCATTCAATGCCACCCCGTGTTATTTTTTTGTTGTCAGTCACCACAAATGAACTTTGATATCGCATTGAAGAAGCCTGGCAGTCTATTCTCCAGGACGATATCAAAAACCTCTTACATACAATGCCACCCCGTGTTATTTTTGCTCGAGGTAGCTTCACACGATACTGAGTTTTGAAGCGAAAAAATCTTGTATAGCTATACAAATACAAGTGTGAAGCTACTTCGAGCCAAAATAAGAACCTGTACACGGGGAGACATTGAATGGAAGAATTTTTTGAAATTGTCCTGGGGCATAGACTGCCAGGCTTCTTCAATGCGATATTATACATACATATACGTATAATCAATTATCTCCTGTAATATAAGATATCGGTGACATAAATTTCATTTGAATAGCACGATTCTTTCTTGGTGTTACAGTTTTCTCAAACAGTAGTATATACTAAGTTCGATTGCTGGGGCAATACTGTTTTACAGCCCCTTTTTTTATTGCCGTCGTGACAGATAACGTCTTAAAGACACCAATTTCGTCACCCCGATCGCCGCAATGATGACAAGGGAAAACCTACTGCTAAATATTCCATGCTATTTCTGGAAACGAATGAATTCTAAAATCTCCGTAACACTTCAATGTATTCCATCGCGTGTAGTTACTTAAGTTACTGCAATACTGTACAAATCCATTGGGGGAGGGAGATTAATGACCACTACGGGCAACTTTTTTGGGCTATAAGCAATCGTCCTTGATTTGGAAAAGTGACAAAATTACAAACATTCGACAAATAGCCGACGCTTCACTTGAGACTCGAACTGGATCCGTCGCAGGCGAATGGTCAGAATCTTCAAACCACTCGGCCGCAGTGGGCCACTTCATTTGTGGTAAGCATCACAGGCGTGACCTAAGGGGGGGGGGGGTCAAGTGCCAATATTTTTCACTTTTGTTAGTAATTAATTTTTGATTACTTTCATATACGTATTTTTTTTAAAAAGTACCGTAAGTCTCAACTTCGTTAAGTAAAAAGAACAAAAAACGTTCTCAGTTGAAAAACCAAACACGATGGCTTAAATTTTTATTCTTCATTAAAAAATTATAGATTCTCTACGCAAAAAAAAAAAAAAAGAAAGGAAAGCTACAAAAGTTGTTTAATTTTTATTTTCATATTTATTTTGTGTATTTTGGCTTATCCAACCCAATAGCTCAAGTTACGCCTAACAGTATATCATGAACTTGAGAAATGTTATAGTCTCTAATATATAAAGTTGAATGTTTGTTTGTTTGTTTGTTTTTCAGCTATGCAAATCTACAATTTTCAATTTAGAACCACCAAATTTGGTATACTCTCTCATGGTACTCTAACTTAGACCATAAACAGGTTTTGGAAGGGGTTGGAGCCCGGGGTCAAGGGGCCCCCATACAAAATTTTCGTAAAAGTTCCATTTTTTACTTTTTTTAGTTTGAATTGGTATACTATCTCATGATACTCTAACTTAGACCGTAGACGGTTTGTGGAAGAACTCGGAGCCCGGTATCAAGGGGCCCCCATAAAAAATTTCGTAAGAAGTTCCATTTTTTACTTTTTTAGTTTGAACTGGTATACTATCTCATGATACTCTAACTTAGACCGTAGATGATTTTTGGAAGGAATCGGAGCCCGGAGTCAAGGGGCCCCCCATACAAAATTTTCGAAAAAGTTCCATTTTTTACATTTTTATTTTGAATTGGTATACTGTCTCATGGTAATCCAACTTAGACCGTAGATGGTTTGTGGAATGAGTCGGAGCAAGGGGTCAAGATACCCCCATGCGAAATTTTCGTAAAAAGTTCCATTTTTTACTTTTTTTATCTTGAATTCGAATTTAACACTTTTGTTGTGATAATTGAAAGAATGTTTTTTTTTTTTTGGGGGGGGACAATTGCTTTCCAGTGAAGAACTGCAACACAATTCAGCATCGGAACTCAAGGCAAGTAAACAACAAAAATCAAACGGAAAAAAAAATACTGTGTGCCTAAAAACTCTACAAAGAATAAAATTCAAATTCAATGAAGAAATGAAATACAGTATTAGGCACGGTTCATGCCGTAAAAAATTCATCATTTTCATTTGATTTGTACAAAATCTAGATAGTGAATTATCATCAAATTCTCCCGAGCAACGCTGGGCAATTTAGCTAGTAGTGTATATGATCGGGTTTTCTGACTAATTTAAACCGGCAAAGTAATACTGTAGATTAGTGGGAAAAAATTGCCTTGCCGTTATCCTCCTCTCTTTCGAGTAAA
Organism: Macrothele yani; assembly: GCA_039090855.1. Taxonomy (NCBI): domain Eukaryota; kingdom Metazoa; phylum Arthropoda; class Arachnida; order Araneae; family Macrothelidae; genus Macrothele; species Macrothele yani. Next base: position 54,789,145 of record CM077005.1, read on the forward strand.
AATTCGTAAATATTATTCCAAATGCAATAAGGATAACCGTTATGGATTTCAAAATAGAAATGACGATGTTGGTGTGATATGTAATTCAATATCTGTTTGTCGCGCTGCTAAATCTAGCTCTTGCCGTTGATTTAACAGGCTCCTTTAAGCGGCTGATCTATTCCTTCACACCGATGTCAAATTCCACCAACACATGCTGCGGGCAATGTCAGATCGGAGATTACGTTCACTAACATGATTCCATCATCTTTCTTCCCGGAATAGGAGAAAAAAAAATGAATAAAATGAAAAAAGAAAGGGAAGTAAAAAAGAGCAAGAAGATCAGTTGGTTACGCAAGGGTGGAAAACGGCAGCAGATCTCAGTGTTAGATAACAAAATAAGAGAGAAAAAGGGAGACGGGTGCCAGGTGGGCTTGTCAGGTATTTCTGGTGGAAAATGGCCTTCACCTCGAGGGGTGATCCATCTGAATTCTCCCCTAAACGCACCCCGTTTCAATTATTCCCATCCATTTCACAGGGCCCCCTCTAAAATCGCCTTGTTTAGGAGACAATGTGCCCCTACCCGCCAGGGACGGAAATTTAACAGAATGAAATTCAAGATTTTCTCCTCGCTATTTATAAATATGAATTTGATATTCATTTCACCAGCGCAGAAAAATAGGGGTTGCTTTTTGTATCCCCTCCCTCTTTTCATATCATTATGAATGCTGATATTTTTTACTCTTTCTACGGAGATAGCTTTTCAAATCCTAATGTTTAGCGCCCACATCGTTTCCGATATGTAATTATAAATGTAGATCTCCCGCATTTCAGCGATAATTGCATTCTGTTCGAAGGACAACCCCCCCCTCCTCGTTAATGAGAATCACGTAACTGGAAGTTCAGTTTCCCTGGGGACCTAGGTTATCAATTCATATGCAGCCCCAGAACATGAGGGGAAATCCTCATTCTCACTGTATAAATAGTTAAATCAACGTGTTAAAATCTGTTCACGCACAAAAAAAATCGATTAATGTAAACAGAAATCATTATCAATCCACTGCTGGATCAAGGTCTCCCTTCCCAAGTGTCTTCCACAATTTCTGTTTTGAACCAATCCCCTCCATATCACTCCGACATGCTTTCGAATTTCACTCACACATCTTCCATATGGTCTTATTCTGGGATTTTTCCTGCTCCTTGGAATCAGGTCTAGAGTCCAACGGTTGTCAGTTCCAGCACCGTTGGACACTATGATACCAGACCTGATCACATATCATCCATATGGTCTTATTCTAGGCCTTTTCCTGTTCCTTGGAATCAGGTCTAGTATCGCAGTGTCTAATGGTGCTACAACTGACCACCGTTGGACACTACGATACTAGACCTGATCACCCATCTTCCATATGGTCTTATTCTAGGCCTTTTCCTGTTCTTTGGAATCAGGTCTAGTATCGCAGTGTCTAACGGTGCTACAACTGACCACCGTTGGACACTACGATACTAGACCTGATCACCCATTTTCCATATGGTCTTATTCTGGGCCTTTTCCTTTTCCTTGGAATCAGGGTCTAGTATCGCAGTGTCCAACGGTATTCAGTTCAGTTCTTTTCTGTTCTTTGTTAGTGCAGGTAGAGCTGAATCTTGATCCCATCGGCGAAGGGTATGTTATTTACTTTCGGTTCGGATGAAAAATTGATTTCACATTTCACGTCTCCCACCTATTTAAAAATTGATGAATCTCTGGGACGTTACTTTGTGGCTACACTATTTTGTGACGTAGTAGAATAGAATTTTAAATGTATCATCAGTATTCAGCATTGTGGGTTCAAAACGATGCACTCGGGATCTCAAAAAAACGAAGCTGTTAATTCATGAGATCCATACTGAAGTGAGGCACAGGTCTCAGATTCTTTGTTGTGAGTATTTCACTAAGTCTAGAATAAGGATTTTCATAGACACAGTCGTCAAAATAGATGTTTGGGTTTCATAGGCTTTATGATTTTTACAATGCAATAAAACATATCACAATTTTTAGCTCTTTTTTTCTTTCACCGTCAATTCGGCATTAAATAAATCATTATTACGGAATGTTTTATATTCGAAGCATAAATTTTACAATAATACTTAAGATTTTGAAATTTCGTGTGTACTTTAAAAATTCGTTATACGTTTGAAATTTTTCTTATACATGTATAAGTCAGAGGAGTATCTGAATGCACTGAAAGAAGAGACAAACCATTCAGTCACTGCGGTATTGGTTTTGTTTTTCCTTAAAACGGATTTAAACTTCTTCATCATCGAAAAGGAACATCTACTTGCTGTTGAGACTGGGAGCTAACCCAGAAGTTTGAATAGCCTCAGAATGCTTGGACAGAATTCCTGTCCACAGGCAACAAGAGCTTTAGTAACGTCGGCGAATACTATTTATTCTTATGTCTGTTTCCTTTCCCATACTACATAAGGTAAAGTCACGTGTAAAGTTCAAAAAAGTCACATAAATGTGACTTCATTGTTATACGAACGCCACTGATTTACAAAATAAGGCCTAAAGATGCAGTAAATGCGTCCGGAGATGCTTTACACTCGCTATTTCACAGAGTCCGCTGTGCTCTTGAACGCGTAGAGAGAGAGAGAAGGGGTGGGAGAAGGAGACGGGAGAGGGGGAGAGTGGGGCGAGTGATAGGGAGAGAGAGGTAGAATGAGAGAGAAGGGGAGGGAGAAAGAGAGGGAGAGAATGATAGGGAGAGAGAGGGCGAGAGAAGGGGAGGGAAGAGAGGGGAAGAGGGAGAGAGGGGGTGATAGGGAGAGAGAGGAGGGAGGAATAATGAGAGGGGAAGAGAGGGGAGAGTGATAGGGAGGGAGAGGGAGAACGAGAGAGAGGGGAGTGAGGGAAAGGGATGCGAGAGAGAGGAAGAGGGAGATGAAGGAATCCAGGTAGCACAGTCTTGCAATTTAACGTAGGCCCAACACTGAGCCATTGACTTCTATTCCTAAAAGACGGTGACTCAGTGTTGGGCCTACGTAAAATTGCAAGTCTGTGCTAGATGGGAAGGGAGAGAGAGGGGGGTAGACAAGGGGAAAGACAGAGGGGAGAGAGAGGGAGGGGAGAGGGGGTAAGAGATGAGAAATCAACACATAAAATGTGTAATGATCAGAGCAAAAAAAAATGTCAAACTTATAACAGAATTTGTATACGAATTCATTTGAATCCCCAATTTATCTTACAAAACAGAAAACAATTCACAATTAAGCCGCAAAAGGTACGTATTATTAAACCAAGAATATGTCGGTGACGATGATCGATTCGCGTCTCCTCGCTCCGGAGTGAATTACTCTAACCGACTAAGCTATACCGACAGAATGTATTACTGCAGATTTGTCGACTTGACACGTGCTTCAGCTGTGTAGTACGTCACATCATCTCCCTCTTAATTTTTTTTTTTTTTTGAAGCAAAGTAGGAACTTTTCATTAGTTTCAGACAATGTGTGAAACGAACATCACACATTTTTCGAAGAACCCAACGCCCAGTAGATCTACTTTACTTTCGGATGCCAATGGGAAAGCAGGAATTTTTCGATGACGATATCGAAATCACGTCTCCTCGCTCCGGAGTGAGTTGCTCCAACCGACTAAGCTACGCCGACGGAATGTATCGCTGCAGATTTGTCGCCTTGACACGTGCTTCACTTCTGTAGTAAGTCACAGTATTTTGAAATGACTATATGAAAATAACCAAAAAGCACTTGAGGTGAAAAATTTCCGGATGGATATGGGACTCAGGAAACAAGTTAATAAAATCATGCGATGCATTGATTATGATACGCTTTCCAACATACCAGAAATCATTACTCAAGTTATTAGTCAAGTTATGAGGATAATGTCTGTGGAATAAATCTCGTTCCTATGACCTGTCCTTCGACCCCATTTCGATGATATTCAACAGAACCGGTAAAGTATACTTCTGGAACAACATGATAAAGTTTTGTCTCAATCGAAGCATTTTTACGTAAGTTATAACGCAATATCAGGAACACCGTGGATCACTCGGTTAAAGGGAAGATGAGGGCACAATTTTTTTAAATTTTGATATGTTATTTCCAAGTATTGTAATGCTAAGTCGTCCAGTTGCACGTTGTCCCAAGTGTTGCAGTCGCTGAACACGTTCATCCGCGGTTTCGGTTGCGATTCACTGTGATAAACGGATTCGTAGTTCTTCCAAGCGCTGGTTACGTTCTTCGGATGATTCAGCTGTGATTCGCTGTCTATTTATTCGCCGCATTCGATTGAGGTTTTCTTCCGATATAGATTCATAGAGGGATATAATGACGTCGGACATTATTTCCATGCTCCTCGCCTTAGCTGCTCGGAATGGTCTTTCTGTAGGCTGATCTTCTTCCAATGGAAGATCATATGTTTCGAGACTGGAAGTGATCGGAAACCATCTGCTCTTGAATGTCCAAGCTGTTCCATATTTACTTCTTTTGCTTGTTCTTGTTCCAACACTGCCGTATTCTACTTATTCTTCTTATTGAAGTTGAAACGTCCACGTTTCGTAGGGAGTCAACCAGCCATATTTTGTTATATTGTTTTACCATCCACGTGACACTCTGTTAATAGTAATTAATAAAAATAAACTAATCATATTTTAGCACAGCGGATACGCTCGTATGAAGTGACTATTCAAAAACGTAACAAAAAAAATGCTGTATTAACAGTTTAACTTTTGAAGGGAAAAACACATCAGTGTTCCGCTGCTTATACTCTACTACGCATCAATTCCAAGCAACTGGCACAACTCACTTTTTGTTCTAGAAGAAAATAGAAGTAAAGCGTAACACGCATACAACGCGTGACGTAATGAGGCAGATGGTCGCGAGAGTGTGACGTCATAAAACTTTAATAGGATCCACACACAACGCGTGACTTAATGAGGCAGATGGCGCGGCCGCGCGCCAACATCTCAATCGCGGGTGTGACGTCATAAGATTTCTAAGTATGGAAAACATTAATAGGACGACGCCATGACACTAAAAACGTGGTAACTCGGGGTGGTTATTTAACCCACTAAACAAATTTTTCCAAAGTCGAGATCATGCTAAATCGATTTCTAGTACCAGAAAACGGTAGGTTAACGACTTTCATCAAAATCCTTAGAGCCGTTTTCAAAATAAAATTTACATAGATACAAGAATTGCTCCTTTAAGGTGGACGTCAAGTAATTTTGCTTCCTGTACTTCCAATGGAAAAACTTCTGTACGCATTTTCTACAAAATTAATGCGTTCCCAAGGATGAAAATTTGAACATCGATTACAATAGCTTTATTTTATAACTTGGAATACTTAATAGTTTCTAAAACATAACCATAATTATGCAATCCAACATTTGTTTGTCTACTGACGTCATCAAACTACATGTCGCGCCATCTTTTTTCTGGTTTCAACACCACCAAACGAAAAGTTATTGATTTTTAATATAACTATGGTTATGTTTTAGAAAATATTAAGTATTCCAAGTTATTATATGAAGTTATTTTAATCGATATTCAAATTTTCATCCTTGAGAACACATTAATTGTGAAGGAAATGTGTACAAAAGTTTTTCCATTGGAAGTGTAGGAAGCAAAATTACTTGACGTTCACCTTAACAGTATGGGATAAGGGCAATGGAATGGATCCCAATCCTATGTCCTGACCTTTGACCCCATTTCACCCATTTTCAATAGGGTTCCTCCCCAGTGATCCCCTACCACAATTTAAAATTTCATCGAAATCGGATAATTTTTACGTACGTTATGACGCATAAGGGCAATCGAATGCATCCCGCTCCTATATCCTGACCTTTGACCCCACTTCACCCATTTTCAATAGGGTTTGTCTCCAGGCTGTCCCCTATCACATACTAAAATTTCATTGAAATCGAACCATATTTACGCAAGTTATGACACATAAGGGCAATGGAATGGATCCCGCTCCTACGTAGTGACCTTTGACCCCATCTGTTCCATTTTCAATAGGGTTTGTCCCCAGGTGGTTCCCTGCCACATACTAAAATTTCATCGAAATCGGACCATTTTTACGCGAGTTATCGTGCGGGCAGATGGACAGACGGACGGACCGAAAAAGCTGGAGCACATACGCTTCTTCAACCTACGGTTGGAAAGCGTAAAAAAACATCTTGTTTAACTCAGCAAGTTTTAAAAATTTAAAACTTGCTGAATGAGCTGCTTTCTTCGTGTGAGTATTTTTATTAGCTTCAGTTTATAATCCACTTCCTGTGACTTAGGCATGCTTACGTCTTGTTTTTCGTTAAAAGAACTCAAGACTAACGTGTGGCCATTCAATGGGCTGTATGTATAATGGAATGCAACACACGTTAGGCCGTGTAACAACAGAGCGGTAAGCGGTTCTAGCCAGTTGCAGTGTCAGCAAATTGGCTGCTTCTGCATTGCTGATTGTGCTACCTAGAAACAGATCCCTCTCCCTACAACACAATTAAACTAAGAGCTCACAAATCTAATAACGTCGCGCATGTTGGGACACAGGCATCGGATGTTTGTCTCCGATGATAGGGGGTCGGTTTCGGTTGCCAGAAATCCTGTCTGACTGATTGTTAGGGTCATGCACAATGATGGCCTATCGGATTTATCTATCTTATCACGTGACATTAACCGTCAGAAAAAAAAAGAAAAAAAAAGAAGAAATGGCATGGAATGTTGGACACATTGGAGCATGACCAAATATTAGACCCTAAAACGATAGCTGGACGAGCGAGCTGTCATTAAACGCAGACTGCTGTTTTTAAAATATTGGCTCATAAAATTCCTGTAAGTGACCTTCTCGATGAACAATCGCTTTCTTTGTAATACTATATTTTATTTGAATTCTTATGCGAGTGATTGTTTCTTTGATGGGATTTTTATTATCAGTGGGAGTGGTGAGTGAACTGCAGACATGGTTTTATTACCCTGTCCATTCCTGGAAAACGCAGCGGCAAGCATTTTAAATAGGATTCTGCGTTTTAAACACAAATAAGATGCAATGAATACTTCCGACCATTAGAGCGTGATGAGCACTCTTAGCTTTAAGAAGCTGTATTTATTTCATGAAGCTACACAGCCATCTTCTGGTAAAAGTGCAAGAGGTATTATTGTACGATCAGACAGACGATGTCGTGTTCTTTGTTTAATTATACTTTCCGCAACAGCAAACTAAAGGGGAAATTCTATGCTAAGAAAACGAAAAAAAAGTCTGGTTTTACTTATTGTAAGAAGTTTACCATCTTTTTGCAAGAAACAAGAGCCTGATACAAATACACTGTTTGCCAAAAAAAAAAAAAAAAACGAGACACCCCGAGAAAGTCGTTCGATCCTGGTGAAACTCTGCACCTCAAAGCCGAATATGCAAATGATTAAAAAATAACGACAAATGACGAAATAGTGGCCCGCCACAGCGCATGGGAACCGCGCATCGAGGATGGTTTATCAAGAGCAACGCTCGCACGTAGGGCCCATTGGGGCAGCGGATTGCGGTTGCATCAGCCTCCACGGACTGTGAGTATACCTTGACGTCGGATCCGTGCACACTACGAGCAGCTCAGCGAGTTTGAAAAAAGGACGTATAATTGGGCTGAGAGAGGCCGGTTAGTCAAGTCGCCGTATCGCCAGGCATTTTGGGTCATAGCGACGCGTCGACTGGACGATGTTGGCGCCAAATGAGTCGAGTAACGCACAACCCAGCGGCACGCGGAAAGTGGATTGCCGAGGGCAAAGACAGAATGCGAGAATCAAGCGATTACGAGAGCCGCACGGACAGAACCGAATTTGTCATTCTCAATCATCTGTGGCAACGTTACGTCGTCTACAAGTACGGAAGTGGCCATTAGGACCGTTGCGAGACGACTTGCGGCAAGAGGACTACATTCCAGGATGCCACTCCGCCTCCTACCACTGATAAACGAGCATCGCCGGCACCGGTTGCAGTGGTGTTGTACCCGATCAACGTGGGATACTCTCCAATGGCGCCTTGTTGTCTTCACTGATGAGTCACGGTTTGCATGTGGTGCCGATGACCAGCGCATACGTGTCCGTAGACGAGCCGGCCAGCGCGCGGATTCTGCCTTTACCGTGGAAAGGCATATACGGCTCGCACGCCGGGAGTGACTATCTGGGTAGCCATTCCCTACGGTAGCTGAACACCCTTGGTGGTCCTCCGTATCACCCTCAACGACTCAACGGTAACGTCGGCGACATTCTACGACGCGTTGTGTTGCCATTCCTGTAGCAGCATCACCGAGAAAAAATTTTAACAGGATAATGCCCGGCCACACACGACACGACTCTCCCAGGCCTGCCTCCGTAATGTCGACACCCTTCCATGGCCAGCCCGATTGTTCGACCTATCACCGATCGAACATGTTTGAGACATGATGGGATGCCACATTCCTGTAGCATCATCCTGCCCCCACACCTCTATCAGTTATAGAAGACAACACAAGCAAAAATAACGAGGGAGGTCACAAAAAGTCAGCGACATGGCCTGCAATTTGGACACCATCTGTCATGATATACCTGAGGAAAGAATCAGTGAACTTATGCTTCTACGCCAAGCCGGGTAACTGGTTGTATCCGAACCAGGGGTGACGATACAACGTACTGATTTGTTTCGTTTGTGTAGCTGTTTTAGTCCAACTGCTCTGGAACTGCAATCATTTTCCTTCCTATACATGTGCATTGCACATACCAATTTTGATCTAGATCGGATGATTCCTTCTGTGTGCTACGTTTTCTTTTCGGGGAGGGGGAGGCAAAGAGTGTATACAAGGTGTGTCGGTAATGTTCGGTGGATGTACACTAATGATGAAAACCTCGCCGTTCCCTAATTTGCAGCCACTGGTTCCAGGAAGCGAACAGAGCCAGGGCCATAAGACAGACACACTGCTCATGCCTGCTCCGGGACTGGGACCCGTGTTCAGCTTGGAGTGTTGGTGGAAAGCCGTCGCCTCAAACTACTCGGTCAACAGGGCAACCGCTAGAGGAACAGTTATCGAAGCTTATCATTCTGTCTAACAGTATATAGGGTGATTGTAAACTCCTTCAACAAAACAAGAGGGGTTATAGTACACATCAAGACGAACAATATTTGCAATAGAACCTAGGGCAGCATTCCACTCCCAGTGGCAGAATAGAGCACGTTCGAAAAACGTCCAGCAGGCACACGGAGTTCCAAAGTGCATGAGAAGCACAAGATGCAAATCAGGTGCGCTGAACACGTGCGTAGATGATGAGGAGCAAACATTTAAAAACCCAGCCGAACCCGTTCAGCGATATTATCGTGCGAACATCATATGAGAATTAACGTAAACGTCTGACCACCGCAGCGTACCGTTATAACGAAGTAAATTTCTCCGTCATTTCTGTCCACGCCAGGATTCGAACCCGGGTCCCCTCATTCCGGAATAAGTTGCTCTACCAATTGAGCTTCGCGGACGTTTTATTCTGATTCCTATCTGCCTTTATGCCGTGTACGTCCTTCTGGCAGGTACGTCACATCTCCTGGTACGTTACATCATCTCCCCCTTATTTTTTTTTATTTTTTTCGAAGTGCGGGAGAAGGGATTCTCTTATTTTTCCTATCTCGCGGTGTGGAAATAACATCACACCATTGCGAGATTTTGAACGGTCGGGTCATCCGGATAGTTCGGGCGTCATTATAACGAAGTAAATTTCTCCGTCATTTTTATCCGCGCCGGGGCTCGAACCCGGGTCCCCTCATTCCGGAATACGTTGTTCTACCAATTGAGCTACGCGGACGTTTTATTCTGATTCCTATCTGCCTTTATGCCGTGTGCGTCCTTCTGGCAGGTACGTCACATCTCCTGGTACGTTACACCGTGTGTTCCTGGAGCAAGTGCTTCCCGGTCTGTTGCAGGATGTTCCGCTCACCACACGGAGGGGCATGTGGTTCATGCATGATGGGGCTCCATCACACTTTGCCACCGAGGTCCGATGCTTCCTAAATGCGACATATCCCGGGCGGTGGATTGGACGCGATGAACCTATCGCTTGGCCTCCACGCTCCCAGGACCTTAATCCACTGGACTTCTTCCTCTAGGGCACATGGAAACATTGGTGTACGATACACCTGTGGACTCCTTGGAAGATCTCGTCGCGCGAATTGCTGTTTCTACGGACAAGATCAACACCACACCGGGAGTCTACGAGAGGGTGCGACAGTCCTTCATTCGCCGGTGAGGGTGTGCAACGATGCCCTTGAACGCCAGTTTGAGCAGCTCCTTTGAGTCTTTCTCTGATGCGATTGGAATTGTGCAACTCATAAATTAGGTATGTCTCTTTGTTTTCACTGATGAAGGCTCAACGTGGATATGTAACTTTACTCTTTTCTGGCACTAGGAGTGGAATGATACCCTAAATTCCATTGCAAATATTGTTCGTCTTGATGTGTGCTATCACCCACTTCTTGCTTTGTTGAAGGAGTTTACAATCACCCTGTATACTATCCTATTAGTGGATATACAAGGGTAAAAAGTTTTCCACACAGTTAGTTATCCCTTACAAACGAATTTATTTCACAACATACATTTACAGGCCTTCGAAGTAATCTCCATGTTCCTTCATAGCATCAGCCCAACGTTTCGGGAAGTCTTGTATTCCAGTCAGGACAACTTGTGACGTACCTGCCCAGCAGGACGAACACGACATAAAGGCAGATAGCAGTCAGAACGATCGTCCGCGTAGCTCAAGTGGTAGAGTGACTTATTCCGGAATGAGGGGACCCGGGTTCGAGCCCCGGCGTGGACAAAAATGACGGAGAAATGTACTTCGTTATAATAGAACCCGAACTTTCCGGATGACCCGGCCGTTCAAAATCTCGCAATGGTGTGATGTTCTTTTCACGCCGCGAGATAGGAAAAATCAGAGAATCCCTTCTCCAGCGCTTCGAAAAATATATGTGTGTGACGTTGCATTCCACACACCAGATTGACTAGGAGTTCTCAAGTGCACGTTCTACAGCGGATGGCTGCCTGCAAGGATTCATGGTCACGGCTGACCCGTGGGCCATGCCCCCGGCCCTCTTTTGGGGTGGGGAGATATGACGTACCTGCCCAGCAGGACGCACACGACATAAAGGCAGATAGCAGTCAGAACGAACGTCCGCGTAGCTCAATTGGTAGAGTGACTTATTCCGGAATGAGGGGACCCGGGTTCGAGCCGCGGCGTGGACAAAAATGACGGAGAAATTTACTTCGTTATAACCTCCATTGTTGAGGCGTCGGATTACTCGGGACATCTCATTAGAAACATCCTGAATCGTTTTCCGCGGAGTGGCGTCTTCAGTTTTGGAAATAAGTCATAGTCTGGTGGGATCATCTGAGGACTGTATGGCGCGTGGGAAAGCAATTCCCATCCATACTTTTCCAGAATGTCTCTTACTGTAGGGGTAACATGTACCTTCGCGTTGGCGTGCAAAATGATGACACCAGCTTCGAGCATGTCGGACCTTCTTTGGCGAATCCTTGGGGGCAAAACATTTTGCAGAAACCTGTATTATTTCACTGTTACAGCGGTCCCCTCGGGCACTCTGTCTGTTGCTCTCACTCCAACCTTCTCATAGGCCATAATCATCATCAGTTAAAACGACGATTGTTGGCGGCTGAATTTTTTCTCGCGAGGTGACTGTGGATGTTACCACTGAGCGGACTAAGATTTCAGTTCTGGTTCAGAATCTCGTATCCATGTTTCGCCTGTAACAACAATTGCGCCCCAAAAACTGCTCGTCTTCTGTCTCGTACCACTGAAGCAATTCTCCTGCGATCTCTTTGCGAACTGCTTGCTGCTCTTCACTCATATGCGGAACCCATTTGGCAGCCACTTTTCTCTTCTGTAAGTTTTTTTCAGTTAGGATTCTGTAAACCGAAACGGTAGACATGTTTGCTTCATATTCAATCTCTTCACATGTTTTCCGTCGATCTTCTTCCAAAATGATAGCCACAGAAGAGTCGTCCGTTGCATTTGATGGCCGGCCGCTTCTTGGGTTGTCTTCGATGATTTCCCAACCTTGGCGGAAACGAGAAGCTACGATCCACAACACACACCCCACAAACTTCACACAAAACTTTATGAATTTCGGTTTGGGATTTTCCTAGCAAACTTTCAATTTAAATCACTGGTCGCTACGCGAGATTTGAGCTGACTCATTATTTTCCTTTATTTCTAGATAAAATTTTTCGAAACAGGAACAAATTGTCCAACAAACGTAGATACAACTTTGTACACTGAAGTCTGACTCACAACTGGCGCAATTATAACTTTGTATACTGAAGTCTGACTCACAACTGGCGCAATTATAACTTTGTATACTGAAGTCTGACTCACAACTGGCGCAATTATAACTTTGTATGCCGACGTCTGACTCACAACTGGCACAATTATAACTTTGTATACTGAAGTCTGACTCACAACTGGCGCAATTATAACTTTGTATAGTGAAGTCTGGCTCACAACTGGCGCAATTATAATAGCGATTGCATCATTCTACCGGCAGCAGCTGCGCAGTTTGCAAAACCTTTGAAGTGACCTACGTAAATTGTAGTTTGGATTGGAAATAACGAGTCTTCCAGGATCTTGTGACAATTTCCATCATTTTGAAGAAGGCGCTGTGAAATGTAAACGGTGCTTTGAGTGCTCTTAAGTGGTGCTTTTGGTACCACCCTGATGTAAGAAGGAACGGTAACCAGCAGCCTGATGGCGTGCGTAGCAGCACATGCGAATCATGTAAGACATATAAAAGGATACCAATTCGCGGACGGAATGCAGTTTCGCCTGAAAATTGGGGAAAGGACGTGCCCTAACAGAGTTCGAAAAAGGAGTGAACATTGGCGACCGACTGAAGGGTGGCAGCATTGCAGAAATGGCCGATATTGTGGGCTGTTCACGTGATGCGATTGTTAAAGTGTTCCAGAAATGAAAGGAAACCGGTAAAACTTGCAGTAATTGAGGTAATAGTGGAGGCCCACGGGGAGCATTGACGACAGTGGGTAGCGCCGATATCCCGACTAGTACGATCCAACAGACGGGCCAAATTAGAAGAAATGGATACAGCATGGGCCCCAGGAGCCTCCGTCGTTCACTCAAGGTACCCATTCTGACTGCCAGACATCGACGATTACGGCGTGAATTTGCATCTGAGCGGAGGCGTTGGCCCATTGAACAGTAGAAGAAAGTCACCTTTTCAGACGAATTACGTTTTCTGCTTTATCGTGTGGATGGTCGATGGAGAGTACGGCGAAGCACTGCTGACAGAAATAATCCCAATCCTCTGTACTCAAGAAGAAACAGGTAAGAGGTGGCAGTGTGCTCGTGTGGGGCATGTTTTCCGGAAAATAATTAGGAGCAATGATACCCCTCGGTCATTCCGTGAACGTTTCAGGTTACCTACCCATTGTGGCGGATCTGGTGCTCTCATTCATGATAATTGTCTACCCCGATGGCATGCTTCCAGCAAAATAATGCCCCTTGTCTTGCTGCTATGCGTGTGTGAGAATGGTTTGAGGAGGATTTCAGTGACTTTAGCTTACTATCCTGGCCACCGTTCCCTGATATGATTCACCATTCATGATGACTGTATACCCCGATGCATGAGTTGCTTCTAGTAAGATAATGCCCCTTTGCCATGTTGCTATGCGTGTGCGAGAATGGTTTGAGGAGCATTCCAGTTACTGTAGCTTGCTATCCTGGCCACCGTACTCTGATATGATTCACCATTCATGATGACTGTCTACCCCGATTGCATGGGTTGCTTCCAGCAAGATGATGCCCCTTGCCATGTTACGTGTGCGAGAATGGTTTGAGGAGCATTTCGGTTACTTTAGTTTACTATCCTGCACACAGTACTAGCTGGACATGAATCCAAGTGAACATCTGTATGACTACCTTGACCAACAGGTTCGACGTATGGATCCACCACCGATAACTCTTGATGATCTTAGAGAAGCTCTGGTGTCTGCATGGTATAGCATCTCTACAGAAACGTTCAGAGGCCTCATTGAATCAATGCCACGACATATATTTGTGGTATTGGCGGCATGAGGAGATCATACCACATACAAACATCCCATCATCATTTTTTGACTGGACTGTGTAAATGCCGATAAACAGTCTGACGAGTTCCCTGAAGAAAATAGAGTTACACCTAGCGCTAACTAATCGATACCACAATAGGGTTTACAATCCTGCTTTATCTTTCTGTACTACTGAAAGCCAGGGCCGGATTAAAGGGGGTCTATAGGAGCAAGAGCCTTGGGTCCCACCATTACCAAGGACCCAGAAAGCATGCCTGGACAAATGAGAGAGAGAGAGAGAGAGAGAAGGAGGTTTATAAAATAATTTTGCTTTTGTCTCGTATGATTTCCACTTGACCAGAAACAGAGGTTGGAAGACGAATTGATTTCAAAGCAGTGACCCACCAAGGGTAAAGGTTTCATGTCGCTGTGTACAGCGGGGTCGACGACACAGTTTCAGCTTTTCACTTCTATCCACCCATTCCTCCCAATTTGCACTTGGAGCCGTTAATGGTCGAAGTCCCCTGTGGCTTCACAGTGCATAACTAAAAATATGTACTAATAAAAATATACAATGCTAAATCATAAAAAATCCAACACAAAATATTGTAATCTTAAGCTTTTAGCTTATGTTCTTATTAGAACAATGGAAAACACAGTGACTTACGTATTATGGAGACTCTGAGGATAATGTATTAGTTTGAAGAATGCACTACGTATTAGTTATCAAAAAAAATTGCTACAGTTTCGTGTTTTAACAGACTTCATAATGATTTCTCGTCATAAGTTTTTTGGGGGCCCACTCAGATGCCTTCGCCTAGGGGCCCGCAAAGGTCTTAATCCGGCCCTGCTGAAAGATCAAATAGAGATATCATCCTTCTGAACACAGACGTTTCTGGTTCATAACAAAGATCCAAATACAGTACATCACACCGTGTTCATGTTATCTTCGAAAGTGAACACAATTGCAGCTCTGTTAGACTGAAGGTATTTTACTTGCTTTAGGTAGTTTGTGCCAGGAGTAAATAATGGCAACTACATATTTACATTAATCTTTGATTAACATATCGTATTTTAAAAAATGAATGTATTTACTTTAAATAAAGAAACTTTCAGTGCTCTTGCGGACGATACGATTCATATTTTTTTACACGAGTTGCATCGTGTATCTTTTTCAAATATTTTTACCTCAAAAAAAATGTTGAAAATTTGTTTTTCAAAAAAAAAGAAGGCATAAACCCTTTATAAGTTATATATGTATATAATTAAGGGAGACTTACCTTTGTTTTTCTGACGACATAACCAATTTGCAAGTACCTTCTCAGAGCAGCGGTGTATGATCCAGGAACTTGCTGACAAGAGTAAAATATAAAGTGGGCTTAAAAAATGAACTTACAGAAAGCAAAACTGACGTACAATGCTTTCACAAGGGCTGAACATTTAGAGATTGATGGAGCAAGTCTAGAAGTAACCACCTCTTACGTTTACCTTGGATAACAAATATCAAGCAAGAGCCACATGGAAGCGGAAATTAATAGGTGTATGAGACTTGGTTGCAATCAGTACAATTTCCAAAAGCAATTCACCATTACGTCTTAAAAGAAAAGTACTTAATCAGTACATCCTCCTAGTTCTTCCTTATGGGTCAGAAAAATATTATACAGGATTCTTCCAATTCTTACTTATCGGTCAGAGATATACGAGACTCAATCCTTCTAATTCTTACTTATTGATCAGAGAATTGCTAGAGTGGATCCTTCCAGTTCTTACTAATGAATCAGAGATATAGTACACTGGATCCTTCAAGTTCTTACTTATGAGTCAGAGAAATATTCTAGATTCGATTCTCCCATTTATTTATGAATCAGAGAAATTCTAGATTGAATCTTTCAACGTCTTACTAATCGATGAGAGGAATATTACAATAGACTGGTTCTTCTACTTCTAATTTACGACAGCTGAAATGGTAGATTGGGTCCGAAAAAACAAGAAAAGAGATGGGTCCCAAGGGACACGTGAGAGATGGGGTGAAAAAAAGGAAAGTCGTAGAAGAGACTTCATCCAGAATTGGATTAATAATGACTGATGATGATGACACTGATATTCACTTCTTTAGCTAACATATGTTTCTGTAACATCTAATACGAAACCGTCCATCTGTACTTAGCCGCTCCGGTGGTCCGGGTTCGAATCCCGGTGAGGCATGGATGTTGTGTTTGTCTCACGGGACTTACTCTCTACCTTCCATGGAACCAATGACCCTTAATTAGGGATGGGCTGAAGAAAAATCAAACAAAAAACAATCTGTACTTACACCTGAATGTAGTAAAGATTTAAATACTTACTTAAAACAGGTTTTGAAAACAAACGCCTTTATAGAAGTCAGCAAAGACTAAATAAAAATTTAATGCAACACTGCGCAGCATTATAAAATTTATCTGTGGTAAAAACTACCTTCTTTTGGTGATAACTGAGTCTGCAATGTCACAGAACGTTTCAGATTTAAATCTCCTTTTCTATTCTTTACCAAAACATCAAGTACTTGCACCTGAGACGTCTCTTTTGTTTATCTGTTGTTATCGCCGGGATATTTGCCACTACATTTAGAATAACCGGAACTCGTGTTTGGTGTGTTTAAAAGTTATTTAACTTACGAACTCTGTAAATTATTTTTATATGATCCAAAGGCAATGTTTTTAAGCTACAGAACTTTCCTATCTTCTTAGCGAAAATGCTTATGACACTGTTAAACACAAGTTCAGCACAACTAGCAAGAATGTTAAAATAATAAAAAGAAAGAAGTGCTGTTTGACGTTTATCTGGTAACCACGAAGTATCCGTTCACGAAATCTCAGAATTGTAGGAATTTTACTATCGAGTAGATGATTTAGTGTTCTATGAGCTTGGAATAGAATTAATCAAAATCTAACTAGGCTGTGTCCTGCGAAAAATGTATACCATCAACATTAGATTGCGTTTGTACTATGCTACAGGGTTTCTTGAAGGGTCACCAGTTTTCTGATCTTCTTACACGACAAAATAAGAAAAATGTGACCTGAACAAATTGGAAAACAAGTTTCAAACAGCAGGGTTCCATTGGGCTGAAATCTCTACCTTTCTGTTTTTTTTTTTTTTTTTTTTTTTTTCTCACTCTCGTATTTCTTTCTGCGCGCTTTCCGTCACTAAGAGTAAAACTGCTTTCTGATAAGACTTTAATTCGAAATTTTACTCTCTTTAGCTAAACACTACCATCAAACCTAATGCAATAGAGAATTCAGTGGGGGAAGACTGGGAGATCCCTCCCTCTAAAACATACGTTTCCTTTTTTAAAATGGCCATGATCGAAAATAATTAATGTATTTAATTTTGAAAACTATAGAAATTAATGCACAGATTTTCGTAAAAGGTTTCATAACAAATTTCATAACAATTAAATTTTTCCGTGTATTTGGAGATAAAATGTTCTGTTCTACCTTCAAAGAGAGAGAGAGAGAGAGAGAGAGAGAGAGACAGACAGACAGAGAGAGAGAACAGAAAAAAAAATGTTTCAGAAACACAGAAATCTGAGATCTGCAGACTTTTCTTTTTTAAATAGCCAAGATCGTAAATAATTAATGTATTCACTTTTAAAAATTATAGTAATAAATGCACAGATTTTCGTAAAAAGTTTCACAACAATTTTCATAACAACTAAAAAAAATGTTGTGAATTTGGATATTAAATATTATGTTCCAGCTTCAGAGAGAGAAAGAGCGGGGGTTGGGTAGAACAGAAAGAAGAAAAAGCAGTTGTTTCATAAACAGAGAAAGCTGAGAGCAGACTTTTCTGTTTTAAACAGTCAAGATAGTAAATAATTAATGCATTTATTTTTGAAAATTATAGTAATAAATGCACAGATTTCCGTAAAAAGTTTCATAAGATTTAAAATTTGCTGGGAATTTGGAGATTAAATATTCTGTTCTAGCTCCAGAGAGAAAAAGAGAGAGAGAGAGAGAGAGAGAGAGAGAAGAAAAAACAAAACATAAGTTTCAGAAACAGAGACAGCTGAGAGCAGAAGGGAAAAGAGATTTTGACTGATCATGAACAGCAAAGAGTGTGCTTTGTTAAAATGTAATATTTTCACAAATCCAAGAAAAAAATCGCCAGTAAAGCAATGAATGATGAAGCAATGATTTGATGAAGTGGAGTAAACGGAAGTTCTCCTTCCAAAAGAAGTTTGAATCATACATTGAGAAAGAATAAACGAATATCTTAAAAAGGAATTACCGGTCATATTGCTTAGGAATGATTCGATAATTTGAAATTTTTCTGCTAAATTACACCGTCTGGATAGTAATGCTCAAATTCATTTTGAAAGATTCTATCTGGACTTGATATTTTAAAAGCACTGAGCTCGTTCCTTCGCAAAGCAAACAGTTAAACGGAAATCTGTGAGTTTGTGTGTGTGTGTGCGACAGTTTCACAAGTGTCCGGGTATTGAAAGGTAGTGTGTACGGCGGCACAAAGATGTCGTGTTTGTTAGCCTCGTCTACGAATGAAGAGCAACGCGTGTAGTCCGATTCTTGTAGGCTTAACGGGAAACTCGAACGGAAATTCACAAAGAAATGGTCGAAGTGTATGGTGGTGATTGTCTGGACCACAGTAACATCTCCAGATCGTGCAGTTTCTTTGCAGAGGGCCGTGGCAACCTAATCGATTTTCCACGTTCCGGTTGAGCTGTAACTGCGTCACCACCTGCCACTGTGAGAGGCATTGAACAGGCAATTCTGAGTGACCGGCGGATTCACCCGCGCACATTGGCAAACAAGTTCAATATTTCGTATGGTATAACGTACGATAGTGTGCACGACAAATTGCAGTTTCGCAAGGTCAGTGCGCGATGGGTGCCCAAGAACTTGACAGACGACTAAAAGGGACCGAGAATGATGCCATCGTTGGATCACTTTTAATGCGTTACGCAGATGAAGGACGTGAATTTCTGGAAGGTGTAGTGACGGGCGATGAATCCTGGGCGTGCCACAACACTCCCGAAACAAAGAAGGCCAGTAATGGTGTGGAAACATTCCAGCTTCCCTCCACCAAAAATATTCAGAGTAGCAGAATCTGCACAAAATGTCCTCATGACGGTGTTCTGGGACATGCATGGCGTTCTTCTGGTGGAGTTTCAAGTTGCGTCTTGGCTTTCGTGACAAAAGACCCAACAGAGACGATGCAAATGGCAGACTGCTTCATGAAAACGCTCCCCCACATTTTGCACAACACAAAATTGCGCAATTTGGCTTGGAGGTACTCTAGCACCCACCGTATAGTCCGGATCTGGCTCCTTCCGACTTTCATTTGTTTGGCCCCTTGGAAAGATTCCTGGACGGCCAGCGCTTCGATTCGGCTAACGAAGTCAAATCGGTTGTCCGCAGTTGGCTATACGCGCAGAAAACGGACTTTTATGGCCAAATTATACTAAGATTGGTACCACCCTGGGATAAATGTCTCCAGCGTCTCGGTTCTTGCGTTGAAAACTACCTATGAAATATAGTTTCACTGTATATAGGTTTTGTTTTGCCTATCTATTAAACTGTTGCCAAAAAAATAGTGTGCGTTACATTTCGATCCACCCGTAAATATGTTTGAATAATTTTTTGCTTGCTAAATGGTCTTTCGAAACTTGTGATATACTGGTAGAGTCAAAAATGGTTGTAAAGCAATAATCAAGTTTAGGAAGATATTGCTGTAATTGCAATGAACTATGCATTAAAGAATCTCTTTATTACATTGATTTTTTTTTTTTTTTTTTTTTTTTTTTGTCCACCAGGAGGTCTTTAATGATTTGTAACTCGTCTAAAAGTTCATCCGATACGCAGGCACTAAATTCAGTGAATTATTTAGCTGATGTTAAAATAATAGCTTGAATAACACTACAATTCATTTGGGTATAAGATGTGCATTTACTGTTAATTGATTTAAAGAACCGAAATCTATTATCTTACTGTGCAAGTATGTAGAGGTCAGATTTCAACAGGGCAGTCCAACAAAAATATCCTCTTTAAGCTTTGTTTTTGTTTAGATACTAACATGTAACAACTGAATTTTTACAGCTTTGGTGAATCCAGCTGTGTTTCTCCCTCTAATTTTTTTATAAACAATTTATCAATGGATAGTTTGGATAATATTTTAGAACAGGGGTCTGCAAACGCCGCCCCTTTTTGTATGGCCCGCGAGCTCTAAGAATAGATTTTACATTTTAAAATTCCTTAAAATTTCAAAGTCTTTAAAATGTCAAAGTACCCCCTATAACGGAACGGTCGACCGCCGAGTTGCGAGATACGACCGTATGTGGCGCTCCTATAGCTTCGCATTCGGTGTCCTCTGCTGCGACGCCACGCAGTTGCAATTCGGCAGCATTTCCAGTGCCATGTGTATCGCTGTTCTGCGGCATTTTGTTCTTGTTTGATTAGCCTTGCATATCCATCAAGTCACTGTCAAAACCAAAAAAAAAAAGAAGAAGAAAGAGGATTTCGAAAGTCGTGCTTTTAGAAAAAAGGCAGAGTGGAGTGTGAATTACTTTGTTACCGAATTAGATGATAAAGCATTGTGTTTATTGTGCAATGACACTATAACTCTTTTGAAAAAGTGCAATGTACGCCGCCATTTAAACAGCAATTTTTTTTTATGTAGGTTTAACGACCACCGTGAGCAACTCAATGTGCTATAAGCAGTCGCCCGTCCCTAATTTAGGGTCACTGTCTCCAGGGAAGGGATAGAGCCAGTGCCGTAAGACAAACACAACATGCATGCCTCACCGGGATTCGAACCCGGACCCCTTTCGGACGAATGATCAGAGGCCATCGTTTAGATCACTGCTCCATCGAGTCGGCAAACCCCAATTCGGTGAAACGTTATCCCTAAAAAAAGCAATTCCACCCTTCTCATTAGTAGAGCTGTATTTCAAACAATTGTAGTCTTTTTATTTTAGTCTACTTATTATTATTATTATTACCTTACATTTTGTTCAATAAATTTGTGAAAAGGTTTTGTTTTTTTTATTTAAGTAGGCATACCTACTTAAATAACACGAAAAAAAAAAAAAAAAAACTATATAAATATTCCCGAGTTTGCATCTTGGCCCGTGCCTAAAATATTTATTATTCGGCCCCCTCACAAAAAATGTTTTCCGAACCCTGCTTTATAAGAATCATTAATACAGCAATACGACAACTCTGAATTGCATGTATTTACTGTCCGTCACGTAACATTAATCACATCAGAAAACTACATTGTCCTGGAGCAGGAATCGAACCCGCATCTCCCGATTACCGTTTGAGTATGCTATCCGTTACACCACTCAGAACGATCAAAACGCTGGTACGATTCCCGCTCCAGGGAGATGTAATTTTTACGTTTTCTGATGTGATTAATGCTACGTGGAGGACAGTAAATACAGGCAATTCAGAGATGTCCGATTGCTGTATTAACGATTCTGACGTATACAGGGGTGGATAGAATAATGTGAACACCAAGCTTAGAGACGTGACTTTTTATTCAGTTGCGTACATCGCAATACGCAAAGGTGTCCACCACTTTTTGGTTGTAATAGCTGTGTTCAGAACCTCATGGTCCTGTTTAAGTGTATTTAAAGTATCTTGTTGCAAAATTTCTTTCGTGGTGACGACGAAATGAGCAACTTAACGGACATCGAAAGACGGCTAATTATTGGTGTTCGGCTAGTTGGTGCCTCCGTGACAACAGTCGCCATGGTAGTGGCGGTATCGAGAATCACCGTGTCTAGAATCATGACAACATACCGTATTCGTGGCAAAGACTCGTCTGCGAAACACAGGAGAGGCCGGAAAACGGCCCTGACTGATAGAGACAGGAGAGCATTAAAGGGGATTGTTACCCATAATCAGAAGACCACAGCGCCAAAAATTAGTGCGGAGCTCAATCTCCACCTCCAGACCCCAGTATCAACGGAAGCAGTGCACAGAGAACTGCATAAACAAGATATCCATGGCAGAGCTGCTATTGCAAAAGCTCTGTTGACCCGGGTGAATGCGCAACGGCGACGGCACTGGTGCCAGGAGCGTACAACGAGGACTACCAATGCATGGAAACGCCTACTGTAGTCGAATGAATCCCCATTCAAACTATTCCCCACCGCAGGACGTGTTCTTTACGTGTGGAGAACACCGTCAGAAAAACTACAACCCAGACTGGCTGC
The DNA here is from genome assembly GCA_039090855.1 of Macrothele yani. Lineage (NCBI taxonomy): Eukaryota > Metazoa > Arthropoda > Arachnida > Araneae > Macrothelidae > Macrothele > Macrothele yani. The sequence goes on from CM077005.1 coordinate 54,811,420, forward strand.
TCCCAACAGTGCAGCATGCTGGTGGTTCTGTCGTGCTCTGGGTGACTATATCGTAGTTTTCAGGAGGTCCCCTGATCACCTAGAAAGGACGGATGACTAGCAGGACATATGAAACCATTTTGGCTGACCATATCAATCCAATGGCTCAGGAATTATTTCCTGCAAGAGATGCCATCTAACAAGATGACACGCCCCAATCCACACAGCTCGGAATGTCCAATCACGGTTTGAAGAACATGAGGACGTACTTTAACTGTAACCGGGGTTTCCATATTTATCAGAAGCGAAATTCTGTAGCCATTTTTAGAGATAGTGAATTGTAGTCATTTTCTTTCAATTCCCGCCATTTGGATGGGATGGGCACTTGGGCAGCGAACAGGCAAAGTACCTTTTTTCCCACGCGTCGCAGCAGAGGGGGTGTTGGATTTATAGTTTCGTCGATGTGAGAAGAATGAAACTGGACATTATTGCTTTTCAGCTGTCCCAAGCAAAGAGGCGAAGCGAGTAAAGGGGGCCAGCGAGCCAATTAATGAATCTTGCGTTTTTCGGAGAGGAGGCATCAGAGGGTGTGGCTTTGCTTAGGAGGAGTTCGTCGGACTTGACACGGGGGAGAGTTTTGGTTCTGGGGTCGGCTATCGGGGAAAAAAAGAGAAGAGAGAACTCGGTGGCAGAAGGTCGATGTAGCAGGAGATCTTGAGCGGGGGGGGGGGCAGGATCTTCGGGGGAAAAGGGAAGGATGAAGGAATGAGGCCGATGAGAGAGATGGAAGGAGATTATGAGGGGTTAATATGTAGAAAGAACGGAGATCAGGACAAGACTTAAAGACATTGCCGTAACTTCTGAATAAAAGTTTTCCTCACTGCAAAATTTAGCCCCCGTCGATTCACTGTTCTATGCTTTGTATTGTATTTTACTGCTCCAGTTGGAAGAATTACGGGTTATACCACCGATACCGAACTTACTACAAAGGAAGCATCAAATGAACCCTCCACACAGGGCGCTGTAATAGAACTCAGCACCAAGCCCTGTAACATAACACCTTACGTGCCCCCTCACCCCAATCACCAGACTTAAACACCATCGAGCGACTGTGGTCTGTGTTGGAAAACAGAGTAAGATCCCGTTATCCTCCTCCTGTATCTCTCAAGGACCTGGAGCAGTTTCTACATGACGAATAGTGTAACATCCCACTAAGCACCATCCAGGATTTGTATGCGTCCATTCCAAGGTGGATTCAGTCGGCTTGGAATGCCAATGGTGGTCTCACACCCTATTAGGTACGTAAAACCTTCTTTTCCTTGGTGTTCACATTATTTTGTCGGACCCCTGTATCTCCACGTATTGTGAGAAGAATTTTCTTCCACAGAATTTATTTTAGAAGAATTTTGAGTCCTCCGTAAAAGCGAGGCTCCGGTACATAGCATTTTCTGCATTCACCTTTCACCGCTTGTTTGGAACTCTACCACGGCCGCCCCGGTGGCGCAGTGGGCTAGGGGATGGCCTCTGATCATTCGTACGAAAGGGGTCCGGGTTCGAATCCCGGTCAGGCATTTTATTTTTTATTGGAGGTTTAACGACCACCGTGAGCAACTCAATGGGCTATAAGCAGTGGCCCGTTCCTAATTTAGGGTCACTGGTTCCAGGGAAGGAGAGAGCCAGTGCCGTAAGACAAACACAATATCCATGCCTCACCGGGATTCGAACCCGGACCCCGTTCGGACGAATGATCAGAGGCCATCGCTTAGACCACTGCGCCACCGGGGTGGCCCGGTCAGGCATGGATGTTGTGTTTGTCTTACGGCACTGGCTGTCTCCCTTCCCTGGAACCAGTGACCCTAATTTTTTCTTTTTTTTTTTTTATTTGAGGTTTAACGACCGCCGTGAGCAACTTAATGGGCTATAAGCAGTCACCCGTCCCTAATTTAGGGTCACTGGTTCCAGGGAAGGGAGAGAGCCAGTGCCGTAAGACAAACACAACATCCATGCCTGACCGGGATTCGAACCCAGACCCCTTACGGACGAATGATCAGAGGCCAACGCCTTAGACCACTGCGCCACCGGGGCGGCAACCCTAAATTAGGGACGAGCGACTGCTTATAGCCCATTGAGTTGCTCACGGTGGTCGTTAAACCTCCAATAAAAAAAAACTCGACCACATGATTGGATTTTTTTATTGAAGATTTTAAATCTTCCATTCAGAATATTAGCTTTAGCTTTTCACAGACTGGTTTTGACAAAATTTTATATGCCTCGTTTTCGGTGCCCCTTTAGACACAAGCTTGAAACATAGTTATATTTTTACCTTTTAGACCTAAAGAATTTTGCCAAACACCCCAGCAGGCAAACAGCTCTTTTTTTCTTAATTTATTCTCCTTCTGCAGGGTTCTTTAAGGATTCATTAAGAAAAGCAGATGCCACTTGAATCGAGGTTCAAATAAACACATACTAAATGACCTGCTGACAGGGCATGTAAAGTATCCAGGCTGTATATTTTAACCGATCCTGTTGCGGATCTCTGCTGGAACCTTCCTGCTCGAGCCAGTCATGTGCTTAGCGACGGGGCGCGACCCCCTGCTATGGTGTTTGCTCAGGGATGTCTACCGTGATTCAGATCTCTGGCTCGCAACAGGAGGCGATTTTTCACCTTGAGAAATGTTCTCTGCGTTATTGCAACAACCTCCGTACAATGACCGGTTTTGCTGAGGTAAACATTTTCTTCATTTATGGTTTTCCTTATAGAAGCTATACAGCCAATAAATCTCTATACTGAATGTGAGCATATACTGAATTCCATGAAAAAAAAATGAGCGAAGCACTTACTCACACATCCCTTTTGTATTAACAATGTACTAATAAAATAAAATAAAAATATAGCATACGAATGATCTGGCAAATTGCTATAGTTAAGCATAGGTTCGAATCCACGGCAGAGATGGAAACGGGCCACGGGTCAGTGCGTGGACAATTTCTTGCGGGTATGACGGGTCGGGTCAAGGTGTTCCCGACCCGATTTCGACTCGGTTTTATTTCCGTTTCATTTTTTAAAAGTAAACAAGTTAGTAAAATCATGCAAAGCATTGATTAATTATGATACGCTTTCCAACATATCAGAAATCATTACTCAAGTTATGAGGATAATGGCTGTTGAATAAAACTCGCTCCTGTGCCCTGACCTTTGACTCCATTTTTCGATGATATTCAAAAGAATTGGTTCAGTATACCTACGGAACAGCATACTAACGTTTTGTCGCAATAGAAGCATTTTTAGTCAAGTTATGAGATTAATGGTTGTGGATAAATCTGCACCTGTGCACTGACCTTTGACCCCATTTCGATTATATTCAATAGAATTTGTTTAGTATACCTCCGGAACAACTTACTAAAGTTTTGTCGCAATAGGAGTATTTTTAGTCAAGTTATGAGAATAATGGTTGTGGAATAAATCTGCACCTGTGCACTGACCTTTGACCCCATTTCGATTATATTCAATAGAATTTGTTTAGTATACCTCCGGAACAACTTACTAAAGTTTTGTCGCAATAGGAGCATTTTTAGTTAAGTTATGAGAATAATGGTTGTGGAATAAATCTCGCACCTGTGCACTGACCTTTGACCCCATTTCGATTATATTCAATAGAATTTGTTTAGTATACCTCCGGAACAACTTACTAAAGTTTTGTCGCAATAGGAGCATTTTTAGTCAAGTTATGAGAATAATGGTTGTGGAATAAATCTCGCACCTGTGCACTGACCTTTGACCCCTAATCGGGTTATACCACCGATATTCAATAGAATTGGTTCAGTATACCTCCGGAACAATATACTAAAGTTTTGTCGCAATAGGAGCATTTTTAGTCAAGTTATGAGAATAATGGTTGTGGAATAAATCTGCACCTGTGCACTGACCTTTGACCCCATTTCGATTATATTCAATAGAATTTGTTTAGTATACCTCCGGAACAACTTACTAAAGTTTTGTCGCAATAGGAGCATTTTTAGTCAAGTTATGAGAATAATGGTTGTGGAATAAATCTCGCACCTGTGCACTGACCTTTGACCCCATTTTTCGATAATATTGAAAAGAATTGGTTCAGTATACCTCCGGAACAATATACTAAAGATTTGTCGCAATAGGAGCATTTTTAGTCAAGTTATGAGAATAATGGTTGTGGAATAAATCTCGCACCTGTGCCCTGACCTTTGACCCCATTTTTCGATAATATTGAAAAGAATTGGTTCAGTATACCTCCGGAACAATATACTAAAGTTTTGTCGCAATAGGAGCATTTTTAGTCAAGTTATGAGAATAATGATTGTGGAATAAATCTCCCACCTGTGCACTGACCTTTGACCCCATTTCGATTATATTCGATGGAATTGGTTTAGTATACCTCCGGAACAACGTGATAAAGTTTTGTCGCAATCGATGCAGTTTTACGTAAGTTAGGACGAATAAGGGCGATGGAATGGATGCAGCTCTTATGTCCTGATCTTTGACCCGATTCCGTCCATTTTCAATAGGGTTCGTCCCCAGGTGATTACCTACCACATACTAAAATTTCATCGAAATCGCACCATTTTTACGCGAGTTATCGTCCGGACAGACTGACGGACAAACCTGGAGCATATACGTTTATTCAACCTACGGTTAGAAAGCGTGAAAAAAGTATTTCAACAAAAAATGCGTACTGTGGAATTTTGTGCTTGATGCTGGTGCCAGCGGTATTGTCGTGCGGGTCCTGGTGGAGGTGCACCCGACCGACGAAATAATGGTATCCAAGTGGAGTGTCGAGTGGATTGTGACTCTGCGTTTCCCTGAATTAAAGCTGACGCAGCTTCAAGATCCACTGATGACGCTGTGTTTCACGCAGCAGATTTACCTTTCGGAGTCAAAGGGTCCGCCGTGGACCACCATAATATTTTGACCGTCTGAGCCAATTGCAAATACGGAACTTCCTGACACTTTAACAGCCATCATATAACTTGTTATACAATACGCTAAGCTTCCCAATGGTCTGGGCGACTCTATCCCCCCCTTTCCGTGGCTAGAAAGCGTTGGGAACAAGAGGTTGAATAATCAAAGAATTTTAATGGCACAGTAATATAGCAACGCACGAATTAAGATCAAGTGAAATTTCTCGCCAGAGAAGTCAGTTATGCAGTACAAACGAACTAAGTCGATAAAAGCAATATTGTGTGTGAATTATATGCAGAAATGTATATTGATAAAGTATTATATGTGACATGCTGCAACTTAACGTAGAAAGATAGTTAGTTAGTTAGTTAATTTTAATGTCGCAAGGGCCAGGTTTGGCCAAAGAACGCCAAACACAGAACCATCAGAGAAAGATTTTTAAAAGAGGGGTGTGATGCTTAAGAGCAGACTGATTTGGTAAAAGAAAAGAGAATGATGAAAAAGGGTAAAAGTTAGTTAGTAGATTCTATTTTTTTTTTTTATAAAGCTATTAGGTTGTCCGAAAGGTCATGACGTATTTTTGCACCCGATGGCGGTTGGGCGGTTTTGGGAGTACTATAGAGGCATGCGCAGCTCTGTTATCGCTATGGCATTCGACAGGAGCCAGTTCTAGCCGCAGTCTAAAAGGAATAGTGAGCGATTTGGTTGATTTGCGGATATTTTACATTAAGTTGAAGATGGAAGACCAAACTATGCATTTTCGCCATATTTTACTGAACGTGCGTCAAGCTTGTGAACAGTTGCGTAAAGTGTACGGTGATAATGCTCTACTAGAAAGTCAGTGCCAGCGGTGGTTCGCAAACTTCCGTGCTTTTGATTTTGACCTCAACGATGCTACTCCGTCCGGAAGGCCCACCGAATGTGATGACGACCAAATCAAGGCATTGATCGAGTCAAACCCACGTTACACGACACGAGAGATTGCAGACACATTGCACATCCATCATTCAAGCGTTCACGGCCACCTGAAGAAGCTGGGATACGTAAGCAAGCTCGATGTGTGGCTTCCTCATGAACTCACAGAAGCTCAATTGACGGCGCGTATAAACATCTGCGTTATGCTCATTAAACGTGAGTAAAACGATCCTTTTTTTAAGCGACTGATAACTGGTGACGAAAAGTGGATTGTGTACAACAATGTGCTGCGCAAACGATCTTGGTCCCGACGTGCTGCTTCGCCTCAAACGACATCCAAAGCAAACATTCATCAGCGAAAGGTTCTGGTGTCAGTGTGGTGGGTTTTTAAAGGTATCGTGTTTTTCGAGCTCCTACCACGGAACCAAACAATCAATTCGAATGTGTACTGTCGGCTATTGGATAGTTTGAACGAATCCATCATCCAGAAACGTCCAGAGCTCGTTCATCGTAAAGGTGTTGTGTTCCATCACGACAACGCGAGACCACGCACAAGTTTGACCACCCGCCAAAAATTATTGGAGCTTGGGTGGGATGTGTTGCCAAACATAGCATACTCGTCTGACCTTGCGCCGTCAGACTTCCATTTGTTTCGCTTTCTTCAACAGTCCTTGCGTGGTATAACGTTCAATTCAGATGAGGCTGTAAATCAGCACCTTGTAGAGTCTTTCGTCACGAAAGACAGGTCCTTTTATGAACGAAGCATTCTGCGGCTCACTGAAAGATTATCGAACAAAACGGGCATTATATCATTGATTGATCTTTGTTCTTTCTATCAATAAATGACCTTTACAAAACATGGCTAAAATATGTCATGACTTTTCCGACGTGTTGTCGGAAAAGTCATAGATAAATTTTAAAAAGACAGTTTGTTTCCAAAAAGAAACAAGAAAGATGACACCAAATTTTCGGGTGTAATAAGCACGTCTTTTGAATCCGTTCTGACGCAAATTAAATTTATCAAAGCTATTCAAAGTCAATGGAACCGGTATGGAAAACAATAGCATCTGACGGAAGAAAGAAGTTTTTCAATAGGGTCTTTAATCCCTCAGATATTGCTGTAAACAGAATCGTGAGCTTATGAACGCTTAGAACCAGAGTTATCGACAAAAATAAGATGTGACTTTACGTCCCTTGGTGGGAAAACCATGCATTATTTTAGGAAGAAAGTATTCACAAAAGGTTTATTCATATGAGCGGTATCGGTCCAAGAAAAAAATTTTAGTTGAGTTTTCAGGAGCCCAGATTTTGCTACAAATACATCAGAAGTAGAAATTAACACTTATGACCCCTGGTGGCCAAATCATTCTTTACCAAACATTAGAAATTACGTGAAAAATATTTTCCGTCAGGTCTTGTATGCGATGCAGGAAGAATTTTTTAAATCGGAGTTTTAGGAGCAGAAAATGCAATTTGCCCTTGTGCACCCCTAGCGGAAAGTCTATGATTTACTTGAAAATTTTGAATTTATAGGAAAAACATTTCGCATCGGAAACACTATCCAACAAAGAAGGAATTTTTCAAATCGGACTTTTAGAAGTAGAGATATTGACAAAAATAAGATATGCATGCCCATGGCGTAGAAAGCATGCATTATTTCAAGAAGAAAATGTTCCTAAAATGTCTGTTGACATGAGTGGTATAGGTCCACAAAAGACTTTTTTCAATCGATATTTTAGAAGCTCATATTTTGCTGCAAATACATCAGAAGCAGAAATTAAGACTTAAGCCGCCTAATGCCCAAACAATTTTTTACAAAACTTTGAAATTACGTGCAAACGATTTCCCATCAGGAGCTGTATCCGGTGCAGAAAGAATTTTTCAGATCGGAAATTTAGAAGCAGAGATATAAAGAAAAACACAATTTACCTTTACGCCCCCTAGCGGAAAGTCTATGAATTTCTTGAAAATATTGAATTTATAGGAAAAGCGTGTCACACTAGAAACACTATCCAACAAAGAAGGAATATTACAAATTGGACTCCTAGAAGTCGAGATATTGACAAAAATAAGGTATACATCTACGCCCCCTGGGGTAGAAACCCTGCATTATTTTAAGAAGAAAATGTTTCTAAAAGGTTTGTCGACATGAGTAGTATCAGTCTACAAACGACGTTATTTTCAATCGAGAATTTACAAGCTCATATTTTGCTGCAAATACATCAGAAGCGAAAATTAAGGTTTACGCCCCCTGGTGGCCAAACCATTTTTTTTTACAAAAATTAGAAATTATGTGCAAACGATTTCCCACCAGGAGCTGTATCCGGTGCAGAGAGAATTTTTCAGATCGGAGATTTAGAAGCAGAGATATAAGGGAAAACGCAAATTACCTTTACGCCCCCTAGCGGAAAGTCTATAAATTACGTGAAATTTTTGAAATTATATGAAAAACATGCGACACGGAAAACACTATCCAACAAAGAAGGAATTTTTCAAATCAGACTCCTAGAAGTCGAGATATTGACAAAAATAAGATATACATCTACGCCCCCTGGCGTAGAAACCGTGCACTATTATAAGAAGAAAATGTTTCTAAAACGTTTGTCGGCATGAGTAGTATAGGTCTACAAACGACGTTATTTTCAATCGAGAATTTAGAAGCTCATATTCCTAAAGACAGCAAAGGCACATCTCAGTAAGGGGAAAAAACAGATTATGGCACTCAGAAAAGAAGATGGTTCTGTAACAAGAAATAGAGGCGAAATTTTGACAAGAGTGAAAGATTTCTACTCCAAATTATATGAAAGGGATGATACATGTACTCCAGACATCATGAAAGGTACCAGTACCAGAGTTCTTCCAGTCCTTCCAGCAGAAGTTGCACATGCAATCAAGAACATGAAGCGGGGAAAAGCTCCAGGAGAAGATGGAATTACTCTAGACATCATACAAGAAGCAAGTGGAGAAATCGAAACAGTACTCGCCCAAATTTTCACTCGATGCCTTAATGAAGAGAAAATTCCTGAGGATTGGAACAACGCTACAATGACTTTGCTACATAAAAAAGGTGACATTGAGGATCTCAGGAACTACAGACCTATCAGCCTCCTATCAGTAGTTTATAAAATCTTCACTAAAGTTCTTTCACACCGCTTGAAGGTAACACTGGACATGGCTCAACCGAGAGAACAAGCTGGATTCAGGAGTGGCTACAGCACAATAGATCATATCCACGTACTGAGAGAACTAATTGAAAGAGCGAGGGAATATGAACTTCCATTGTGCATGGCTTTTATCGATTATGAAAAAGCCTTCAATTCGGTGAAACCATCAGCAGTTGCAATGGCTCTGAAATCCTGCGGTATTGAAGATGCATACATTAATATTATTAATAACATCTATGAAAATGCAAGTGCAAAGATTCGGCTGTTTGAAAATACAACACACATAAAAATTGGAAAAGGAGTGAGACAAGGTGACACCATATTTCCGAAGCTCTTTAATGCCACATTGGAAAATGCCTTTCAATCACTGAACTGGGAAAACAAAGGGATAAAGATTAATGGAGATTATTTAACCCACCTTCGTTTTGCTGATGACATAGTCATTTTTGCAACTACCCCATCAGAGCTACAGAGTATGATCCAGGAACTTGCTGACAAGAGTAAAGAAGTGGGATTGAAAATGAACTTTTAGAAGACAAAAGTGATGTACAATGCTTTTACAAGAAATGAAGATTTATCGATTGATGGAGAAAAGCTGGAGATAACAGACACGTACGTTTATCTTGGACAGCAGATATCAAGTGAGGGTCACATTGGTGAAGAAATTAATCGGCGTACAAAACTTGCCTGGAGAGCTTTTGGAAGAAACAGCATAATTTTCAAGAGCAATATGCCATTATGTCTTAAAAGAAAAGTGTTTGATCAATGCATCCTTCCAGTGCTTACGTATGGTGCAGAGACGTAGACCTTAGCTAAAAGAGACATACAAAGGCTGCAGACAACTCAAAACAGCATGGAGAGGTGCATGCTTGGTGTAACCAGGAGAGATAAGAAGAGGAACACGTGGATCCGAAAAATGACAAGAGTGGAAGACATCATGATCAGAGTTAAATCCCTGAAATGGCAATGGCTGGACATACTGCCAGAAGAACAGACCATCGATGGACAGCCGAAATTTTAGATTGGATTCCAAGAGACAGGAAAAAACCCAGAAGAAGACCACATGGAAGATGGGTGGATGAAATTCGAAAGTATGCGGGAGTGACATGGAGGAGACTGGCACAAGACAGACCGTTGTGGAGGAAACTTGGGGAGACCTTCGTCCAGCAGTGGATTGATAATGGTTGACAATTATGATGATGATGATGATTTTGCTTCAAATACATCGGAAGTGGAAAATAAGGTTTACGCCCCCTGGTGGCCAAACCATTTTTTTACAAAAATTAGAAAATATGTGCAAACGATTTCCCATCAGGAGCTGTATCCGACAGAAAGAATTTTCCAGATCGGAGATTTAGAAGCAGAGATATAGGGGAAAACGAAATTTACCTTTGCGCCCCTAGCGGAAAGTCTATGAATTACTTGAAAATTTTGAAATTATATGGAAAACATGTCACACAGAAAACACTATCCAACAAAGAAGGAATTTTCCAAATCGGACTCCTAGAAGTCGAGATATTGACGAAAATAAGATTTACATCTACGCCCCTTGGCGGAGAAACTGTGGAACATTTCAGGAAGAAAATATTCCGAAAAGGTTTATCGATGTGAGTGGCATCAGTCCACGAAATAATTTTTTCAATCGATATTTTAGAAGCTCAGATTTTATGGCAAATACATCAGAAGCGAAAATTAACACTTACGCCCCCTGGTGACCAAAGTATTCTTTATCAAAAATTCGAAATTATATGCAAAAGATTGTGCATCAGGAGATGTATCCGCTGACAAAAAAATTTCAAATCCGAGTTTTAGAAGAAGAGTTATCGGAAAAAATGCAATTTTTTACGCCCCCTAGCGGAAAATCTATGCGTAATTTGAAAAAGAAACTATATCCAAAATACTCTTCGACATAAATGGAATCGAAAGGTAAAATATTTTTTTCAATCGGATGTTTAGAAGCAAATATTTGGAATAAAACGTATTTTTGAATTCGACATCATCTGCATTTACGCCCTCTAGCGGCGAAATTGTACATCGTAAAAAAAAAACGAAATGAAGGATCATCATTCGCATATTTCAAGCTTTCGAATGCAAAAATAAATTTTCAAATCGGACTAATAGTTGCAGAGATATCGTGGGTACAGACGGACGGACAAACCGATAATATAAGCACGATCTTTTTTTACAAAAGACGTGCTAAAAACTGCGGAAGTGTCGGAGTGGTCACATAACAGCTTTCGAAGCGTAGCTGCGCCATCGTCAAGCAAATGAGACTGAAAATAGTGAAACCGATGATTACGAAAACGAACACAACTACATGCAAGAAAGATGACACCGAATTTTCGGGTGCAATAAGCACGTCTTTTGAATCCGTTCTGCCGCAAATTAAATTTATCAAAGCTATTCAAAGTCAATGGAACCGGTATGGAAAACAATAGATTTGACGAAAGAAAGAAGATTTTCAATCGGGTTTTTAATCCCTCAGATATTGCTGTAAACGGAATCGTGAGCTTACAAACTCTTAGAAACAGAGATATCGACAAATAAAAGATGTGACTTTACGTCCCTTGTTGGAAAAACCATACATTATTTTAGGAAGAAAGTATTCTCAAAAGGTTTATTCATATGAGCGGTATCGGTACAAGAAAAAAAATTGTCGAGTTTTCAGGAGCCCAGATTTTGCAACAAATACTTCAGAAGAAGAAATTAGCACTTATAACCCCTGGTGGCTAAACTATTCTTTACGAAACATGAGTAATTATGTGAAAATTTTTTTCATCAGGTCTTGTATGCGGTACAGGAATAATTTTTCAAATCAAAGCTTTAGGAGCAGAAATAACGCAGAGAACGCAATTTACCTTTGTGCCCCGTAGCGGAAAGTCTATGATTTACTTGAAAATTTTGAATTTATAGGAAAAACATTTCGCATCGGAAACACTGTCCAACAAAGAAGGAATTTTCCAAATCGTACTCCTAGAAGTAGAGATATTGACAAAAATAAGATATACACCTACGCCCCCTGGCGTTGAAACCATGCATTGTTTCAAGAAGAAAAATTTCCTAAAAGGTTTGTCGACATGGGTAGTATCGGTCAACAAACGACTTTTTTTCAATCGAGATTTTAGAAGCTCATTATTTGCTGCAAATACAACAAAAGCGGAAATTAAGACTCACGCCACCTGGAGGCCAAACGATTTCTTACAAAAATTAAAAATTATGTGCAAACGATTTCCCATCAGGAGCTGTATCCGGTGCAGAAAGAATTTTTCAAATCGGAGATTTAGAAGCAGAGATATAGGGGTAAACGCAATTTACATTTACGCCCCCTAGCGGAAAATCTAGGAATTGCTTGAAAATTTTGAAATTATATGAACCATGTGTCACACTAGAAACACTATCCAACAAAGAAGGAATTTTTCAAATCGGACTCCTAGAATTAGATATATTGACAAAAATTAAATATACATCTACGCCCCCTGGCGTAGAAACCATGCAGTATTTTAAAAAGGAAATGTTTCTAAAAGGTTTGTCGACATGACTAGTGTTGGTCAACAAACGACGTTTTTTTCAATCAAGAATTTAGAATCTTATATTTTGCTGAAAATACAACAGAAGCGGAAATTAAGATTTACGCCCCCTGGTGGCCAAACCATTTTTTTTACAAAAACTGGAAATTATGCGCAAACGATTTCCCATCAGGAGCTGTATCCGGTGCAGAAAGAATTTTTCAGATCGGAGATTTAGAAGCAGAGATATAGGGGGAAATGCAATTTACCTCTACGCCCCCCAGGCGGAAAGTCTATGAATTTCTTGAAAATTTTTAAATTATGTGAAAAACATGTCACACGGAAAGCACTATCCAACAAAGAAGGAATTTTTCAAATTGGACTCCTAGAAGTCGAGATATTGACTCCTAGAAGTCGAGATATTGACAAAAATAAGATGTACATCTACGCCCCCTGGCGGTGAAACTGTGCCATATTTTACGAAGAAAATATTCTGAAAAGGTTTATCGATGTGAGTAGCATCAGTCCACGAAAGAATTTTTTCTATCGATATTTTAGAAGCTCAGATTTTATGGCAAATACATCAGAAGCAAAAATTAACGCTTACGCCCCCTGGTGGCCAAAGTATTCTTTACCAAAAATTTGAAATTATATGCAAAAGATTTTCCATCAGGAGGTGTATCCGCTGAAGAAAAGAATTTTCAAATCGGAGTTTTAGAAGAAGAGTTATCGGGAAAAATGTAATTAACTTTTACGCACCCTAGTGGGAAATCTATGCGTAATTTGAAAAAGAAACTATATCCAAAATACTCTTCGACATAAATGGAATCGAAAGGTAAAATATTTTTTTCAATCGGATGTTTAGAAGCAAATATTTGGAATAAAACGTATTTTTGAATTCGACATCATCTGCATTTACGCCCTCTAGCGGCGAAATTGTACATCGTAAAAAAAAAAAAAACGAAATGAAGGATCATCATTCGCATATTTCAAGCTTTCGAATGCAAAAATAAATTTTCAAATCGGACTAATAGTTGCAGAGATATCGTGGGTACAGACGGACGGACAAACCGATAATATAAGCACGATCTTTTTTTACAAAAGACGTGCTAAAAACTGCGGAAGTGTCGGAGTGGTCACATAACAGCTTTCGAAGCGTAGCTGCGCCATCGTCAAGCAAATGAGACTGAAAATAGTGAAACCGATGATTACGAAAACGAACACAACTACATGCAAGAAAGATGACACCGAATTTTCGGGTGCAATAAGCACGTCTTTTGAATCCGTTCTGCCGCAAATTAAATTTATCAAAGCTATTCAAAGTCAATGGAACCGGTATGGAAAACAATAGATTTGACGAAAGAAAGAAGATTTTCAATCGGGTTTTTAATCCCTCAGATATTGCTGTAAACGGAATCGTGAGCTTACAAACTCTTAGAAACAGAGATATCGACAAATAAAATATGTGACTTTACGTCCCTTGGTGGAAAAACCATACATTATTTTAGGAAGAAAGTATTCTCAAAAGGTTTATTCATATGAGCGGTATCGGTACAAGAAAAAAATTGTCGAGTTTTCAGGAGCCCAGATTTTGCAACAAATACTTCAGAAGAAGAAATTAGCACTTATAACCCCTGGTGGCTAAACTATTCTTTACGAAACATGAGTAATTATGTGAAAATTTTTTTCATCAGGTCTTGTATGCGGTACAGGAATAATTTTTCAAATCAAAGCTTTAGGAGCAGAAATAACGCAGAGAACGCAATTTACCTTTGTGCCCCGTAGCGGAAAGTCTATGATTTACTTGAAAATTTTGAATTTATAGGAAAAACATTTCGCATCGGAAACACTGTCCAACAAAGAAGGAATTTTCCAAATCGTACTCCTAGAAGTAGAGATATTGACAAAAATAAGATATACACCTACGCCCCTGGCGTTGAAACCATGCATTGTTTCAAGAAGAAAAATTTCCTAAAAGGTTTGTCGACATGGGTAGTATCGGTCAACAAACGACTTTTTCAATCGAGATTTTAGAAGCTCATTATTTGCTGCAAATACAACAAAAGCGGAAATTAAGACTCACGCCACCTGGAGGCCAAACGATTTCTTACAAAAATTAAAAATTATGTGCAAACGATTTCCCATCAGGAGCTGTATCCGGTGCAGAAAGAATTTTTCAAATCGGAGATTTAGAAGCAGAGATATAGGGGTAAACGCAATTTACATTTACGCCCCCTAGCGGAAAATCTAGGAATTGCTTGAAAATTTTGAAATTATATGAACCATGTGTCACACTAGAAACACTATCCAACAAAGAAGGAATTTTTCAAATCGGACTCCTAGAATTAGATATATTGACAAAAATTAAATATACATCTACGCCCCCTGGCGTAGAAACCATGCAGTATTTTAAAAAGGAAATGTTTCTAAAAGGTTTGTCGACATGACTAGTGTTGGTCAACAAACGACGTTTTTTTCAATCGAGAATTTAGAATCTTATATTTTGCTGAAAATACAACAGAAGCGGAAATTAAGATTTACGCCCCCTGGTGGCCAAACCATTTTTTTTACAAAAACTGGAAATTATGCGCAAACGATTTCCCATCAGGAGCTGTATCCGGTGCAGAAAGAATTTTTCAGATCGGAGATTTAGAAGCAGAGATATAGGGGGAAATGCAATTTACCTCTACGCCCCCCAGGCGGAAAGTCTATGAATTTCTTGAAAATTTTTAAATTATGTGAAAAACATGTCACACGGAAAGCACTATCCAACAAAGAAGGAATTTTTCAAATTGGACTCCTAGAAGTCGAGATATTGACTCCTAGAAGTCGAGATATTGACAAAAATAAGATGTACATCTACGCCCCCTGGCGGTGAAACTGTGCCATATTTTACGAAGAAAATATTCTGAAAAAGGTTTATCGATGTGAGTAGCATCAGTCCACGAAAGAATTTTTTCTATCGATATTTTAGAAGCTCAGATTTTATGGCAAATACATCAGAAGCAAAAATTAACGCTTACGCCCCCTGGTGGCCAAAGTATTCTTTACCAAAAATTTGAAATTATATGCAAAAGATTTTCCATCAGGAGGTGTATCCGCTGAAGAAAAAAATTTTCAAATCGGAGTTTTAGAAGAAGAGTTATCGGGAAAAATGTAATTAACTTTTACGCACCCTAGTGGAAAATCTATGCGCAATTTGAAAAAGTAACTATATCTAAAATACTCTTCGACATAAATGGAATCGAAAGATAAAATAATTTTTTCAATCAGATGTTTAGAAGCAAATATGTGGAATAAAACTTATTTTTGAATTCGACATCATCTGCATTTACGCCCTCTAGCGGCGAAATTGTACATCGTAAAAAAAAAAAAAACGAAATAAAGGATCATCATTTGCATGTTTCAAGCTTCCGAATGCAAAAAGAATTTTTCAAATCGGACTAATAGTTGCAGAGATACCGTGGGTACAGACGGACGGACAAACCGATTACATAAGCACGATCTTTTTTTTTACAAAAGACGTGCAAAACACGAGAGACAGTAAGTAGGCAGTCGCACGTCTCACACATCGGTGCAGTGTCGCCACACAGCAAATAGCGATGAGTGAAGCGACAATGCCCAATGCGGAGACGTGCAAAGACAACTTTTTCCCTACGGTTCCGGCGACACGATGATTTCCAGACTGCAAGGATAGGTTTAATACGGTGCAGTTTATTCTCCACCTGTTGGTCCTACAGACCCTGCCACGTTCGCCTGATATGACCATGAACAATAAAGCGAAAATCCCGGTGAAAAAGTGGCAAGGGCATGCATGACGAGTAAAGAGGAAGCAGATCTAACAGCAGCAGACTCATTCGTTGGGATTCCAACATGCCCAGGGATCCAGCAGAATCGTATCTGGACACCTGCCTTAAGGAAATCCCCCATCAGCTGGATGAACAGCTGTCCCTGTGGTGATATTATCGTACCAAGACGAAATGACAAGATGGTCCGCCACAAGGTCAGCTCGGGCCGTGGAGGCGCTATTCCCCAAATAACTGGAAAACCAGTTATCCCCGTGCAGGGTAACTTAGAAAGAGATACAGCCTGTTAATGAGAAGCGTGCTGTGGTTAACTATGATATGACAATCAATAGCTGTCTTAAATCAGAAGTTGATTCATGATTACGAGGCAGGTATCCAATTATTGTTTTGTTACGCTCAAATTCATTAATGTTCAAAATTAATAAACATCGGTTAATTTTAAACAGTTATCACGAGCATTAATAGAAACTACTTCTTGTTTTAAGTACTCACTTCCCACTGGAAAGAAATCACTTTACAAAACCCTAGGAAGTATAGCTACAAAACTGAGAGTGAAGAGTATGAGAGTGCGAATGGATATATTTTCAGGTGGCTCCAATTTCTTTCAGCACAGGTCTCTAGCAATGCAAACAGGTTCATCAAAGAAATTTTAGTACCATGCTTTTACTTGTTTCTGGGATTTAATTTATTTGTTTGTATGTCACGAAATCTAGACGATCTAAAATTATTGCCGCACCTGGCGGACCCTTAGACTCCCAAAGGTAAATCTGCTGTGTGAAACGCAACGCCGTCAGTGGGTCCTGAAGCTGCATCAGCCCTAATTCAGGGAATCGCAGAGTCACAATCCACTCGTAACCCCCCCTCTCCTTGGATACCATTATTACGTTGGATGCACCACGGCCGGGACTGGCACGACAATAGCGGAGTGAAAACTGAATTTGTGATACAAAAATATTGCAGTCTCTTTCTTAAAGCAAAGAAGATTTCCACCGACCGGCGATACCATATATCGTAAAACGATACTTACTTTGCGATTGTTTTCAGTACGATTGTCCGGAGCAAGATACTGGCAAACACCTATTGCCTGTTTTTCTGATGATTCATCCTCTTACACCCGACGTGTCACATTGTAAGACTGAGAGTTACTCTTCACATCGCATCTTTTGCGTTGAGCTTTCAGAGGTTTTCGTTTGACGTGCTAATATTCCGTTCTATTGAATGTCGTGTCGGAATTAATGCCTTATTTGTTACTATGGATGAATTTAATATTAAGGACTTTGAAAAAGGCGTCAAGGCCAACAAATATGTTCTTGTTGAAAATAGAAAGGGTAAGAGTAAAGGGTGGTAGTAATTTCACAGCAACACCAACTGAAAGGGTAAGAGTAAAGGGTGGTTTAGAAAACAGAAAGCTTTAGAAAACAAAAAGGGTAAGAGTGAAGGGTGGTAGTAGTTTCGTCTTTAAGACCTGAGCATGTCAAACAAAAAACTTTAGAAAACAGAATGGGTAAGAAAACTTTAGAAAACAGAAAGGGTAAGAGTGAAGGGTGGTAGTAGTTTCGTCTCATTAAGAAACTAGAATTGTTTCACAGCAACATTAACAGAAAGGGTAAGAGTGAAGGTAGTAGTTTCTGTCTCATTAAGAAACTAGAATTGTTTCACAGCAACATTAACAGAAAGGGTAAGAGTGAAGGGTGGTAGTAGTTTCGTCTCATTAAGAAACTAGAATTTGGTCTCATTAAGAAACTAGTTTCGTCTCATTAATAAACTAGAAGAAAACAGAAGGGTAAAAAAACTTTAGAAAACAGAAAACTTTAGAAAACTTTAGAAAACAGAAAGGGTAAGAGTGAAGGGTGGTAGTAGTTTCTGTCTCATTAAGAAACTAGAATTGTTTCACAGCAACACCAACAGAAAGGGTAAGAGTGAAGGGTGGTAGTAGTTTCGTCTCATTAAGAAACTAGAATTTGGTCTCATTAAGAAACTAGAAGAAAACAGAAGGGTAAAAAAACTTTAGAAAACAGAAAACTTTAGAAAACTTTAGAAAACAGAAAGGGTAAGAGTGAAGGGTGGTAGTAGTTTCGTCTGATTAAGAAACTAGAATTTGGTCTCATTAAGAAACTAGTTTCGTCTCATTAAGAAACTAGAATTTGGTCTCATTAAGAAACTAGTTTCGTCTCATTAAGAAACTAGTTTCGTCTCATTAAGAAACTAGAATTTGGTCTCATTAAGAAACTAGTTTCGTCTCATTAAGAAACTAGTTTCGTCTCATTAAGAAACTAGAATTTGGTCTCATTAAGAAACTAGTTTCGTCTCATTAAGAAACTAGTTTCGTCTCATTAAGAAACTAGAAGAAAACAGAAGGAGAAGAAAACTTTAGAAACCTTTAGAAAAGAGAAAACTTTAGAAAACTTTAGAAAACAGAAAGGGTAAGAGTGAAGGGTGGTAGTAGTTTCGTCTCATTAAGAAACTAGAATTTGTTTCACAGCAACACCAACTTTCACATATTCTGAAACTTGATATTACCAGAAAAACAGCATAAACCAAAATTAAACATACAAGTTACTTAATTCAAAATTTTTGACTCCAGCAGCATCAAAATTAAGTGGAACAGCCTTAACATTACTTCGGAGGGACTTTTTGACTCTCGCAGATGTGTTTGAAAACATATATAAAACAGTTAGGATATATGAAGGACCACAGTTTCAACACTTTCTGTAAGTGAGTAAATATACGTTTCCGTAATACTTTTATATGATTTCTATATAACCTACGATACCCACTGGAAAGAGACTTTTTGAACGCCCTAATACACTGAAGAACAATTGAATTAGAGACAGCTGGCGTTATGCAAATATGGCGCTGTGGGCGGCCCTGTAAACGGAAACGACATGACGTATGCAGCGATCCGACAATATAAGGAGTGATGCGACGGGAATCAGTAAGATTCGGACGCAGTATGGGTAAGACGAAGGATCTAAGCACATTTGATCGTGGGAAAATTGTCGGGGCCCCACGAATGGATCACTCCATTTCGGAAGTTGTGCAGACACTGGGATTGTCACGAGCCACTGTGTCACGGGTGCACCGTGAGTACATCGAATCCGGTAAAACCATCCCTGAAGGGCCAACTGCCATGTACAACAGCGGTTGGATGAGCGGGGTCATCGTCGGCTAGCTCGCATTGTGACAGCGGATAGACGGGCCACAGCGCAAGAAATCACTCGGCAATTTCACGCTGGTGCACAAAAACGTGTATGCAGCCACACCATCCAGAACCATCTCCTCGCTATGGGGTACAGAAGCCATCGTCCCACGAGGGTACCGCTACTAACCGCACATCACAGGGTGCAAAAATTAACATGGGCGCGGGAACATCGCCACTGGACCCTAGACATGTGGAAAAATATTGCCTAGACTGATGAGTCGAGATTCACGTTGGTACATGCGGATGGCAGGATACGAGTACGGCGCAAACCACATGAAGCGATGGATCCTTCTTGCCAGCAGGGTACTCTTCAAGCTGGTGGGGTTGGCATTCTCGTCTGGGGACTGTTTACGTGGACTGAAATGGGACCCTCGGTACATGGTCGAGTCACATTATTAAATGTGACACGGTCGAGTCACATTGTTGTGACCACCAGCTAATACCCAGAGTAACCGCCGTGTGCAGCGCTGACAGCAGCTAGACGGGCTGGGAGTGACACAATTAGGTGCTGGAAGGTGTTCAAAGGTATGTGGAGCCATGCTGACTGCAGTGAGCGAACAACACTATCGAGGTGGTCCCACAGATGCTCAATTGGGTTTAAGTCTGAGGAATTAGGGGGCCAGTGACGTACTTTGAAGTTTTAATCGTGCTCTTCCAACCACTCTCGGACATTTCTAGCTGTGTGAAAACGTCGCATTGTCGTGTGCAAAATTCCATCCACCCCAGGGAAGACAATCAAAATGTATGGGTGTACGTGGTCTGCAAGGATGAATTCATAACGAATTCGGTCCATAGTGCCTTCCACAGGTATGAGTGGACCTAGGGAATGCCACGAAAACATTCCCCAGACCATAAAGCTGCTCTTACCAGCTTGTGTTCTGCCAGAAATGGCTGAAGAATGTTTGTTCTCCGATGTTTCTCGCCTTATACGCCAACGTTCATCCGTTCGATGAAACAGAAAACATGACTCATCGGAGAAGATAATCCTTTGCCAATCAGCGGAGGCCCAATTCCGATACTGTAAGCCTTTTCTGCCGATGCACCTTCGTTAGCATAGGTGCAGTGACCCTCCGTCTGCATCGGAGCCCTATACGCATCAGGGTTCGCTGAACTGTCGTTTTAGACATTCCGGTAGTTCCCCTGGTTCATTCGGCCAGTGAGTTGCTCACACTGTAGCTTGTCGATCGGCCCTCATGCACCTTCAAAGCCGACGTTCACATTTCACATCAATGGCACGTGGTGCTCCGCAGTTTTCACGTCTCTTATTCGCAATAGTGCCATTTCTTCAATCACGATACACT
Source organism: Macrothele yani (assembly GCA_039090855.1). Lineage (NCBI taxonomy): Eukaryota > Metazoa > Arthropoda > Arachnida > Araneae > Macrothelidae > Macrothele > Macrothele yani. The sequence goes on from CM077005.1 coordinate 54,832,229, forward strand.
TTACCCACAGCAGCACGCAAACAGTTCACAAACTGCGCTGTTTCAGAAATACTGCCAGAAATATTGGCCCAAAGCCGATAATTATCCCTTTTTGCAAATCAGATAAATCGCTCCTTTTGTCCATGACAGAAACGAGTGATATGTTTTCAGAATTCCTACAGCACACTTTATGTTACCTTCAAGCTAGCTCAGGACACGTGCCTTCTTTCATTGGCTACGCGCTGTTGACGTCAAAAGTAGGAGGTGGTCACAATAATGTAACGCGACTGTGTATATATATATATAGTATCAGGTCATCCCAGAAGTAATGTCGTTTTGCGCAAGCCCAACAGTAGTGATTCCCCTGGTGCCCAGACTATGACGTCGACCACGGTGAGTATAAGAGGGATCACGCAAGCTGACCTTCAAGTCACTTGAGACCGCAAACTGGAGTTCTAGGTGCAGTCGTTGTGTACTTGAACCGCATAGGAAATGGCAGTGTCAGAAGACCACATTAGGCACATTATTCTGTAGGAGTTCCATTATCGACATTCAGCGACGGTAGCAACATGAAACATCAATGCCGTATATAGGCCGGGTATCCTGGAGGTCAGGAAATGTCAACGCTGGTTCCAGAAATTTCGAAGGAAGGACACCAGCCTCAAGGATATGCAGCTACCCTGGCGGCCTGTTGAGCTGGATAACGACGTGCTGAAAGATGCTGTTGAGGGAAATCCGCAGGCAACAGTCGAGGATTTGGCCACACTTGTTCATTAAGCTCATTCCACTGTTCACCGGCATCTGCAGGACCTCGGTTATGTATCGAAACTGGATAAGTGGGTACCCCATGATCTCACTCCACAACAGGTGCAACAGCGTGTGGACATTTGCTGTTACAGGGCTTGATGCTGAGTTCTATTACAGCGCCCTGTGTGGAGGGTTCGTTTGATGTTTGCTCTGCAGTAAGTTCAACCGTGATTCTCACGATTGGAGCAGATGAATAAAACACAAGGTATTAAAAAGCAACTCTAGTTAAAACCTTTTCGTGCAGTCAGGAAGACTTTTATTCAGATATTGCGGGGAATGTCACCAAGCTTTTGTCCGTCATTTTCGTGCTTTCATTATTTTAGTTGTCCCTCAGTGTCCTACTCGACGAATTCTGCTTATCTCTTCTCGGCCATCCAAACCTCTCCCTTCATCCGTTCCGACCAAACCCCCGAGGTTTTCAGAGCCTCCTAAAAATATTCTGCTCCTCTCTCGACTTTTCGCCACCCAGTCTCCCCTCTCTTGCCGGGGGAGAGAAACCCCCAAAAAAAGTGCCCCCTCGTCCGACTTCTTCCAAGAAAGCGCTGCCACGCCTTCACTCTCAAATGCTCTTATGTTCTTAATTGCTTAGCGGCTCCCTTTGCTGCAACGCGTGGGAAAGGAAATACTTTGTTGCTTCCGCTGGACTTCCATCCAAATGGCGGGAATTGAAAGAAAGTGATTCCAATTCACTATCTCTAAAAATGGCTACAGAATCTCGCTTCTGATAAATATGAAAGCCCCGGTTACATTGCACTTCTTTGCTCTCCCATGAAAAGAGGGAGCCGTTTTTGCACAGAATTGTCACAGGCGATGGGAAATGGATTCTTTATCACAACATTAAGCGTAAACGGCAGTGGCTTCCCAAAAGAAATGTGCCTACAGCAGTGGCGAAACCAGAACGTTTCCCTCAAAAGATTTTGATGCCTGTGTGGTGGGATATGCAAGGCATAATACATTACGAGCTGCTGCCACCCAACAAAACCATCACAGGGGTAGTCTATAAACTGTCAGCAGCTGCAGCGTCTACGCACTGCTTTGCAGGATAAACGTCCAGCACTCGTGAATCGGAAAGGCGTGCTGCTGCAGCAGAACAACGCGAAAACACAAACAACGAAAGTGACCAGTGCCACGTTGCAGGTCTTCGGATGGAAAAAACTTCCGCATCCAGCATATTCCCCTGACATCGCCCCATCCGACTACCACCTCTTTCGTAGCCTGCAAACCCATCTTGTTGGGACTACACTTCGAAATGTGGAGGAGGTACGGCGAACCCTTTCTACCCTTTTTGCAACGAAACCTATGGAATTCTACAAGTCTGGGATTCAAAGCCTTGTCGATCGATGGGAGAAGGCTGTAACTACCGGGGGCACTTATTATATGGATTAAACACCTGTTCCAGGTACGGTTTTCTTTCTTTTCTTCACACGTTGAAAAAACGACAGTATTTTTGGGATTACCTGATATTTACCCCATATATGATTACATATAATAATAAATTGAGTTTTGAATTTATAGTTCAAAGCAGATTTTCTGGGTCGGTTCGGGTCCAATTATGTGACGTCCGGGTCCAAAATTTTTGACCCGTTTCCAACTGTGATCCACGGTAGCCGAGTTGTCAGATGCGCAGGTTGTAATACTCGTGTATATATATAAAGCTCTGACGACCGCCAATAGCGGTATAACTATACCATCGGGATCAGAGGAAATGCTATCCCACACTCACCAACCCGCTTGGCCAGCGTGGTGAGTTATGGCCAAACACCTCCAAAATGACTCTACAACTTAAATCTTGGCCCTCAGTCTCCGGCAGCTGGAATGTACCTGGCCAAGGCAGCGGCCAGTGCGACATGAAGGCAGAGGGTGCTAAGAATCCCCGGAGGACCGGACTAGGCTGCCATTTGATGCTGACCTTGGCTACCTACAACGGACGCTCCCTGTCTTCTGATTCAAGGCTTCTTGAATTGGAAGAGGAACTACAAAGGATCAAGTGGGACATCGTGGGGCTAAGTGAGGTAAGGAGAAAAGGAGAAGATCTCATTGAACTGAAAAGTGGACATCTCTTCTACTATCGTGGGACAGATACTGGCAGAACTAGTGGTGTTGGATTTATAATAAACAAGAAACTGAAGGATAAAGTTGTAGAAGTTGAAAGTTCCTCTGACAGAGCTGCACGACTTGTTATCCAACTCTCGAAAAGATACCAGGCTCAGATTATTCAAACTTATGCACCCACCACAAGTCATCCTGAAGAAGAAATTGAAGAATTTTATGAGGAAATTTGTCATCTAAATAATAAAGGTAAGCAGCACTTGAAAATAATTATGGGAGATTTCAATGCAAAAATAGGGCAACGGCAACAGAATGAAACTTCAGTAGGTAAATTCGGTCAGGGCAACAGAAACCAGCGTGGAAATACTCTCGTTGAGTTTACAGAGGCAGAAGGGTTTTTCATCTTGAACTCCTTCTTCAAGAAAAAGCCACACAGGAAATGGACATGGAGACATCCAAATGGGACGACAAGTGAAATTGATTTTATTATGTGTAACAAAAAATTCGTCATAGAAGACTGCAGTGTGCTAAACAAGTTCAACACAGGTAGTGACCATAGATTGGTGAGATGTAAGATGCACCTCAACACTAAACTTGAACGTGGCAAGCTCATAAGACAAACAAAATCTATTGACATAACCAACCTTAAAAAACACCATAATACCTTCAAGTTAGAACTGAAGAACAGGTTCTCTGCTTTAGAAGGCCTAACATCGGAAGAAGTGGACATCTCTGAAGTTAACAGAAAAGTAACCAAAGCTCTTATGGAAACAGCAACAAAATTAGCTGGGTCTAAGAACAAGTTGCATGTGAACAAATTATCAGGAAAAACCAAAATGTTGATGCAAAAAAGAAGAGAGATGAGGACAACTAAAGAAGATGTGACTTCCAAAGTGGAATATATAGAGCTATGCAAGACAGTAAGAAAAAATATCACTGAAGACGTAAGGAAATTCAACTGTGAACTAGTGAGGAAAGCAATTGAAAACAACCAAAGCCTAAAGATAGCAAAGGGACATCTCAGTAAGGGAAGAAAACAGATTATGGCACTGAGAAAAGAAGATGGTTCTGTAACAAGAAATAGAGGCGAAATTTTGACAAGAGTGAAAGATTTCTACTCCAAATTATATGAAAGGGATGATATATGCACTCCAGACATCATGAAAAATACCAGTACCAGAGTTCCTCCAGTCCTTCCAGCAGAAGTTGCACATGCAATCAAGAACATGAAGCGAATAAAAGCTCCAGGAGAAGATGGAATTACTGTAGACATCACACAAAAAGCAAGTGGAGAAATCGAAACAGTACTCGCCCAAATTTTCACTCGATGCCTTAATGAAGGAAAGATTCCTGAGGATTGGAACACCGCTACAATGATCCTGCTACATAAGAAAGGTGACATTGAGGATATCGGAAACTACAGACCTATCAGCCTCCTATCAGTAGTTTATAAAATCTTCACTAAAGTTCTTTCACACCGCTTGAAGGTAACACTGGACATGGCTCAACCGAGAGAACAAGCTGGATTCAGGAGTGGCTACAGCACAATAGATCATATCCACGTGCTCAGAGAACTAATTGAAAGAGCGAGGGAATATGAACTTCCATTGTGCATGGCTTTTATCGATTATGAAAAAGCCTTTGATTCGGTGAAACCATCAGCAGTTACAATGGCTCTGAAAACCTGCGGTATTGAAGATGCATACATTAATATTATTAATAACATCTATGAAAATGCAAGTGCAAAGATTAGGCTGTTTGAAAATACAACACACGTAAAAATTGGAAAGGGAGTGAGACAAGGTGACACCATATCTCCGAAGCTCTTTAATGCCACATTGGAGGGTGTTTTTCAGTCGCTGAGCTGGGAAAACAAGGGGATAAAGATTAATGGAGATTATCTAACCCACCTTCGTTTTGCTGATGACGTAGTCATTTTTGCAACTACCCCATCAGAGCTACAGAGTATGATCCAGGAGCTTGCTGACAAGAGTAAAGAAGTGGGATTGAAAATGAACTTTCAGAAGACAAAAGTGATGTTCAATGCTTTTACAAGAAATGAAGATTTATCGATTGATGGAGAAAAGCTGGAGATAACAGACACGTACGTTTATCTTGGACAGCAGATATCAAGTGAGGGTCACATTGATGAAGAAATTAATCGGCGTACAAAACTTGCCTGGAGAGCTTTTGGAAGAAACAGCGTAATTTTCAAGAGCAATATGCCATTATGTCTTAAAAGAAAAGTGTTTGATCAGTGCATCCTTCCAGTGCTTACGTATGGTGCAGAGACGTGGACCTTAACTAAAAGAGACATACAAAGGCTGCAGACAACTCAAAGTAGCATGGAGAGGTGCATGCCTGGTGTAACCAGGAGAGATAAGAAGAGGAACTCGTGGATCCGAAAAATGACAAGAGTGGAAGACATCATGATCAGAGTTAAATCCCTGAAATGGCAATGGGCTGGACATACTGCCAGAAGGACAGATCATCGATGGACAGCCGAAATTTTAGATTGGATTCCAAGGGACAGGAAAAGACCCAGAAGAAGACCACATGGGAGATGGGTGGATGAAATTCGAAAGTATGCAGGGGTGACATGGAGGAGACTGGCACAAGACAGACCGTTGTGGAGGAAACTTGGGGAGACCTTCGTCCAGCAGTGGATTGATAATGGTTGACAATGATGATGATGATGATATATAAACTGAAGAGCAATTGAATTAGAGACAGCTGGTGTTATGCAAATGTGGCGCTGTGGGCGGCCCTGTAAACGGAAACGACATGACGTTTGCAGCGATCCGACAATATAAGGAGTGTTGCGACGCGAATCAGTAAGAGTTGGACGCAGTATGGGTAAGACGAAGGACCTAAGCGCATTTGATCGTGGGCTAATTGTCGAAGCCTGACGAATGGGTCACTCCATCTCGGACGTCGTGCAGGCACCCGGATTTTCACGAGCCACTGTGTCACGGGTGCACCGTGAGTACATCGAATCCGGTAAAACCATCCCTGCAAGGGCCAACTGCCGTGGACAACAGCGTGTGGATCACGGCCAACTGCCGTGATCGTCGGCTAGCTCGCATTGTGACAGCGGATAGACGGGCCACAGTGGAAAAAAATCACTAGGCAATTTAACGCTGGTGCACAAAAACGTGTGAGTAGCCACACCATCCATAACCATCTCCTCGCTATGGAGTACAGAAGCCATCGTCCCACGAGGGAACCGCTGCTGAGCGCACATCACAGGGTGCAAAGATTAGCATGGGCGCGGGAACATCGCCACTGGACCCTATAGACATGTGGGAAAATGTTGCTTGGACTGATTAGTCCAGATTCACGTTGGTACATGCGGATGGCAGGATACGAGTACGGCGCAAACCACATGAAGCGATGGATCCTTCTTGCCAGCAGGGTACTCTTCAAGCTGGTGGGGGTGGCATTCTCGTCTGGGGACTGTTTACGTGGACTGAAATGGTGCCCCTGGTACGTGTGACATCGTTCCTCAAAGGTCAACGTTACCGGGATATCGTGGACGACCATTTGCACCCGTTTGTGCGTCTTCAACATCCCACTGGGGACCTAATCCTGCAACAAGACAATGCACCATGCCATCGTTCCCGAATTGTATCCGAACGGTTGCATGAACACTCCACCAACGTGACCTTGCTTCCTTGGCCAGCTAGGTCACCTGACCTCAATCCCATCGAGAACATCTGGGATGCCATCGAGAGAGATGCTCGACCCTCCATCAAATCTTCGTGAACTGTGGGAGCTTGTTCAGGGGTCATGGATCCGTATGGCTTCCCAACTCTTCCGTTGTCTTGTTGAGTCCATGCCGAGACGAATGGCCGCCGTCATCAGGCAGAAAGAGGGTGCTAGAAGTTACTACACAGGTATCTCTAATTCAATTGCTCTTCAGTGTATATAGCTGACTGAACACTACATAAATCAGTTCTCAAATGGTTTATTGAAACCCGATTCGAAACGCAGGTTCAGCGGAATTTCAGAACAAAATACGGGAGCAAAGCGTCCACACGTAACAGCATCAGAGAGTGGTACAAGTCATTGAAGGAAAAGCCTTGGACGACCATCGCTGGTTCCATTCCAGAAAGGGAGGAGATTGTGAGAAAAACATTCACTAAAGAAGAGGATTACACACGCACTGTAGAAAGTTAATAGTCCATGAGACAAACAAGCAGCACGACAGCTGCCCATACACAAGTCATCAGTGCATAGAGTGTTGTGTCACAGATTGAAAATGCACTTTTATAAACAGCAGATAACCCATCACATAATCCCAGATGATCATGTGAAATGTAAACACTTTGCTGAAGAGATGTTGGAGAAAATTGCAAGTGCCGAATTTTTTCTGAGGCAAATCTGTTGCCCGGATGAGTGCATTTTCCATGTTTGAAAATTTAATAATCAGAATGGGAGAATTTGGGGAATTGAACACCCGCATTGCAGAATGGAACATGAACATGCTAGCCCAAAAGTAAATGTTTGGTGTGGCATTCAGGTCGACCGTGCTATTAGACCATTTTTCTTTCAGGAAGCGACCGTGAGAGCTGATAATTACCTAGACATGATTGAGCAGTTTGTGCATTCCCAGTTGGATGAACTTACAACTCAAGTCATTTTCCAACGAGATGGGGCGCCACCTCATTGTGCTTTGATTGTGAGGAAGTCTCTGGACACCAAATTTTTCAATCGATGGATTGGGCGTCGTGGTCTCATTGCATGGCTCCCCACGTTCACCGGACTTAACACCCTGAGACCTTTTTTTTACGCTTTCCAACCGTAGGTTGAAGAAGCGCATATGCTCCAGCTTTGTCCGTCCGCACAAAAACTAGCGTACAAATGGTTCGATTTCGGTGAAATTTTAGTGTATGGTAGGGCACCACCTGGGGACGAACCCTATTGAAAATGGGACAAATGGGGTCAAAGGTCACGACGTAGGAGCGGAATCATTCCATTGCCCTTATGCGTCATAACTTGCGTAAATATGGTTCGATTTCAATGAAAGTTTACTATGTGGTAGGAGACCGCATGGGGACGAACCGTATTCAAAATGGATGAAGTGGGGTCAAAGGTCAGGGCATAAGATCGGGATGCATTCCATTGCCCTTATGCGTCATAACTTGCGTAAAGATGGTTCGATTTCGATGAAATTTCAGTATGTAGTAGGGGACCACCTGGGGACGAACCCTATTGAAAATGGACGAAATGTGGTCAAAGGTCAGGACATAGGATTGCGATACTTTCCATTGCCCTTATCCCATATTATTAAGGTGGACGTCAAGTAATTTTGCTTCCTTAACTTCCAATGGAAAAAGTTTTGTACACATATCCTTCAAAATTAATGTGTTCCCAAGGATGAAAATTTGAACATCGATTAAAATAACTTCTTTTTTTTTTTTTTTTTTTTTGATTGAAGGTTTAACGACCACCGTGAGCAACTCAATGGGCTATAAGCAATCGCCCGTCCCTAATTTAGGGTCACTGGTTCCAGGGAAGGGAGAGAGCCAGTGCCGTAAGACAAACACAACATCCATGCCTCACCGGGATTCGAACCCGGACCCCGTTCGGACGAATGATCAGAAGCCATCGCTTAGACCACTGTGCCACCGGGGCGGCTAAAATAACTTCATATTATAACTTGGAAAACTTAATATGTTGTAAAACATGACCATAATCATATTAAAAATCAATAACTTTTCCTTTGGTGGAGTTGAAACCAGAGAAAAGATAGCGCGACCTGTACTTTGATGACGTCAGTGGGCAAAAAAAGTGTTGGATTGCATAATTACGGTTATGGTTTAGAAAATATTAAGTATTCCAAGTTATGAAATGAAGCTATTTTAATCAATGTTCAAATTTTTATCCTTGTAAACGCATTCAGTTGTCCAGAAAAAAGATGGCGCGACCTGTGTTTTCATGACGTCAGTAGACAAACAAATGTTGAATTGCATAATTATGGTTATGTTTTAGAAAATATTAAGTATTGCAAGTTATAAAATGAAGATATTTTAATCGATTTTCAAATTTTCTTCCTTGGGAACGCATTAATTGTGAAAAAAATGTGTACAGAAGTTTTTCCATTGGAAGTATTGGAAGCAAAATTACTTGACGTCCACCTTAAAGTAGCAATTCTTGTATGTATGTATGTATGTACATTTTATTTTGAAAACGGCTCGAAGAATTTTGATGAAAGTCGTTAACCTACCGTTTTCTGGTAACTAGAAATCGATTTAGCTTGATCTCGACTTTAGGAGAATTCGTTCAGTGGGTTAAATAACCACTCCGAATTATAACGTTTTTAGTGATGGCGTTGTTCCATTATTCCATTAATGTTACCAATGCTTAGAAATCTTATGACGTCACTCTCGCGTTTGAGAATGTTGGTGCGCGGTCACGCCATCTGTCTCATTACGTCACGCGTTGTGTGTGGATCCTATTAAAGTTTTATGACGTCACACTCTTGCGGCGAGCGATGGTCGCGATTCTCATCTGCCTCATTACGTCACGCGTTGTGTGCGTATGTCCGTCCGCACAATAACTCGCGTAACAATCGTTCGATTTCGATGAAATTTTAGTATCTGGTAGGGGATCACCTGGGAAGGTACTCTATTTAAAGTGAACGAAATGGGGTTAAAGGTCAGTACATAGGAGCGTGATCCATTCCACTGCTGTTATGCGTCATAACTAACGTAAAAAAGGTTCGATTTCGATGAAATTTTAGTATGTGGTAGAAGACCACCTGGCGACAAACCTAATTGAAAATGGGCGAAATGGGGTCAAAGGTCAGGACATAGAAGCGGAATCACTTCCATCGCCATTATGCGTCATAACTTACGTAAAAATGCTTCGATTTGGATGAAATGTTAGTATGTTGTAGCGTCTTGCCTGGGGACGAATTCTATTGAAAACGGGCGAAATGGGGTCAAAGGTTAGGACACAGGAGCGGGATCTATTCCATAGCCCTTATGCATCATAACTTACGTAAAAATGCTTCGATTACGACAAAACTTTATCATGTTATTTCGGAGGTATACCAAACCGGTTCTGTTGAATATAATCGAAATGGAATCAAAGGTCAGGGCACAGGACCGAGATTTATTCCACAGCCATTATTCTCATAACTTGAGTAATGATTTCTGGTATGTTGGAAAGCGTATTATAATCAATGCATTGCATGATTTTACTAAGTTGTTTTTTTATGGGGATTCATCAAGGCTGAAGTTTCTAACACCTCTGTTTGCCGACATTGCTGACCTAAAGAAGAGGATTACACACGCACTGTAGAAAGTTAATACGGCCATTCTCGAACGAACATGGTTGGAACTAGAATACCGCTTAGACATTGTTTGAGTGACAAATCGTGCTTATGTCGAACGTCTATAAAACTTCATGATCTGTTCTGTCAATTAACACAAGTTGTGTATTGAGATCATTCATATTAAAACTGTTTTGATTATTTGAAATTGGTTACACATTTATGGAATTTGCGTAGAAAAAGTAACTGAAAGTTAAATTAGAGTATACGTCACAACGTTTCTAATCAGTTGTCCGAGTTGGGCCAGGGTGTGTGTCCCGAATAAGACATGGACATCTGTCTTTCAGAACTGGGCCTTCCCGAAATCTTTGGGACGTGCGACTGCCCTTAGTAATTGTTAAACAACGCAAAAAAAAAAAAAAAAAAAAAAAAGAAAAAGAAAGAAAAAGGAGAGAGAGAGAGAGAGTACCCTGGTACTCTTGGTAGGTAATTTATGCTATGCATCTGTGATTGAGTGGTAATGATCTTATAGTTTTATAGAATCAGAATTCTCTTAGGCAAATGGCTTTTCTTAAACCTTCAAGTTTTAATGAGAGAATTCTCACGATGGGTCAAACTGGAGCTAAGGGAGGTGGGATGAAAAGTATTGAAGTGACAGTGGAGCTGGCCGGGGATTGCCAAGAGGGGGATGCTTGCCAACATGCTTTCGTCAAGGAAGGGAGAAGACACAAGAGGAGTTTGGATCTAGCGCTTGAAGGAAAAACGTGGTGGTGAGACTTTCTCCGTGCGAAGGAGAATATCCTCGGTCCGAAGGAAAATAGAAGCGAGAAGAATGTCCAGTGAGTAGATGGCGGATTGAAAGAAAAATAAAGTCAGGAAAGAGAAAATTTGCAGCATAGTAACCGTGAAAGCGTGATAGAATACGCAGGAGATCAATGAGTTAATAATAAAAAGAAATACAAAGAAATTAGGACAAAGTCGCTTCAGGAGAGCTCTGTTCGTTCTTTTACAATCCCCTTCGGGTTCGATGTTTGAGCCTAATAGAAGCTTGTTGCAGTACATTCAGGGGTTGGACAGAATAAACACCTAGGAAAAGAAGGCTTTACGTACCTAATATGGTGTGTGGCCACCTTTGATATTCAAAATCGCCTGAATCCTCCTTGGAATGGACGCATGCAAATCTGTTAGAAGAATTACCAAGGTGTGTCTGTCGCAGTTCAAGACGATAGATGGCGCTGCCGCACTGGGAGAAACTCTCTCGCTCTCTCCTACAGGCGAAGTGAAGCTGCTGTAGTTCTCCTCTCTCGTCGGCAATGAAAAAGGCTAAAATGGCGGTGTGTGTGCTTGTCTTACTGTAAAACAATATCAACTTATGTGCGTGTTAAATCAACCCGCAGTTATTAGTGAACGATTATGGTGTGAATCAACGTAATATGAATAAATTTTGGATTACTTAGTGAATTGTGATAAGTACTCTCCCTCTTTTCGGTCTTCCGTTCAGCAAGGTGGAAAATTCTGGTTCTTTCGTTAGTCGTCATTTGAGATCAATACGCAAAGTGTTATTGAGTGCACATTACAGAGCATTAAATTACTAACAAAATCTTGGATGGTGGTTAGTGGGATGTTACACCATTCTTCATGCAGAAACTGCTCCAGGTTCTTGAGAGATGCAGGAGGAGGATAACGGGATCTTAGTATATTTTCCAACACAGACTACAGTGGCTCGATTATGTTTAAGTCTCGTGACTGGTGAGGCTAAAGAAGGAGTGAAAGTTCGTACCTCATGTTCTTCAAACCATGACTGGACATTCCGAGCTTTGTGAGTTGGGGCGTTATCATCTTGATAGGTGGCATCCCCTGCAGGAAATAATGCCTGAGCCATTGGATGGACTTGTTGGCCGAAATGGTTTCATATGCCCTGCCACACATTCGTCCTTTCAAGGTGATTAGAGGACCTACTGAAAACCACGATATGACTACCCAAAGCATGACAGCACAGCCAGCATGCTGCTGACAGTCTGAGAGAACTGTCATGCTGCTGTTGGGAGCAGACAGTCTGGATTGTACGTTTCTGACGGTGTTCTCCACACGTAACTACATCCTTATCCGACAGATTACGCGCTTCCATGCATCAGTAGTCCACGTTGTATGCTCCTGGCACCACTGCAGTTGCCGTTGTGCATTCACCCGGGCCATCAGAGGTTTTGCAATAGCAGCTGTGCCATGATTATCTTGTTTATGCAGTTCCCTGCGCACTGTTTTCGTTTATATCGAGGTCTGGAGATGCAGATTGAGCCGCGCACTAATTTTCCGCGCCGTGATCTTCTTATTACAGGTAACAATCCTCTTTAATGCTTTCTTGTCTCGATCAGTCAAGGTTGTTTTCCGGCCGCTCTTGTGCTCGGCAGATGAGGTTTCGCCACGACCACGGTATGCTGTCATGAAGCTAGACACAGTAGCTGTCGATATCCCAACTACCCTGACGACTGTTGTCACATAGGCACCAACTAGCCGGCCACCAACAACTAGCCCTCTTTCGAAGTCGTCCCCGTAAAAAAAATTTTGCAACAAGACACTTTAAATGCACTTAAACAAGACCATGAGGTTCTAAACAAAGCTATGACAACCAAACAAGTGGTGGAGAACATTGCGTATTGCGACGTATGCAGGTGCATTAAAAGTCACGTTTCTGAGCGAGGTGTTCACATTATTTTTCCCTACCCCTGTATATATAAAAAAAAAGTTGCAGTTTCAATTTATTTATTACTTGCTTAAATTTGTTGTGAAAGTTGTCGTGAATTGGTCTTAGTATTATTACTTGAATTTCTCATTTCTCTCGCTATTTATTCTGTTTTCTAATTATTCGCTCTTCCTCATTTACTCCCATGCTACATAACGTTTCCTTATCTTGCTCCGTCTTTGTCCAGAGACTCGAAAAAGTGTTCCTTTTCTGACAATCATCTCGCGACCTGTCTTCGTCCTACTCCTTTCCTAGACGTCCGTGTCCGTCCCAGCATGTCTCGACCCCTAGCTCGATGGGAGAGAATGTTTCTCCGACGCTTCCCGAGCAACACATTAATTTAGACCCCTCGATGCGCTTTCCGGATCAGTGTACTAAAAGCTGCGTAGACCAATATAACCATAAAACGCACTGAACATTTTCTGAACAGGCTCTTCAATACAAACTGTAACTTGGGCATCAATGTTTGTCAGGAGGGAACTTACAGTAACGATTTTAAAGATAAAAAATTGAAATCATCTTCCCTCTCATTAGCGCCTTTCCCTCAATTTCGGTGCGCCGGTCAGTGGGCACGGATCAGACTTTCTCAGCGTCCCATCCGAAGGAAAGGGAGATTGATGGGTTCCGTCGTTGTGCGAGGGGATCACAGAGGAAAGCAATTAAGGAGCATCTACGTCTTTTAGGAAGGGAACGCTTTTAGGGGTTTTCTTAGCCGTAGGTTATACTTCTCTTTTCGAAGGGGACACTGTTGGAAGTGAGCGGAGAGCGAGGTGCTGAGGATCATGCTGGTCGATGTGAACCAGGGATAGAGGAAAAAGTAATGAACGCTGATGATTAGGGAAAGCGAATACTGGCTACGAGAGAAGGAGATCAATGTGTTAATTATAATAATAATGAATAGAAATCACGAGCAAGGCTAATGCTACCATCCCCATATGAACTGAATAAACACTTTCCTCACTGCAAGAGCGAGTTATAACTTTAGTCTATATTTTATTTATATTTTATGTATCCGCTTAAGTCGGGTAAAATAGGGGTTAAACTCCCCATATAAAAGCTCTCTGCAAGCGAAGCATTACGAACCCTTCACAGAGGGCGCTGTGTATAATTCAGTACGAAGCCCTGTAACAAAAGAATGACTTGCTGGGAACATTTTTTCACAACTGTTGTTAATTACTCTTGCGCCATAGATAGCGTCTTCGAACACTCCCATTGTAACTGAAAAAGACTTATCGCTAAATTCACAATTATAAAATATACACATTTCACCAATTCTTGGCGAACTGCACACATCTATATACATACCACAATTACCTGCTTAGTGTTTTTTTTTATTATTATTCACACTAATAATGTGTATAAAGGTAGAGATTCTGCATACCAACAATCTGCCTTTATACACATTATTGGTGTGAAATTTCCCACGTCTGGACTCTCAAAATGTCACTGTTCCCAGGTTCTCACTATTGTATTTCCAATTTTATTCAATTTAATTCCAACATTATTTACATTTAATTAATAATTAAAATTCATTCTTTATATACACGTTAAATACAATGTTATTGCTTTATGTCTTCAAAAAGTTTCATTCGCTGAACCAGTACATTAATTCACCCAAATGGAATTGTCAATTTCTATACAGGGAACTTAAAATACCGTTTTTAAAAAACGTTCAGAAAATCCAACCTTCATTATTCCCAATTCCAGTTTGTCAAAACTTCACACACACACACACACACACACACACACAAAAGCACGTCCTATGGGTTGTAATCATCTGATAATCCAAACTGTTATACCTTTTGAGGTGTTTCGTATCATCTTCGTGAACGTCAACAGAAAATCACCAACTCCACACTGCCTCAATTCAAGCATATGTTTCTTTGGTGATCATGATCTTGCTAAGGGTTTTCCTTTCTGTCCCAACGGGTGATTACTACGTGCGGTCATGCGCATTTCAGTTTTCTTTAACTTGTGTCGCCATCTGTGATTTCTTTCTGTGTCTTTTCATCTAAGATCAGCATTTCCACATGGTTAAGCTTTAATTAATATTTAATATTTCTGCTTTCTGTTTTTATGAAATCCTTCCACACATCTGGTGGAACGATTTAATTAAAAAAAGAAAATTTAAAATTCACACATTTAAGTGAGAAATTTCACACGAATAATGTGTATAAAGGCAGAGTGTTAGTATAGGAAATCTCTATGGTAGAGAAATACCAAAAAAAAAAACAAAAAAAAAAAAAACACTTTAAGCGAATAATTCATATAATCGCTAAATATTCCTTACTTGGAAAATAATTAATTCTACAATCTTGTAAAATCTCGTAAATTCTCGTTAACAGTCTCAAAAATTCCCATTCCCATATACATCACTGAGTAAAGCGACTCTTTACTGCAAAGGAGCGAGTCTTCACTTTACTTCTAAATTTCCTAAGCGAAGCCAAACAACCCACTCCACAGGGCACTGAAAGAGACACTGAGTAATAGCTCTGTAACAAGGGAAACTATGATACATGAGAAACAATGAAATAGAGAAGAGATACTCGAGAGACGCATATAGCGTATTAAATCCGTTTATTTTTATGACCAATAAGCACAAAGTTTCGCCAAGATTTCGCACTCCACTACCATTGCCTTGAAAAAGCCTCCCAGTCGAGTGCGAAATCTTGGCAAATCTTTGTGCTTTTGTTACAGCATAAAAATAAACGGATTTAATACGCTATATGCGTCTCTTGAGTATTTACACTGTGGTGTATTAAAAATAACGTTAGAGAAGCGATATTTTTATTGGAGGTTTAACGACCACAGTGAGCAACTCGATGGGCTATAAGCAGTCGCCCGTCCCTAATTTAGGGCCCTCGGTTCCATGCAGAGAAGATAGACAGCCAGTGCCGTAAGACAAACATAACATCCATGCCTCACCGGGATTCGAACCCGGGTCCTTCACGGACGAATGGTCAGGGGCCAGCGCTTAGACCACTGCTTC
The DNA here is from genome assembly GCA_039090855.1 of Macrothele yani. Taxonomy (NCBI): domain Eukaryota; kingdom Metazoa; phylum Arthropoda; class Arachnida; order Araneae; family Macrothelidae; genus Macrothele; species Macrothele yani. The sequence continues at coordinate 54,848,072 of CM077005.1, forward strand.
ACCGGGGAGGCGAGAAGAGAGAGTTTTCACTTTGCTAGTAACTGACTCTTTTCACGATCTTGAAAAAATAAATCTAAAGGGCCGGAAATGCTAAATTGCCACACAAGAGAGGGTCTGACGAACCCACGCTACAGGGCGCTGAAAAAAAAAACCCAACTAGAAAAACAACAACGTAATAGCCCTGTATATATAGCGTCCAAGTACGGATGGTCCGGCAGCCAAGGCGATACTGTAAGTAGGTCATATTCTGCGATATTCGAAAACACACAGAAGAGCGAAAACATTATGACCACCTTCCTTATATGATGTTGAATCTCCATATGCCTCCAAAACAGCTCTTAACCGAAGAGGCATCGACGCTACAAGATTTCTAAAGGTATCTTGTGGTATCTTGTGGTATCTGGTACTAATATGTTGCCAGCAGATGCTTTAACTCCTGAAAGTTGAGCCTCTGCAGATCGGATTTCCTGTTCAACACAAATCCCAGATGTTTGATTGGACTGAACCCAGTGGAATTTGGGAAATACGTGGAAGTCTTCCTCATGCTCCACCAACCATTCTCGAAAAACCTAGGCAGTGTGGCATGATGCATTATATTGCTGAAACAAGGTATTACACTGGTGTGCAAAATTAAGGACAAAGAGGAGAAATTAGCATAACAGCGGAACGAGCAGGCAGAACGGACCGAAAGACCACTCAGGAGATAGACTAGGGTCCGGTACGGTATGGCATGCGCATGTATGCAGCATGACGTAGGGGTGGGGAGTGTCGGAAGGGTATAAAGCACACGGGGGGTATACGCTCAGCAATTCGGCGAAAGCTATTGCACGGTGAACATCGATTTGAACGACGTCGAGTTGCTGCCACCGTGTGATATGTCCAACAAGCAATCCAGTAGACGACATCTGGATGACTTTACCCGAGGTCGCGTCATTGGAGAGTTTGAAGAAGATCGAAGTGTGACTAGCGTGGCCGAGGAGTTCGGGATCGCTCACAGCATCGTTTCACGAGCTTGGAGAGCATTTCAAACGACAGGAACAGCTGTTCAACAGTTTAGCAGTGGTCGTCCACGAGCAACCACGGCGGCGGAACGACCGGTATATTGTCCTACAGCCGAGAAGAGACAGACGGCAGACAGCGGGAGAAATCGCAAGACACATGCAACAGACAACTGGACGTCCGTTATCGCGTTTTACCGTGGCCAGGAGGCTGCACAAAGGTGGTTTATTTGCACGATGACCAGTACGGTGCGTGCCATTAAAGGCTGCTCATCGGAGACGGCGGTTTCTGTGGTTCCAGAAACACAACAACTGGGCACATCAGCAATGCGGTCGAGTTCTCTTTACGGATGAGAGCCGATTTAGTCTGAAGAGCGATTCTGGACGTATACACATCTGGAGAGAGCAGGGAACACGCAATCACACCTCCAACATCATCTAAAGGGACCAGTTTGGTGGTGGCGGAGATCTCGTTTGGGGCGGTATCATGCTTGGTAGCCGTACTGACCTCCACATCTTCCAAGGAGGTTCAGTCACTTGTGTCAGCTATTTTACCGAGGTTCTCCTGCCTCACGTGCGCCTGTTTAGAGGTGTTGTGGGTCCTGAGTTTCTCTACATGGACGACAACGGTACACCTCATCGTACAGTGGCTGTCGCAGAGCTGTTGGAGAGTGAAGATATTCAACGCATGGATTGTTCCGCAAGGTCCCCGGACCTAAATCCAATCGAACACGTGTGGCACCTTCTCGGGAGACGCTTGGTAGGACGTCACCAGCCGCCAGCAACGATTCCGCAGCTGTGATTGGCGCGATACAAGAGGAATGGGTCGCGATGCCTCAACAGCTCCTTGACAACCTCGTCATCAGCATCGACAGACGTTGTAAATCCTGCAACGCAGTTAGGGGTGATCGTATCCCCTACTAAAGACTGGATTTTCCTTGGCAGCCGCCTGTCACATGGACGTTTCTGTCTTCTGTCCAGTTGTGCTCGAAGCTACCTTTTCAATAAAGTGCTTTTGTATCCTTTGGATTCCTTGTTTGGACGGTTTTGCTCACTTGTCCCATATTCTTACATCTTGGGGATCTTATGGTATGATTTGAGTCGATGTGGAGCACTTCTGCACGACGTTACATTCGAAAAACCGTCTCGTCCTTAATTTTTGCACACCAGTGTACTATAAGGGAACACCGTTTCTATGAAAAGATATACCTTGGTAGGTCGTAAACGTCATAGTTTCCTGCACATGAATGACTGGACCCCTGGGTTCGATTCCCGGTGGCGACCTCGAATTCCTATGAGTCTGGAGGAATTCGAGGCCGCTGTGGTGCAGTGGAAGCATATCCGGCGCGTGACGGGAAGACCTGGGTTCGATTCTCGGTGGCGGCCGATGAGAATTTTTCCGTGACTCACTTATAAACGTGGAAAGAGCGATGACTTCTGTTTGATATGATATGGAAAGCAAGAAGAAAAATATGAACTAGAAATAGCATAACAGTTAGATAAAAAAGCAATTTATCTAACTGTTATTTCTTCTGTTGTTACTGTATGGCAGGTTAGACAGAGAAAGAAATATTTCTACCAACAGTTCAGCATCTCCATTACACGTATGACCTGACCAGCATAAATGGTTGGTTATACTGGTCCGCCATGCTTCAAATAAAGGAGCTTTCTTTTCAGGAACTTTTAGATTTTTAATAAAACTTTTGAACATGTGATGATCAATTTGGGATATTTTTTCTTCATGAAGGCACGAATGCTTCTATGTCTATCTGATAAAAAACTGATATCTTTATTTCTTCATAGAGGCCTGAGAGTAATAAATCGCACGCATTTTTTTTAAGTCCCTCGTCAGAAACACCTTTTTGGACGACAATAATATCTACAATATTTCCCTTGCGAATATCCATAATGGATATGTACAGTATTTGGCGCAAAATCCTGGCGAATCAAACTGTGCATCTTCGCTCACCCAAATTTCGGAATCGCACAATTTTAAATCAATAATAATTTGTTTTTTCATACTGTGCCACGCAAATTTTATTATTGGCCTAACTAAAAATTTCACCACTTTGTAAAAAGTAGTTACTGAGTACTTGTATACCAAAGGTTTCAGCGAAATCCGTAAACTGCTTAAAATTCATTCCAGTTGATTACATTTCAGCTGAAAGTTTGATGACTAACGAACAGGACACGTGCAACGCAAGGAGAGAAATTCCTGACACTAATTACCTCGTACTTTCCCTCACAACCCCTACCGCATCGAGGACACAGATGCCGCTGGTGTGAGAAGTGGTCTGACTGACCGCTTGTCTAGTGTGACGTCATCACCAGAAACTTCGTCAGCTGTTTACTCAGCTCCCAATGGCCGTAGGGAAACAAATTTCGGCTCCATGAGCATCATCCTGTCACTCACATAACATGATAGCAAAAATTCGTATTTTCGAGGACCTTTTTCTTTTTTGTTTACTGTTCCTTTAAATTACTTGTGATCAGTGACTTTGTTGTACTAATTATTTATGTGTGTCACCTAACACATTTATTAAACAATTTCTCCTGAAATCTATAATATCTCAAAAGGAGTAATATGAGATTACATCAGTGGCGGCTTTTAGGAGGAGGCAAGGGAAGCAGTGCCTCCTCAGAATTTTAAGACTCTTAGTTAGAATTATTCGTTTTGTTCATTCAGTACTTTTGGGTATAGGAGAGCAAACGTTTATGCTAGTTAACTCTTTTGAATTAAATGTCGTCTGCGCGTTCACTCAGTTTTTTTAAATTGACGCTTTTCGAAAACAATCGGTAGCGCGTTTGTCCTCAGCTTGCGATCTCCGTCCTTGAGGCAGGAAGCAAACTGCCTCTCGTACATTTTGCGCCAAACCTGTTTACTCCCACTGAATCAGTAGATACGAAGGTAGGCGGTGGAACTGCCAACACAAAGAGCGCACGCGCACCGTGGACTCCACATAACAATAAAAATATTGCAGGTTTTCAAATCAGCGAACCTGTGTGATTGTCGAATTTGCTTGGTTCAAAGAACAAAAATAGGAGCAGGAGGAGGATTGGAGGGTTTTTTTTTTTTAACGACCACCGTGAGCAACTCAGTGGGCAGTCACCCGTCCCTAATTTAGGGTCACTGGTTCCAGGGAAGGGACAGAGCCAGCGCCGTAAGACACACACAACATCCACGCCACACCAGGATTCGAACCCTGACCCATCTCGGAAGAATGATCAGAAGCCATCGCTTAGACCAGAGGTTCCCAATCTGTGCTTCGCGACGCTCTAATGCGTCGTCGGTCTTTGTCTGGGGCTTCTGGACTATAACGAAAAACTAAAACTTATGATTTATAGTGAAACGCAACATAAAAATTTTCAAGGCGTGTACATATTTTAAAGAATGAATTGTAAGAAAAAATGTTAAAAAAAAAGAAAGCACATCATTTTTCTTGTGAAATTGCTCTCTTCATCTGAGTACCGGACTGTAATGCTCTTTGAAAACTTGACGTGACGTCGTGCGGATCTCGCTGCCCCTGCAGTCTGAAAATGGACTGAGCCAGGCAAGGTCAAGCGATAACGTTCTGCCGCCGCATTGTTGGGTGCTTAGTTTACTACGCAGTCTTCATTCAATACATATGTAGGGTGTATATAGACATTCGTTGGAACTGAGCTGCTGTGTTTTCATAACTCTGAACGTGGTTAGGGAGTGTGTGTTGGTTTATGATAATGGAGAAGTTCTTAAACAAGAAACGTGACGTAGAAGAAGTTGCAAGTAGTTCTAAACGGGCGCGAAGGAACAAGTCCAGAAATTATGATGACGTGTACTTGGATTTCGGTTGCACATGCACTGTTGTTAAGAACGAAGAGCATCCACAGTGTATAATCTGTCTGAATACAAGCTAGTATTATAAATGACTATTTTCTTTTTAAAAAATACCACAAACTCGAATTTGGACATTTTTTTTTTTTTTTTTTTTGGGTACAGGGGCGTCGCATGGAAAATGTGGCGCGGTCTCAAAACGTTTGGTAACCCCTGGCTTAGACCACTGCGCCACCGGGGTTGGAATAGGAGAAGGACGGACAGTTCCTGCTAAATGAGTCTGAAAGGTCAATTGCTGTTCAAAAACCCAAAATAAAATAAGTGTGAGAATTTGCCCACAGAAGTGCGACCCACAGGTTAAGGAAAAGCCTCAAAGCAGTATTAATATTTAATAAGTGCACAGTGTTATATTTTGGTTTCCGAATCACGGAGGGGGAAGGTGGGTGTGATACTTTCCAGTTTTCGGGGCGTCCTTTTATATTGCTGTATCTGTTTAAGTGCAACGCCCTTCAAATGGATTTTTATCTATAAGATCATTTTAGTAAAATAAATTTTTGCTGGCAATGTAAAACAGAAAGCATTGCATGCGACTGCCCATTTTCCATTGTTACCAGATATTTTATTTCTGTATTTCGCTTGAATTTCGTTTCTAAACGGAGTGCTTTCTATTGAATTAGTGAAAGCAAGTTTTATGTTCATTTCCTGGACAGTCTCCAAATAAGTTTCGCTAGGAACATTTGTCCGTATCAACAATGCGTTTCGAGTATGGGGTTGATTAGCAATAAAACCAGAGAGAAAGAGAGAGAGGTTGTGAGTGTAACAAAGGATACCCCCCCCCTATCTCCACTCGGCGAAACAATAGCGTCCAATGGGAAATAGGGTGGGGTGCAGCTCTGTAATGTTGTGGAAAGAGTGAAGTGGCCTGTAAAATGGAAAACAGCTAGCCTAGTAAACACAGCCGTAAAAGTGCTACTCCCAGCGAAAAGGCCCTACTTGCTATTCAATCATTCTCTGAGAAAGAGCCTCTTAAAAATGATGCAAGAAAGAGAAGGCCATGCACACAAATATTTGAAGACAGCGTCCTGTTGCGGAGAACCCTGGCGCCCTCGTGGCTACGGTTAGATGACCCTTGTTTGCAAAACCGCCAGTTTTGCGCGATAAAATCAGGGCTAGGGGTGGACGAGAGGGGGAGCGAGACTTCTGCACACTAAATCCAATTCTACAGACGAAGACAGATAGATACCAATGAAAACTCTCTCCGATTGTTTTGATTTCAGTTCCAGCTACTGAAGTTGGAGATCGGGCGATCGTAAAAACTATATTTTGATACCCCACGCGTGTTTGTCTTTTGGAGATCCCAACAAGATAAAATGATGTTCCGAATTCACCACACACGCGAAAAAAAAAAAAAAAAAAAAAGAAAAGAAAAGAAAAAGAAATACGATATGTTTCCAATGTCAATTTCAGTTCTCGGACGAAGGAAGGCGGGAAGCAGCGGGCTTGCGACATTTCTGTCAAATGACGGGTTTCTATCGAAGAAATAAATAGGTCACTGAACATGGTTGCCATGTTTTGGATTATGTTTTATTTCTCTTTTCTGAAAGACAGTGAAAAATCATAGTTTTTAGATTTTGTCGAGCTCTCAAAAGGTATCCACAGAATTCGGGAACGCATAGGGCTTAAATTTTTTCATTTGTAGTTTTAGGTTGCTTTTTTTTTATGTATGACAATTCATGTTTTTTTTTTTGTTTTTTTTATTGAAGGTTTAACGACCACCGTGAGCAACTCAATGCGCTATAAGTAGTCCCCCGTCCCTAATTTAGGGTCACTTGTTCCAGGAAAGGGCGAGAGCCAGTGCCGTAAGACAAACACAACATTCATGCGTCTAAACGGGATTCGAACACTGACCCCTTCACGGACTAATGATCATAAGCCAGCGCTTAGACCAGGGGTGCACAACCCGCGGCCCGCGGGCCGCTTGCGCCCTCAAAGTCAGTTTATGCGGCCCGCGGATAAATATTTTACACTATTGAAAACGTGAATGTATATATTGTGAATGATGAGATTTTTTCCCATTATTGTAGGCCCTAGTTGAAATAAGAAAATTATAAAAATGTTTCGTTAACTAGCAAATTTTCCAACAAAGAAAAGTTTTGTTGAAAGTTCTGAATTCCATGTAAATGTGGCTAAATATGTATCTCTTGTAGTGGACCTTCACAATGAGTTTAAAAGACGATTTGAAGATATAAGAAAATTTGAGGTTTTGTTTGATATGTTTTCTCTACCATTCACTACTGACGTTGCGTCAGTGCCACTAGATTTCCAGATGGAATTAATTGATCTTCAGTGTAACAATGAGTTAAAAACAAAATACTCTGAAGTTTCTCTCCTAGAATTTTACAAAAATTACTTACCGAAAGAAATGAAATTGCTCAAAGATCATGCTTTAAAAACGGCAACGTTGTTTGGAAGTACCTACTTATGCGAGCAATCGTTTTCTTTGATGAAACAAATAAAGTCAAAGTGTCGTTCCCGTTTAAGTGATACACTATTGGAGGGAAACTTGCGCATTACCATCTCTAACATTGAACCTGATATTGACAGACTATTGAAAAATAAACAATGCCAAGCATCTCATTAGGAGCATTAGGCTACTACTTGATTTGATGGTCAGTTTGACGATATACTGATTTTAATTTTTTATATACTTTGATGTTAAGAATTCTGTTTTTTGTAAAAATAAAAATTTTACAACCTTGTGATAGTATTATTTTATTTTATATACCCCTAAACCTTTTCCAATTAGGAGTAAGTTGATTGTAAATCAGTAATTTGATAACTTAATAACGCAATTTGCCAAAAAACTTCAAAAATGGATTTAAACCATTTAGATGACACAAAAATGGTATTAAAACACATTTTTTGTCTGCTGGTAAAATAGGTTATTCGGATAATAGTAAAATTAGCTTTAGCGGTAGGGTTTGGCAAGTGCCTATGTGAAAAGGTAACTTGCGGCTCGCCACTTATTATGTAAAAATAAACTTGGCCCCCACTTATAAAAAGGTTGTGCACCCCTGGCTTAGACTATTGCGCCACCGGGGCGACCAATTCATGTTCCGAACGTTTTTTCAGAACATAATTATGAAAATTAAGCATCCTTTTTCTTCTCTAGTTCGTGAGCTGTTAAAAATTATTTTTTTGTTTGTTCGTTTACTTCAGGGTTTAACGACGACCATGAGTAATAACGCTAAGGGATATAAGAAGTCACCCGTCCCTAATTTAGAGCTACTCGTTCCGAGGAAGGGACATAGCAGTGGCGTAACTACCACCTCCGCAGTCCCCACAGGTGTCCCAGATAACGTAGAAGCGTACTGCAGCGGACAGTTATAGTTTTATTCAAAAAACAAACAAATAATTAACCCAAAGATTCATATTATTTTTCAAGATATATTCAGCTTTGCGTAAATAAATGCCAAGTTTCACTTTTAAAACACTCGATTTCCTACAGACTGAAGCTATTCTGCCCTTTGGCTATGGGTTTTAATACGATCGCTCTACAATGGGCTGTAATACGATAGCGTTAACCAAGTTTCACTTTTGAAACACTGGATGTCCTACAGATTGAAGCTATTTTGTCCTTCCGGGTTTTAATACGATCGCTCTGCAGTGGATTGCTATACGATCCTGTTAACCAAGTTTCACTTTAAACACTCGATGTCCTACAGATTGAAGCTATTCAGCTCTTTGGCTTCAGGGTGTAATACGATCGCTTTGAAATGGACTGTAAATAATACGATCTCTCTCCGATCGCCCTTTCTCTTCGCTGCTGGGTAAAAGCGTGAGGCAACATGGGAATTCCCCGTGGAAGATGTGGGAAAAACAGCCAGTCACGACCGTTACGTACACGACAGGCGACCAAAATTTTATTCACAGCAGCCGCAGATGTGCGATGCATAAGAGGGTGATTCCTTCCAGTGATTTAATTTTGTTTTGGGCGAAAACAATTACACGTTGCTATTGCTTTTAGTTCTTCCTTATAGCAAGTCTGTCTATCTCATTCACTGTGTGGGAACTTTAATATACAAACGAACGACATCCATTTGCAAGATGTCACAAAAGCGTCCAAGTGGATCACAGTATCGGCGAAAGGACAGCGCGTGCAGAAACTTCCAAAAACTCTACCAGTTCTCTTTGCTGCAGAGTCAGTTGTGCTCAAATGCCGTTTCTGATGAAAAAAAACGATGATTTATTTAGCACGTCAACTCTTCAATGTTTAGACGCAGGCATTTGCATTATGCACTTCTGTTCCAAAAATTACTTAAAAAGTTAAAACTACACGGCTCTAGGTACCCCCGCTATATATTACTTTTCCAGACACTAACCCTGACTTCCTGATACCCACTCTCCCACTACCACCACTAAAACCCGCGCGCGCACACACACGCACACACGCACCGCGGAAAACCCATCCTCCGTCGTGTTTGATATCCTGGGAAAACTACTGTGCCTAGGGGTGCTGAAGCACATCTTGCGGGGAAGCGCACGCTATACTACTTACGCTATTGGTACATAGCAAAAACTCCATCAAACAATCACATCATGCATGCGTCTTGCAAGACTCAGGCCCGGACCTAGCTAGGACGACTAACCGGAGGCATACGGCTACCGAGACGCAAACGAAGGAGTTTGGCTGCGCGTTATGTAATATTCGTGGAAATATGACTGTCTAAACACTATATAAGTCAGTTTTCAGAAACTTCACCTATAAGTGCAGACAGGAGTCTTCCAAGAAAACGTCGAGAAAAGGTTACTTACAGATCGATTCCTTTATTCAGTCAACAGATCCTTGAGCAATAACACTCCAACAGAACAGAACAGTCGAACGTTAAACGTGCAGGATTAGTAGTAAACTTCAGAACTAAAACACATTGATCTGTGTGTATTTGTCATTTTGCTTGTAGGACTTCCGTCCACAGGGAGTAGTAGAGTTTAGGTCCCAGCCACCTACAGCAAGATCGCCTTTTGGGCAGGACACAGAAACGGAAGGAATGAGAGCAAGTCTAGCGACTTTGACAGAACAGTTGGTAGTGAGATTAGAGTACAGTAGATGGCGCCACCGTACAAGTACGATGCTGCACACAGAGCGAATTTCAGGAGGGGCATAGGAAAGGATATCCATTTAACCAGTGGGACCAACCTGGGGGCCGTCACTTAACGTGCTCGTCCGATGCACGGCGGATATTCAGCGATTGTTAGTAAATCACAACCATCTCTGAAAGATCAGCCCAGGTTCGAACCTGAGGACCTTGGAATGATAGTCTGACTCGCTAACTAAGCCATCCGCGGTTTAACACTATATATATATATATATATATATATATATATATATATATATAAGTTGTGGAGTCATTTTGGAGGGGTTTGGCCATAACTCACAACGCTGGCCAAGCGGGTTGGTGAGTGTGGGATAGCATTTCCTCTAATCCCGATGGTATAGTTATACCGCTATTGGCGGTCGTCAGAGCCCCTTTAGTGGGAACAGGATGTACCACGAGAAGGCGGGGTTGACATTTGTCAAGGAGAGGCTGTGATGTTACGCATCACCTGACCTTACATCACCTGACCTTATCTCTTCTATCAAGTGAGGGTCACATTGGTGAAGAAATTAATCGGCGTACAAAACTTGCCTGGAGAGCTTTTGGAAGAAACAGCATAATTTTCAAGAGCAATATGCCATTATGTCTTAAAACAAAAGTGTTTGATCAATGCATCCTTCCAGTGCTTACGTATGGTGCAGAGACGTGGACCTTAGCTAAAAGAGACATACAAAGGCTGCAGACAACTCAAAGTAGCATGGAGAGGTGCATGCTTGGTGTAACAAGGAGAGATAAGAAGAGGAACACGTGGATCCGAAAAATGACAAGAGTGGAAGACATCATGATCAGAGTTAAATCCCTGAAATGGCAATGGGCTGGACATACTGCCAGAAGAACAGACCATCGATGGACAGCCGAAATTTTAGATTGGATTCCAAGGGACAGGAAAAGACCCAGAAGAAGACCACATGGAAGATGGGTGGATGAAATTCGAAAGTATGCGGGAGGGACATGGAGAAGACTGGCACAAAACAGACCGTTGTGGAGGAAACTTGGGGAGACCTTCGTCCAGCAGTGGATTGATAATGGTTGACAATGATGATGATGATGATGATGATATGTATATATATATATATATATTTTATGGCCAAACCCCTCCAAAATGATTCCACAACTTAAATCTTGGCCCTCAGTCTCCGGCAGCTGGAATGTACCTGGCCAAGGCAGCGGCCAGTGCGACATGAAGGCAGAGGGTGCTAAGAATCCCCGGAGGACCGGACTAGGCTGCCATCTGATGCTGACCTTGGCTACTTATAATGCATGCTCCCTATCTTCTGATTCAAGGCTTCTTGAATTGGAAGAGGAACTACAAAGGATCAAGTGGGACATCGTGGGGCTAAGTGAGGTAAGGAGAAAAGGAGAAGATCTCATTGAACTGAAAAGTGGACATCTCTTCTACTATCGTGGGACAGATACTGGCAGAACTAGTGGTGTTGGATTTATAATAAACAAGAAACTGAAGGATAAAGTTGTAGAAGTTGAAAGTTCCTCTGACAGAGATGCACGACTCGTTATCCAACTCTCGAGAAGATACCAGGCTCAGATTATTCAAACTTATGCACCCACCACAAGTCATGCTGAAGAAGAAATTGAAGAATTTTATGAGGACATTCGTGATCTAAATAATAAAGGTAACAAGCCCTTGAAGATAATTATGGGAGATTTCAATGCAAAAATAGGGCAACGGCAACAGAATGAAACTTCAGTAGGTAAATTCGGTCACGGCAACAGAAACCAGCGTGGAAATACTCTCGTAGAGTTTGCAGAGGCAGAAGGGTTTTTCATCTTGAACTCCTTTTTCAAGAAAAAGCCACACAGGAAATGGACATGGAGACATCCAAATGGGACGACAAGTGAAATTGATTTTATTATGTGTAACAAAAAATTCGTCATAGAAGACTGCAGTGTGCTAAACAAGTTCAACACGGGCAGTGACCATAGATTGGTGAGATGTAAGATACACCTCAACACTAAACTCGAACGTAGCAAGCTCATAAGACAAACAAAATGTATTGACATAACCAACCTTAAAAAACACCATAATACCTTCAAATTGGAACTGAAGAACAGATTCTCTGCTTTAGAAGGCCTAACATCGGAAGAAGTGGATATTTCTGAAGTTAACAGAAAAGTAACCAAAGCTCTTATGGAAACAGCAACAAAATTAGCTAAGAATAAATTGCATGTGAACAAATTATCAGGAAAAACCAAAATGTTGATGCAGAAAAGAAGAGTGATGAGGACAACTAAAGAAGATGTGACTTCCAAAGTGGAATATATAGAGCTATGCAAGACAGTACGAAAAAGTATCACTGAAGACGTAAGGAAATTCAACTGTGAACTAGTAAGGAAAGCAATTGAAAACAACCAAAGCCTAAAGATAGCAAAGGGACATCTCAGTAAGGGGGAACAACAGATTATGGCACTGAGAAAAGAAGATGGTTCTGTAACAAGAAATAGAGGCGAAATTTTGACAAGAGTGAAAGATTTCTACTCCAAATTATATGAAAGGGATGATACATGTACTCCAGACATCATGAAAGGTACCAGTACCAGAGTTCTTCCAGTCCTTCCAGCAGAAGTTGCACATGCAATCAAGAACATGAAGCGGGGAAAAGCTCCAGGAGAAGATGGAATTACTATAGACATCATACAAGAAGCAAGTGGAGAAATCGAAACAGTACTCGCCCAAATTTTCACTCGATGCCTTAATGAAGGGAAAATTCCTGAGGATTGGAACAACGCTACAATGATCTTGCTACATAAAAAAGGTGACATTGAGGATCTCAGGAACTACAGACCTATCAGCCTCCTATCAGTGGTTTATAAAATCTTCACTAAAGTTCTTTCACACCGCTTGAAGGTGACACTGGACATGGCTCAACCGAGAGAACAAGCTGGATTCAGGAGTGGCTACAGCACAATAGATCATATCCACGTACTGAGAGAACTAATTGAAAGAGCGAGGGAATATGAGCTTCCATTGTGCATGGCTTTTATCGATTATGAAAAAGCCTTTGATTCAGTGAAACCATCAGCAGTTGCAATGGCTCTGAAATCCTGCGGTATTGAAGATGCATACATTAATATTATTAATAACATCTATGAAAATGCAAGTGCAAAGATTCGGCTGTTTGAAAATACAACACACATAAAAATTGGAAAAGGAGTGAGACAAGGTGACACCATATCTCCGAAGCTCTTTAATGCCACATTGGAAAATGTCTTTCAATCACTGAACTGGGTAAACAAAGGGATAAAGATTAATGGAGATTATCTAACCCATCTTCGTTTTGCTGATGACATAGTCATTTTTGCAACTACCCCATCAGAGCTACAGAGTATGATCCAGGAACTTGCTGACAAGAGCAAAGAAGTGGGATTAAAAATGAACTTTCAGAAGACAAAAGTGATGTACAATGCTTTTACAAGAAATGAAGATTTATCGATTGATGGAGAAAAGCTGGAGATAACAGACACGTACGTTTATCTTGGACAGCAGATATCAAGTGAGGGTCACATTGGTGAAGAAATTAAGCGGCGTACAAAACTTGCCTGGAGAGCTTTTGGAAGAAACAGCATAATTTTCAAGAGCAATATGCCATTATGTCTTAAAAGAAATGTGTTTGATCAATGCATCCTTCCAGTGCTTACGTATGGTGCAGAGACGTGGACCTTAGCTAAAAGAGACATACAAAGGCTGCAGACAACTCAAAGTAGCATGGAGAGGTGCATGCTTGGTGTAACCAGGAGAGATAAGAAGAGGAACACGTGGATCCGAAAAATGACAAGAGTGGAAGACATCATGATCAGAGTTAAATCCCTGAAATGGCAATGGGCTGGACATACTGCCAGAAGAACAGACCATCGATGGACAGCCGAAATTTTAGATTGGATTCCAAGGGACAGGAAAAGACCCAGAAGAAGACCACATGGAAGATGGGTGGATGAAATTCAAAAGTATGCGGGAGTGACATGGAGGAGACTGGCACAAGACAGACCGTTGTGGAGGAAACTTGGGGAGACCTTCGTCCAGCAGTGGATTGATAATGGTTGACAATGATGATGATGATGATACTAAAGAGCAAAGCCGAAAACATAAGAAAAACTTTAGAATTTAAAACGAAAGATGCAAAATAACTTGAAGATCAAAACGCGCAACGCAGCAGTTATGAAAATTCAGAATTCACATTCTATTAAGAGACTGAAGCAAAAAAAATTTTTTTGACTCACACCAAGTACAACATAGAAAAGGTTATGTATTGACCGGTGTGAGTAAAAAGAGAAAAATAAAACAACTGAATGTAGAAAGTGTCGAGAATACTGAGCCTTGCCTTTATCGAGGACCAGCAAAAACTCTGCATTTTCTCACTTCCACAAAGACCTATTATTTGGAAATGGGTTTCTGCAAAGTCATAGATGCAAGTAATAAGCCCACCAAAAGATTTTTTTATAAAAAATATATATTTTAAAGAATATATATAAATGTCATGACCTCCGCAGAGTTGCATGACCAAGCTTTACTTAACAATTTAGCTAGCATCCATAACTTTCCTGGCCCGACCCATGGTCTTCATCTGTTACTATTAAACAGAGAGAAGAAGATTATGGAAAACTCAAGTTGTAAGAGTGACATAATAAATCAGAAATAATGTTCAGCAATAACAAATTACCAAGTTCGCCTGAGAGAGTATTTAAACCTGAATAGCAATACAAAGGTATTACAAATTCTTAACATTGCAATAAAAAAGGAGATATTAAGTTTTTAAAACACAGATTCTTGAAAGAAAACTGGATTATAAAAACTCCCTACTCCACAACTTCTGACAACACAAAAACGAGAATATAATAAAGACAATAATTAATTAAAGAAACGCATTGTGAAGGTTATATGACATGGACAATTAGTTGCAATATGTACAAAGTATTTCAGAAGTGCTTTAAGTGCATAATTAAGTAGTTATTAAGAGCTTAACTACATTGAAAACACAGCGCAAATTAGAAGAACAATGAAACGGCCGGCTATTTTGACCTTAGTTCCCTAAAAAACGAGCAAAGTTACCCAGAAAAGAAAGAGTTAAAATCCGGAAAAAAGTTAATAGACTTGCCAGTGCCTAAAAGCTGAAAGCAAAAAAAGAAAAAGTACAAGAAGTTCAATCATTGAACTTAGAAATCCCAAAACCCAAAGACAATGAAGAGAGCTTACCTCTTATGCAACTGAATTTCCTCCATTCTTGAGGAAACATGGCCGACCTTTTAACCCAAACTTCCAAACCCCCTGCCACTCCCTAGTCGCTGGGGGGCAGTGTGGGTGGGGCTGAAGGCCTCCACACACTGAAAAATCCTACTCGCGGAGATTTTAACTAGAGAAAAAAATATATAATTAAAATTGTGGACCTGTATGATCAGAAAGAGCAGTATTAACTCTCCAGAATACATGAGAAATATTATGAAATACACAAGTAGTGTATTTAATAATATTTGCATGTATTTAATCACCTTAGTGAGCTTCTGTAGTTTATTCAGAATCCTATTAGTTTTAATGTTAGTTTTACTATTTTTAGTATAGCTATTCTAGTGAGCGAATAACTAGTTTTCTTTTATATTTATTTTAATTTTCTTTTATAAACAGATTTTTAAGCTTTTTTTGGGATTTTGTCTATCGTTCTACAGTGGATGGCTGCCTGCAACGATTCATGGTCACGGCTGACCCGTGGGCCATGCCCCGGCCCTCTTTCGGGGGGGGGGGAAGATGTGACGTACCTGCCAGCAGGACGCACACGACATAAAAGCAGATAGGAATCAGAATAAACGTCTGCGTAGCTCAGTTGGTAGAGCGACTTGTTCCGGAATAAGCGGACTCGGGTTCGAATCCCGGCGTAGACCAAAAATGACGGAGAAATTTACTTCGTTATAAAGTACTATGTTGCACACAGAGGGGTGAGCGAATTTCAGGAGGGGCATAGGAAAGGATACCCATTTAACCAGTGGGTCCAACCTGGGGGCCGTCACTTAACGTGCTCGTCCGATGCACGGCGGATATTCAGCGATTGTTAGTAAATCACACCATCTCTGAAAGATCAGCCCAGGTTCGAACCTGAGGACCTTGGAATGATAGTCTGATTCGCTAACCACTAAGCCATCCTCGGCTTAACACCATACATACATGTATATATATATATATATACAGTCGAATCTGCCTACACCGGAATCTGTCCTAAGCGGAAATCTGCTTAAAACGGAAAAGTTTTCGGGACCTCTGAAATGTCTATGGAATGAATATATTACTAAAGCGGAATCTGCCTAACGCGGAAACAGAAGCCATATTTTAGGAAAAGAAAAACCTGCTTAATGCGGAATCGCTAGTAGATACAGTAGGTAAACCAACAGGACCAGAGTCCCAAGAAACCGGTTTTCTCGCCATGACGTCGGCGACGCTGATACTAGGAGGGCGGGAAGGGGGGTGTAAACAAAGAGGACAAAGGAATTTCCAACAAGAAATGAGCGGTGGAGTTCGAGAAGCTGATAAGCGTAACCTGTCGGAGGCAGGAGGCGCTTCATGGATTGGCTGACAGACTCCGAAGTCCGACCTCCAACTCGGACAGTGACGATGCACATGTTACCCGCGATCATGTTAGCGTGCTTTCCCCATGCGTAGGTGTAAAGAAAATTCCAAAACCTATTAAAATAGCAATAATGGCCAGCGATAGTCGTGAGCCGTACAACGTACTGACCCTTGAGCAGAAAATGACAATTATTGAGCAGCATGACAAAAGTGTTTCGGTTAAAGGACTGTGTGAGCTATTTAAATGTGGTAAAACCCAAATTTTCACGACACTAAAAAAGAAAAGTGAAATAAAAGAAGAATGGGCTGAAGGCGCAAATTATAAAAGTGAAAGAGGAATAGAAAACGAAGATATCGATGACATAGTATGGATATGGTTTGTGGATGCACGTTCAAGAAATCTGCCAATATCAGGTCCGATTTTACAAGCCAAAGCTCTAGAAGTAGCAGAAAAGTTGGGGAAGAATTCGTTCAAAGTTTCGAATGGTTGGCTGGTAAGTTTTAAAAAAAAGACATAGTATTGCCTGTAAAGTTTTTTGTGGTGAAGCCAAAGACGATGATAACACGGTTAACACATGGAAGGAAAATCTCAAAAATGTAACGTGTGGATACAAACCACAGAATATTTTCAACTGTGATGAGACAGTATTGTTTTTTCGGGTACTGCCAACAAAATCACTCTGTTTATCAGGAGACAAATGCATCGGCGAAAAACATGCAAAAGTACGTCTCACAGTTTTTTTCTGCTGTAATATGGAAGGAGAGTTTGAAATCCCTCTGGTGATAGGAAAAGCGACAAAACCGAGATGTTTTAAAAACGTCAACATCAAAGACCTCCCAGCGATATGGAAGGCAAACAGAAAATCGTGGATGACAGAGAAAATAATTTAGGTATGGCTTCACATGTTCAACAACAAAATGTAAGAACAAAACATGAAATTCATTTCATTTTTAGACAATACAACTTGTTACCTACTCCTCTGATTACATTGACAAATGTCAATTTAACATTTTTGCCAAACAACACAACCACTCGATCAATAATTTACACTGTGAAAATGAAATATCGAAAGCTCCTTTTGCAATCTCTCATTGTTAGGATGAATAGCAGGAACAGCTTTAATGAGCTCGCAAAATCCGTAAATGTGTTATATGCAATTAATTGGCTAGCTAAAGCTTAACAAGATGTTTCGCCCCTCACAATACAAAAGTGTTTTCGTAAAGCAGGATTCGCAACAGATGTTTGTGATGATACTCTGCATTTTGACGACGAATTTCTGCAACGTTTATTGAACAAAGCTACGTCAGAAAACATACAAGCGCATGAATTCGTTAACTCAGTCACCTTTGGGCTGAAGCGGGCAGATGAGAAAAACGGAATCGATGATGAAGATGATGATGGAGTGAATCTATAGAAAATTGTATAAAAACTTATAATGACGCTTTACAACTATTCATAAGTTGCAAGACTTCAGACTTCGTGCTAATAATGCTAAACTGTTAAACATGATTAGCGGTGTTCGATGCGAAGTTGGAAAATGTATTTGCGAAACAAATCAGAAGCAAACAACTATTAAAGATTATTTTAAATAATGAAGAAGCATGGATCTACGTAGTACGTAGTATGTATGTACTGTATGAACGGGTAAGTTCTGTTTTGAAATTTCTGAATTATGGTATAGATGACGATATGTATGCGTGAATTATCACCACTGACAAGTGGGTGTTGCAAATTACGTGCTGTCGATCCTTGATTTTTCAAAATCTTTGTAAAGCAGAAATCTGCCTACAACGGAAAAATTTCTTGGTCTCACCAATTTCCGTTTTAGGTAGATTCGACTATATCATCATGATCATCATCAACAACAACAACCATTATCAATCCACTGCTGGATGAAGGTCTCCCCAAATTTCTTCTACAATTGTCTGTCTTGGGCCTGTCTCCTCCATGTCACTCCCGCATACTTTCGAATTTCATCCACCCATCTCCCATGGGGGTCTTCTTCTGGGTCTTTTCGTGTCCCTCGGAATCCTGTCTAAAATTTCAGTTGTCCATCGGTGGTCCGTTCTTCTGGCAACATGTCCAGCCCATTGCCATTTCAGTGATTTCACTCTGGTCATGATGTCGTACACTCCTGTCATTTTCCTTATCCACAAGTTCCTCTTCTTATCTTTCTTGGTTACAATAAGCATGCATCTCTCCATTCCTCTTTGATTTGTCTGCAGTCTTTGTATGTCTTTTTAAGTTAAGGTCCATGTCTCGGCTCCATACGTAAGCACTGGAAGGGTGCATTGATGAAACACTTTTCTTTTGAGACATACTGGCATACTGCTCTTAAAAATTGTACTGTTTCTTCCAAAAGCTCTCCATCCAAGTTTTATACGCCGATTAGTTTCTTCATCAGTGTGACCCTCACTCGATATCTGTTGCCCAAGATAAATGTAGGAATCGGTTGTCTCAAGCTTTTCTCCATCAATCGCTAAATCTTCGTTTCTTGTAAAAGCATTGTACATCACTTTTGTCTTCTGAAAATTCATTTTTAATCCCACTTCATTACTCTTGTCAGCAAGTTCTTGGATCATACTCTGCAGCGCATCTGACAACTGCTGCAGAGTGCGTGCTGGAGGTTCCATATAGCAAACAACACGATCGAGGTGGTCCCACAGATGCTCAATTCGCTTTAAGTCTGGGGAATTAGGGGGCCAGGGAAGTACTTTGAAGTTTTCATAGTGCTCTTCCAACCATTCTCGGACATTTCTAGCTGTGTTACACGTCGCATTGCCGTGCCGAAAGATTCCATCCCCAGAGAAGACAGTCAGCATGTATGTGTGTACTTGGTCTGCAAGGATGGATTCATAAGGAATACGTTCCATAGTACCTTCCACAGATATGAATGGACCCAGAGAATGCCACGAAAACATTCCCCAGACCATAACGCTGTTCCCACCAGCTTGTGTTCTTTCAGCAATGGTTGAAGAGTGTTCCTTCTCCGATGTTTCTCGCCTTATACTCCAACGTCCATCCGTTCGATGAAGCAGAAAACATTACTCATCGGAGAAAGCAATCCTTTGACAATCAGCGGAGGTCCAATTCCAATACTGCCGTGCAAATGTCATATTTTTCTGCCGCTGCACCTTCGCCAGCATTGGTGCGGTGACACTCCGTGTGCTTCGGAGCCCCATAAGTAGCAGAGTTTGCTGAACTGTCGTTTCACACACACTCCCTGTAGCCAGCATCCTGGTTGATTCGGCCAGTGAGTTGCTCCACTGTAGCGTGCTGATCGGCCCTCACGCACTTTGAAAGCCAGCGTTCAACTTTTACATCAATGGCAGGTGGTGCTCAGCAGTTTCCACGTCACTTATTCGCTATGGCGTCATTTCTCCAATCACGGTACACTTTAACCACAGCAGCACGCGAACAGTTCACAAACTGCGCCGTTTCAGAAATGCTGCCACCCTTGGCACGAAAGCCGATATCTATCACTTTTTGCAAATCTGTTAAATCGCTCCTTTTTATCCATGACAGCAACGAGTAATATGTTTTTAGAATGCCTACAGCACACCTTATATGTCATCCAAGACAGCTCACGACACGTGCCTACTTTCATGGCTACGCGGTGTTGACGTCAAAAGTAGGAGGTGGTCACAAAAATGTGACTCGATTGTGTGCATATACACTGAAGAGCAATTGAATTAGAGATACCTGTCTAATAACGTGTAGCATCACCTTTCGCCCTGATGACGGCGGCGATTCGTCTCGGCATGAACTCGACAAGACACCGGAAGCGTTGGGAAGCCATGCGGATCCACGACCCTTGACTATGCTCCCACAGTTCACGAAGATTTGAAGGATGGGGGTCAGAGCCTCGAACATCTCTCTCGATGGGACTGAGGTCAGGTGACCTAGCTAGATAAGGAGGCGAGGTCACGTCGGTGGAGTGTCCATCCAACCATTCGGATACAATTCGAGAGCTGCATTGTCTTGTTCCAGGATGAGGTCCCCAATGGGATGTTCAAGACGCACAAACGGGAGCAAATGGTCGTCCAGGATATCCCGGTAACGTTGACCTGTGAGGGACGATGTCACACGTACCAGGGGTCCCATTTCGGTTCACGTGAACAGTCCCTAGACGAGAATGCTCCCTCACTGGCTTAAGGAGTACCCTGCTGGCAAGAAGGATCCATCGCTTCATGTATTTTTGCGCCGTACTCGTATCCTGTCATCCGCATATACCAACGTGAATCTTGACTCATTAGTCCAGGCAACATTTTTCACATGTCTAGGGTCCAGTGGCGATAATCTTTGCACCCTGTGATGTGCGGTCAGCAGCGGTACCCTCGTGGGACGATGACTTCTGTACCCCATAGCAAGGAGATGGTTCTGAATGGTGTGGCTGCTTACACGTTTTTGTGCACCAGCGTTAAATTGCCGAGTGATTTCTTGCAGTGTGGCCCGTCTATCCGCTTTTACAATGCGAGCTAGCCGACGATGACCCCGCTCATCCACACGCTGTTGTCCACGGCAGTTGGCCCTTGCAGGGATGGTTTTACCGGATTCGATGTACTCACGGTGAACCCGTGACACAGTGGCTCGTGAAAATCCCAGTGCCTGCACGACTTTCGAGATGGAGTGACCTATTAGTCGGCCCCCGACAGTTTGCCCATGATCAAATGCGCTTTGATCCTTCGTCTTACCCATACTGCGTCCGAATCTTACTGATTCCCGTCGCCTTATGTTGTCGTATCGCTGCATACGTCATGTCGTTTCCGTTTACAGGGATGCCCACAGCGCCACATTTGCATAACGCCAGCTGTCTCTAATTCAATTGCTCTTCAGTGTATATATATATGCACTATCTACTAACAAGTCATTGGACACCCCTGCAATCGGCGATATCTGCGGTCCTGATACACGTCACGGCCGCCGCCGCTAAATATCGTGTGGGAAACAACAACGCAACCAGTCGCATGCAAGATACCACGCAGTTCGGAGCTCTCTGATTTCGAGAAAGGTGTAATCGTCGGGTATCACAGAAATAGCCGATCCATACATGACATATCCAGCGAGTTGAAGTACCCAAAATCAACAGTGGCCTACGTGATGGGCAAGTGGAAGATGAGAGGTGACTGTCGGAATGTGCCCCGACCCGGCGGGCCCACAAAAAAGGGAGTTAGAGTCCGACGGGTGCTGGCCAGAGAAATTCGGAAGAACCGCACCAAATCGATGGGCCACATTCGCGAGGAGTTCCAACAGGTATCCGGGAGTGTTCTTTCGATGAATGCCATCCGTAAGGATGCCCATCTGCTGGGTTATCATGGACGTGCTGCCGCCCACAAGCCTTTGATCACCAAGTCCAATAGTGCTGCTCGGCTAACGTGCTGTAAAGAACATCGACAGTGGACCGTTGAACAGGGGAAACAGGTTCTCTGGAGCGAGGAATCAAGGTTCATCCTCTACCGTTCGGATGGCAGGGTCTGGGTTTGGCATCTGCCTGGAGAACGCTTCCTGCCGGAATGTATTGTGCCAATTGTGAAGTTCGGCGGCGATGGAATTATGCTATGGGGTGTTTCTCCTGGTATGGCACGGGACCCTTGGTCGCAATTCCTTGTAGACTCAACGCCGAGACCTACTGCACCATTTTGGATGACCATGCGCTTACTACGTTGTGGCAGTTTTATGGGGTGGACCCATGTTACTTTCAGGGTGACAATGCCACCTGTCATGTTGCGAGGTTCACCATGGCTTGGTATGGTGACAATGGGGTTAATCGAATGGACTGGCCTGCGCAGAGCCCGGACCTTAACCCTATCGAGCACCTCTGGGACGAGTTGGAGCGTCAACTTAAGGGGTGCCCCCACCGTCCAAAATCGGTGAAGGAACTGACCTGTCTTCTCCAAGCCGAGTGGAAGAAAATGCCGCTAGCAATCGTACAACGCCTGGTTGAGAATATGCCCCGGAGGGTCCCAGCTGTAATCGCCGCTCGTAGAGGCTCCACCAACTATTGAAGGTGAATAAACTTCGTTTTCCTTTGCCATCACAGGTGTCCAATTACTTGTTGGTAGATAGTGTATGTGTGTGTGTGTCAGCAGAACACGGAGTCTTTAAATAGGCACAACTTTAACTGAACAACGTCGTTTCCGCAATTAGCATTATAGTTCCACCATCTCCACATACTCCTGCTGCTAAGACATTATATATCGGTCAGTTATCATCTGACACATGCACACGTCATACGTTCTGATCTCAAGGTGTTGCCAACCCTACTCAAGATATCACGTTAAGTTTGAGAAATACTAAGGAGAACGAACTCATATGTACATAGAGAAAGATACTAAAAAGGAAAGTTAAATTAGAGTATACGTCACAGTTATGTTACAGGATAAACTCTGTTTTTACAGATCACTACATTTCATGACCGCAAGTTATGTTTCCCAGTCGTACAAAGACACCAGGAGACACCTCGATGTACCAGTGGTCAGAAGCGCGGGATGCTGACCAAATACCTGATGTGAATCCAGGACCTAATCACGGATGGAGCATGACTGGTAAGCTTGTACAATGGCACTGCCCCTATCTTCCACACCAGGGACCATCGATCCCAAATTTGGAGAATATTTATAGCCCTAATTTTCAAGCCCTAATGATATATATATTTTTTTTTTTGGCTTGAGAGTGTAATGACTACCGTGAGCAACTGGATGGGCTACAAGCAGTTGCCGTCCCTAATTTAGGGCCACTGGTTCCAGGAAAAGGAGAGAGAGTCAGTGCCGTAAGACAAACACAACATCCATGCCTCACCGGAATTCGAACCCGGACCCAACGCCGACGAATGGTCAGAAACCAGTACTCACACCATTGCGCCATCGGGGCAGCTTTACTCTTTCGCCGTAGTTACAGCATGTGTTTACTCCAATTTCATTTTGTAATCGGTACGGTGACGTAGTACAGAGGTCAAGGACGTGTCAAGACGACAAATCTGCAGCCATGCATTCTGTCCGTGTAGTTCATTCGGTTAGAACAAATGGCGGAGGAGCGTGGGTTCGATTCCCACCACGGTCAAATTTGTGAATTTCACACTACAAGATCGCAGTTTCCACTTCAATAGAGCAGGGAAGAATAACAACAAGATTTTGGTAATATTTAAAATAAGATACATTAATATTTTTTAATTAACCAACAATAAAAACAAACAATTGAGATCACATACAAAACGTTTAGTTTTCTAGTTAGAGAGAATGTACAGCCGGTGGCGCAGTGGTCTAAGCGATGGCCTCTGATCATTCATCCGAAAGAAGTCCCGGTTCGAATCCCGTGAGGCATGGATGTTGTGTTTGTCTTACGGCACTGGCTCTCTCCCTTCCCTGGAACCAGTGGCCCTAAATTAGGGACGGGCGACTGCTTATAGCCCATTGAGTTGCTCACGGTGGTCGTTAAACCTTCAATAAAAAAAAAAAGAGAATGTACATACTAATACTTCCAGCGGGAAGGGAAGTGCTCAAAGTGTTATAGGCGCAGTGGTCTAAGCGCTGGCTTATGACCATTCGTCCGAGATGGGTCTGGGTTCGAATCCCGGTGAGACATGGATGTTACTAACAGAAGGAATGAAAATGCATTATGTAAATTAACAGAAGGAATGAAAATAGAAACAAAACTTGTATGTGTATTCGTGGATGAATCTAGTTAGTCGTTGAATAAGAGCCCCACACATGAGTCAGATCTCGAGAAATTGTTCACTAGAGAAGTGAATTAAAAGAAGGAACGAAAATACAAAGCAGAACTTGCATCTGTATTTGTGGATGAATCTAGTTTGTCATTGAGCACTGAGCCTTCCCCAGATTAGATTTCAGCACCCCTCCCCCCCCCTTCCTTGTTTTGAAACCTAGCTAATGCCATTATTCTCAGAGAAAATTTATATGTAATTAGCTCTGCTGAACACTTTGTCAAATATAAGGGAAAAAAATATTTCCTGCAAGTTTTTCTTTATCTGGTATGCACAGTAAGTACTGTACCAGGCCAAATAAATTTGTGAAATTCTTCTTTCCAATTAAATGCAGAGCCCTACTAACAATAAGCACTTGTGTCTAGAGAATGAGAACTGTGTCACGAGAAAATACTGAAAATTTCTGTTTTTCTGTAAATATACTGGCACTGACATTCGCTTTACGGTTTACTGATTAAATTTCAATTCTCATTACTTTGTGCGATCAATATTTTTTTTCTCTATGTGTATGCGTGTAATTGAAATTGTTATGGTTTCCTTCTGTTATGTTGCAGGAATTTATATTTGATTAGAACCCTTTACACTGTGGAATTTATTCTTATTCATACGAAATACATTCATTATTTCCCTGACACCACCGCTTCATTTTTCAAACTGAAATTTATAATCTTCTCCTCCTCGTGAATTTTCTGAACTCGCACGTGTGAATATATGAATATTAATTAAAGAGGAACAGATTGAAAGAACTAAACAAATTACAGCCATATTTTCCCAAGGAAGAAATATTTTAAATTTGTTTAAGTGATCATGTTTCCTACAGTTTTTTTATTTTCCAACAATGAGAATATCTGCCTGCATCCAACTTTTCTGATAAACGTCAAACTGTTATATAATAAAAATGTCATTCTTGCTTCACAGTGAAATTTTGTTCTAAGGTGGCGCCATCTATCAAGCTCTCAGAAAAACAAAGAGAATATAAGCTGCACGAAGCCGTAAGAATGGGTCCTATTACACAACAGCTACTTAAAATTGTGGTTTTGTATATCCAGAATTTTTAAATTGGAGGGTGCTGAAAAAATTTTGGGTTGGGAGTATTGGATGAAATAAAATTCTTCGAAGGCTGAAAGTTTTTGTAGTGAAATATTTTTTAGGCTTCAAACCTACGATTGCCGGCCCCGGTGGCGCAGTGGTCTAAGCGATGGCCTCTGATCATTCGTCCGAAAGGGGTCCGGGTTCGAATCCCGGTTAGGCATGGATGTTGTGTTTGTCTTACGGCACTGGCTCTCTCCTTCCCTGGAACCAGTGACCCTAAATTAGGGACGGGCGACTGCTTATAGCCCATTGAGTTGCTCACGGGGGTCGTTAAACCTTCAATCAAAAAAAAAAAAAAAAAAAACCTACGATTAAAATTAGGGTGAGATGGTTTTTTTTTCATTTAAGGGTCATTTAGTGCCATTGGTCCCGGAGAAGGGAGAGAGCCAATACCGTAAAACATCTACAACATCCATGATTTTTTTTTTTTTTGATTGGAGGTTTAACGACCACCGTGAGCAACTCAATGGGCTATAAGCAGTCGCCCGTCCCTAATTTAGGGTCACTGGTTCCAGGGAAGGGAGAGAGCCAGTGCCGTAAGACAAACACAACATCCATGCCTGACCGGGATTCGAACCCGGACCCCTTACTGACGAATGATCAGAGGCCAGCGCCTTAGACCACTGCGCCACCGGGGCGGCCATCCATGATTCATCGAGATTCGAACCCGGTGAGGGGTGACTTCAAAAACCGAAGAACTGTTTAATTTTTCATTGTTAACGGGGAAAACTGATGCCCTTATTGAAATTTTGAGGTTAAATTTTTTAAGGCGTTCTGTCTTTCCTACCTGAACATATAAACCAACGAAACAAATGAAACTTCACAACCAAATGTCTCAAAAATGTAAACAAATGGAAGAGGTCACAATTAAGAGATATATCCTGTTCCAAAATCTACCTCATGGTGTGTTTCGGAAAGTATGAGAAACAGTCATACACGTACCTTCAAAAAATCGACCCAAGAAACAGACGTCAAGAAAATCTGTTGGATGAAAGTAATGTAGGTTAAAAATCTCCGGGGCTACTCGGAGGAAAACATATATATATAAATAATTCTATTAAGAAGAGACCGAAGCAAAAAAATTTTTTGACTCACACCAAGTACAACATAGAAAAGGTTATGTATTGACCGGTGTGAGTAAAAAGAGAAAAATAAAACAACTGAATGTAGAAAGTGTCGAGAATACTAAGCCTTGGCTTTATCAAGGACCAGAAAAAACTCTGCATTTTCTCACTTCCACAAAGACCTATTTGGAAATGAGTTTCTGCAAAGTCATAGATGCAAGTAATAAGCCCACCAAAAAAAAAAAAAAATTTTAAATATATATTTAAAAATATATATATATATATATATATATGGCATGACCTCCGCAGAGTTGTATGACCAAGCTTTAGTTAACAATTTAGCTTGCATCCATAACTTTCCTGGCCCGACCCATGCTCTTCATCTGTTACTATTAAACAGAAAGAAGAAGATTATAGAAAACTCAAGTTGTAAGAGTGACATAATAATTAGAAATAATGTTCAGCAATAACAAATTGCCAAGTTCGCCTGAGAGAGAATTTAAACCTGAATAGCAATACAAAAAGTATTACAAATTCTTAACATTGCAATTAAAAAAGGAAATATTAATTTTTTATAGCACAGATTCTTGAAAGAAAACTGGATTATAAAAACGCCCTACTCCACAACTTCTGACAACACAAAAACGAGAATAAAATAAAGACAATAATTAACTAAAGAAATGCTTTGTGAAGGTTATATGACATAAACAATTATTTGCAATATGTACAAAGTATTTCAAAAGTGCTTTAAGTGCATAATTAAGTAGTTATTAACAACTTAACTACATTGAAAACACAGCGCAAGTTACAAGAACAATGAAACGGCCGGCTGCGTGGCCTTAGTTCCCTAAAAAACGCGTAAAGTTACCAAGAAAAGAAAGAGTTAAAATCCGCAAAAAAGTTAATAGACTTGCCAGTGCCTAAATGCTTAAAGCAAAAAAAAGAGAAAAAGTACAAGAAGTTCAAACATTGAACTTGGAAAACCTAAAACCCAAAGACAATGAAGAGAGCTTACCTCTTATGCAACTTAACTTCCTCCACACTTGAGGAAACATGGCCGACCTTTTAACCCAAACTTCCAAACACCCCTGCCACTCCCTAGTCGCTGGGGGGCAGTGTGGGTGGGGCTGAAGGCCTCCACACACTGAAAAAATCCTACTCGCGGAGATTTTAACCAGAGAAAAAATATAATTAAGATTGTGGACCTGTATGATCAGAAAGAGCAGAATTAACTCTCCAGAATACATGAGAAATATTATGAAATACACAAGTAGTGTATTTAATAATCTTTGCATGTATTTAATCACCTTAGTGAGCTTCTGTAGACTATTCAGAATCCTATTGATTTTAACGTTAGTTTTGCTATTTTTAGTATAGCTATTCTAGTGAGTGAATAACTAGTTTTCTTCTATATTTATTTTTATTTTATTTTATAAACAGATTTTTAAGCTTTTTTTGTGTTTTTGTCTATATTATTTAATTTTTTATTTTTAATAGGACCTTCTTATCCATAGCACTAAGGTTCCTTTTTGTAGTTAATAGGCATCCTCTAGCCAACTTCCAAAAGGCTTTCATTGGTCAGAATCATATTATTAACTGTGTAGAAAATTAAAGCAGATCTGCCAACCTTACTCTATTATTCAGAATAATTTTTCTTAAAGTTCTTTTGATGAAAGAAGTAGGAATTTTGTTCTCTAGAAAACTGTCTAATAGTATATTAATGTGGTAATTGAAGTCCAAATTGTTGCTGCAAATTCTTGAAATTCTAAGCACCTGAGAAATTAGTACATTCTCAATTACTTTGGTTGATATGTTATTATTCCAGTGTAGATATTTAATTACTTTGAAAGGAAAATTAACTCTTTTATCAAAGAGGCTAATAGATGGGTTACCTCTGTTAAGCTTAATGCTTAAGTCTAGGAACTCAAGTTCCTGATTACTGTGGTTGGTTTTACATAAGTTAAGAGAGCTAGGATAGATATTATCAAAATCACTCTCTATAACTTCTGAATTATTTATACACAGCAGATCGTCAATATATCTAAATGTGTAAAGGTAGTTATCGGAGCAGGTGGAGTGATTTTTAACGAATTTATATTCCTTAAAGAACAGGAATAGATTTGCAATACTCGTGGAGGTTGACGTTCCCATGGGGATACCGTTTACTTGCTTATAGAGAGTATTATTATATAAGATATGTTTAGTTTTTATGCAGCAATTGAGATAAGAGTTCCAGACTCCTACATTAACAAATTGGTTAAGTTTAAATTCTCCATACAGCTCTTTAAAGGTAGTGATTCTATCTGATAGAGGCAGATCAGTATATAGGTTCTCAAAATCATAACTATTAATATCTAAGGGATTTACTTCGAGTATAGTGGAAATTACTTCTGCATTATTTTTAATGATCCAAAAATCTCTGTACTTCAAATTAGTACAGTTACTAATGTGTTTCAAAACCTTCTTCAAGATTTCTTCAAAAGCTAGATCAATTTTCTTTTTATGACTCCTTACTCCACTAGCTATGAACCTGAACTTCACTGGATCTTTATGAAACTTAACCGTTGCAAAAAGAAAGGGAAATTCAGGCTCATATCTTCTTATTTGTGGAATTTTAAGTTTCTTGATCATCATTGTCAACCACTATCAATCCACTGCTGGACGAAGGTCTCTCCAAGCCTCCAAGTCTCTTCCACAATGGTTTGTCTTGGCAGTCTCCTCTATGTTACACCCGCATACTTTCGAATTTCATCCACCCATCTCTTATGTGGTCTTCTGTGTCTTCTCCTGCCCTTTGAAATCCAGTATAAAATTTCGGCTGTTTATCGATGGTTTATCTTTCTGGCAATATGTCCAGCCCATTGCCGTTTTAGGGATTTTACTCTGATCATGATGTCTTCCACTCTTGTCATTTTTCTGATCCACGAGTTCCTCTTTTTATCTCTCCTGGTTACATTAAGCATGCACCTCTCCATGCTTCTTTGAGTTGTAAGTAGTCTTTGTATGTCTTTTTTAATTAAGGTCCACGTCTCTGCACCATACGTTAGCACTGGAAGGATGCATTGATCAAACACTTTTCTTATAAGACATAATGGCATATTGCTCTTGAAAATTATACTGTTTCTACCAAAAGCTCTCCAGGCAAGTTTTATACGCCGATTAATTTCTTCATCATATACTTGATATTTGCTGTCCAAGATAAATGTAGGTATTGGTTATCTTCAGCTTTTCCCCATCAATCGATAAATCTTCATTTCTTGTAAAGGCATTGTACATCACTTTTGTCTTTTGAAAGTTCATTTTTAATCCCACTTCTTTACTTTTGTCAGCAAGTTCCTGGATCATACTCTGCAGTTCTGATGGGGTAGTTTCAAAAATGACTACGCCAACAGCAAAACGATTGTGAGTTAGATAATCTCCATTAATCTTTATCTCTTTGTTTTCCCAGTTCGGTGATTGACAGTACATATATATATAGATAGACAATTTTGGAAGAAACTTGGGAAGATCTTCATCCAGTAGTGGATTGATAATGGTTGATGATGATGATGATGTGTGTGTGTGTGGCCGTATTTAGCAAAAAGGATGAGTAGAGATAAAATAATTTTAAAATTTTAATAAAAATTTTAAAATGAGTAAATTTGCGATTCAATTGAAACTGAAAACCCTAATACAGTAAAGCTTTCCAGCCGGAGCAAAATATTCACTGACGGTATTTTTCGGAAAAATCCTACATATTGGCTGTAGTAATGCATAATGCTCTCTCATTCTCTAGTTCTGATTTCTGAATCTGCTCAGCAACATCGTTAATGCAGGTGATGGTACGCAAAACAGTTGAATGCAAATATATACCGAGTTACCAGCGGAAGGAACAAGTTTTATAGTCTGAATGAGAAGCCCTGAAAACTGTAAAATCAGGTATATGAAATCTGTTACATTCTTTAGTCTTTTTTTTTTTTATTTCGAAGTATTTTGTTCTGAAGCAATAAAGAAAGAGAAAAATGAAACTGTGGGTGTTAATATCCAGCTAGGAGCAATCGAAAGGGTGAGAAGATTCGAATACCTGGGGTCGTGTTGGACGAAGATGGAGATCTGAAGGTAGAAATGAAAAGTAGGGTACTACTAGGAAGAAATAACTACAGAAAAACAACAGGCGTTGAAATGCATGTAACCTGTTTAACTTTAATTTACTGCCTCTTATTGGCTTTCTTTCGATATAAGGATAGCCCAAAAGACCTCCTCTATTTTTTAGAAAATTAATAAAAAAAATTGCTGCACCACTTCTAGAAATGGAATTTGCAGCGTTTGAAAAGTAAACATATGAAGTTTTGTTGTTGATTATTGCGTGTAGATGGCGGTAGTTGTTATTTCTGTTCATAGCTACAGGCTACAATAGCGAATGAGCGATATATGTTGTGTTTTTTTTTTTTGATTGGAGGTTTAACAACCAGCGTGAGCAACTCAATGGACTATAAGCAGTCGCCCGTCCCTAATTCAGGGTCACTGGTTCCATGGAAGGGAAAGAGCCAGTGCCGTAAGACAAGCACAACATCCATGCTTCGCCGGGATTCGAACCCCTTTCGGACGAATGGTCAGAGGCCATCGCTTAGACCACTGCGCCACCGGGGCAGCCGTTGTTTTTTGGAACGAAATCAGTAATTCAAGTGCAAAGAGATTTTCGCACACGTTTCCGAAGTGATCCTCCTGATGCTAAATGAATTAAGTATTGGAAAGGTAAATTTCTAGAAACTTGGAGTGTCTTTCTGTGTAGATCTCTACGATAGAACCTTTAATTAGTACTAATAGCCGCTACTTGGTACGTGTCTTTACTTCCATCATCTAAATTTGAATTATGGAACATATATCCAGGACGTTTCTAAAATGGAGGCGAAAGCTAACCAAAGAAGAAGTCCTCCTATCATTCCCATAGAAAGTCAACGTAAACACGATAGAACCTTTTATTAGAACTTGGAGTGTGTTGGGCACAGGGACGAATTTACAGGAAAGCCAACGAAGCCCAGGCGAGGGGGCCCCGCGATACTCGAGGGCCTCAAAAATAATTATTTGTAAATCTTTTTTTTTTTTTAATTTTGCTTCTAAAATGGGGGGGGGGGTCATACAGGGGGAATAAGTTCGATGTTCTGGGTTTGGGGAGATTTGGGGGCATAGTTCCGCCCGAAATCGAAGTACGTTATCCACAAGTATGAATTTACTAGCTTAAATATAGGCTCATTAAATCTCGTTTTGAAAGAAATATTACTTAATTCTACTCTACAACTGAGCTTAGAAATTGGGGTGTTATTTCACTCCAATTTTCTTAGAATGTAATAAATATTTAGCTCTTTAGTTTGGAATTTTATATGACTCCCCATCTTTTTTTTTTTTTTTTTTTTCATCCCCCTTCTGTGCTTGGTGTTCCATTCCTCATGACGAATCCGTGTACATGTATGACCCATTGACACGCCATATTGCTGCCTGTAATACCGTTCGCGGCTGTGCAACCACTTATTAAGGCGAACCCGTTGTGCTGCATTGTCTCATCTGATAAACACTGTACGTGGTTGCAGATAACATCAAGGTAAACCCTTATGTATTCCTATTTGCATGCCCAATTTCATCCCCCTATCCTCACTCCTTCTGGGTGTGGCAATTTCTATGTCGAGCTGTGAATTTTTTGTTAAACCAGGGCAACGCCAGGTTTCTTTCCTTGTTTAAAATAAAGATTTTCGTAATAAACTAGAGTGCATGAGTTTCGACTTTTCACCCAAATGTGTGAAACACGAATGGTCAAGGGTTTAATTTTTATTTTGTTACTCCATCGACTGCTTTGGCCCAGAATAGATCGAAGTACACGGTAGTGAAAACAAGTTCTCGTGAGCAATCTACCAAGGAGAAAGGCACAATAAAATTACACAGTTGCGGAAGTGCATCAAAAAGAAAAACTCAATTACACTTAACTCCACTTCGTATGTGAGAATCAAAACAAATGAAGAAGTTGATCTGATTGTCAGAGACTTAAATCCCTATTGCAAGCTACTGGGTGCGAAAGTTTTGTTTCGCCCTTTCTGTTAGTCCTTTTATATTTTCACTTTCCGGCACATTGGCAAAAAAAAAAAAAAAAAAAATTATATGAACGAATTTAGGAAATTATATAAACCCCTATCCTGCTCACAAACTAAAAATAACTTTTTGTGATTAGGAAAGCCATGATTCAACAACGTTATTTTCGGTCAAAATTGTATAGACTATTTCATTACGATTAACAATCTATTGGCCTGATTTTTAATGAGCTTCTGTGAAAGAACAGCACAGAGTCAGCCATTTCCTCCAGATGATTGTGGGTTGCTCCCAACAGGCCCGTAGCTAGGTCCCAGATCCGGGGAGGAGCTGAAAGATCATCTGGAGGGGGGGGCGGTGCTCGTTGTTAAACTGTTAATTACAAACTAACGTTTTCTACGAACACAAACGCAAGTTTTTCTTTTCTTTTTCGCTCCCTTTATTAATTTACTTCATTAGCGAATAATTTTTCTAACCCAAAAAGTAAAAACAATAAAATAAAATACAAAATATGGAAAAAGAGGATATTGAAAGAAAGCTGAACTCTCTTGAAATATAAAGAAAAGAAAATCACATTCTCGGAATTTAGTTGATTGTGGTTTAATTGCAGATTTCTTATTGTTGAATAAACTATTTATTTTTTTTTTTTAGTTTATTATTTTGGTCCTTTCTGTGGATTCACGTAATAGCATCGAGTAGTTACTAATATCGCATTTTGACTCTTTCTATTTCCCTTATTTGGTTCCACTTTTTTCTACATCGTTTATCACGCGTTCTCCTTCGCCGGGGCCTCTTCTTACGGCGGTAAACAGCCCTAACACCTCCCTTCCCTACTCGAAAACGAAGAGCCCACAAATTCACGCCAACAAATAATTTTTCTCCCACACACACGCACACTCATCGTAAAACCGATCCTACTGACCCCAAAACAATGAATAGGAACAAGTTGAAAACTCTCACTTATGAATAGAGTTTTACCCTTCTGCGCAGCTATGCATTTACCATCGCTTCCGGTTTTTCTTTTCCTTTCTTTTCTTTTCAGGAAGAGGTGTGGGAGTAACGTTCTTCCATATTTTTCGTTTCTTCGAAAAAAAAAAAGTGCCATTTCTCTCGTCCGTGATAGTTAACAACAACAAGCAATGCCCTCGTGTGGTTGAGCATCACTGTCGCCTATAATGAAACACAAGAGTAATTTTTATAAAACACTGAAAATAACAGTTCAGAGAATTTACAAGAATGCCCATCTTCCAGGGAGGGCTTGCTTGCCTTTCAAGGGGGTGGGGTGAACCCCATCCAGCTCCCTTGCTAGTTGCTAACTACGGACCTGGCCCCCACCCATATACATATGGTGCAACACTACCGTAAAATGAATTAAAGCACTCTTTGGCGAGATATGGCTCTTCTGACAGCAGTGTGAACGAATAAATAATCCTACCTAAGTCGAAAGTAAAAAAAAAGTTTCCCCCTTGAATGCTCCACAATAGAGATTTCAAAATAACGGTGAAGCCATGTCTACAGGCAAACAATATTGAATTCATCTCTTTTCCTAACCGTACTGTAAGCTCGTATTACCTAGAAAAATTCCTATGCATAGCAAAACTAAAAAATATTCACCGTGCGCTTGTTTATCCTACAGAAAACGATAACTAACGTGTTTTTTGTGGGGGGAGGGGAGGGGGATGCATGTGACAAATGCAAACACGCATTGTCTTTATATCATTTTTAGAAACGATCTCACATATTCACAGCTACTGTAACATTTTAATGAGCTTCGCTAAAAGAAACGCACTGAAGACCACGACGTAAATTTTATACTTGATACAAGTTCATCAAACTTTGAGGCCAGTTTGTTCAAGAAAAGGGTTTATTGGCACATGCCATATCGGGAGTGATAGTGCCACCTACAAACTCTCATAAAAATATGGAGCACTTAACGGCCTGGTCAAAATACATAGCTTGTCCCATAACAACTGAGAACGTTTTTATAAAACATGTGCAATACTGCGTTCGGCCTTGGCATGAGTCTTGAAAAAAGGGTAGTCCTTTTAGTAACCATAGAAACTGGCCACACCCTGTTTATCACTCATGCTACGTCGGTAATACGCAGTTTAATAAGCGTTGTTTCGTGAACCCTTAGCAAGTGCTTTTGCGGTATGATTTTTCAAAAAAAAAAAAAAAAAAAAGATTTGTGGTAGAAGAACAAAGATGCGCCATTAAATTTTGCTGTCGACTTAAGAAGTCTGTCGAACAGACCTTCTGTCTTATGCAAGAGAATTATAAAGATGAATATCTAGGAAAATCATCGATTTACAGATGCCATAAAGAATTTATGAATGGCCGTGAGTTGGCGGCTATAATTGCGTGTGTAGGAATACCTTCAACGAGTGTTACAGAGAAAAACATCAGTACAATAGGTGTTCTTATGTTATTATACGGGAATGCATACACCTATTAATTAGAGATATCCAAGATGTGGTTCACATTTTAAAATCATCAATTCACAGAATTTTAACCAAGCATGTGAGCATGTAACGAGCTTGAAAAAGAATTCGGTGTTACACGCCGATAATGCAAGACCGCACATAGCCAGTTCCGTTGTTTCTTCTTCGGAGAAAATAAATATTAAGTTGATGCCCCAACTTGCATATAGTCCAGACTTGTGGCCATGTGACTTCCGGTCGTTCCTCATTTAAAAAAAAACAACAAGAAAGATGACACCGAATTTTCGGGTGTAATAAGCACGTCTTTTGAATCCGTTCTGACGCAAATCAAATTTATCAAAGCTATTTAAAGTCAATGGAGCCGGTATGGAAAACAATAGTATCTGACGAAAGAAAGAAGTTTTTCAATCGGGTTTTTAATCCCTCAGATATTGCTGTAAACGGAATCGTGAGCTTACGCCCTCTGGTTGCAGACTTGTGCTTTACGAAAAACATGAATTTATATCAGAAACATTTTGCACCGGAAACGCTCTCCAACACAGAAATAATTTTTCAAATCGGATTTTTAGACACAGAGATATCGACAAAAATAAGATGTGACTTTACGTCCCCTGCTGGGAAAACCATGAATTATTTTAGGAAGAAAGTAATCTCAAAAGTTTTTCCATATGAGCGGTATCGGTCAAAGAAAAAAAATTCGGTCGAGTTTTCAGATGCCCAGATTTTCCTACAAATACATCAGAAGCAGAAACCAACACTTATGCCCTGGTGGCCAAATCATTCTTCACCAAACATTAGAAATTATGTGAAAAATATTTTCCATCAGGTCTTGTTTGCGATACAGGAAGAATTTTTCAAATCGGAGCTTTAGGAGCAGAAATAACGCAGAAAACGCAATTTGCCTTTGTGCCCCCTAGCGGAAAGTCTATCAATTACTTGAAAATTTTGAAATTATATGAAAAACATGTCACACGGAAAACACTATCCAACAAAGAAGGAATTTTTCAAATCGAACTCCTAGAAGTAGAGATATTGACAAAAAAAAGATATACATCTACGCCCCTGGCGTAGAAACCGTACACTATTTTAAGAAGAAAATGTTTCTAAAAGGTTTGCCGACATTAGTAGTATCGGACTACAAACGACGTTATTTTCAATCGAGAATTTAGAAGCTCATATTTTGCTGCAAATACATCAGAAGCGAAAATTAAGGTTTACGCCCCCTGGTGGCCAAACCATTTTTTAACAAAAATTAGAAATTAGGTGCAAACTATTTCCCATCAGGAGCTGTATCCGGTGCAGAAAGAATTTTTCAAATCGGAGATTTAGAAGCAGAGATATAGGGAGAAACGCAATTTACCTTTACGCCCCCTAGCGGAAAGTCTGTGAATCACTTGGAAATTTTGAAATTATATTAAAAACTGTCACACGGAAAACACTATCTAACAAAGAAGGAATTTTTCAAATCGGACTCCTAGAAGCAGAGATATTGACAAAAATAAGATATACATCTACGCCCCCTGGCGGAGAAACTGTGAAATACTTTAGGAAGAAAATATTCCGAAAAGGTTTATCGATGTGAGTGGCATCAGTCCACGAAAAAAATTTTCAATCGATATTTTAGAAGCTCAGATTACAAAAATTTTTCAATCGATATTTTAGAAGCTCAGAATACATCAGAAACAAAAATTAACACTTACGCCCCCTGGTGGCCAAAGTATTCTTTACCGAAAATTCGAAATGATATGCAAAAGATTTTCCATCAGGAGATGTATTTGCTGGAAAAAAAAAATTCAAATCGGAGTTTTAGAAGAAGAGTTATCGCTGAAAATGTAATTTACTTTTACGCCCTAGCGGAAAATCTATGCGTAATTTGAGAAAGAAACTATATCTAAAATACTCTTCGACCTAAATGGAATCGAAAGATAAAATAATTTTTTCAATCGGATGATTAGAAGCAAATATGTGGAGTAAAAGGTAATTTTGAATTCGACATCATCTGCATTTACGCCCTCTAGCGGCAAAATTGTACATCGTAAAAAAAACAACGAAATGTAGAATCATCATTAGCATATTTCAAGCTTCCGAATGCAAATTTTTTTTTTCAAATCGGACTAATAGTTGCATAGATACCGTGGGTACAGACAGACGGACGGACGGACGAACCGATAGCATAATCACGATCTTTTTTTACAAAAGACGTGCTAACAAAGAAGGGGTTTTTCAAATCGGACTCCTAGAAGTAGAGATATTGACAAAAATAAGATATACATCTACGCCCACCTGGCGGAGAAACTGTGGAATATTTTAAGAAGAAAATATTCCGAAAAGGCTTATCGATGTGAGTGGCATCAATCCACGAAATAATTTTTTCAATCGATATTTTAGAAGCTCAGATTTTATAGCAAACACATAAGAAGTAAAAATTAACTCTTACGCCCCCTGGTGACTAAAGTATTCTTTACCAAAAATTTGAAATTATATTCAAAAGATTTTCCATCAGGAGGTGTATCCGCTGAAAAAAAAATTCAAATCCGAGCTTTAGAGGAAGAGTTATCGGGGAAAATGTAATTTACTTTTACGCCCCCTAACGGAAAATATATGCGTAATTTGAAAGTGTAAATATATCTAAAATACTCTCCGACATAAATGGAATCGAAAGATAAAAGAATTATTTGAATCGGAAGTTTAGAAGCAAATATGTGGAATAAAACGTATTTTTTAATTCGACATCATCTACATTTACGCCCTCTAGCGGCGAAATTGTACATCGCAGAAAAAAAAACGAAATAAAGGATCATTATTCTCATATTTCAAGCTTCATAATGCAAAAAGAATTTTTCAAATCGGACTAATAGTTGTAGAGATATCGTGGGTACAGACGGACGGACGGACGGACGGACAAACCGATAACATAAGCACGATCTTTTTTTACAAAAGACGTGCTAAAAAACAAGAAAGATGACACCGAATTTTTGGGTCTAATAAGCACGACTTTTGAATCCGTTTTGACGCAAATTAAATTTTTCAAAGGTATTCAAAGTCAATGGAACCGGTATGGAAAACAATAGTATTTGACGGAAGAAAGAAGTTTTTCAGTCGGGTTTTTAATCCCTCAGATATTGCTGTAAACGGAATAGTGAACTTACGCCCTCTAGTTGCAGACTTGTGCGTTAAGAAAAACATGAATTTATATGAAAAACATTTCGCACCGGAAACTCTCTCCAACCCAGAAGGAATTTTTCAAATCGGACTCTTAGAAACGGAGATATCGACAAAAATAAGATGTGACTTTACGTCCCCTGGTGGGAAAACCATGCATTATTTTAGGAAGAAAGTATTCTCACAAGGTTTTTCTATATGAGCGGTATCGGTCCAAGAAAAAAAACAAATTTAGTCGAGTTTTGAGGAGCCCAGATTTTGCTACAAATACATCTGAAGTAGAAATTAACTCTTCTGTCCCCTGGTGGCCAAACCATTCTTTACCAAACATTAGAAATTATGTGAAAAATATTTTTCATCAGGTCTTGTATGCGATACAGAAAGAATTTTTCAAATCAGAGTTTTAGAAGCAGAAATAACACAGAAAACGCAATTTACCTTTACGCTCTCTAGCGGAAAGTCTATGATTTACTTGAAAATTTTGAATTTATAGGAAGAACATTTCGCATCGGAAACACTATCCAACAACAAAGATGACACCGAATTTTCGGGTTTAATAAGCACGTCTTTTGAATCCGTTCTGACGCAAATTAAATTTATCAAAGCTATTCAAAGTCAATGGAACCGGTATGGAAAACAATAGTATCTGACGGAAGAAAGAAGTTTTTCCATTGGGTTTTTAATCCCTCAGATATTGCTGCAAACGGAATCGTGAGCTTACGAACTTTTAGAAACAGAGATATCGACAAAAATAAGATGTGACTTTAGGTACCCTGGTGGGAAAACCATGCGTTATTTTAGGAAGAAAGTATTTTCAAAAGGTTTATCCATATACGCGGTATCGGTCCAAGAAAAAAATTAGTCGAATTTTCAGGAGCCCAGATTTTGCTACAAATACTTCAGAAGCAGAAATTAACACTTATGACCCCTGGGGGCGAAACCATTCTTTACCAAACATTGGAAATTATGTGAAAATTATTTTCCGTCAGGTTTTGTATGCGATACAGGAAGAATTTTTCAGATCGGAGCTTTAGAAGCAGAAATAACGCAGAAAACGTAATTTGCCTTTGGGCTCCATAGCGAAAAGTCTATGATTTACTTGTAAATTTTGAATTTATAGGAAAAACATTTCGCATCGGAAACACTATCCAACAAAGGAGGAATTTTTCAGATCGGGTCTTAGAAGTAGAGATATTGACAAAAATAAGATATACATGTACGCCCCCTGGCATAGAAACCATGCATTTTTTCAAGAAGAAAATTTTCCTAAAAGGTTTGTCGATATGGGTATTATCGGTCAACAAACGACGTTTTTTTCAATCGAAATTTTAGAAGCTCATATTTTGCTGCAAATACATCAGAAGCGGAAATTAAGATGTACGCCCCCTGGTACCCAGACTATTTTTTTACAAAAATTAGAAATTATGTGCAAACGATTTCCCACGAGGAGCTGTATCCGGTGCAGAAAGAAATTTTCAGATCGGAGATTTAGAAGCAGAGATATATGGAGAATCGAAATTTACCTCTACGCCCCCTAGCGGAAAGTCTTTGAATTACTTGAAAATTTTGAAATTATATGAAAAACATGTCACACGGAAAACACTATCCAACAAAAAAGCAATTTTTGAAATCGGACTCCTAGGTGTAGAGATATTGACAAAAGTAAGATGTACATCTACACCCCTGGCGGAGATGTACATCTTATTAGAAGAAAATGTTCGTAAAAGGTTTGTCGGTGTGAGTGGCATCCGTCCACGAAAGAATTTTTTCAATCGATACTTTAGAAGCTCAGATTTTATGGCAAATACATCAGAAGCAAAAATTAACACTTACGCCTCCTGGTGGCCAAAGTATTCTTTACCAAAAATTTGAAATTATATGCAAATGATTTTCCATCAGGAGATGTTTCCGCTGAAGAAAAAAAAATTCAAATCGGAGTTTTAGAAGAAGGGTTATCGGGAAAAATGTAATTTACTTTTACGCCACCTAGCGGGAAATCTATGCGTAATTTGAAAAAGTAACTATATCTAAAATACTCTTCGATATAAACGGAATCGAAAGATATAAGAATTTTTCAATCGGATGCTTAGAAGCAAATATGTGGAATAAAACGTATTTTTGAATTCGAGACCATCTACATTTACGCCCTTAGCGGCGAAATTGTACATCGTAAAAAAAAAAAACGAAGTTAAGGATCATCATTCGCATATTTCAAGCTTCCCAACGCAAAGAATTTTTCAAATCGGATTAATAGTTGCATAGATACCGTGGGTACAGACGGATGGACGGACGGACGAACCGATAACATAATCACAATCTTTTTTTACAAAAGACGTGCTAACAAAGAAGGGATTTTTCAAATCGGACTCCTAGAAGTAGAGATATTGACACAAATAAGATATACATCTACGCCCCCTGGCGTACAAACTATTCATTATTCCACAAAGAAAATGTTCCTAAAAGGTTTGTCGACATGAGTAGTATCGGTCACCAAACGACTCTTTTTTCAGTCAAGATTTTAGAAGCTCATATTTTTCTGCTAATACATCAGAAGCGAAAATTAAGATTTACGTCCCCTGATGACCAAACCATTTTTATACAAAAATTAAAAATTATGTGTAAACGATTTTCCATTAGGTGGGTGTATCCGATGCAGAAAGAATTTTTCAAATCGCAGATTTAGAAGCAGAGATATATGGGGAAACGCAATTTACCACTACGCCCCCAAGCGAAAAGTTTATGAATTACTTGAAAATTTTGAAATTATATGAAAAACATATCACACGGAAAACACTATCCAACAAAGACGGAATTTTTCAAATCGGACTCTTAGAAGTAGAGATATTTGACAAAAATAAGATATACCTCTACGCCCCCTGGCGGACAAACTGTGGAATATTTTAAGAAGAAAATATTCCGAAAAGGTTTATCGATGTGAGTGGCATCAGTCCACGAAATAATTTTTTCAATCGATATTTTAGAAGTTCAGATTTTATGGCAAATACATCACAAGCAAAAATTAACACTTACGCCCCCTGGTGTCCATCAGGAGGTGTATCCGCTCAAGAAATTTTTTTTCAAATCGGAGTTTTAGAAGAACAGTTATCGGGAAACATGTAATTTATTTTTCGCCCCCTAGCGGAAAATCTATGTGTAATTTGAAAAAGTAACTATATCTAAACTACTCTTCGACATAAATGGAATCGAAAGATAAAATATTTTTTTCAATCGGATGTTTAGAACAAATATGTAGAATAAAACGTATTTTTGAATTCGACATCATCTGCATTTACGCCCTCTAGCGGCGAAATTGTACATCGTAAAGAAAAACGAAATGAAGGATCATAATTCGCATATTTCAAGCTTCCCAATGCAAAAAGAATTTTTTAAATCGGACAAATAGTTGCAAAGATGTCGTGGGTACAGGCGGACGAATGGACGGACAAACCGGTAACATAAGCATTATGTTTTTTACGCTTTCCAACCGTAGGTTGAAGAAGCGTATATGCTTAAGCTTTGTCCGTCCGTCTGCCCGCACGATAACTAGCGTTAAAATGGTTCGATTTCGATGAAATTTTAGTATGTGGTAGGGGACCACCTGGGGACGAATTCTATTGAAAATGTGCGAAATAGGGTCAAAGGTCAGGACATAGGAGCGGAATCCATTCCATTGCACTCATGCGTCATAGCTTGCGTAAATATGGTTCGATTTCAATGAAATTTTACTATGTGGTAGGGGACCTGCGCGGGACGAACCCTATTCAAAATGGGTGAATTGGGGTCAAAGGTCAGGATATAAGAGCGGGATGCATTCCATTGCCCTTATGCGTCATAACGTGCGTAAAAATGGTTCGATTTCGATGAAATTTTACAATGTGGTAGGGGACCAACTGGGCACGGACCCTATTGAAAATGGACGAAATGGGGTCAAAGGTCAGGACATAGGATTGCGATCCATTCCATCGCCCTTATCCCATATTATTAACGTAGCATATTATTATTGTACATACATACATACAAGAATTGCTACTTTAAGGTGGACGTCAAGTAATTTTGCTTCCTATATTTCCAATGGAAAAACTTTTATACACATTTCCTTCACAATTAATGTGTTCCCAAGGATGAAAATTTGAACATCGATTAAAATAACTTCATATTATAACTTGGAATACTTAATATTTTCTAAAACATAACCATAATTATATTAAAAATCAATAACTTTTCCTTTGGTGGTGTTGAAACCAGAAAAAGGATGGCGCGACCTGTACTTTGATGACGTCAGTAGACAAACAAATGTTGGATTGCATAATTATGGTTATGTTTTAGATTATATTAAGTATTGCAAGTTATAAAATGAAGATATTTTAATCGATGTTCAAATTTTCATCCTTGGGAACACATTAATTGGGAAGAAAATGTGTACAGAAATTTTTCCATTCGAAGTACAGGAAGCAAAATTACTTGACGTTCACCTTAAAGGCGCAATTCTTTTATGTATGTAAATTTTATTTTGAAAACGGCTCTAAGGATTTTGATGAAAGTCGTTAGCCTACCGTTTCTCGTACTAGAAATCGCTTTAGCTTGATCTCGAATTTAGGAAAATTCGTTTAGTGGGTTAAATAACCACCCCGAATCACCACGTTTTTAGTGTAGTGTCCTAGCGTCGTCCCATTAGATGTTGGCGCGCGGTCATGCCATCTATCTCATTACGTCACGCGTTGTGTGAGTGGATCCTATTAAAGTTTTATGGCGTCACACTCTTGCGAGCAGATGATCGCGATTCCCATCTGCCTCATTACGCCACGCGTTGTGGGCGTATGTTCGTCCGCACGATAACTCCCGTAACAATCGTTCGATTTCGATGAAATTTTAGTATGTGGTAGGGGAACACCTGGGAAGGAACCCTATTGAAAGTGAACGAAATGGGGGTCAAAGGTCAGGACATAGGAGCGGGATCCATTCCACTGCTGTTATGCGTCATAACTAACGTAAGAAAGGTTCGATTTAGATTAAATGTTAGTATGTGGTAAAGGACCACCTGGGGAAAAACCCTATTAAAAATTGGCAAAATGCGGGTCAAAGGTCAGGACATAGGAGCGGAATCACTTCCATCGACACTATGCGTCATAACTTACGTAAAAATGTTTCGATTTGGGTGAAATGTTAGCATGTTTTAGGGATCTGCCT
Source organism: Macrothele yani (assembly GCA_039090855.1). Lineage (NCBI taxonomy): Eukaryota > Metazoa > Arthropoda > Arachnida > Araneae > Macrothelidae > Macrothele > Macrothele yani. The sequence goes on from CM077005.1 coordinate 54,891,326, forward strand.
GAGGACGAATCCTATTGAAAATGGGCGAAATGGGGTCAAAAGTTAGGACCCAGAAGCGGGATCTTTTCCATAGCCCTTATGCATCATAAGTTACGTAAAAATGCTTTGATTGCGACAAAACTTTATCATGTTATTTCGGAGGTATACTGAACCAGTTCTGTTGAATATCATCGAAATGGGATCGAAGGTCAGGGCACAGGAGTGAGATTTATTCCACAGCCATTTTTCTCATAACTTGAGTAATAACTTGAGTAATGATTTCTAGTATGTTGGAAAGATTTTACTAACTTGTTTTACAAAAGGCGTGCTAAAAAAGGCAGAGACGACAATTTGAGACTGATAAACTACGTATTACAGCTGCGCAGGTGTGCTTCAACAGCATTTCAGAAGAAGAATTCCAGAAGATATTCAAAAAGTGGAAGGAACTTTGGGACTCCTGTATTCGATGCAAAAGACAGTATTTCGAAAAAGCTGACCATTTCCCTGATAATTAAGGTACCCGTATTTTTTTTTATGATAAGTTAGTAAAATCATGCAATGCATTGATTATGATACGCTTTCCAACATACCAGAAATCATTACTCAAGTTATTACTCAAGTTATGAGGATAATGGCTGTGGAATAAATCTCGCTCCTGTGTCCTGACCTTTGACCCCATTTTGATGGTATTTAACAGAACCGGCTCACTATACCTCCGGAACAACATGCTAACGTTTTGTCGCAATCGATGCATTTTTACGTAAGTTATGATGCATATAGGCAATGGAATGAATCCCGCTCCTATCTCCTGACCTTTGACAACATTTCGCCCATTTTCAATAGATTTGGTCCATAGGTTGTCCCCTACCACATACTAAAATTTCATCGAAATCGAACCATTTCACGCAAGTTATGACGTACAAGGGCAATGGAATGGATCCCGCTCCTGTGTCCTGACCTTTGACCCCATTTCGCCCATTTTCAATACGGTTCGTCCCCATGTGGTTTCCTACCACATATTAAAATTCCATCGAAATCGTACCATTTTTACGCAAGTTATGACGCATAAAGGCAATGGAATAAATCCCGCTCTTATGTCCTGCCTGACCTTTTAACCCATTTCGCCCATTTTTAATAGGTATCGTTCGTTCCCAGGTGTTTCCCTACCACATACTAAAATTTCATTGAAATCGAACCATTTTTACGCAAGTTATAACGCATAAAGGCTATGGAATGGATCCCGTTCCTATGTTCTGAACTTTGACCCTATTTCACCCATTTTCCACAGGGTTCGTTCCCAGTGGTGCCCTACCACATAACAAAATTTCACCGAAATTGAACCATTTTTACGCAAGTTATGACGCATGAGGGCAATGGAATGTATTCCGCTCCTCTGTCCTGACCTTTGACCCTATTTCGCCCATTTTCAATAGAATTCGTTCCCAGGTGGTCACCTACCACATACTAAAATTTCATTGAAATCCAACCATTTTTACGCGAGTTATCGTGCGGACAGACAGACAGACGGACAATGCTGGAGCACATACGCTTCTTCAACTTACGGTTAGAAAGCGTAAAAAAGATTTTCAGTTGTTTGGGGACAGCCCTTGTAGTTCCTCTCTGTATCCACACACTTCTGCCACCGGGTTAAGAGGCTGTGAAACGCAAAACGATATAACTCGGTAGCCTGTGAGGCAAAGAATGTGGTAATGGCTTGGTTGTATATGCAGTGGCACCTCACCCGTGGGGCCAATGGGGGCACATGTCCGCCGAAGGTGAAAGTGTGTGTGGGTATTGCTTCCAGAATATTCCTAAACCACGGGATCTTAAGAAGAATCAAGGTTGTATGTTTTTTCTTTTCTTTTTTTGTTTCTTAAACTGGCACTAAACGGAACATCAACATTAATTATCAACCAGCATCAGGAATTCTGATGCTGGTTGGGGGAATATTGACCACACCATTTTTCTACATAGATACACTCAGCTGTGAGCCTAGAACTAAAAGTAAAGGCACTCTCTCTACCACGTGACCGAAGGACGCATCTCATTATCCTTCGTCTACTTTTTTCAGTCCACACCACAACAGGGCATTGCTGGGTTGTCTGTATCACATGGAAACATTATCACCACGTAGGAATCCCCACCTTTTAGCACTGCCTTTCCTTGTCCTCTGTCTTCTCCTTCTACACCACAGCAGGGCACTGTAGAGTTGTCTGTACTCATTGCAGGTTATGACCAGGTAGGAAGAACCACATTTTAACAATGTCCTTCGTTGTCCTTTGTCCTCTCATTCTATACCACAGCAAGGCACTGTAGGGTTGTCTGTACTCATTGCAGGTTACGACCAGATAGGAAGCACTACCTTTTAACTTCATTGTCCTCTGTGCTCTCATTCTATACCATAGCATGGCACTGTTGGGTTGTCTGTACTCATTGCAGGTTATGATCAGATAGGAAGCACTACTTTTTAACTTCATTGTCCTCTGTGCTCTCATTCTATACCATAGCATGGCACTGTTGGGTTGTCTGTACTCACTGCAGGTTATGACCAGATAGGAAGCACTACCTTTTAACTTCATTGTCCTCTGTGCTCTCATTCTATACCATAGCATGGCACTGTTGGGTTGTCTGTACTCACTGCAGGTTATGACCAGATAGGAAGCACTACCTTTTAACTTCATTGTCCTCTGTGCTCTCATTCTATACCATAGCATGGCACTGTTGAGTTGTCTGTACTCACTGCAGGTTATGACCAGATAGGAAGCACTACCTTTTAACTTCATTGTCCTCTGTGCTCTCATTCTATACCATAGCATGGCACTGTTGGGTTGTCTGTACTCACTGCAGGTTATGACCAGATAGGAAGCACTACCTTTTAACTTCATTGTCTTCTGTGCTCTCATTCTATACCATAGCATGGCACTGTTGGGTTGTCGGTACTCACTGCAGGTTATGACCAGATAGGAAGCACTACCTTTTAACTTCATTGTCCTCTGTGCTCTCATTCTATACCATAGCATGGCACTGTTGGGTTGTCTGTACTCACTGCAGGTTATGACCAGATAGGAAGCACTGCCTTTTAACTTCATTGTCCTCTGTGCTCTCATTCTATACCATAGCATGGCACTGTTGGGTTGTCTGTACTCACTGCAGGTTATGACCAGATAGGAAGCACTACCTTTTAACTTCATTGTCCTCTGTGCTCTCATTCTATACCATAGCATGGCACTGTTGGGTTGTCTGTACTCACTGCAGGTTATGACCAGATAGGAAGCACTACCTTTTAACTTCATTGTCCTCTGTGCTCTCATTCTATATAATAGCATGGCACTGTTGGGTTGTCTGTACTCACTGCAGGTTATGACCAGATAGGAAGCACTACCTTTTAACTTCATTGTCCTCTGTGCTCTCATTCTATATAATAGCATGGCACTGTTGGGTTGTCTGTACTCACTGCAGGTTATGACCAGATAGGAAGCACTACCTTTTAACTTCATTGTCCTCTGTGCTCTCATTCAATACCATAGCATGGCACTGTTGGGTTGTCTGTACTCACTGCAGGTTATGACCAGATAGGAAGCACTACCTTTTAACTTCATTGTCCTCTGTGCTCTCATTCTATACCATAGCATGGCACTGTTGGGTTGTCTGTACTCACTGCAGGTTATGACCAGATAGGAAGCACTACCTTTTAACTTCATTGTCCTCTGTGCTCTCATTCAATACCATAGCATGGCACTGTTGGGTTGTCTGTACTCACTGCAGGTTATGACCAGATAGGAAGCACTACCTTTTAACTTCATTGTCCTCTGTGCTCTCATTCTATACCATAGCATGGCACTGTTGGGTTGTCTGTACTCACTGCAGGTTATGACCAGATAGGAAGCACTACCTTTTAACTTCATTGTCCTCTGTGCTCTCATTCAATACCATAGCATGGCACTGTTGGGTTGTCTGTACTCACTGCAGGTTATGACCAGATAGGAAGCACTACCTTTTAACTTCATTGTCCTCTGTGCTCTCATTCTATACCATAGCATGGCACTGTTGGGTTGTCTGTACTCACTGCAGGTTATGACCAGATAGGAAGCACTACCTTTTAACTTCATTGTCCTCTGTGCTCTCATTCTATACCATAGCATGGCACTGTTGGGTTGTCTGTACTCACTGCAGGTTATGACCAGATAGGAAGCACTACCTTTTAACTTCATTGTCCTCTGTGCTCTCATTCAATACCATAGCATGGCACTGTTGGGTTGTCTGTACTCACTGCAGGTTATGACCAGATAGGAAGCACTACCTTTTAACTTCATTGTCCTCTGTGCTCTCATTCTATACCATAGCATGGCACTGTTGGGTTGTCTGTACTCACTGCAGGTTATGACCAGATAGGAAGCACTACCTTTTAACTTCATTGTCCTCTGTGCTCTCATTCAATACCATAGCATGGCACTGTTGGGTTGTCTGTACTCACTGCAGGTTATGACCAGATAGGAAGCACTACCTTTTAACTTCATTGTCCTCTGTGCTCTCATTCTATACCATAGCATGGCACTGTTGGGTTGTCTGTACTCACTGCAGGTTATGACCAGATAGGAAGCACTACCTTTTAACTTCATTGTCCTCTGTGCTCTCATTCAATACCATAGCATGGCACTGTTGGGTTGTCTGTACTCACTGCAGGTTATGACCAGATAGGAAGCACTACCTTTTAACTTCATTGTCCTCTGTGCTCTCATTCTATACCATAGCATGGCACTGTTGGGTTGTCTGTACTCACTGCAGGTTATGACCAGATAGGAAGCACTACCTTTTAACTTCATTGTCCTCTGTGCTCTCATTCAATACCATAGCATGGCACTGTTGGGTTGTCTGTACTCACTGCAGGTTATGACCAGATAGGAAGCACTACCTTTTAACTTCATTGTCCTCTGTGCTCTCATTCTATACCATAGCATGGCACTGTTGGGTTGTCTGTACTCACTGCAGGTTATGACCAGGTAGTAAGCACCACATCTTAACACTGTCCTCTCATTCTATACGACAGCAAGGCACTGTAGGGTTGTCTTTACTCCTTGCAGGTTGTGACCAGATAGGAAGCACTACCTTTTAGCTTCATTGTCCTCTGTCCTCTCATTCTATACCATAGCATGACACTGTTGGGTTGTCTGCACTCACTGCAGGTTATGACCAGGTAGGAAGCACCGCATTTTAACACTGTTCTTCGTTGTCCTTTGTCGTCTCATTCTACCACAGCAGGGCGCTATTGGGTTGCCTGTACTCATTGCAGGTTACGATCATGTAGGAAGCACCACCTTTTAAAATTGTCCTGCGTCCTAGCAACACCAGTTTGTAGGCGGTTCAAAGATTTTCATATTATCCTCAACCTCTCTTTATATCCAACTAGAAGCTCGTCTGCGGGTGTAATCCACCCATTCCTTTCATTCCTTTCTCGTCCACATATCAAGTTCGTCTTTCGGTGGAATTGTTATAAGCTTATTTTCGGCACGAAGGAAACATTTCCTATACTCCCGCAATTGTGGGAAGCAAGAAAGAAATCTGAACTTGGTTCTCCCTCAGCAGTAATCCTTTCACTACAGAAGCGCTGGGAGTTGAATACAGCAAGCAACCCTTAGGGCTATGTCCAGCCGACCGTCCCTAGTTTGAAGACACCGACTCCAGACAGAGGGAACGCCCAGCTCCGAAGGACAGGCACACCACCCATGCCTCATCCGAGACACGAACCTGGGACCAGTTCGGACGTCTACTCAGAAACCAGCGCCTCTGAGCACTCGGACACCGTGCTGGCATTGAAAACTTCTAGCTTGGTTTGAAATCCTGTATGGGAGACGTGCAAAGCTCCAACATATTTTTTACGAGTATCTTGTAACACTGGGATAATTTGAATAACCATTTTGAATATTGTAAGACCAAATCATCTCCCTTTTTCTTAGTGCTTATTTGGAGAGGGTCCCCGTTTCTTCAGTTTTCTGCCATCTGCATTAATGAGGCAGGACACTCTCTTTCGTTTCATAGTTGTCCTACCTAAAGGATTTGCAGTGTATAATTTATCATTTTATTACTTTGCGAGGAAATGAGTGGGCAATTATCTTTGTAGGGAGGGTATCAAGCAATACTCATATCTTTAGTTTAATGGAAGCAGTTTTCATAGTGTGTCGGAGAACACGGGTATATGCCAAGGGTCTATTACAGAAGATGCCGCTCACTAGGAAGTAAGTCGTTAACATAGGAGTGTAAAGGTGGGGGTCACGTAGTGGTCCGAACACGAAGATTAACAAAGGAGAGAGACTTCTGATCAAGCTCTTTTAGAGGGTTTGGAAGATTTTCCTTCGTGTTGTAAAAGTGGCGGGAGAAGTAACGCCCTGTGTCGTCGAAGCAGAATGAAAAACAAAGTTGAACCAGGGTACAGGTCTAAGAAAACTTGTCCCCTGCCTCAAGGTTTCGTTAGACCTTCCCCAAGTAGCACACTGACATTGGCCAACGGTTGGCCCAATGATATTTTTGCATCGGCAGCGTCGGGCGAAGGTTGCGTTGTTTATCGAAGATTGACCAACGGTTTTTCCAGAAACACATGACCAACCATTTATCAACAAATGACCACTTAACGGTTGTCCGATGGTTGTCCAACAACACATGACCATCCATGGTTGTCCAAGAACACACGATCACATTGGAAACGCATATCCAATTGTTACCCAACAACACATATCTAATTGTTGGCCGCCGAGTCGCTGGACCGACCGTTGAAAGCCCACGGTTGGTCCAACATAATATTGCTACCTGGGATCGCTTGTAAATGGAATTAGAAGCTTTGGCTTTCACCCAATGATAAAAATAAACAGATGTAATTTCAGCTGAAGCGAAAGCTCGTTCTCTTGTAGTAAAAAACAGGGTTTTTTACCGTGCTTTTTTGAGAAAGAAGCACGACAGAATAATAAGCAGAAACGGACCATTGAGTTAATACGTAATACAAAGAAAGCAGGACAAAGCTTTGAAAACCCATCCCCATAATTCTCTGAATAAACTTGTTCTTCACTACAAGAAAACGAGCTTTCGCTTCAGCTGAAATTGTATTTGTTTGTTTTCATCATCGGGGGAAAACCCAAACCTTCTAATCCATTTACAAGCGAAGATCTAACGAAACCTTGAGGCAGGGTTCAGTGAACAGCCCTGTAATAATACAACAAAACATTAAATACACGATCGAGTCGCATTATTGTGACCACCAGCTAATATTTCAGAGTAATCGCCGTGTGCAGCGCGGACAGCAGCTAGACGGGCTGGGAGTGGCTCAATAAGGTACTGGAAGGTGTTCACAGGTACGTGGAGCCATTCTGACTGCAGTACATCTGACAGATGCTGGAGGGTGCGTGGTGGACGATCCATAGAGCAAACAACACGATCGAGCTGGTCCCACAGGTGCTCAGTTGGGTTTAAGTCTGGGGAATTAGGGGGACAGGGAAGTACTCTGAAGTCTTCATCGTGCTCTTCCAACCACTCTCGAATATTTCCAGCTGTGTCGCATTGTCGTATACTGGAAGAACTTATCCGCCCCAGGGAAGACAATCAGTATGTAAGGGCGTACGTGGTCTGCAATAATGGATTCCTAACGACTTCGGTCCATAGTGCCTTCCACAGGCATGAGTGGACCCAAAGAATACCACAAAAAACATTCCATAGACCATAACGCTGCCTTCCACCAGCTTGTATTTTTCCAGAAATGGTTGAAGAGTGTTTGTTCTCCAATGTTTCTCGCCTTATACTTAAACGTCCATGCGTTCGATGAAGCAGAAAACGTGACTCATCAGAGAAGGCAATCCTTTGCCAATCAGCGGAGGTCCAATTCCGATACTGCCGTGCAAATGTAAGCCTTTTCTGCCGATGAACCTTTGACCATCCGTCTGCACATGAGCCCCATATACGCAGCAGGGTTCTATGAACTGTCATTTTAGACACATTTCTGGTAGCCCCCTGGTTCATCCGGCCAGTGAGTTGCTCCACTGTAGCTTGTCGATCGTCTCTCACGCACCTTCGCAGCCGACGTTCACCTCTCATATGAATGGCACGTAGTGCTCCGCAGTTTTCACGTCGCTTATTCGCATGCAGCACGCGAGCAGTTTAGAAAGTGCGCTGTTTCAGAAATACTACCACCCTTGGCTCGAAAGCCGATAATCATCCTTTTTTACAAATCTGATAAATCGCTCCTTTTATTCATGACAGCAACGAGTGATATGTTTTCAGATGATCAAATGATCATTTGTAAAGGATTTTAGGAAAGGAGTGTCTGACCCCAGGTCTTAAACAACCCTTAGAAATAGGAAGCTATGAGATTTGGGCTAGAGTGCCCGATAAGAAAGTCACACGGAAGCGAAGTAGAAAGGGGGAGGAAGACGCACTTATTTATTACCGGGGGGGGGCAGTACCCGGGATCCGACGGCTTACCGTGCACATCCGACGCACGGCGGATATTTAGTGGATCGAGCGTTCGTACCTGCCTGGGATCGAACATGAGGTCCTTTCCGTGGCAGTCACGAACGTTGCCCACTACGCCACCCGCGGCCCAATATGTTTTCAGAATGCCTACAGTACACCTTATATACCCTCCAAGCCAGCTCAAGACACGTTCCTTCTTTTATTGGCTACGCGCTGTTGACGACAAAAGTAGGAGGTGGTCACAATAATGTGATAGGACAGTGTATATGGTTTCAGGTAAGAAACAACATTTTTTGATGCTATACATCTTTCCCGACAGCAAATCCCATGGGTAAAATTTCGATGTAACGTAAATGAGTTACGGAAGTAGTCAAAGCCATTATAGAAACCTAATTTTTGAATGTTGTCCCATGAAGAGACGCAACAATTGTTACTTTAATTGTTCATTGTTACTCAACAAAATATTTTACTAAGCTATCGCCGAACATTATTTCATCACGTTTTACATAAATCTAACAACATTTCATTGCAATCTGCTTAAATTACGAGCACCTGATGCTACATGGGATAAAAGCCATTACAAAAATGCATTTTGATGGTATGCATCTTATCCGATAGAAGTCAATTATGCGTCGTAGTGAAATTTGACTCTCTCGACTCCATAAAGGGGGAAGGGGTTACCTGCTGCTGACGAGAGTATCAAAAATGGTGTGTAACAGGATGGGGCGTAGCCTGTGGATATGCTACACCAAAAGTTACCAATCTGCCTCACAAACACACTTGCGTTTCAGCTTTTCTTTCTATCTTGAGATCAGCTTTTAACTTGTGCGCATGCTCAAATGGACTTTTGTAGTTACATCACATTTCATCGGTACCAGGGTCGTCTTTTACGCTTTCCAACCGTAATTTGAAGAAGCGTATATGCTCTAGCTTTGTCCGTCCGTCTGTTCGCACGATAACTCGCGTAAAAATCGTTCGATTTCGATGAAATTTTAGTATGTCGTAGGGGACCACCTGGGGACGAACCCTATTGAAAATGGGTGGTGGGGTCAAAGGTCAGGACATAGGAGCGGGATGCATTCCATTGCCTGATGCGTCATAACTTGCGTAAATATGGTTCGATTTCGATGACATTTTAGTTTGTCGTAGGGGACCCCTGGGGTTGAACCCTATTGAAAATGGGTAAAGTGGGGTCAAAGGTCAGGACATAGGAACGGGATCCATTAAATTGACCTATGCGTGATAACTTGCGTAAAAATGGTTCGATTTCGATGAAATTTTAGTATATATTAAGGGACCACCTGGGGACGAACCCTATTGAAAATGGGCGAAATGGGGTCAAAGGTCAGGACGTAGGAGCGGGATCCATTCTATCGCTCTTATGTGTTATAATGCTTCGATTGAAACAAAACTTTATCATGTTGTTCCGAAAATATACTTTACCAGTTCTGTTGAATATCATCATAATGGGATCAAAGATCAGGTCATAGGAGCGAGATTTATTCTACAGCCATGGTCCTCCTAACTTGAATAATAACTTGAGTAATGATTTCTGGTATGTTGGAAAGCGTATAATAATCAATGCATTGCATGATTTTACTAATTTGTTTACATTCGTCTAAATCTAAATAATATATAATGATAATAATAAAAAGTGTTTTTGAAAAAGTAAAGAGTCGAAATAGTATTGCTACCACCATAGTTTAGTAAATATTTACTTTTATGACTCTCTTATCATCTTTCATTGGTTTTACTATAATAACATTCATCAGATACCTCCTTAAGTACCGCTCAATGGCAGGAATTGGTAAACCTTTTGCTCGCTGTTGTTAGTTATCATTTAATTACACTTAGGCTCTGTGGCTCTGTGTGGTCGTGAGTGACACGAATAAATGCAGTGTGTTGTAGGTAAATAAATGTATACTCTCGAATCACTCGTTTTATTTCACACACACAAAGATCTTGTAATGTGAAGTGGGTACTCTCTCGATTTTTTTTTTTCAAAACTTCCATTCCTTGCCACTTTGTGCATTGAATTCTATTTTTTTTTGTTTTCAAAACTTCCATTCCTTGCCACTTTGTGCATTGAATTCTATTTTTTTTTCTTTTTTTTTTTTTTTTTGTCATTCAGCGTATTTTCTTCAGTCAGCTTCATCCTTAACACATCTTGAAAACGATAATTCAACGTCAATATGAGAAAGAAATTTCCGAAAGGTTTTTGAAAATTCAGAATTTTCCCGTAACACATCTTGAAAACGGTAATTTACCATCAATATAAGAAAGAAATTTCCGAAAGGTTTCTGAAAATTCAGAATTTTCCCGTAACACATCTTGAAAACGGTAATTTACCGTCAATATAAGAAAGAAATTGTCGAAAGGTTTCTGAAAATTCAGAATTTTCCCTTAACACATCTTGAAAACGGAAATTTACTGTCAATATAAGAAAGAAATTTCCGAAAGGTTTCTGAAAATTCAAATTTTATTTTTAACACACCTTGAAAACGGTAATTTACCGTCAGTATAAGAAAGAAATTGCTGAAAGGTTTCTGAAAATTCAAAATTTCCCCTTAACATATCTTGAAAACGGTCATTTTCCGTCAATATAAGAAAGAAAATGTCGAAAGGGTTCTGAAATTTCAGAATTTTCCCTTAATACATCTTGAAAACGGTAATTTACTGTCAATATAAGAAAGAAATTGCCGAAAGGTTTCTAAAAATTCCGAATTTTTTTGGCGTACGAAAAATCCGTGAAATTCAGTTTTTTTTCCGTCATTTTACCGAAAAAGCTGTAACAGAAATATGCTTCATTAATTCACGGAAGAAATCACGGAAAGTGGCTCGTGAATTTCAGAATTTTTTTTACAGTGTGGGTCAGGGTTCGAATCCCTCATGAGACATGAAATGTGTTTTTATCTTACGAATTTGGCTCTCTCCCTTCCATGGAACCAGTAGCCTCAAAGCAGACACGAGCGACTTCTTTATATCCCTGATACCTTCTCAGACCGATCGTTAAAATCCAGAAGACAGAAAACAAAATACAATTAGTTTAGCAAACTAACCAATGAGACACCGTAATGAGCCAGAGTACAAGTAACGAGTTATTGTAAACATATTTACGGTATTCACAGTTCAAATCAGACTGATTTTGGTCGAGCAGCGAAAAAGCGACACGGGTCTAGAAAACATGATTTTAATCCGATTCCATCACTGTTAAATTTGTTCCATTAACTCCAACCACAGTAAAATTTCCTCCTGAAATATTTTTGCTTGCCAGATCAAAAAGATTTCACGTTTTCTCCCAAATGTTTTACAGGTACTCTAGAAGAAATATCATCGCCATAAAATATGAACGCTAGAGTGGGGAAGGGGGATGGAGAAAGGAAAGGAAAAAATGCACTTCTAGTAAATAGAAGAGTTCTGAGGTAAAAAGAACTTTCCTTTTGAAACGTGGTTACCGAGATGAAAGGCATAACAGAAGACAAAAGCTTTAGACTGAAGGCGACGCCTATCTCCTCTAACGTGTAGTTCGCTGCGGAACGTGATTTTTGCAGAAATCGTGACCGCATCTTCGGTCATTATTAAGACTGAGGGTTATATATATAGGGACGCAGGCGGGGAGAGGGAGGGAAAGTGGCTCTTTTCTTTAGAAAGAACGGGTGATAACGTATTTTTGCACTAAACTTCACGGTACATGAGAAAGTTTCCGTTGGAAGAAAGAGAGATGCAATGCCAAAATTGCTAGACTTGTTTCCTCTGAGGTCATTCTTTTATGTACCACGGTTATTCGTTGAAAGGATATGATCACGTAGACATGATCCTAATTTTTTTAACCCATTCGTGCTCAGATAACAGAGACAATTAAAAAAATCAGGCCATTGAAAGGCCGGAACGCACACTGAGATCTTCAAAGACAGAGAAACTTTCTGCTATGCCTTTACTAAATCTATCGTAATAGTGAAAATTGTCAATAATGTTTAATAATACCTTTTAGCGGGTGACGTATCTATCTCAGAGGCGAAACACATGTCAAGACGGCAAAGTTTCAGCGACAAACTTCGTCGATGTAGCTTAATTGGGAAAGCATCCGGCTCCGGAGCAGTTGGTTTTGATTTCCGCTACCAGCAAATGGCTTTCACGCTATGTTGGCGCCCGATACAAAATGAATATCTTGGCCGTTGCGTTGTACGAAAAATGCGTAATGTTCGTTTCACACAACATCTGAAATTAAAGAGAATTCCTTCTCCTGTAGTGGTCTCCTTGTGGTTTGTCGGCTGACCAGGAAATCTACGATTCCGTCCAAGCCTTACTCAAGGTGTGGGGGGGGGGATACATGTGACGTACCTACCTCAGAGGTGACGCACATGTCAAGAAGGCAAAGTTGCAGCGACAAACTTCTTCGGTGCAGCTTGACTGGGAAAACATTCCGCTCCGGAGCTGAAGGATGCGGTTTCAATTTCGCCACCGGCAAATGGCTTTTACGCTATAAACGTAATAAGCTAGTGGATAATAATGTTAATTTTATAAATTTTTAATGACTTGTAATTACTTAGAAACTTTCAGTAAATTGTGCTTCAGTTTAATGCGTAAATACTTAGAACTTGCGTTTTTATAATGTTTTGAATGTTGTAAATATGTGTAAGCCTTTTTCAGGGTGCATTATTTTTTGTTTTTTGTTTTTTGTCTCATAGGGTGCCAGTGTGTCTTCCTAATTAGTTCTTTCCGATCTTTTGGAATCGGATGTCAGAGTACGTTGGCACCGAAGTTTATGGCATAAAATAGTTCTTTTATGGCCGGTGTCTGCGTTCGAAGTAGAAGTCGGTTCTAACGGGCTTGATGAAAGGGTATTGTGTATTCTGAAGGACAAAAATGACTTACCTTCGAGCGGCGGTTAACTCTCCTCGCTGGAAAATTGGAGAAGGGGAATGGGAGGAAAGTTGATGCTCGGGACAGGAAAATAAAGATATCTCGAGGCTGGCATTGAAAAAAAAAAAAAAAAAAAAAGAGTAACCCTACAATTAACGGGGAATTGAGCGCGTGCAGCCAAAAATGAAGCTCGAAATCTGTGAATTCGCTCTATAGCTAATGAGTGAAAAATAAAGAAAAGATATTTCATTTCAAGATTCAGTATTATTGAATACAATTGCACTTACCTTATCGTAGCTTTGCTGTTAGAACCTACAACGAATAACTGTAATAACCCAGTAAAATTATAATTAAATAAAGCAAACAGGCAGCACTGTTACACTATAATAATGAATGAGAATCTATATGGGTAATTCTTCAGTTTACCTCGGACCTAGGTTTTGTACACTTTTTCCACGCTATATGTAATATTAGGCCCTATAGAACATAAAAGTGAAGTCCTTTTGTGGGCCTGAGGAATATATTTTTTTTTACGGATTTTTAAAGTTTGGACTACTTTTTGCTCCGCGTAGTGTTTACCATCGAGGGTGATTCGGCATTTTTCGTAGAGGTTTACCTCCGACCTGGGTTTTGTAGACCATTGCGCTGGGCAAAAACAAATGCATTTTTTCTTATATGCAGATGTCTTTGTTTATTAAAATATATACATTGAAATAAATATAAATTTTTTTAAAGAAATATAAACATTTTGTAATATATATATATATATATATATATATATATATATATATCATCATCATCATTGTCAACCATTATCAATCCACTGCTGGACGAAGGTCTCCCCAAGTTTCCTCCACAACGGTCTGTCTTGTGCCAGTCTTCTCCATGTCACTCCCGCATACTTTCGAATTTCATCCACCCATCTTCCATGTGGTCTTTTTCTGGGTCTTTTCCTGTCCCTTGGAATCCAATCTAAAATTTCGGCTGTCCATCGATGGTCTGTTCTTCTGGCAGTATGTCCAGCCCATTGCCATTTCAGGGATTTAACTCTGATCATGATGTCTTCCACTCTTGTCATTTTTCGGATCCACGTGTTCCTCTTCTTATCTCTCCTGGTTACACCAAGCATGCACCTGTCCATGCTTTTTTTGAGTTGTCTGCAGCCTTTGTATGTCTCTTTTAGCTAAGGTCCACGTCTCTGCACCATACGTAAGCACTGGAAGGATGCATTGATCAAACACTTTTCTTTTAAGACATAATGGCATATTGCTCTTGAAAATTATGCTGTTTCTTCCAAAAGCTCTCCAGGCAAGTTTTGTACGCCGATTAATTTCTTCACCAATGTGACCCTCACTTGATATCTGCTGTCCAAGATAAACGTACGTGTCTGTTATCTCCAGCTTTTCTCCATCAATCGATAAATCTTCATTTCTTGTAAAAGCATTGTACATCACTTTTGTCTTCTGAAAGCTCATTTTTAATCCCACTTCTTTACTCTTGTCAGAAAGTTCCTGGATCATACTCTGTAGCTCTGATGGGGTAGTTGCAAAAATGACTATGTCATCAGCAAAACGAAGGTGGGTTAGATAATCTCCATTAATCTTTATCCCTTTGTTTTCCCAGTTCAGTGATTGAAAGACATTTTCCAATGTGGCATTAAAGAGCTTCGGAGATATGGTGTCACCTTGTCTCACTCCTTTTCCAATTTTTATGTGTGTTGTATTTTCAAACCGCCGAATCTTTGCACTTGCATTTTCATAGATGTTATTAATAATATTAATATATATATATATATGTAAACTTGATCAATGCATCCTTCCAGTGCTTACGTATGGTGCAGAGACGTGGACCTTAACTAAAAGAGACATACAAAGGCTGCAGACAACTCAAAGCTGCATGGAGAGGTGCATACTTGGTGTAACCAGGAGAGATAAGAAGAGGAACTCGTGGATCCGAAAAATGACAAGAGTGGAAGACATCATGATCAGAGTTAAATCCCTGAAATGGCAATGGGCTGGACATACTGCCAGAAGGACAGATCATCGATGGATGGCCGAAATTTTAGATTGGATTCCAAGGGACAGGAAAAGACCCAGAAGAAGACCACATGGGAGATGGGTGGATGAAATTCGAAAGTATGCACTTCTTACGTTGTGGCCGTTTTACATGACCATGCGCTTCTTACGTTGTGGCCGTTTTACAGGGGTGACATGGAGGAGACTGGCACAAGACAGACCGTTGTGGAGGAAACTTAGAGAGACCTTCGTCCAGCAGTGGATTGATAATGGTTGACAATGATGATGATGATGATATATGTAAACACTATCTACCAACAAGTAATTGGACACCTGTGATAGTAAAGGAAAACGAAGTTTATTCACCTTCAATAGTTGGTGGAGCCTTCACGAGCGACGATTACAGCTGCGACCCTCCGGAGCATACTCTTAACCAGGCGTTGTACGACGGCTAGCAGCATTTTCTTCCACTCGGCTTGGAGAAGACAGGTCAGTTCCTTCACCGATTTCGGACGGTGGGGCACCCCTTAAGTCGACGCTCCAACTCGTCCCAGAGGTGCTCGATAGGGTTAAGGTCCGGGCTCTGCGCAGGCCAGTCCATTCGATTAACCCCATTGTCACCATACCAAGCCATGGTGGACCTCGCAACATGACAGGTGGCATTGTCATCCTGAAAGTACCATGGGTCCACCCCGTAAAACGGCCACAACGTAAGAAGCGCATGGTCATCCAAAATGGTGCAGTAGGTCTCAGCGTTGAGTTTACCAGGAATTGCGACCAAGGGTCCCGTGCCATACCAGGAGAAACACCCCCATAGCATAATTCCACCGCTGCCGAACTTCACAGTTGGCACAATACATTCCGGCAGGAGGCGTTCTCCAGGCAGACGCCAAACCCAGACCCTGCCATCTGAACGGTAGAGGGTGAACCTTGATTCGTCGCTTCAGAGAACCTGTTTCCACTGTTCAACGGTCCACTGTCGACGTTCTTTGCACCAGGTTAGCCGAGCAGCGCTATTGGACTTGGTGATCAAAGGCTTGTGGGCGGCAGCACGTCCATGATAACCGAGAAAGATGGGCTTCCTTACGCATGGTATTCATCGAAAAAACATTCCCGATAACCTGTTGAAACTCCTCGCGGATGTGGCCCATCGATTTGGTTCGGTTCTTCCGAATTTCTCTGGCCAGCACCCGTCGGTCTCTAACTCCCAGTTTTGTGGGTCTGCCGGATCGGGGCACATTCAGACAGTCACCTCTCATCTTCCACTTGCCAATCACGTAGGTCACTGTCGATTTTGGGTACTGCAACTCGCTGGATATGTCACGTATGGATCGGCCATTTCTGTGATACCCGACGATTACACCTTTCTCGAAATCAGAGAGCTCCGAACTGCGTGGCATCTTGCATGCGACTGGTTGCGTCGTTGTTTCCCACACGATATTTAACGGCGGCGGCCGTGACGTCTATCAGGACCGCAGATATCGTCGATTGCGGGGGTGTCCAATTACTTGTTGGTAGGTAGAATATATATATATATATATATATATGTAAGGTCAGGTGATGCGTAACATCACAGCCTCTCCTTGACAAATGTCAACCCCGCCTTCTCGTGGTACATCCTGTTCCCACTAAAGGGGCTCTGACGACCGCCCATAGCGGTATAACTATACCATCGGGATTAGAGGAAATTCTATCCCACACTCACCAACCCGCTTGGCCAGCGTGGTGAGTTATGGCCAAACCCCTCCAAAATAATTCCACAACTTAAATCTTGGCCCTCAGTCTCCGGCAGCTGGAATGTACCTGGCCAAGGCAGCTGCCAGTGCGACATGAAGGCAGAGGGTGCTAAGAATCCCCGGAGGACCGGACTAGGCTGCCATCTGATGCTGACCTTGGCTACTTACAATGGACGCTCCCTATCTTCTGATTCAAGGCTTCTTGAATTGGAAGAGGAACTACAAAGGATCAAGTGGGACATCGTGGGGCTAAGTGAGGTAAGGAGAAAAGGAGAAGATCTCATCGAACTGAAAAGTGGACATCTCTTCTACTATCGTGGGACAGATACTGGCAGAACTAGTGGTGTTGGATTTATAATAAACAAGAAACTGAAGGATAAAGTTGTAGAAGTTGAAAGTTCCTCTGACAGAGCTGCACGACTTGTTATCCAACTCTCGAAAAGATACCAGGCTCAGATTATTCAAACTTATGCACCCACCACAAGTCATCCTGAAGAAGAAATTGATGAATTTTATGAGGAAATTTGTCATCTAAATAATAAAGGTAAGCAGCACTTGAAAATAATTATGGGAGATTTCAATGCAAAAATAGGGCAACGGCAACAGAATGAAACTTCAGTAGGTAAATTCGGTCATGGCAACAGAAACCAGCGTGGAAATACTCTCGTTGAGTTTGCAGAGGCAGAAGGGTTTTTCATCTTGAACTCCTTCTTCAAGAAAAAGCCGCACAGGAAATGGACATGGAGACATCCAAATGGGACGACAAGTGAAATTGATTTTATTATGTGTAACAAAAAATTCGTCATAGAAGACTGCAGTGTGCTAAACAAGTTCAACACAGGTAGTGACCATAGATTGGTGAGATGTAAGATGCACCTCAACACTAAACTTGAACGTGGCAAGCTCATAAGACAAACAAAATTTATTGACATAACCAACCTTAAAAAACACCATAATACCTTCAAGTTAGAACTGAAGAACAGGTTCTCTGCTTTAGAAGGCCTAACATCGGAAGAAGTGGACATCTCTGAAGTTAACAGAAAAGTAACCAAAGTTCTTATGGAAACAGCAACAAAATTAGCTGGGTCTAAGAACAAGTTGCATGTGAACAAATTATCAGGAAAAACCAAAATGTTGATGCAAAAAAGAAGAGAGATGAGGACAACTAAAGAAGATGTGACTTCCAAAGTGGAATATATAGAGCTATGCAAGACAGTAAGAAAAAGTATCACTGAAGACGTAAGGAAATTCAACTGTGAACTAGTGAGGAAAGCAATTGAAAACAACCAAAGCCTAAAGATAGCAAAGGGACATCTCAGTAAGGGAAGAAAACAGATTATGGCACTGAGAAAAGAAGATGGTTCTGTAACAAGAAATAGAGGCGAAATTTTGACAAGAGTGAAAGATTTCTACTCCAAATTATATAAAAAGGGATGATATATGCACTCCAGACATCATGAAAGATACCAGTACCAGAGTTCCTCCAATCCTTCCAGCAGAAGTTGCACATGCAATCAAGAACATGAAGCGAGGAAAAGCTCCAGGAGAAGATGGAATTACTGTAGACATCATACAAGAAGCGAGTGGAGAAATCGAAACAGTACTCGCCCAAATTTACACTCGATGCCTTAATGAAGGAAAGATTCCTGAGGATTGGAACACCGCTACAATGATCCTGCTACATAAGAAAGGTGACATTGAGGATCTCAGGAACTACAGACCTATCAGCCTCCTATCAGTGGTTTATGAAATCTTCACTAAAGTTCTTTCACACCGCTTGAAGGTGACACTGGACATGGCTCAACCGAGAGAACAAGCTGGATTCAGGAGTGGCTACAGCACAATAGATCATATCCACATGCTGAGAGAACTAATTGAAAGAGCGAGGGAATATGAACTTCCATTGTGCATGGCTTTTATCGATTATGAAAAAGCCTTTGATTCGGTGAAACCATCAGCAGTTACAATGGCTCTGAAAACCTGCGGTATTGAAGATGCATACATTAATATTATTAATAACATCTATGAAAATGCAAGTGCAAAGATTAGGCTGTTTGAAAATATAACACACGTAAAAATTGGAAAGGGAGTGAGACAAGGTGACACCATATCTCCGAAGCTCTTTAATGCCACATTGGAGGGTGTTTTTCAGTCGCTGAGCTGGGAAAACAAGGGGATAAAGATTAATGGAGATTATCTAACCCACCTTCGTTTTGCTGATGACGTAGTCATTTTTGCAACTACCCCATCAGAGCTGCAGAGTATGATCCAGGAACTTGCTGACAAGAGTAAAGAAGTGGGATTAAAAATGAACTTTCAGATGACAAAAGTGATGTTCAATGCTTTTACAAGAAATGAAGATTTATCGATTGATGGAGAAAAGCTGGAGATAACAGACACGTACGTTTATCTTGGACAGCAGATATCAAGTGAGGGTCACATTGATGAAGAAATTAATCGGCGTACAAAACTTGCCTGGAGAGCTTTTGGAAGAAACAGCATAATTTTCAAGAGCAATATGCCATTATGTCTTAAAAGAAAAGTGTTTGATCAATGCATCCTTCCAGTGCTTACGTATGGTGCAGAGACGTGGACCTTAACTAAAAGAGACATACAAAGGCTGCAGACAACTCAAAAAAAGCATGGACAGGTGCATGCTTGGTGTAACCAGGAGAGATAAGAAGAGGAACTCGTGGATCCGAAAAAATGACAAGAGTGGAAGACATCATGATCAGAGTTAAATCCCTGAAATGGCAATGGGCTGGACATACTGCCAGAAGGACAGATCATCGATGGACAGCCGAAATTTTAGATTGGATTCCAAGGGACAAGAAAAGACCCTGAAGAAGACCACATGGGAGATGGGTGGATGAAATTCGAAAGTATGCAGGGGTGACATGGAGGAGACTGGCACAAGACAGACCGTTGTGGAGGAAACTTGGGGAGACCTTCGTCCAGCAGTGGATTGATAATG
This sequence comes from Macrothele yani, assembly GCA_039090855.1. Taxonomy (NCBI): domain Eukaryota; kingdom Metazoa; phylum Arthropoda; class Arachnida; order Araneae; family Macrothelidae; genus Macrothele; species Macrothele yani. The sequence continues at coordinate 54,911,347 of CM077005.1, forward strand.
GTTGACAATGATGATGATGATGATGATATTCTATTAAGAAGAGACCTAAGCAAAAAAAAATACATATATATTTTTGACTCATACCAAGTACAACATAGAAAAGGTTATGTATCTACCGGTGTGAGTAAAAGGAGAAAAGATAAAAAAATAAAATAAAACAACTGAATGTGTCGAGAATACTGAGCCTTGGCTTTATCAAGGACCAGCAAAAACTCTGCATTTTCTCACTTCCACAAAGACCTAGTTGGAAATGGGTTTCTGCAAGGCCATAGATGCAAGTAACAAGCCCACCAAAAATTGTTTTAAAAAATATATATATGTCATGTCCTCCGCAGAGTTGTATGACCTAGCACTAGTTAACAATTTCGCTTGCATCCATAACCCTCCTGGCCCGACCCATGCTCTTCATCTGTTACTATTAAACAGAGAGAAGAAGATTAAAGAGAACTCTAGCTGTGAGAGTGACATAATAATTAGAAATAATTTTCAGCTATAACGAAATGCCAAGTTCGCCTGAGAGAGAATTTAAACCTGAAAAACAATGCAAAAGAAATCCAAATTTTTACATTGCAATTAAAAAAGGAAATATTAATTTTTTAAAAAATCAGATTTTTGAAAGAAAACTTGATTCTAAAACCCCCTACTCTACAACTTCTGACAACACAAAAACGAGAATAAGTTAAAGACAATAATTAACTAAAGAAAAGCTTTGTGAAAGTTATATGACTTAAACAATTAGTTGCAATATGTACAAAGTATTTCAGCAGTGCTTTAAGTGCATAATTAAGTAGTTATTAAGAACTTAACTACTTTGAAAATACAGCGCAAAGAAAAGGAACTATGCTTAGCCATCTGCTGTGCCTAAGTTCCCTAAAAGACGCGCTAAGTTACCATGAAAAGAAAGAGTTAAAACCCGCAAAAATGTTGACAGACAAGCCAGTGCCTAAAAGCTGAAAAGCAAAAAATCAACAGAGAAAAAAATACATGAAGTACAAACATTGAACTTATAAAACCTAAAACCCAAAAACAAGGAAGAGAGCTTACCTCTTGTGCAACTAAACTTTCTCCACACAAGAGAAAAACATGGCTGACCTCTTCCCCACGCGTCCTAACACTTCTGCCACTCCCTAGTCGCTGGGGGGCAATGTGGGTAGGGCTGATGGCCTCCTCATACTGAAAGAAACCAACTCGCGGAGATTTTAACCAGAGAAAAAAAATTATATATATACTTAAGACTGTGGATCTGTATGATCAGAAAGAGCAGAATTAACTCTCCAGAATACATGAGAAATATTATAAAATACACGAGTGGTGTATTTAATAATCTTTGCATGTATTAAATCACCTTAGTGAGCTTCTATAGATTAATTAGAATCTTATTAATTTTAATGTTAGTTTTACTATTTTTAGTATAGCTATCCTAGTGATGAATAACTAGTTTTCTTTTTTATTTGTTTTTATTTTCTTTTATAAACAGATTTTTAAGCTTTTTTTGTGATTTTGTCTATATTATTTAATTTTTTGTTTTAATAGGACCTTCATATCCATAGCACTAAGGTTCCTTTTAGTAGTTAATAAGCATCCTCTAGCCAACTTCCTTACGGCTTTGATTGGTCAGAATCATATTATTAACTGTGTAGAAAATTAAAGCAGATCTGCCAACCTTACTCTATTATTCAGAAGAATTTTTCTTAAAGTTCTTTTGATGAAAGAAGAAGGAATTTCGTTCACTAGAAAACTATCTAATAGTATATTAATGTGGTAATTGAAGTTCAAATTGTTGCTGCAAATTCTTGAAATTCTTAGGACCTGAGAAATTAGTACATTCTCAATTACTTTGGTTGATATGTTATTATTCCAGTGCAGATATTTAATTACTTTGAAAGGAAAATTAACTCTTTTATCAAAGAGGCTAATAGATGGGTTACCTCTGTTGAGCTTAATGCTTAAGTCTAGGAACTCAAGTTCCTGATTACTGTGGTTGGTTTTACATAAGTTAAGAGAGCGAGGATAGATATTATCAAAATCACTCTCTATAACTTCTGAATTATTGATACACAGCAGATCATCAATATATCTAAATGTGTAAAGGTAGTTATCTGAGCAGGTGGGGTGATTTTTAATGAATTTATATTCCCTAAAGAACAGGAATAGATTAGCGATATTCGTGGAGGTTGATGTTCCCATGGGAATACCCTTCACTTGCTTATAGAGAGTATTATTATATAAGATATGGTTATTTTTTATGCAGCAATTGAGATAAGAGTTCCAAGCTCCTACATTAACAAATTGGTTAAGTTTAAATTCTGCATACAGCTCTTTAAAGGTAGTGATTATATCTGATAGAGGTAGATTAGTATATAGGTTCTCAAAATCATAACTATTAATATTTAAGGGACATACTTTGAGTATAGTAGAAATTACTTCTGCATTATTATTAATTATCCAAAAATCTCTGTACATCAAATTAGTACAGTTTCTAATGTGTTTCAAAACCTTCTTTAAGACATCTTCAAAAGCAAGATCTATTTTCTTTTTATGACTCCTTACTCCACTAGCTATGAACCTGAACTTCACAGGATCTTTATGAAACTTAACCGTTGCAAAAAGAAATGGAAATTCAGGCTCATATCTTCTAGTTTGTGGAATTTTAAGTTTCTTGAAGAATGCCTTAAACCGATTTTCTAACTGCTTGGTAGAATAACTTACGGGCTCGTACGTTACTCTATTATTGAGTTCCATAGTTAACAATTCAAAATAGAACTTCTTACAGATAATTGCAAAATTATTGCTAGCTTTATCCGTAGTGGTAAAAATAAATAGGTCTTGTAGTTTGGAGAGTGACCTTTTAGCTTCTCCAGAGAAAAAGAGATTTCTATCGAAACAAAAGTCCAGACCTGCCAACTCACGGGTGAAGCAATTGATTACATTATATTTCCATTCTGCGAAGGCCTCAATAGGCTGATTGTACGTTAAACTGTTTTTTACGATGTACCTATTAACATCTTGAGTGAAGCTCTCAAGAATCCTTTCTTTGGAAATTGTGAAGGAAGGTCTAAATTTAGAACCATACTCTAATAAATTCCTAAGCTTTTCATTTTCAACAAAACTCAAGTTTCCGGTGATAATATGGTTGTAATTCTTATCATAGTGAACTGTTTCTTTATGTTCATCACAAGAACATGTAGTAATTACAGGAATGTACTGCATATTATCCCTGACCTCTATGCTCGGCTAGAAACTGAATCCCTTGAAATTTTGCAGCATCAGTCTCTTTATCCCTATGGTCTTAATTCCACTCTATCTGACAATAAGCATTATCAGCATAAATTTTCTATACGTGAACTCTTCTTTCTTGTTAATAATAAGAGCTGCTCTAGAGGTAATAGAGGACAGAGGTTATTTCGCACATCAAGCAAAATTGATTTTGCTAACTTGCTAATAACTCTGGAAAGCTTTAAAACTGGCACTAATTTTGTTAAAAATACTTACAAAATACTCAAGTCCTTCAAGCACCCTGTCCTTAAAAGTTTTTTCAAATTCTGGAAAGAAACTGCTGACCATGTTGATAAGCATGTTTTTGCTTTGGTTCTAGACATTCTTAAACATATTCTTAAAGATAAAATTTCTCTTAAAGAATTTTCCAGTAATTTTGTAACCATCAGGTTTCTAAATAAAGCCTATGATCATCTCAATGTAAGGAAGCTGTTCTACAATAATGCAATTTTTTTCCCATCCACAGGCACCAGTCCATTGTAAGTTTTAAATATGTTAAGACCTTAGGGTCAATAGTTAAAAACTACAAACTTAACTCTTCGAGTTACATTCCTGTAATTACTACATGTTCTTGTGATGAACATAAAGAAACAGTTCACTATGATAAGAATTACAACCATATTATCACCGGAAACTTGAGTTTTGTTGAAAATGAAAAGCTTAGGAATTTATTAGAGTATGGTTCTAAATTTAGACCTTCCTTCACAATTTCCAAAGAAAGGACTCTTGAGAGCTTCACTCAAGATGTTAATAGGTACATCGTAAAAAACAGTTTAACGTACAATCAGCCTATTGAGGCCTTCGCAGAATGGAAATATAATGTAATCAATAGCTTCACCTGTGAGTTGGCAGGTCTGGACTTTTGTTTCGATAGAAATCTCTTTTTCTCTGGAGAAGCTAAAAGGTCACTCTCCAAACTACAAGACCTATTTATTTTTACCACTACGGATAAAGCTAGCAATAATTTTGCAATTATCTGTAAGAAGTTCTATTTTGAATTGTTAACTATGGAACTCAATAGTAGAGTAACGTACGAGCCCGTAAGTTATTCTACCAAGCAGTTAGAAAATCGGTTTAAGGCATTCTTCAAGAAACTTAAAATTCCACAAACTAGAAGATATGAGCCTGAATTTCCATTTCTTTTTGCAACGGTTAAGTTTCATAAAGATCCTGTGAAGTTCAGGTTCATAGCTAGTGGAGTAAGGAGTCATAAAAAGAAAATAGATCTTGCTTTTGAAGATGTCTTAAAGAAGGTTTTGAAACACATTAGAAACTGTACCAATTTGATGTACAGAGATTTTTGGATAATTAATAATAATGCAGAAGTAATTTCTACTATACTCAAAGTATGTCCCTTAGATATTAATAGTTATGATTTTGAGAACCTATATACTAATCTGCCTCTATCAGATATAATCACTACCTTTAAAGAGCTGTATGCAGAATTTAAACTTAACCAATTTGTTAATGTAGGAGCTTGGAACTCTTATCTATATTGCTGCATAAAAAATAACCATATCTTATATAATAATACTCTCTATAAGCAAGTGAAGGGTATTCCCATGGGAACATCAACCTCCACGAATATCGCTAATCTCTTCCTGTTCTTTAGGGAATATAAATTCATTAAAAATCACCCCACCTGCTCAGATAACTACCTTTACACATTTAGATATATTGATGATCTGCTGTGTATCAATAATTCAGAAGTTATAGAGAGTGATTTTGATAATATCTATCCTCGCTCTCTTAACTTATGTAAAACCAACCACAGTAATCAGGAACTTGAGTTCCTAGACTTAAGCATTAAGCTCAACAGAGGTAACCCATCTATTAGCCTCTTTGATAAAAGAGTTAATTTTCCTTTCAAAGTAATTAAATATCTACACTGGAATAATAACATATCAACCAAAGTAATTGAGAATGTACTAATTTCTCAGGTCCTAAGAATTTCAAGAATTTGCAGCAACAATTTGGACTTCAATTACCACATTAATATACTATTAAATAGTTTTCTAGTGAACGAAATTCCTTCTTCTTTCATCAAAAGAACTTTAAGAAAAATTCTTCTGAATAATAGAGTAAGGTTGGCAGATCTGCTTTAATTTTCTACACAGTTAATAATATGATTCTGACCAATCAAAGCCGTAAGGAAGTTGGCTAGAGGATGCCTATTAACTACTAAAAGGAACCTTAGTGCTATGGATATGAAGGTCCTATTAAAACAAAAAATTAAATAATATAGACAAAATCACAAAAAAAGCTTAAAAATCTGTTTATAAAAGAAAATAAAAACAAATAAAAAAGAAAACTAGTTATTCATCACTAGGATAGCTATACTAAAAATAGTAAAACTAACATTAAAATTAATAAGATTCTGATTAATTTATAGAAGCTCACTAAGGTGATTTAATACATGCAAAGATTATTAAATACACCACTCGTGTATTTTATAATATTTCTCATGTATTCTGGAGAGTTAATTCTGCTCTTTCTGATCATACAGATCCACAGTCTTAAGTATATATATAATTTTTTTTTTCTCTGGTTAAAATCTCCGCGAGTTGGTTTCTTTCAGTATGAGGAGGCCATCAGCCCTACCCACATTGCCCCCCAGCGACTAGGGAGTGGCAGAAGTGTTAGGACGCGTGGGGAAGAGGTCAGCCATGTTTTTCTCTTGTGTGGAGAAAGTTTAGTTGCACAAGAGGTAAGCTCTCTTCCTTGTTTTTGGGTTTTAGGTTTTATAAGTTCAATGTTTGTACTTCATGTATTTTTTTTTCTGTTGATTTTTTGCTTTTCAGCTTTTAGGCACTGGCTTGTCTGTCAACATTTTTGAATGTTTTAACTCTTTCTTTTCATGGTAACTTTGCGCGTCTTTTAGGGAACTTAGGCACAGCAGATGGGTAAGAATAGTTCCTTTTCTTTGCGCTGTATTTTCAAAGTAGTTAAGTTCTTAATAACTACTTAATTATGCACTTAAATCACTGCTGAAATACTTTGTACATATTGCAACTAATTGTTTAAGTCATATAACTTTCACAAAGCTTTTCTTTAGTTAATTATTGTCTTTAACTTATTCTCGTTTTTGTGTTGTCAGAAGTTGTAGAGTAGGGGGTTTTAGAATCAAGTTTTCTTTCAAAAATCTGATTTTTTAAAAAATTAATATTTCCTTTTTTAATTGCAATGTAAAAATTTGGATTTCTTTTGCATTGTTTTTCAGGTTTAAATTCTCTCTCAGGCGAACTTGGCATTTCGTTATAGCTGAAAATTATTTCTAATTATTATGTCACTCTCACAGCTTGAGTTCTCTTTAATCTTCTTCTCTCTGTTTAATAGTAACAGATGAAGAGCATGGGTCGGGCCAGGAGGGTTATGGATGCAAGCGAAATTGTTAACTAGTGCTAGGTCATACAACTCTGCGGAGGACATGACATATATATATTTTTTAAAACAATTTTTGGTGGGCTTGTTACTTGCATCTATGGCCTTGCAGAAACCCATTTCCAACTAGGTCTTTGTGGAAGTGAGAAAATGCAGAGGTTTTGCTGGTCCTTGATAAAGCCAAGGCTCAGTATTCTTGACACCTTCTACATTCAGTTGTTTTATTTTATTTTTTTATCTTTTCTCCTTTTACTCACACCGGTAGATACATAACCTTTTCTATGTTGTACTTGGTATGAGTCAAAAATATATATGTATTTTTTTTGCTTAGGTCTCTTCTTAATAGAATGTGAATTCTGAATTTTCAAAACTGCTGCGTTGCGCGTTTTGATCTTCAGGTTATTTTGCAACTTTCGTTTTAAATTCTAAAGTTTTTCCTTAGTTTTCAGTTTTGCTCTTCAGTATATATATATATATATATATACAGATGTCGTTATTTAATGAAAAATTGTTACAGTTCCTTGGAGAATAGAGGGAGTGTTCGCAACTGCTACCGTCTTCCAGAAATGGTGAATCCGTTCCTTTTCATTATGGAACGTACGAGATAAACTGAAGTACAAAGCCATGCTAAAAAATAAAGACAACCTCTTTTACATTTGGAATACACAGCGTCAAACAAAGCACTACTCCAACGTTACATTAAAACGCCGAGAACTGCTCCGAAGTTCTAAAACCTCTTGCACGGAAATGCCGAATCACTTGCGATGGTAAGCACTACGCGGAGCAAAAAGTAGTCCAAACTTTAAAAATCCGCAAAAAAGAAAATATGCCTCAGCCCTAATAAGGACTTCACTTTCATGTTCCATAGGGCCTAATATTCCATATAGCGTGGAAAAAGTGTACAAAACCTATGTCTGAGATAAACTGAAGTACAACCATCTTAGTCTAGGAGTCATAATAGGTGGTGTGGGAATTTTCACGTCTACGAAATTTGACTTCTGATATCGATTCTAGGGGTTGCCAGCATGCATTTTTGATTGGTCACGTGATGTGAATCATGTCAGTTTGTTGGCCATTCTGAAATATCTGCCATTACAGAATAAATGTATTTTCGTTAGCATCTTCAATGTCAAATTACTTAAAGCATCCATTTTTTCACTAGACATTGATTTCCATGGTCTACAAACACGATAGGAACTGTCAAAAGACCATAGCAAATTTCAAAATGGCCGCCATCCGCCATTAATCAAAAATCGATTTTAATTTATATCTACACTACTAATGGACTTAGGGCGTTCATTTTTTCCAGACGTATGTTTTAAGGGTCCTTCAATGCAATAAAAATAGTCTCATGCTTATTAAGGCTTTAAAAATGGCTACCATTGTATTACATGCAACAACGCCTTTGGCGCAGTGCCATGAATGGTTAAGTGCAATGTTAAGAATTTTGGTTTTCAATTCACGTTTTTAGATCTTGGATTAATTAATGTATTTTATGTAAAGAGTGAAGTTTACTCTGTGTACAATACATTGTTGGGTTATTTGCATTCGTTCGTGCAATTTCATTCATTATAGTCTAAAAGATGGCAGAATATGAACTAATTTAGCTGTAAATTGGCATAGTAAAATTTGACTATTGGATCTTTGCTTAATTGTTTACACTAATAATAACCAAATGTCTCTGTTTTTGTTATATATGGAATTATTTACAGAAACAGAGACATTTCGCCCTAAAGTTGCAAAGTCTGTTTTAAGTGATGGTCACTATGTGCGTTCGATGCATGGCCTTTCCCCTCTGGCTGAGGCTATGCAACGTTTGCAGTTTAAGCAGTTCGTGGACGAGAGTGCGTTCAGCTTTAGCACTGATGTCACTGAAATCTTTAAACTGCTATAAGGAGCATGTGTTGGCAACCATGAAATTATAGGAAACCTGAATGAGAGATGTCAAAACTTACTTCCGGAATTCATTGACAAGTTTGAGAATTTTACTCAGCGTAGCTCTGAAGAATCACCGATGTTCTGCTACTGGAATGTGTTCCTTACAGTCTTATACCCAGTAATAAGGAACATGATACGTGCAGACAGACAAAGATATTGGAACTTGCATTTGTCATCTTTTCGACGCACCCTTAATCTATTCTTAGCATTTAATAAGATTCATTACGCACGTTGGGGATCAGTATACTTTGCAGTTTGTCTGTTACTACAAGAAAAACTGCCACTCGTTTATAACGAATTCATGAAGGGACATTTCACAGTACAACAGGGATCTCACACGTTTAGCAGTGTGGCCCTGGATCAGGCCTTAGAACAAATGTATAATAAACCAGCCAAGGCCCACGGTGGAATTATTGAAATTACTCGGCGTAAAGGAGCTGTTGCCAAATGGGACCTCATCAAACATGAAAAAGAACTGATTTCAAAGTTTTTGCCATACAATGAGTGGTATAGACGATGGTGATGAGTATACCATACATCATGAATTTTCTGACTCAGTTACGAAGACCGATGAAAGTACGATTCTTACATTGATGGAATTCATCACTGAAAGGTGTAATCCATTTAAAGAAAACCAGCCTATTCAGAACATTGTAACAAGAAGACATTATGACCCAGACAAGGCATCATATCTTCTAGAGTGCTTTGAGAAAGGAGACGAGGCGTATTCTGCCTTTGTAAATGAGCGTTTTTGCAAGAAGAGTTGTTCACTTCATGCAACTTTTACAAAACTTAAAGACCAAGGCGAGCAAATCAGCACCCGTTGTAGTAGATGTGGTCAAAGAGACCAGAAAGGCTCTCCATTTTGTAGATATAGCAAGAGAAAGAGGGTATAATTTTGATAAATTGCTGACATACGAGTTGACACATTTGTCTCTTTACCTCTCGAAGGGTGGTTTCCTAAGAAAGTGTAACAAGTCTGAACTGAGTAGAGAATTAGAAAAGGTTTTACCAGAAGAAGCTCCATGTCAACTTCCCGAAACCATGCTACTCTCTGCTGTTATAATTGATTTCATGTTGCATGCACGCATGGCTTCAAGTGGAAAAGCAGAGACCCTCAAAACATTTGGGGATTTAGCACACAAATTAGTCAGGAGGTTCTTAGCATTTTCTCAAGTCAAGGCACACAGCGATTGGATATTGTCTTTGATGTGTACGCCGATTTAAGTGTAAAATCTTCGGAACGCAACAGACGTTATGTTGCTAAAAGTCAAGTTCAAATAACCATTCATGACGAGTCAACATCACTACCAAAGAAAATGGAGTTGTTTTGGAAGTGTTCTAACAATAAACGTAACTTGCAAAAGTTTTGTCTTTGAATTTATATGCAGGAATAACTCATTCAGTGGAAATTCAGTATATGTAGGTGGACTTGGAACTGATGGAGAGCAGAGTTTTCAAATTACTGATGGAAATGCACAACAAGTCACTGATCTACAATGTACCCATGAAGAAGCTGACGAAAGGATATTTGTTCATATTAATTATGCTGTGACTGACTTCATGTGTGAACATGCTGTCGTGGCATCTTCTGATACAGATGTGTTTGCATGTGCGGTATTTTACTTTAAGAATCACCTTCAACCGAAAGGTCTTAAGGAATTGTGGATGATGTGTGGAAGTGGCCAGACACAGCGATTTATACCAGTTCATGTGCTCGTCAAAGAGCAGACAGTCTTACCATTGCAGACAATCTTCCAGCCATACACGCCATTACTGGATGTGACACAACGAGCAAAGTTGGCACAAAACATTCAGCTGTGAAACATGCTTTCCATGCTGGAGGACTACTGTCCAGTTTTGGAAAATGTGAATTAAATACGGAGATCTTAATTAATGCAGAGGAATTTGCTACTGGAGTAATGAATGAAAAGTTCACAACCTGCGATACTCTTAGACTACACCAGTATCGCCATGCAAAAAATGTTGACTTTGAAAAACTATCACCAACGTCAAGAAGCATGCACGTGCATTTAAAACGATGTTTTCTTCAGTCATACAAGTGGTACAATCTGCTCAACAATGTGCCTGCAGTTGATCCTTTAGATTATGGATACCATATTTGCGAAGATCTCTTGGCTCCAAATTTGGATGTAGAGATTTTACCAGAAGATTTTCCTACTCCATATTCGTGTGGGAAATGCGCAAAAGAAACTGCATGTTTCTGCAGAAAGTTGGCCATTCAGTGTTTCAGGTTTTGTAAGTGTGAAGGCGATGTACAATGCCAGAATCCGCACGAAGAAAGAAAACAAACATTTACCTCGTAACAAGTGTTAACTGTGTAACTTTGTCACGACAATTAATAATTATTTTATCTACTTATGTAGCTTTATTATAACTGTTGTATTGATGTCATGTTCATAAATGAAATAAAATGTTTCTTGTAAGAGGAATGATGTTCTACCTCTTTGCGGCTCAAATGATACAGTGCTGGTAGCCATTTTTAAAGCCTTAATAAGCATGAGACTATTTTTATTGCATTGAAGGACCCTTAAAACATACGTTTGGAAAAAAAAAAAGAACGCTGTAAGTCCATTAGTAGTGTAGATATGAATTAAAATCGATTTTTGCTTAATGGCGGATGGCGGCCATTTTGAAATTTGCTATGGTCTTTTGACGGTTCCTATCGTGCTCATAGACCATGGAAATCAATGTCTAGTGAAAAAATGGATGCTTTAAGCAATTTGATATTGAAGATATTAACGAAAATGCATTTTTCTGTAATGGCAGATATTTCAAAATGGCCGCCAAACTGACATGATTCACTTCATGTGACCAATGAAAAATGCATGCTGGCAACCCCTAGAATCTATATCAGAAGTCAAATTTCATAGACGTGAAAATTCCCACTCCACCTATTGTGGCTCCCACACTATCTATGTGTGGTAGACATTTAAAAATTTGGCGGATCGCTTTTCATTGTTGTGAGAGTTTCATTGGCCGGTTGCAAGTCGAAATTCCGAAAGAGAGGTGAGGGGAGAAGGGCTTATCAGGAACAAAAATATTTACGAAAAATGCAATTCATGAGGCAACCTTATAGGTTGTCTTATGTTATAAACGCGCTTTTGATTGAAATATACATAATATGTAAGGTATTTTACATGATGTTGTCAAAGTATTTCTCACGTTGTTTGCTCTGTGAGGCACGTGCTCCCGGCCCGAGAGGTCCCTTACGTTACGGACCTTCGGTTAGTTATAAAAAAAAAATTGCAGAAAAAAAAACAGTTAGGTTATATATTTTCAGTTCCACATTCATTCACTTGCACAATCAAACGTTTAAAATTTACTATTAATTAAAAGATTTTAGTAGAAAGAGTTATACTCATCGGGTCAGGAGACGTCTCACAAGGGGTTCGTTGTTACGGCGAGCGCTTTCTGCGGTGCTTAACCGTCATCTTTGGGCCACCGCAGAAAGCGCTCGCCGGTTAAGCACCGCAGAAAGCGCTCGCCGTAACAACGAACCCCTTGTGAGACGTCTCCTGACCCGATGAGTATAACTCTTTCTACTAAAATCTTTTAATTAATAGTAAATTTTAAACGTTTGATTGTGCAAGTGAATGAATGTGGAACTGAAAATATATAACCTAACTGTTTTATTTCTGCAATTTTTTATAACTAACCGAAGCTCCGTAACGTGAGGGACCTCTCGGGCCGGGAGCACGTACCTCACAGCGCAAACAACGTGAGAAATACTTTGACAGCATCAGGTAAAATACCTTAGATATTATATATATTTCAAAAATATTTACTTTTGGCTATTTTCAATCTTTCTCTTGTTGTTCCAGTTTTCTTTTGTCGTTTTACGCTTTCCAACCGTAGGTTGAAGAAACGTATATGCTCCAGCTTTGTCCGTCCGCTCGATAACTCGCGTAAAAATGGTTCGATTTCGATGAAATTTTAGTATGTGGTAGGGGACTACCTGGGTACGAACCCTATTGAAAATGGGTGAAATTGGGTCAAAGATCAGAACATAGGAGCGGGATTCATTCCATTGCCCTTATATGTCATAACTTGCGTAAATATGGTTCGATTTCGATGAAAGTTTAGCATGTGTTAGGGGACTACCTCGGGACGAACACTATTGAAAATGGAAGAAATAGGGTCAAAGTTCAGGGCATAGGACCTTGGTAGGGCATACGAGCTGGATCCATTCCATTGCCATTATGCGTCATAACTTATGTAAAAATGCTTTTATTGCGACAAAACTTCAGTATGTTGTTCCGGAGTTATACTGAGCCAGTTCTGTTTAATATAATCGAAATGGGGTCAATGGTGAGGGCACAGGAGCGAGATTTATTCCATAGCCATTATCCTCATAACTTGACTCAAAATGCTTCGATTGCGACAAAACTTTTGTATGTTGTTCCGGGGATATATTGAACCCATTCTTTTTGATCGAAATGGAGTCAAAGGTCAGGGCAAAAAAGCGAGATTTATCCCACAGCCATTATCCTCATAACTTGACTAAAAATGCTTCGATTGCGACAAAACGTTTGTATGTTGTTGCGGAGGTATATTGAACCGGTTCTGTTTAATATCATCAAAATGTGGTCAAAGGTGAGGGCACAGGAGCGAGATTTATTCCACAGCCATTATCCTCATAACGTGAGTAATTATTTCTGGTATGTTGGAAAGCGCATCATAATCAATGCATTGCATGATTTTACTAACTTGTTATGTCTTTCTCTTTGACTTATTTTGAGTCTTTCTTAGTTTTACTGTTCTTGCCAAAATGTAAAAAATAATTTAAAAAAAAAAAAAACGAGAGAGAGAGAGAGAAAAAAATGTGCAGTGCACACCGTAATTAAAAGTGTTGTGTATCGGATGTGAGCCGCCATAATGTAATACGTCACGCTTAGCGCCATAGAAAACTACTATTATTTTTACTGTCTCGTCTTCTTGATGCACTGTAAAAAACACTTGATCTGTTTCTTATGGAAGAAACAAATCTTTCACAATTGAAAATACCCACTTGAAGGCTATTAGGAGCAGGGGCGGATCCAGAAGCTTCCCTTGGAAGGGGGTGTTCATGTCTAAAAAAAAAAAAAAACGATATTTATAGGGACTTTGTAGAAGGAACATAGGCCGCCCCGGTGGCACAGTTCGTCCTACGTGGATCATGGTTCGAATCCCAGTGAGACATGGATATTGTGTCTGTCTTGCACTGGTTCCTTTCCTGAAACCACTGTCGCCGAATTAGGGGCGGGCGACTCCTTATAGCCAGTTGAGTTGCTCCGGTGAGCGTTAAACCATCAATAAAAAAAAGAGAGGGGGATAGACAGAGCTGCCTATCCCTGGCATCGGATGGCTTTTTAAAAGCTTTTTCCATAAAAAAATTGAGCTAATTTTTTTAAATCACAAAGTGGGAAAAACAACCGAAAAATCAACACTACTTTCCTAGCCTTGCTTAGTTTGCGACGAAACGAGAACTATGCTTTTTTACGCTTTCCAACCGTATAGGTTGAAAAAGTGTATATGCTCCAGCTTTGTCCGTCTGTCCATCTGCACGATAACGCGCGTAAAAATCGTTCGATTTCGATGAAATTTTAGTATGTGGTAGGGGACCACTGGGGACGAACCCTATTGAAAATGGGCGAAATGGGGTCAAAGGTCAGGACATAGGAGTGGGATCCATTCCATTGCCTTTATGCGTCATAACTTGCGTAAAAATGGTTAGATTTCGATGAAATTTTCGTAGGTAGGAGACAACCTGGGGACGAACCCTGTTGAAAATGGGCGTAATGAGGTCGAAGGTCAGGACACAGGAGCAAGATTTATTGCACAGCCATTATCCACATAACTTGACTAAAAATGCTTCGATTGCGATAAAACTTTATCATGTTGTTCCGGAGGTATACTGAATCGGTTCTGTATAATATCATCGAAATGGGGTCAAAGGTCAGGACACAGGAGCGATATTTATTTCACAGCCATTATTCTCATAACTTGAGTAAGGATTTCCGGCATGTTGGAAAGCGTATCATAATCAATGCATTGCATGATTTTACTAACTTGTTAAATATAAAGTTTAGATAGAATCTTGTAAAATAAATTTTAACCCTTCTATTTGGACGGCTTAATTAAGTAGATATATTTCCAGCTTGAATCATCCAATCATTCCCAAGCAATATGACCGGTAATTACTAATCAAAGTATTCGTTTATTCTTACACAGTGTATGATTCCCATTTTTTTGAAAGAGACTTCCATTCACTTCACTTCATCAAGTCATTCCTGCGCCAATTGTTGCCTTACTGGATATTTTCTATCGGATGTTTGTGGGAGATATTAAATTAAACAAATCACATCCACTGCTTTTCATATGATCTGTCAAAATATCTTTTCCCTTCCGCTCTCAACTTCCTCTGTTTCTGAATCTGTAGGGTTTCTTTATTTCTTTTCTCTATTCCTCTCTTACTCTCTCTCTCTCTCTCTCTCTCTCTCTCTCTCTCTCTCTCTCTCTCTCTCTCTCTGAAGGTAGAAGTGAACATTTAATCTCCAAATTCACAGAAAATTATAATTTTTTATAAAAATTATAATTTTTACTATAATTTACAAAATTAATAAACTAACTATTTATGATCTTCGCGAGAGGGCAATCTTCCAAAGCATCTGAAACCAGCGAGTAATTTTCGATTTATCCAGAATGGTTGTGCATGTGGGAAAAGATTTCAGGATGTTTAGCTTTGTACTAAAGTCTCTTTTTTTGTATCGGATAGCTCTAACCATACAAAGTCTTTCCGTTCAGAATCCGTATTATTGACTAAGATTATACACATTTTAAAAATATATATAAATTGCTTTTGCACAGGATATCCGAAATATTGACCAGCACTGAAAAAAAGGAAATGGTGTGAATTCACGGAAACTTTCTGAAGATAACGCGCAGCAAATTTGCCGGTAGCTGCCCACCTTATAACGAAATTTCCATTTCTAAAAGTTCTCGTTTTTTTTTTTTTTTTTAACTTCTCTGTTTTTATAGATTTTCCGTACTCCGTAATTCAGTTTATTTCAGAAAAGTCCGATTTTGGTTTTTTCCGTATTTATCCAGAAATTTCCCAAAACCGAAGACTGAATTTTTCAGCCATTACACCAGATAATCCTTTTTCTTGGTAAGATTCGACCCGAAGTCGTTTAGGATGGCTCAAGAGAAACCACGCGTCTTAACTACTGAACCAGAAAGATTCAGAAGTCACAATGACGTTCATTGTAAAACTAATTGCGCGATGATCAAATGTTTTCTGTCATTAATGCGGTTGAATTGGTCATTTTATTTTCTGTTGGAGCTTATTACTTATTTTGAATAGGTTAGTAATAATTTTACCTTGTCTTGAGCAGGACTTATCACAAATTAAGTATTTTTTTCATTGGTATTTTTCGAAGCAGCAAAATGTTTAGAGCTTGAGCTCTTTTTAAACTGACAATGACTTTCAATTATCTTTAAGAAAAGATGGAATGCATTGCTTTATAGTACAGATGGGGCATTCGAATATCGTAAATCTTGAAAAACATTCGAGATTCGAAAACTCGAATCTTCGCGCTTTTCTCGTCATTCGAATCTTTCGAATCTTTTCCTTAAAAAGTGACTGCTTATAGCCCATTGAGTTGCTCACGATGATTGTTAAACCTCCAATCAAAAAAAAAAAAAAAAAAAAAAAAAACCCTAAAAAACTTGGAGTTTGGTGCTTGTTCTAGAGCGATATTTGTTCGAATCTTTGTCAGCATGACGAGTTCTGACATTAGAAAGTAATTGAAGAAGATCGTCTACAGTGTGTACACAGCTATTTGAAATAGCTCGTTACTTCCAAACCGTATGCAACAAACAATGAAGGAATTCTTCAGCCAGACACAGAGAGCAACCGCCAAAGCGACAGGCGTCTCCAATCGGACAGTGCCTTAGCCACCATACCTCAAGTATAGTGGGAAAAGTGACTTAGCCATATTTTATCTCTTTCCCGGCAGCCGTTACCGTGGTAACAGCGTGAGAACGGGAGGGGGAGTGTGACCTTGAGCCGCGTCGCGCACACGACTCAATTACTCTGTCTGCAGCTCAGTGTTTCTAGTTCTACTCAACTCTCCGCAGCGTCTAGACAACTTGCACACGCTATCAGTATACGCTCGGCGTTATCCGGTCTGTATTTTTTGTCTCAATCTCAGCGTTTCTCACGCTTTATTGCTTTTCCCCCCTACGTAGTTTATAACGCTAACCACAGCATTTACGCATACTTAGGAGTGATTTATCCTGTGCTTGTAAATAAAAAATGTCAAAAATGTGAATTTTTACTCAAATATTTTTTTGCCCAAATATGTTCGGAAAATGGAAATGAACCTCAAGACTCAAGAGTTATGTACTTCATTTGATGCATGCAAATTATAAATTTCATTTGTATCTTCTTAATAAGTATGGGTATATTTTTTTGGGGATGTAAGGTCAGGTGATGCGTAACATCACAGCCTCTCCTTGACAAATGTCAACCCCGCCTTCTCGTGGTGCATCTTGTTCCCACTAAAGGGGCTCTGACGACCGCCAATAGCGGTATAACTATACCATCGGGATTAGAGGAAATGCTATCCCACACTCACCAACCCGCTTGGCCAGCGTGGTGAGTTATGGCCAAACCCCTCCAAAATGACTCCACAACTTAAATCTTGGCCCTCAGTCTCCGGCAGCTGGAATGTACCTGGCCAAGGCAGCGGCCAGTGCGACATGAAGGCAGAGGGTGCTAAGAATCCCCGGAGGACCGGACTAGGCTGCCATCTGATGCTGACCTTGGCTACGTATAATGGACGCTCCCTATCTTCTGATTCAAGGCTTCTTGAATTGGAAGAGGAACTACAAAGGATCAAGTGGGACATCGTCGGGCTAAGTGAGGTATGGAGAAAAGGAGAAGATCTCATTGAACTGAAAACTGGACATCTCTTCTACTATCGTGGGACAGATACTGGCAGAACTAGTGGTGTTGGATTTATAATAAACAAGAAACTGAAGGATAAAGTTATAGAAGTTGAAAGTTCCTCTGACAGAGCTGCACGACTCGTTATCCAACTATCGAGAAGATACCAGGCTCAGATTATTCAAACTTATGCACCCACCACAAGTCATCCTGAAGAAGAAATTGAAGAATTGTATGAGGAAATTCGTCATCTAAATAATAAAGGTAAGCAGCACTTGAAGATAATTATGGGAGATTTCAATGCAAAAATAGTACAACGGCAACAGAATGAAACTTCAGTAGGTAAATTCGGTCACGGCAACAGAAACCAGCGTGGAAATACTCTCGTTGAGTTTGCAGAGGCAGAAGGGTTTTTCATCTTGAACTCCTTTTTCAGGAAAAAGCCGCACAGGAAATGGACATGGAGACATCCAAATGGGACGACAAGTGAAATTGATTTTATTATGTGTAACAAAAACTTCGTCATAGAAGACTGCAATGTGCTAAACAAGTTCGACACAGGTAGTGACCATAGATTGGTGAGATGTAAGATGCACCTCAACACTAAACTCGAACGTGGCAATCTCATAAGACAAACAAAATGTATTGACATAACCAACCTCAAAAAACACCATAATACCTTCAAGTTGGAACTGAAGAACAGATTCTCTGCTTTAGAAGACCTAACATCTGAAGAAGTGGATATTTCTGAAGTTAACAGAAAAGTAACCAAAGCTCTTATGGAAACAGCAACAAAATTAGCTGGGTCTAAGAACAAGTTGCATGTGAACAAATTATTAGGAAAAACTAAAATGTTGATGCAAAAAAGAAGAGAGGTGAGGACAACTAAAGAAGATGTGACTTCCAAAGTGGAATACATAGAGCTGTGCAAGACAGTACGAAAAAGTATCACTGAAGACGTAAGGAAATTCTACTGTGAACTAGTGAGGAAAGCAATTGAAAACAACCAAAGCCTAAAGATAGCAAAGGGACATCTCAGTAAGGGAAGAAAACAGATTATGGCACTGAGAAAAGAAGATGGTTCTGTAACAAGAAATAGAGGCGAAATTTTGACAAGAGTGAAAGATTTCTACTCCAAGTTATATGAAAGGGATGATGCATGTACTCCAGACATCATGAAAGGTACCAGTACCAGAGTTCTTCCAGTCCTCCCAGCAGAAGTTGCAAGTGCAATCAAGAACATGAAGCGGGGAAAAGCTCCAGGAGAAGATGGAATTACTGTAGACATCATACAAGAAGCAAGTGGAGAAATCGAAACAGTACTCGCCCAAATTTTCACTCGATGCCTTAATGAAGGGAAGATCCCTGAGGATTGGAACAACGCTAGAATGATTTCTTTCACACCGTTTGAAGGTAACACTGGACATGGCTCAACCGAGAGAACAAGCTGGATTCAGGTGTGGCTACAGCACAATAGATCATATCCACGTACTGAGAGAACTAATTGAAAGAGCGAGGGAATATGAACTTCCATTGTGCATGGCTTTTATCGATTACGAAAAAGCCTTTGATTCGGTGAAACCATCAGCAGTTACAATGGCTCTGAAATCCTGCGGTATTGAAGATGCATACATTAATATTATTAATAACATCTATGAAAATGCAAGTGCAAAGATTCGGCTGTTTGAAAATACAACTCACATAAAAATTGGAAAATGAGTGACACAAGGTGACACCATATCTCCGAATCTCTGTAACGCCACATTGGAAAATGTCTTTCAATCACTGAACTGGGAAAACAAAGGGATAAAGATTAATGGAGATTATCTAATCCACTTTCGTTTTGCTGATGACATAGTCATTTTTGCAACTACCCCATCAGAGCTGCAGAATATTATCCAAGAACTTGCTGACAAGAGTAAAGAAGTGGGATTAAAAATGAACTTTCAGAAGACAGTTTAAGTGATGTTCAATGCTTTTACACGAAATGAAGATTTATCGATTGATGGAGAAAAGCTGGAGATAACAGACACGTACGCTTATCTTGGACAGTAGATATCAAGTGAGGGTCACATTGATGAAGAAATTAATCGGCGTACAAAACTTGCCTGGAGAGCTTTTGGAAGAAACAGCATAATTTTCAAGAGCAATATGCCATTATGTCTTAAAAGAAAAGTGTTTGATCAATGCATCCTTCCAGTGCTGACGTATGGTGCAGAGACGTGGACCTTAACTAAAAGAGACATACAAAGGCTGAAGACAACTAAAAAAAAGCATGGACAGGTGCATGCTTGGTGTAACCAGGAGAGATAAGAAGAGGAACTCGTGGATCCGAAGAATGACAAGAGTGGAAGACGTCATGATCAGAGTTAAATCCCTGAAATGGCAATGGGCTGGGCATACTGCCAGCAGGACAGACCATCGATGGACAGCTGAAATTTTAGATTAGATTCTAAGGGACAGGAAAAGACCCAGAAGAAGACCACATGGGAGATGGATGGATGAAATTCGAAAGTATGCGGGAGTGATATGGAGGAGACTGGAACAAGACAGACCGTTGTGGAGGAAACTTGGGGAGACCTTCGTCCAGCAGTGGATTGATAATGGTTGATGATGATGATATTTTTTGAAAACTGTATCTTTCATTTTTTTTCATTAAACGCAGATTTAAAATTTTGCTTCGATTAATAACTTTTAATTTTAAGTACAAGTCTTTTCTTTCCCTCACCCCAACCCCGTTTTTTTTTCTTTCTTATAATTATTCTTACATGAAGGATTCGAGATTTGGGAAGATTCGAGAACCTTTTAAAATTTGGATTCGAGAAAATTTAGGATTCGTCCCACCGCTACTTTATAGTATATTACATAAAACTCCAAAATATAAAATTTACTCTTGATAGCTACACTGGCGTGCAAAAATTAAGGACGAGACGGTTTTTCGAATGTAACGTCGTGCAGAAGTGCTCCACATCGACTCAAATCATACCATAAGATCCCCAAGATGTAAGAATATGGGACAAGTGAGCAAAACCGTCCAAACAAGCAATTCAAACGATACAAAGGTACTTTATTGAAAAAGTTCGTTTCGAGCACAACTGGACAGAAGACAGAAACGTCCATGTGACAGGCTGCTGCCAAGAAAAATCCAGTCATTAGTAGGGGATATGATCACCCCTGACTGCGTTGCAGGATTTACAACGTCTGTCCATGCTGAGGACGTGGTTGTCAAGGAGCTGTTGAGGCATCGCCGCCCATTCCTCTTGGAGCGCCAATCGCAGCTGCGGAATCGTTGCTGACGGTTGGTGACGTGCTGCCAAGCGTCTCCCGAGGAGGTCCCACACGTGTTCGATTAGATTTAGGTCCGGGGACCTTGCGGGCCAATCCATGCGTTGAATATCTTCACTCTCCAACTGCTCAGCGACAGCCACTGTACGATGAGGTGTAGCGTTGTCGTCCATGAAGAGGAACTCAGGGCACACCTCTAAACAGACGCACGTGAGTCAGGAGAACCTCGGTACAATAGCGGACATCAGTGACTGAACCTCCTTGGAAGATGTGGAGGCCAGTACGGCTACCAAGCATGATACCGCCCCAAACGAGAACTCCGCCACCTCCAAACCGGTCCCTTTAAATGATGTTGGAGGTGTGATTGCGTGTTCCCTGCTCTCTCCAGATGTGTATACGTCCAGAATCGCTCTTCAGACTAAATCGGCTCTCATCCGTAAACAGAACTTGACCCCGTTGCTGATGTGTCCAGTTCTTGTGTTCCTAGCACGACGAAGCCGCCGTCTCCGATGAGCAGGCGTTAATGGCACACACCGTACTGGTCGTCGTGCAAATAGACCACCTTTCTGCAGCCTCCTGGCAACGGTAAAACGCGATAACGGACGTCCAGTTGTATGTTGCGTATGCTTTGCGATTTCTCCCGCTGTCTTCAGTCTGTCTCTTCTCGCCTGTAGGACAATATACCGGTCGTCCGCCGCCGTGGTTGCTCATGGACGACCACCGCTAAACTCTCGGACAACTCTTCCTGTCGTTTGAAATGCTCTCCAAGCTCGTGAAACGATGCTGTGAGCGATCGCGAACTCCTCTGCCAAACTAGTGACACTTCGACCTTCTTCCCAATGACGCGACCTCGGGTAAAGTCATCCAGATGTCGTCTACTGGATTGCCTGTTGGCCATATCACACTGTGGCAGCAACTCGACGTCGTTCAAACCGATGTACACCGTGCATTAGCTTTCACCGAATTGCTGAGCGTACACAGTCCGTGTGCTTTATACCCTTCCGACACCCCCCCCTCTACGTCATGCTGCATATATGCGCATGCCCTACCGTACCGGACCTTAGTCTATCTCCTGAGTGGTCTTTTGGTCCGTTCTGCCTGCTCGTTCCGCTGTTATGCTAATTTCTCCTCTTCGTCCTTAATTTTTGCACACCGGTGCATAATAAGAGCTTTTGTCCTAAGAATTCCACAGATTGGCACGTAGACATCCTACAAACGTCTCTGCAATAGCTCCTTATGGTAACACATTATAAAAGAGCTGGTGAACAAAATGGGGAAGACGATAAGAAATATTCTGTGCCACAACAACCAAAATTTCGTGCTGCGTGCTATCTACAATATTCTAACTCGCTACAGAACTTTAAAATCAGCTCCTCCAACAAAGTATTCCGGCGAATCGCTCCTATTACCGGAAACATTTCATCATACGGATACTGACAAAGTGAAACATAGTTTTTCCGTTC
Source organism: Macrothele yani (assembly GCA_039090855.1). Classification (NCBI taxonomy): domain Eukaryota; kingdom Metazoa; phylum Arthropoda; class Arachnida; order Araneae; family Macrothelidae; genus Macrothele; species Macrothele yani. Next base: position 54,933,643 of record CM077005.1, read on the forward strand.
ATATGCGAAAGGAATTGCCGAATGTTTTCTGAAAATTTAGAATTTTCCGTTAACACATTTTACAAGAAAGATGACACCGAATTTTCGGGTGTAGGTGTAATAAGCACGTCTTTTGAATCCGTTCTGACGCAAAATTAAATTTATCAAAGCTATTCAAAGTCAATGGAACCGGTATGGAAAACAATAGTATCTGACGGAAGAAAGAAGTTTTTCAATTGGGTTTTTAATCCCGCAGATATTGCTGTAAACGGAATCGTGAACTTACGCCCTCTGGTTGCAGAGTTGTGCGTTAAGAAAAATTTGAAATTATATGAGAAACATTTCGCAGCGGAAACGCTCTCCAACAAAGAAAGATTTTTTTCAAATCGGACTCTTTGAAGCAGAGATATGGACAAATATAAGATATACGTCTACGCCCCCTGAGGGGAAAACCATGCATTATTTTAGGAAGAAAGTATTCTTAAAAGCTTTTTTAATGTGAGAGGTATCGGTCCAAGAAAAAAAAAAAAATTCAGTCGAGTTTCAGGAGCTCAGACTTTGCTGCAAATACTTCAGAATCAGAAATTGACACTTATGCCTCCTGGTGGCTAAATCATTCTTTACCAAATATTAGAAAATATATGAGAAACATTTCCCATCAGGAGCTGTATGCGATACAGGAAGAATGTTTGAAATCGGAGTTTTAGAAGCAGAAATATCGGAAGAAACGCAGTTTACCATTGCGCCCCCTGGCGGAAAGTCTATGAGTTACTTGAAAATTTTAAATTTATTTGAAAAACATTTCGTATCGGAAACACTGTCCAACAAAAAAGTATTTTTTCAAATACGACCATTAGAAGCAGAGACATTGACAAAAATAAGATATATATCTACATATATGCAATATTTAAAAAAGAACATGCTCCGAAAAGGCTTAACGACGTTAGTGGCATCGGTCTACGAACGAATTTTGTCAATCGATATTTTGGAAGCTCACATTTTATGGCAAATACATCAGAAGCAAAAAAATATCACTTACGCCCCGTGGTGGCCAAAATATTCTTTACCAAAAATTAAAAATTATATGCAAAAGATTTTCCATCAGAAGCTGTATCCGCTGAAGAAACCATTTCTCAAATCGGAGGGTTAGAAAAGGAGATATCGGGGGAAACGTAATTTACTTCTACGGCCCCTAGCGGAAAATCTATGCGTAACTTGAATAAGTAACTATACCTAAAATACTCTTTTCGACATAAATGGAATCGAAAGACAAAAGAATTTTTTCAACTGGATAGCCAGTGTATGGAATAAAATGTATATTTAATTCGATATCATCTGCATTTACGCCCTCTAGCGGTAAAATTGTACAACGTAAAAAAAAAAACAAAAAAAAAAACGAAATAAATGATCAGCATTCACATATTTCAAGCTTCCTAATGCAAAAAGAAGTTTTCAGATCAGACTAATAGTTACTCAGGTATGGTATCTACAGACGGACGGCCGGACAAACCGACAACATAAGCACGATCTTTTTTACGCTTTCCAACCGCAGGTTGAAGAAGCGTATATGCTCCAGCTTTGTACGTCTGTCCGCACGATAACTCGCATAAAAATGGCTCAATTTCGATGAAATTTTAGTATGGGGTAGGGGACCACCCGGGCACGAATCCTATTGAAAATGGACGAAATGGGATCAAAGGTCAGGGCATAGGAGCGGGATTCATTCCATTGCCCTTATGCGTCATAACTTGCGCAAAAATGATTCGATTTCGACGAAATTTTAGTATTTGGTAGGGGACCATAGAGATGAACCCTGTTGAAAATAGGCGAAATGGGGTCAAAGGTCAATATAAAGGAGCGGGATCCATTCCATTGCCCTTATGCGTCATTACTTGCGTAAAAAGGGCTCGATTTCGATAAAAGTTTAGTGTGGTGGGGGACCACCTAGGGACGAACCCTATTGAAAATGGAAGAAATGGGGTCAAAGATCAATACATAGGAGTTGGATCCATTCCATTGCCTTTATGCGTCATAACTTGCGTAAAAATGGTTCGATTTCGATGAAATTTTAGTATGTGGTAGGGGACAACTGGGGACGAACCGTGTTGAAAATGGGCGTAATGAGGTCAAAGGTCAGGACACAGGAGCGATATTTATTATACAGCTATTATCTTCATAACTTGAGTAATGATTTCTGGTATGTTGGAAAGCGCATCATAATCAATGCATTGTATGATTTTACTAACTTGTTTTACAAAAGACGTGATAAAAAACGGCAACTTACTATCATTATGAGAAACGAATAGTGGAATGGTTTCTGAAAATTCAGAATTTCCCTGGCGTAGGAAAAATCTGTGAAATCCCCCCCCCCCCTTGTCATTTGACGGAAAAGGTTGTATCAGGAATGTGCTCCATTAATCCACGAAGAAAATCACGGAAAGTGGCCTGTGAATTTCAGAATTTTTTTACAGTGAAGAATATACCCCCCTCTCCACCCCGATTTTTCAAAAGCTCAAATATTCAACTAGGTAACACAATTCTATGTTTTTATTTCGCGCTGCACGCAAAGCATATTTCGCCGAGAAAAGAGATTTTTAATACGATATTTCCTTCGTTTGCAAGATTACCAATTATTGCCCATTTAGAACAACTTTAAGGTTCTTATTTTGAAATTTTCTGTCAGAAAAAAAAATACCCTTTGCGGCAGGTATCAATAATTTGCAGTAATTAGTCAAAGACACCAAACAGAAATCATCGCTCTTTCCACGTTAATAAGTGAGTCTCGGAAAAATTATCATCGGCCGCCATCGGGAATCGAACCCAGGGTTTTCCAAGTACGCGCCGGACATGCCACCACTGCACCACAGCTGCCTCAAACTCTCCAGACTCACATGTGAGTCTGGAGAGTTCGAGGTGAGTCTGGAGAGTTCGAGGTGAGTCTGGATAATTCGAGGGGGCTCCATGAAGCAACCTGCCATGTAGTTTGGCAGTTAACGACATGTAAGTTTAGAGAATTCGAGGCCGCTGTGGTGCAGTGGTAGCATGTCCGGCTAGTAACTGGAATACACTGAGTTCGATTCCCGGTGGCGGCCGATGAGAATTTTTCCTAGACTCATTTGTTAACGTGGAAAGAGCAATAATTTCTGTTTGGTGTTCCTGATCCACGTCGAATGTTGGAATTAATTAGTCAAAGACAGATATGTCACATTCAAAAAGCATCATTTTGGGTTCATAAGAGAAGAAGAAAAAAATTGGGTTGGTCATCATGGAAATCTATAAGGGATGTTTTTAATTTGCTAACATTCAATTATCAGGTATTAGCTAAGAAATATAACATAGCAAAACATATTCTACAAGAAAAGTACAGTTGAAAGGCCGTTAATCATAATCGCCTTCGAGAAACAAAGCGAAAAAAAAAACTAATGAAGAACCCAATGCAAAAGGTACTGAATTGTTTCGAAACTGTCCATTTTATGCTACACTTAACGCCAATGTCAAAATTTTCTCATGAGATACGTTTAAATACAATAATTTGTGAAGTAATTATGAAAATTGCTAAACCAATGAAAATATATTAAAAATTAAAAATATATTAAAAATTCAAAAAAAAATAATAAAAATTTATGAAAATTACTGAACCAACGTAAATTCTTTTTATGAAATATATTTTGCTTTTATTGACAGTAAAAGCAAAATATATTTCATAAAAATACTTTACGTTGGTTTAGTATTTATCTTAAAATTCGTACCATCTAAAGACATGGTAAAATCATATATGTAATCGCATTTGTATTTTTTCTGAAACAGATATCGTCCATATTCTACAAGAAAAGAAATTCGATTTCATGTTTAATTTTAATATTTTGCCTTCCAAAAATCTTGTGTGCAAAGTAGAATTGCAGCAATTAGAACAGTTTTGCCGCAGTAGTTCTTCAGGAAATATGAAGAGAAATTATTCTTTTTTTCTGGCTTGATTTCTTTGGTAGTGGAGATCAGAAGATGGTAAACAAAACAAAAAAACTGATAGCTAATCAATAAAGTCTGAAATGCAGCATACGACGGATTGTGTGCCCTTTCTGGCTGCAGTGAGAGAATTAGCAAGAGAGTAAATCCTGAGACAACCGATGTCGTCATAATTAGGCGAAAGGAACTTAAAGCTCATACAACTTTTTGATCACGTAATCCAGAGTAAACAGCCCTGCCTTTGCATAAAGACACGATGCTTTCGTCGAGTCGTGTCATTTCCGTCGTCCACGTGATCAAAGCTGGGTTGGTCATCATGGAAACACGTGACGGAAGTGTGGCTGCGTTGCTGCAGCGTAGACAGCCGTCAGTGGCGGGAAAATTGCACGTGACTATCCCATCCTAAGGACAAAGAGCCTGTCGCGTGTCTCAAGACTCAAACGCGTGTCGGAACACGTGGGTTAGTTCCCTGCACGGCAAAGATATGAGCCCACGGAAAAGGTTGTCGAACGCAGATGTTCGAAAGCGCCGTTCGCATTAGTTTATACGGTCAGGCGAGGCTGAGGTTTTAGAGACAGCAGAAACTCCTTTATACACATGACAGTGTAGAGAATTGCTTTCCATTCACAGTAGTTTCCGTAAAATTTCGCTCGACAGTGTCAGCTGTCGATATTACAAATATTACGTTTTTTTTCTTCTGATGTTTAGAAAGGCTACTGCAATTTTTTTTTATTTTTTTTTTCAGTGTGGAAGGAAGACATAGTTTTTCGAATACTGAGAGATCAAGTTTGAAACTGCCCATTCTGTTACATGCTCATTTTATGAATATTGAACTTTTCTTTCTTTCAGAAGGAAAATTGATATAAGATGTGTAAATATCTAAATGAGTAGCTTATGTTTTTCTGTTGAATGCTAAGCAGTGACAACAGGACCGTAGCAAGCTTTTCTAATCTAGGAGAGCGAGACATGAAATTACGCTCTTTCGAGTTCAAAATTACGCCCTTTCGAGTTCCATTCAAATAATACGTAGTTTTTACTTTCTCACACATCGCCGTTATAGGGAAGTATTATGATCGTTCAAAAATCGCATTTCAGGTTTTTGACATAATTTTATTCAAAATGTAAAAACCAAGTAAATACCCAAGAACCACAGGTTTTAAATACCACGTAAAGCGTAAACGTTATGTGAACGCCGACAAAACAACAGAAATGCAGAACGAAAAACATAACTAATGAGTATCGGATAGTGAACACAGCAGCAGGAAGAAGTTTTAGGAGTAGGGCTTGGAAAAATTCAGTTCAAGGTTAAACGCTCAGTCGGCTCAGAGGACTTTCTGCGATAGAGTAGAGATGCTTATAATTAGTTCCCTATCCCAACAACTTGTTCGGAAAGGTCATTGAGGTTAGACGTATCAGTGTATTGTTTCCTGTCTCCATTAACTGTTTTGGAGAATTCCCTTCATCGATATAAGGTGTACAGACCTCACAGTGTACGTTACTCTGTACCCTTGCTAATTGCATGGAATACTGTATGAGACTACCCTAAGTCCTTAAAAAGATTATACTGAAGGATGTAACTTTCTTTTTTAATTACAATTTCTATTTTATACATCCCCCAGAGCATGAATTTTTGCCCTTGGAATGACCATTCTGGGAGGGCAACCGCCATCCCGGTAGCTACTGCCCTGAGTGATACACTCAGTGGGGATGGCCCAAGGGAAAGAGCCGACCCTATGGCGTATCACTTGGTCCTTTGTTATAGCTTACTTCTTTATAAAAATATTTGTATATGTTTTTAAATATACGTATTTTCCGAATACTTCGAAATTCAATTTAAATATGGCGGATATATTTTGGATGTTTTCTCCGGGGCATTTTTATTTGCATCTTCAATAATCTGGGCCAACCCCACAAAGAAATCCTAGGTGTGCCACTGATGCTGAGTCAGGGCCGGATTAACACATTAGTTGGCCCCTAGGCTGAGGCGTTTGAGTGGGCCCCAAGGCAAAGACACGTGAGTGGACCCTCAAAAAGAACTTATGATGGGAAATCATTATGAAGTCCGTTAAAACACGAAACTGTAACTACTAAATAATATGCAAAGTTTTCATAAGTCACTGTATTTTTCATTGTTCTCATATTGTTTGCTTGTTTGTTTGGAGGTTTAACGACCACCGTGAGCAACTCAATAGGCTATAAGCAGTCGCCCGTCCCTAATTTAGGGCCACTGGTTCCAGGGAAGGGAGAGAGCCAGTGCCCTAAGACAAACACAACATCCATGGCTCACCGGGATTCGAACCCGGACCCCGTTTGGACGAATGACCAGAGACAATCGCTCAGACCACTGCACCACCGGGGCGGCGTTCTCATATGAACATGAGTTATTCGCCCCGGTTGTACAGTGGTCTAAGCGATGGCTTCTGATCATTCGTCCAAGGGGTCCGGGTTCGAATCCCGGTGAGGCATGGATGTTGTGTTTGTCTTACGGCGCTGGCTCTCTCCCTTCCCTGGCAGGGCCGGATTAGGGGTTGGGGAGTTATAGCTTTGGGGCCCATCATGACCAAGGGTCCAGGAGGCATGCCTAGTCAAATAATAAATAGATAGGGATAGAGAGATTTATAAAACAGTTTTACTTTTGCCTCGTATGATGTCCACTTGGCCAGAAACAAAGGCTGGACGAGGGACAGATCCCAAGGCAGTGACTAAGGGTAAAGGTTACTCAGGTTGTTGTTTTTTGGTTAAGTACAGCGGAATCGGCGATACAGTTTCAACTTTTTCACTAACATCCACCTACACCTCCCAGTTTTCACTTAAAACCGATAGTGGTAGAAGTCCCCAGTGGCTTCACATTGCATTTAACGAAACCGATGAACTAAGAAAGGTATGCAATGAAAAATCATTAGAAAATCTAGGAATCTTAAGCTTTTAACTTATATTATTATGAGAACAATGAAAAATACAGTGACTTATTATGCCGACTCTGTAGATAATTTATTTGTTTGAAGAGTGCAGTACATATTAATTATCACAAGCATATTGCAACAGTTTCGTGTTTTTACGATCTTCATAATAACGATTCTCCGTCATAAGTTCTTTGTCCACTCAGATGTTAGCCTTGGGGCCCACACAAATGTCTTAGCCTAGGGGTCCACTAAGGCTTTATTCCGGCCCTGTCACCTGGAACCAGTGGCCGGGCCATTAGTTATAGCCCATTGAGTTTCTGAACCAGTGGCCCTAAATTAGGGCCACTGTTTATAGCTCATAGAGTTACTCACGGTGGTCCTTAAAATTCCAATCAAAAATACAAAAAAAAAAAAAAAAAAAAAAAAACCATGAGTTAAAAGCTTCAGATTCTTAGATTTTGTCTTGAATTTTCTAACGATTTAGCACGGTATACTTTTCACCGTGCATCGTTTTTCTCATGCAATGAGGAGCCACAGGGAACTCCGACCTTTAACGGTTCCAAGTGCAAATTGCGAGGTGTGGGTGGATGGTAGTGAAAAAGCTGCGACTGTCTCGCCGACTCCGATGTACACAGCGACATGAAACCTTTACCCTTGATGAGTCATTGCCTTCAAACTCCTGTTTCTGACCAAGTGGAAATCATGCGAGTCAAAACTAAAATTATTTTACAAACCTCTCTCTCTCTACCTATCTATCTAGTCGAAAAAGTATAACTATACTAATAATCCGAAATTTCTTGGCGTAGAATAGAAATAAAACTTTCCAAGCTTTCGCACATCAACCAGATGGCTTTTTCAAGGAAGGTAGACAGCTAACTGCACAGTAGAACGTTTCAATAATTTGAGTATAATTGGTGCACAGTTCCTACTTATCTATCTAGTGCTTGCCCAGGCAGGCTCCTGGGACCTTGGTCATGGTGGGCCCCAATGCTATATAGCCCCTATAGAACCCACCTTAATCCTGCCCTGTGCTAAGTGAAGAAGATATGCAATACCTGTTCAAGCTCCAGTACTGTAGTCGTAAAATTAGCAGAAGGTATACTATGGACAATTCCTAAAAAATCAGAGGTTATACTACATGGATTAAAAAAAAGGTCCGGTACCCTCGTAGGGGTACCTTGCCTTTTAAACAATTATGACTATGAGCTCACTTACCGATATGAATAAAGTATCTTCTCCTCTCTCCTGTCAATGATGACATGTTGAAGAGCATGCACAAGATTATTATAATTTTTATTGAAATATATCCCATAAAGCCTGAGGTGCAGTGGTCTAAGCGATGGCCTCTGATCATTCATCTGAAAGGGGTCCGGGTTCGAATTCCGGTGAGGCACGGATGTTGTGTTTGTCTTACAGCATTGGTTCTATCCCGTCCTTGGAACTAGTGAACCTAAATTAGGGATGGGCGACTGCTTATAGTCCATTGAGTTGCTCTCTGTGGTCGTTAAACCTCCAATCAAAAAAAGAAAAAAAAAAAGAAAAGCGTGATGAGACTGTCCTTCTCTAGAAAAAACTCTTGATCTATCAGTTGCTGAACGATGATTCATCAACTAAGATCTTACATATTTTTTTGGATTAAATCGTTCAATCGGCAGTCCATTTGAATTTATGAGCATCAGGTTACATACATTGGAGATTAACAAAGATGCTCTGAGATCGGTTATAATGTTGTTCATTAAACTGAATCCTCGTTCGCATTCAGCTGTTAAACAAGGCAGTTGAAATCGTTCTTAAGAGGGATTTTAAGTTTTCTGGTACAACTTGAACGTTTTCAGTATATTCTCCCAGTCTCTGAATAGCTTGCATTTCATCAACATTGAAACGTCTACAGATTCACCTTTTTCTAGTTCTCCATAGCGCACGTCGTCTGTTTTAATATTTATTAGCTCTAATGAAGAAATATCTTTAAGTTGTACATTTTCACTGTTTGAATCTGAACACAGTCTTGATTTTATCCTGTCAACCGTACTAGTAGGGTTTGGTACAATTTTGTTGTTAGGAATCAGTGAGATATTTTTAAATAATAATTTCTCGTTTGCTGCTAATGCTAAATAAGTTTTTCCCCCAGTATTTTCTCGGAAGCTCTCTATAATTCTTTTGGTTCTTTTTATTAGATGTTCAGCTCTTGGCAGCGATGTTGTTTGAGATTGAAGTTCTGTTGATAATATGGACATTGAAGGTATACGCTGTTCTGTCAAAAAAAGCAGAGGGCATACGGCGTATACCCCCAACTACAGCCCTGTCAAGCTCCCAATGTAGCTCGTTAGGAAAAACTACATACAACATGGGCGTACACTTGTCCCTAAAGTTGGGGGAAATGAAGATGGTTGTTGTGATTGATGATTAAACAAAATATTTTAAGTAATCTCTAAATACACCGAAGAGCCAAAACATTACGACCACCTGCCTAATATGATATTGGTCATCCACATGCCTCCGAAACAGCTCTTACCCGGCAAGGCGTAGACACTACAAGATTTTTAAAGGTGTTTTGTGGTATCTGGGTACCAACACGTTACAAGCAGATTCTTTACCTCTTGAGGGTCACGTGGTTGAGCCGCCGTAGATCGGATTTGCTATTCCACCACAAACCACAGATGCTCGATTCATGTCTGGGGTATTTGGAGGCCAGAGCAACACTCGCAAGTCTTCTTGATGTTCCACTAACCATTATCGAACAATCTGAACAAAGTGACATGGCACATTGTTCTTCTGAGAGAAAGCACAATCATGAGAATACCGTTGCCATGAAAGGATGTACATGGTCTGCAATGATGTTTAGGTAGGAGGTAGACGTCATAGTTTTCTGCAGATCAGGGACGGCGCCACGGGGGGAAGGGATGGTTGTGAGCCATCCGTCAGCCCCCTTCCCCATATTTTTTGGAAAAATGAAGAAAATGTAGTACACTTTACTATCGAAGCTGCATGTTCTTCTGCGGTAATGGGAGATGGGTAGCATTATGCAATTATGTTCCTCCAGCCACGAGCCATGACTCATACGGGAAACCTTACTTGCATGTTGGGCTTCCGCTTTGGTGCCCAAGATGTCAAAGACCGGCCGGAAGTTCAAAGAACATCGTCAATCCAATGCCGCGGCTCATGCCAGTGAGTTAAAAAGTTGAATATGCATCACTCTGCCAATCCCATCACCGCCCTGGCGGCCTCGCAGTCTATGACAAGTAATGGGCGTTATCACGATCATCGAAAACAGCAGACAGTGATCGGCGTCAGTCACCACCAGACAGTGAGCGAAATTTCTCTGGGCTAGTTAGTAGTTACACTCGTTTTCTTTCTCGTTCTGATGGAAAATCTAATGTTTCCTGCTTGATTTATTTTTTAGCACGTATTGTGCGTGATACATGAAAGTGAGGTATTTCTTTCCAAACCAAAGTTTGAAATAACATATCTGCAAAACGATCAATCCATGATTTTTTTGAACAAGTGTTAATCAGAAGAAGAAAAGTAAATTATGCGATAGTGCCTACAAAGCGGATAATGATTATCAGACGGCTTCAACTTCATCAACAGCGTGTGGTGGATCATTAGGAATCAACGAGGATTCTTTAAGTGCTTGTAGTGATTCAATGGAAAATTTTTATGAACGCAATGCTTGTGAAAATTAAACACTGGAAGGAAGGACCACATCTTCGCAAGACAAAAAAATGTTGAACTCTGAGAGCTTGATATAGCAACTTCACTTTCGGATCAACCTAAAAGCCTATGTTAAAACAGTTTCCACAAAAAAAAAAAAAAAAAACACGGTAAAGAACAAAGAAGCTTCCACCAGACATATTAATATAATATGTTTCCATGGCTTGCATATAGTATAAAAGAGATTTCGCCTTTTGTTTTCCGTGTAGAATGTTTTCATTGGAAGACGAAAAACATGAGGTCACCTTCGCTCAGCGAGGTTACAACAATTGGAAAAAAACACTTGAAAAAGATTCGGATTTTAAAAAACACCAAAAAACAGCTTGACCCACAAAACTTACTTGGTGTCGTGTACCTCTTATAAGAACATGAAATCAAGAAGGGCAAATTCATCAGTTGCCACACTTCAAAGTGCTGCATGTACAGCGGAAGTCAAGAAAAAGCTTTGTTTAAAAGGGCAAGCGACGGCGGTTTTTTTTTTAATTATTGAATTTAATAATATATATACAGTCGAATTCTGTTAAGACGAGCTCTTCGGGATCGAACAAATTGCTCGTTATATCCGTTGCTCGTATAATCCGGGAAAGACCCAAAATATCAAGGAAATCATTCAAAAAATAAATTTCGTTATCAAATATAGTACATACAATGTTTAATGTTTGGAAATACATAGTACTTACGTTTAGTTAAAATTACCATACAATTTTTCGGTTAGTTGTGGAATTCTTGAAAAATGCGTACGTACAGTAAGTACTACACACACACAGAACTATACGTACCATTATACATACTGTATTACATACATATGGAAGTACGTACGATGTGATGCAGAATAATTGAAATTCTTGAAAAACGGACATATAAACTACATATGTACTTTATGAAATACAATATGTACTATACAGTATTGTAATTTTTGTACCATACAGTACTATCTGCCCAAAGCACATATCCTTTTTATTTCGTATGGAAAAATTTGGTTAATTTTAGCTGCGTTGTCCTTGACTTCAACCGAAAATCCATCTGATTACGCTTAACAACTGATAATGCACTGAACACACACTCATTACCAGAATTAATTTCATAAAATGTAGTCAAAACATCCAAAGCATCTTGTGCTTGATTGTAAGTCACAACTTCTTGTGTTTCTGTAATGTTTTCGCCTTCACTGTCGGTTTCAGTTTCTTCATTCACCGCAATGACTTCTTGCACAATTTGTTCCTCCGTTAAAATTCCAGTTGTTAGGACCGCAGCGTCAATGTCGATAAAATCATCAAGAGAATTGCAATTGTTAAAGGTGCTTAAATCCCTACCTTTTAACCATTCTGATAAGGGGAGATCATCGTCATCAATCACTTCAGTGGTTTCTACTAAAGTCTCCTTTAGAAGACCAGCCTTCCTATAACAATTTTAATGGTTGTCGGAGTGACACTATCCCAAGCTTCTCTCATAAGACGAACAGCATCCAATACGGAAATCTTAATTCCTAGCTTCTCTATTTTCTGGATTAATTGCACGGTTAGAAATCACCGAAAATGGCACTTAAAGCTCCTAAACCCTTGGTCCATAGGCTGTAGAATTGATGTTGTGTTTGGTGGTAGGAACACAAGTTTGATATTTGTCAAGTTTTCTACTTTGGGATGTGCTGCGCAGTTGTCTATTAACAGCAAAATGTTTCGGTTTTTCTTTCGTAGTTCGCGATCCAATTTATGAAGTTCTCCCGTAAAGATATCTGATGTCATCCACGCCTTTCTCTTTGCTTTATAATCCACCGGGAGATGCTGAACATTATTAAAACATCGAGGCTTTAACAATTAGCCAATCACCAATAATATTCTTTTTTCATTTCCGGCCATGTTCGCACAAATTAGAACGGTTAGCCGATCCTTTGCCAATTTACCTCCAATGCATTTCTCGCCTTTAAAAGTTAAAGTCATGTCAGGGGTTACCTGGTAAGAAATGCCCATTTCATCAGCATTGAATATGTTCTGCTTACTGAATTCAGACATGAAGCTGGCCAAACACTTTTTAGCCATTGACTTACAGATTCCGTATCCACAGACATTGATTTCCCTGACATTTTCTCGTAAACAATATTGTGTCTGTTCTTGAAGCGATCAAGCCACCCATTACTGCATATAAAATTCTCATGACCGAACTGTACTGCAAATTTTTCCGCTTGCACTTTTAAAATCGGTCCATTGATAGGAAAACCAGCATCACGTTGAACTTTAAACCAACAAAGTAAACCTTCATCAATATCATTTTTTTCACACTTTTTCATTTTTTTTTTTTTTTTTGCAATCTGTAAGATTGTTTTCAAATGCTGACAAAACTGCATCTTTGTTCTTCCACAATTTAGATACGGTAGATGAGGAAAGCCCGTACTTTTTGCAAACAGCTGAATTTTTCTTGCAGTTCCTGAATAATATCCATTTTCTCCCTGATGGAGAGAACCTTTCTTTTAACACCAACCATTTTGCTCACAATATCAGTCCTAATAAAAAAAGGGGGAGGGAAAGCATAAGTGATGTCGCAAGAGTAGGGCTGCGTGCGACTTTCTGATTAAAAAAGGTTACGATATGTCCCGTGCGAAGTTGAAATACTGAATGCACTAAGAAAACATGCGTGGGGTTAGACCATTGCAGCCAATGAGAGAAAGCGAATTCCAGGAACCCTCTCGTAAACAGTGGCAAAGGAAAGGGTGGGAAGCTTTCCCCCACAAAATGCCACCCCCACTTACCCTTGGGCTGAAATGCAAGACGTCATAAACCACTCCCCGCTTTTCTCTCGAAGCAGGTGACGCACAAACGGCCACCTTTCAATGCTGCGCTATCTTTACTGGGTGTAAAAAAAAAAAAAAAAAAAAATCTGAAAGTCTTGCAAATTTGCTCGCTATAACAGAGTTGATACTCGTAACAAGCGGGATAATTTAACACTAATTGCATACGAAACCAAACTTCTTCTGGCACTTACTCGCTATAGCCGAGACCTCGTTATACCCGAGCTCGTCTTAACCAAGTTCGACTGTATATATATATGTAGCATATTTCGACACACCCCCAGATTTTGGAGCACTTACCCTAGAGAGCCCCCCCCCCCCCCGTTGAAAAATTTCTGGCGCCGTCCCTGCTGCAGATGAATAAGTGAACCCAGAATTTCCCCAGAAGAACATTGCCCAAAGCATTGCACTTAATCCACACTCTTGTTTTGGTCCCACGGAATATTCTCGTACCAACACTTCCCCAGGTAAACGACGCACACGTACCCTGCAGTTCACATGGTACAACAGGAAACGAGATTCGTTCGAAAAGAGGACTTCTTCTTCATCTTTTTTTTTTTTTATTAGAGGTTTAACGACCACCGTGAGCAACTCAATATGCTATTATTTAGGGCCACTGGTTCCAAGGAAGAAAGAGAGCCAGTGCCGTAAGACAAACACAATATCCATGCCTCACCGGGATTCGAACCCGGACGAATGATCAGCAGCCATCGCTTAGACCACTGCGCAACCGGGGCGGCCCAGACGTCTTCCAATCATTCGAGGTCCAATTTTGACGCTGGTGTGCCTATTGTAGATGCTTTCGACGATGAACCGAAGTTAGCAAGGGCACTATGAGCAACTTAGGGCTATGTAGCCCAATTTTCAGCAGGGTTCGGGGTACTGTGTGTTGTGACGCATTACTCCCGACACCAGTATTCAATTTACCGGCAAGTTGGGCCACAGTATCCATTCTGTTGGCTGGTTCCATACGAGATAGTCTTCGCTCAATTTTCGCATCGATCTGCCGTGATCGGCCCACACCGTACATTTTGTAATTCTCAATCTTTTACATACAATTTTGATTAATAGATGGCGCCAGATGCACATCGCACTGCAGAGACTCTGTGTATGACGTAAGAGCGTCACTTGGAGATTCGCCTCCGTAGAGAGAGGTTGTCATGAGTTTTGTAACGAAGTGCTCATGGTGTCTACATGTTATTTTTTTTTGTAATAAATTGTTGTCTTCTAAAATGTTAATGTGATAAGTCATTTAAGGTGGAGTAGTGAAAACAGGAAATCAAAAATAATACGATCAACCGAACCGTCCCTCCAACTGCCAACCAACACATCGTGCCGGCGGTTCATGGGTTTCCGTCCTCGGACTATCTGGCTATAAACGGAGATGGGACAAAATTCCCTTTGTACGGAAATGGCACGTACAGAAGTGGGAGACAACCAAGTGGATGTTGTCTGTTGGTGCAATTCTCAGGGGAAAACATCACTGTATACTTTCGTATTTGTTGGATAAGCTGCACACTTTAACAATAGAATTTTTCTCTTGGCGTTTTTCATTTCGGCATCAGTGACATTAAGAAACTCTAAAAACACTTTTGATGTCATCCACGCTATAACGAAGTAAATTCCTCCGTCATTTCTGTCCACGCCAGGGTTCGAACCCGGATCCCCTCACTCCGGAATATTTCACTCTACCAATTGAGCTACGCGGACGTTTTATTCTGATTCCTATCTGCCTTTATGTCGTGTGCGTCCTTCTGGCAGGTACGTCATATCTCCTGGTACGTTACATCATCTCCCCCTTATTTTTTTTTTTTTTTTCGAAGTGCTGGAGAAGGGATTCTCTTATTTTTCCTATCTCGCGGTGTGGAAAGAACATCACACCAATGCGAAATTTTGAACGGTCGGGTCATCCGGATAGTTCGGGCGCCATTATAACGAAGTAAATTTCTCCGTCATTTCTGTCCACGCCAGGATTCGAACCCGGGTCCCCTCATTCCGGAATAAGTCACTCTACCAATTGAGCTACGCGGACGTTTGTTCTGACTACTATCTGCCTTTATGTCGTGTGCGTCCTTCTGGCAGGTACGTCACATCTCCTGGTACGTTACAACGCTTTAGTAGAGTTGTTTGTGTACTTGTATGACACAAGTATGCGCGCTTTTGAAACTTTGTTTTTTCGCAAATTTTCCGATAACCAGCGATTCAAACTTTTAACTTTCATCGACATTTACATAAGGGAGAACAGTTAGAAGTTCCTTGCTTTTCTTACTACCGGGACTATCCACGAAATAATAATGTCTTGCCAGGCATCAAGTTGTTTTTTGCCTTTTCTTCTTGTTAGAGGTCTAACGACCATCGTGAGCAACTCAGTGGGCTATAATCAGTCGCCCGTGCCTAATTTAGAGCCACTGGTTCCAGGAAAGGAAGAGAGCTAGTGCCGTAAGACAGACACAACATCCATGCCTCATCGAGATTCGAACCCGTATCCATCTCGGACGAATGGTCAGAAGCCAGCGCTTAGACCACTACGCCACCAGGGTGGCGACATTAAGTTAAACAAGTTAGTACAATTATGCAATGCATTGATTATGATACGCTTTCCAACAAACCAGAAATCATTACTCAAGTTATGAGGATAATAACTGTAGAACAAATCTCGCTCCTGTGTTCTGACCTTTGACACCATTTCGATGATATTCGACAGAACCGGTAAAGTATACTTCCGGAACAACATGATAAAGTTTTGTCCCAATCGAAGCATTTTTACGTAACTTATGACCCATAAGGCGATGGAATGGATCCCGCTCCTATGTCCTGACCTTTAATTCTATTTCGTCCATTTTCAATAGGGTTCGTCCCGAGGTGGTCCCCTATGATATACTAAAATTTTATCGAATTCGAACCATATTTACGCAAGTTATGATGCATAAGGGCTGCGAAATGCATCCCGCTCTTATGTCTTGACCTTTAACCCAACTTCACCCATTTTCAATGGGGTTCGTCCCTAGGTGGTCCCCTACCACATACTAAGATTTCATTGAAATCGAACCATATTTACGCAACTTAGGACGCATAAGGGCAATGGAATGAATCCCGCTCCTATGTCGTAACCTTTGACCCCATTTTGTCCATTTTCAATAGGGTTCGTCCCCGGGTGGTCCCCTACCACATACTAAAATTTCATCGAAATCGAACTATTTCTACGCGAGTTATCATGCGGACAGACGGACTAAGCTGGAGCATATATACGCTTCTTCAGCCTACGGTTGGAAAGCGTAAAAAAGATTCCTATCTGGACAGCATTGAAGATGTCGTTCTTTCGCATGGCCTTCGATCAGCAATTAATCGTGTTTCTATTTTCAGGGATCCACACTTGCTGATTCACCAGATAAAGTCTTGTGAACAAGTCCATGTCGGGTTTTAAAAGTCGATGCAGTTTTCTTTGCTGTTCTTCATAAGATAGCACCATTAACAGGCAGAAAACTAACACGTAATTCTTGAAACCATCTCAGTACGCTGCGTTGAAAGTAGATGATCGAAATTACTAACGAGCAACTATGCACCAATTATGTAGAAAACATTAAAACTATGCTAGTAAGGGATATACAGGTAAACAATAACGTAGGAATGATCACAGTCGAGTCACATTATTGTGGCCACTTCCTACTTTTGACGTCAACAGCGTGTAGCCAATGAAAGAAGGCATGTGCCGCGACCTGTCTTGGAGGGTATATAAGGTGTGCTGAAGGTATTCTGAAAACATATGGGCCGCGGGTGGCCTAGTGGTCAGCGTTCGTGACTGCCATGAAAATGACCTCAGGTTCGATCCTGGGCAGGTATGAACGCTCGATCCACTAAATATCCGCCGTGCGTCGGATGGGCACGTTAAGCTGTCGGACCCCGGGTACTGGCCCCTGGTAATAAATAAGGGCGTCTTCCTCCCCCTTTCTACTTCACTTCCGTGTCACTTTCCTATCGGGCACTCTAGCCCAAATCTCCTAGCTTCCTATTTCTAAGGGTTGTTTAAGACCTGGGGTCAGACACTCCCTTCCTAAAATCCTCTACATATGATCTGATGATCTGAAAACATATCACTTGTTGCTGTCATGGATAAAAGAAGCGATTTATCAGATTTGCAAAAAGGGATGATTATCGACTTTCGGGCCAAGGGTGGCAGTATTTCTAAAACAGCGCAGTTTGTGAACTGTTCGCGTGCTGCTGTTGGTAAAGTGTATCGTGATTGGAGAAATAGCACCACTGCGAAAAAGCAACGGGGAAACTGAGAAGCACCACGTGCCATTGATGGGAGAGGTGAATATTGGCTGCGAAGGTGCGCGAGGGCTGATCGACAAGCTACAGTGGAGCAACTCACTGGCCGAATGAACCAGGGGGCTACCGGAAGTGTGTCTAAAACGACAGTTCGACGAACCCTGCTGCGCATCGGGCTCCGATGCAAACGGATTGTCACTGCACCTATGATAAACAAGGTTCATCCGCAGAAAAGGCTTATATTTGCACGGCAGTATCGGAATTGGACCTCCGCTGATTGGCAAAGGTTTGCCTTCTCCGATGAGTAATGTTTTCTGCTTCATCAAACGGATAGACGTTGGCGTATAAGGCGAGAAACATCGGAGAACAAACACTCTTCAGCCATTGCTGGCAGAACACAAGCCGATGGGGACAACGTTATGGTCTGAGGAATGTTTTCGTGGCATTCCCTGGGTTCACTCATACCTGTGGAAAAAAGGCACTATGGACCGAATTCGTTATGAATCCATCCTTGTCGACCACGTACACCCATACATGCTGATTGTCTTCCCTGGGGTGGATGGGATCTTCCAGTACGACAATGCGACGTGTCACACAGGCAGAAATGTCAGAGAGTGGTTGGAAGAGCACGGTGAAGACTTCAAAGTACTTTCCCGGCACCCTGATTCCCCAGACTTAAACCCAATTGAGCATCTGTGGGACTATCGTGTTGTTCGCTCTATGGATTCTCCACCACGCACCCTCCAGCAGCTGTCAGATGCACTGCAGTCAGCATGGCTCCACATACCTGTGAACACCTTCCAGCACCTTATTGAGTCACTCCCAGCCGGTTTAGATGCTGTCCGCGCTGTTCACGGCGGTTTCTCGGTATATTAGCTGGTGGTCACAATAATGCTATTCCACCGTGTATAAACAATCGTTTCCAATTTTAGTAGAAGTTCAGTCTATACATACATATATTTGAACAATAAATTACGTGGGAGGTAGGCAATGTATATTAGGACAAAGTCCTGTATAATACTGTTACACACGTTGTAGTATATGAGCTCCGAAAAGATAAGTTGACTTCAATGATAATGGAATATTTATATTTGAATTTAAGAATATTTCTACATGTACAGTATATATGCATTAAAATGTTGAAACCTCATATAGGCTATATCCAGTGAGACATAAGAATCAGCAATGAAGCAACACATATTACGCTCACCTTACTCCAGCTTTAGTCCCTCTGGCTTGCAATCAGTCATGCTTCTTGTCCGGTGTCCACTGTTGTACTACATCATTAAAGGTATTCCACGTTCAAAGTTCAACACAAACACGAACATCAGCATAATTCTACAAGAAGGAGGTGATGAGTTAAAATAATTTTGAGACCATTGCCAAGACTAGATTACGTTGACGCAGCCAGAATTTTGGCAGTTGAAACATTTCGCTGTTCTAGGCCAAGCTATTATGAAGCATCAAGATTAAAAGATTTAAAAATTCAACAAGTCCCTCCTCGCTCGTCCGGACATGTTTTAGGCAACACTGTGCACATCTTCAGCGGTCGATTGTTAGAGACATCCATTTGCTTTTATTGTACTGATTACCTCCCTGTCACCAGTCGACTCATCGCTCATTGGTCCTGTATCCGTGCGTAGGTTAATCATGTGATTTACGACTTTTGCTATTGTTGCACCATCTGGTGTTTTTTTTTATGCAATTTCATTATTAATCGTTGTTGGATGAGACAGTTTCAACAAATTTAGTTTTTATGTACTTTTCTTCAGTTTCTTTTTCTTTTGTTATTATGTATCGCCAGGCAAACGGCAATTCAAGTGGTGCTTGTTCATTGCAATTAAATCCTCTGGTTTTTTCTATCACAACGGACTCAGAATACAAAATCTTTTTATGTGTGTTATGCGTAGTATATATTTTCGCATTTTCCCACATGGGGATATAATTATTATTAATGCAATATGTAATAAAAGATGTTCGTTGCTCACCCTTTTTCCAATTTCTCTTGTGTTCTTCCATTCTTGTTTTTAGTCTTCTTTTAGTACTACCTATGTAGATATTATTAATATTACCGGTGTCGTTATTCTTCGTGGGTATACCGTATACACCTGCTCTATGCATAATTGCGTTATTACTGTAATCGGCGGTAAGAAATTTGTTGTTATCGATTACAATATCGGCGAATCTTATATTCACTTTATTACATTCCTTTTTTAAAATGCTGCTTAACTGTGGTATGTAAGGTAAACGTCCGCAAAACTGTGTGGTGTTCTCAACGTTATTTTCACTGTTAGGTCTGTTAACATTGGTTTCATAATTTCTATACATCTTCCAAATGTATCTTTTATCATATCCAAATGCTGTGGCTGTTTCTACGATCCATTTCATTTCTGCCTGTTCTAAACTTCTATTTGACGTATGGGAAACAGCTCTTCTAATAAATGAATGAAATGCAGCTTCTTTATAATGTTTAGGGTGGATTGAATCATTTGGTATAATTACTGGCACGTAAGAGTCTTTCCTGTATACTGAGTAGTTAATACGTCCATGACGTTTACAAAGCAGAATGTCAAAGAAGGGCAATTGTCCATTATTTTCTTTCTCGACAGTAACCTGTATTGTTGGGTAGCATCCGTTATGTTTTTCAATAAACCTCATTAAGCTATCTTCTGAATACTGCCAGATGACAAGAATGTCATCCACATATCGTAGGAATATCATCGGTAAATGTTCTTGTTCTTGTTGAAGTAGTTTGTTTTCAATGTGCTGTATGAAGTACGACTTCTGACAACAGGCCCGAAATTGGGAGCCCATGGGGGATCCAAATTTCTGTCTGTATATTACTTGATTATATCCGAAATAATTGTTTTCTGTTATTAGGTTGAGTGCAGATATAATACTGTTAACCTCCATCTCCGGTACTCCAGCTGCAATCAATTTTTTGTTTACAAGATTAATAGCTTCACGCGTGGGAATATTCGGGTATAATGCAACAACATCTAGGCTCACCATTATACAATCACCAATGTCTATATTTTTAATTCTCTCAATGACTTCTGTAGAGTTATTTACTGTATACACGTGATTTTTAAAGAAGCGGTTAAGATATCTGAACAAAGCTTTATCAAGGTTTATGGTAGGTACAATAGTTTTATTAACAATAATCCGAATAGGGCAATCAGTTTTATGTGTTTTAAACTTTCCATATGTACCTGGTATGGAAGATCCTACTGGAGGATAGGACTTATTTTTGACTTGCAATGGAAGTTTACTATGGTTTTTTAACATTGCTAATTTTCTAATTATTGTATCTGTGGAGTCCTTTCGTATTACTTCGGTGTTTAGTTTTTCAATAGCTTGCAGCATTTCTCATGAAATTCATCTCTATTAACTATTACAAGTTGCTTGGATTTGTCAGCCATAACCATCTGAATGTCATCACGTTTGCTCAACTTAAATAGCTCCTGGCGTTCGTATTTGATACTGTTTCGTTGTTGAGGATGATCTTTTAAAGTGCTAATCGTCCTTGCTAACTTAAACCTCACTGGGCTTTGACGTTCCTTGGGCAAGTTTGAAACAATCTCTTCAAGGTGTGGCAGTAAGACTTCAACTTTTGGGATATCTTGCTGGTACGCATATTTAACCCCTTTATTAAGTCCCTTAATCTGTAGTTCGTTCAATACAACTTGTGATTTATTTAGATATAGATCACCAGAAGTTGGTAAATTCGCATGTCTATATTTGTGCTGTGAGTTTATCAACCTCTTAAGTTTTTGGTCATGTTGTAATTTGTAAGTCTGTTGTAATCTTTCGACAATCATATAGACTTTTTGAAGTTCAAAATCAAACTCCTTTTCATTGTTGCAAAGTCCAACGCTGTCATTATACTGTATTTTTGATATGATTGCTTACTAAAGTAATTAATCCATTTCCTTTTTGATCTGATAAAAGCATTTACCCTTTTTAATTCACGGATTTTCATTATTCTGCCATCTACCTTATTTAAAGGGTTAGTGTCTAGACCTGCGTCAAAATGTCTTAGTCACAACTAGGAGTAATCATAAAAACCTTCAAAAAAGTTAGAATTAAATTAGGCAAAGAACTAGAACATCTGCTTTTCTTGACAGCCCGTAAAAAGAATGATGTGATGCCAAATTTCTTGAGGATTCACACTAACCCTTTAAATCATTAAAGCACTAGGATTATTTGAAGCTGCATGACGATTAAAGCACAAGGATTATTTGAAGCTGCATGACGATTAAAGCACTAGGACTATTTGAAGCTGCATGACGTTTAAAGCACTGGGATTATTTGAAGCTGCATGACGATTAAAGCACTGGGATTATTTGAAGCTGCATGACGATTAAAGCACTGGGATTATTTCAAGCTGTATGACGATTAAGGCACTAGAATTATATAAAGCTGCATGACGATTAGGCATAAAAACCTAAAAACTTTAAAAAAGTTAGAATTAAATTAGCCTAAGAACTAGAACATTTGGAATTATTTGAAGCTGCTTGACGATTGAAGCACTAGGATTATTTGAAACTACTTGATGATTAAAGTAGGATTATTTGAAGCTACATGACGATTAAAGAACTGGGATTATTTGAAGCTGCATGACGATTAAAGCACTAGAATTATTTGAAGCTGCATGACGATTAGAGCGCTGTAACTATTTGAAGCTGAATGACGATTAAAGCACTAGGATTATTTGAAGCTGCATGACGATTAAAGCCCTGAGATTATTTGAAGCTGCATGACTATTAAAGCACTACGATTATTTGAAGCTGCATGACGATTAAAGCACTGGGATTATTTGAAGCTGCATGACGATTTAAGCACTATGATTATTTGAAGCTGCGTGACGATTAAAGCACTAGTATTATTTGAAGCTGCATGACGATTACAGTACTGGGATTATTTGAAACTGCTTGACGATTAAAGCACTAGGATTATTTGAAGCTGCTTGACGATTAAAGCACTAGGATCATTTGAAGCTGCATGACGATTAAAGCACAAGGATTATTTGAAGCTGCATGACGATTAAAACACTAGGATTATTTGAAGCTGTATGACGATTAAAGCGCTGGGATTATTTGAAGCTGCGTGGCGATTAAAACACTAGGACTATTTGAAGCTGCTTGACGATTAAAGCACTAGGATTATTTGAAGCTGCATGACGATTAAAGCACTTGGATTAACTGACGATTAAAGCACTGGGATTATTTGAAGCTGCATGACGATTAAAGCAGTGGGATTATTTGAAGCTGCATGACGATTAAAGCACTGGGAAATATTTGAAGCCGCGTGACGATTAAAGTGTGCGTGGGCGGTTTTTGAGGATTCCTATGGTTCTGTTTCGAAGTTAAATCACCACCATGAGCAATAAGCTGATCATCTGATCATATCAAGAGGATTTTTAGGAAGGGTGTGTGTGACCCCAGGACTTAAACAACTCTAAGAAATAGGAAACTAGGCGATTTGGGCTAGAGCCCCCGATTGGAAAGTGACACGGAAGCGAAGCAGAAAGGGGAGGAAGACGCCCATAGCCGCCCCGGTGGCGCAGTGGTCTAAGGCGCTGGCCAGTGATCATTCGTCCGTAAGGGGTCCGGGTTCGAATCCCGGTCAGGCATGGATGTTGTGTTTGTCTTACGGCACGGGCTCTCTCCCTTCCCTGGAACCAGTGACTCTAAATTAGGGACGGGCGACTGCTTATAGCCCATTGAGTTGCTCACGGTGGTCGTTAAACCTCCAATCAAAAAAAAAAGAAAGAAAAAAAAGACGCCTTTATTTATTACCGGGGGGCCAGTACCCGGGGTCCGACGGCTTAACGTGCCCGTCCGACGCACGACGGATATCTAGTGGATCGAGCGTTCGTACCTGCCGGTGATCGAACCTGAGGCCCTTTCCGTGGCAGTCACGAACGTTGCCCACTAAGCCACCAGCGGTATGAGCAATAAGCAGTAGGCCGTCCCTAACTTATAGCGTCACTGGCTACGGGGAAGGAAGAGAGCCAGTGCCGTAAGACAAACGCGAAACCATTGCCTAATTCGGGACTCGAATTCAAGCCCATTCTGACGAATGGTCAGAACCCAGTGTTTAGTTCACTGCGCCATTCCTACTTCTTGCTTTTACTGCATTCCAATGTGGTTTATCGTATGGATAAGGAATTTCGAATGGAGAAAACTGTTTTGATGTCCATGAATTTTTTGATTTCTGAGGACGTACAAAGAAAAGAATCGTTCAAGCCAGCAGTTCATTGGAAATCGTTTTCATATTTAATTGAGAAACGAATTAGCAAAGATAAAGGGGAGGGGATATTCTAAGTAAAAAAAGCAAGTGGATGGACTTATTAAAATCATTAAACTCAATAAAGAAAATACAAAATGTTGAACAGGATAAGCTGGTGTATTACGGATAGAAAAAATAAATACAAAACATGGCGTAATTACACATGAAATTATGTTTTCGGGATAAAACTCAGCGATTTGGAGTACAGCTGGGAATTGGAATGTTTTTTATATATGACTCTACATATAAAGTTTTTCACTAAAAAATAATGAAATTTTAAGGTATTATTTCTCTTCCCGTCGACTTTCTCTACTAGAGCCAGTGTGCAAAAGGTAGAGATATTCATCTCAAGCGTAGAAATTCGGGAATTTGCTAGTGACATGGCAGGTTTGTAGAACGACTGCCTTTTGGATTGGATAAAGCAGTCTGTCGCAATCCTAATACCTGAAAAATTTTCAGAAAGTTATTTGGTACCACTGCGGTAGCCGAAATGACAACTGGTACGATCTATGTTATGCTTCGTTTACAGATCCTTTGGATTTCCATTCGAAGGTTTTCATATTTCGAGATTTTCTCAGATACTGTTCTTTGGATATTTTCTGTAAGTGGGACGGGTGCATCTATCAATTGTGTCTTCTTCAGTTTATTATTATTATTGTTGTTGTTGTTGTTGTTGTTATTATTATTATCATTATCACTCATCCATCAGTGATACCTACCAAAACGGGGAAATTTATTCTAATGTATTTTTGCAGAGGAAGTTTGTCCGATTGTTATATTATTCAGTTGGATCGGAGGTTTTTTTCGTCATTTTCAGATATTAACTATTGAGCAACTACATAAATACAGATTGCTGCTGATGGTCCATGAACGTATTTTTACAGGAAGATACTCCAACTTAATTGCATTACGGCGTACCATTCACCCCTATGATACTCGTGGTGGGTCGGTTTAATTAATTTTTGTGTGGGCTCGTACAGGTTTAATGTTTAATAATATCAATGTGTTGGGATTGCGTGAGTGGAATGGATCACCGTTGATTATTGGATCAAAGGCACGTTATCCGGTATTTAAGCGAGTGCAAAGGAGTTTTTTGACGGGAAATTGAATATTGGAATTTATTGCTTTAGGATTTGTAAAACTAACGTATTGTAAAATTTCTTTCGTTCTCTTGACTGGACTGGAATATTTTGTTTTTATTTAGAGGGGATCAGGGGCTTGTCAGGCAGTATTTCAGCCTTTTCCCCTGGCCCTTTGCTGTACATTTAATTATTACTAACATAATATTTGACTCATATTGACAATTGGTAATTAGTCTATTTAATCGATATTAATTTTCAATGGAATGAGTTTTGTTGTTGTGCAGAATTTGTATTTATTGTGAAAGTTTTGGTGATTTGTCGTATTTTGTGAGTTTCATTGTTGAATTTGCTTACTTTATTTGTACCATTAGTTTATGATTGTGGCACATATTGTATTGTTACTGAGTATTATATTAATTTTCTATAATATTGTACAGCAGAAATTTTATAAAATAAAAAAAAATGTAACACATATTATTATTACTATTATTATTATCACTCACCCAACAGTGATACCTTTGTGTGTGTTACACACACACACACAGAAATGCGATGCATTACCTAATTACCTATGAAGTATTTCACTCTACTGGCCGTAGGAAGATATGGGTCGCGGTGAATAAGCAAGTAGTAGAGTCATTCGCAAGATCAGGCAGGCGTGTGCGTTTCCACTTCTGATAGCGGTTACGAGATCCTGTGAGTTCTTTCGACTGCGCTTGCGCGTGATGCCGAAGATAATGAATGAGCTCTCAGATAGTTTCTAAGTCACAGATCATGCTTTCTCTGTCACCGTTCCAGCACTTGGTAACATGATGTCTTTTAAGTTGTGAGTCACCTTTTCCCCCTTTGATTTCAGTGTTTTTCTCACGTTTGTTTTACGAGCCAGAAGCTTCATGTGACAAATTATATTACTTTTTTAAAATATCCCACTAATAATAAGTTGTCTGCATGCGAAAACTTATTGTTTAGTGGGATATTTTTATTTATTTCTATCTTTAATTTATGCTAGGAACAACAAGGATGAACGGCAGTGCTTCATCTTTGTCTGACCTTTCGAATGTTAATGTTGTGATGAGTTAAGTGCTTGTGTGGTTGTGTTTTATACTTTTCTAAAAGCGAAGTTTTTGAAAATAAAAAAAACATGGAAATTCTTTTGTATAAAAAATACCAAAAAAAAAAAAAAAGAATTTGACGGAAGAAACATAAAAAATCCTGCAGACGAAAGAAACTCTCAGCTGTAGCGGTTAATAAAAAGTTAATATGGTTGTAAATATAATTTAAATATCCTTTTATTTTCATGCATTACCTCTTACATTCCCTTTTATAGTATTCTGGTAACCATGTCGAAAACGTCACGCTTCGCCACTGTTACGTCTAGAATTTACACAGCCACCCTCGCTTACCGCCAGAAAAAATTGTTAGTTATTTCTAAATAACTAAAATCTATAATTGATGATAGCCTTTTATGTAACGCAGTGAGCCAATTACCAGCTGCACGAAGATCCGGCCTTTAGTCAGCAGAGAGCAAATAGATGCCACAATTCATCAAAAATAAACTAGCTATTTGTTATAAACTCTTAAATAAAAACACTTGAACATTTATTAAACATCTCCACACAAATGTAATAACTCACTACACCAACGCGCACACCCTCCGTATATCACCGACATTGTCGTTGTTCGGTCAGAGATCAAACTGCGTAGAAGACATACTGATATCAGCAGAAAACGGGGATCCAGGCAACGCTCGCTAGAGCAAACAAATAAAACGGTTCGAGCAGTGCCACATGCAATTCTGTTAAATATGCGCTGAATTTTGTTTCTAGTTCAAATGTCGTGGAACTCTGACAGTCATATTTCTTATAATAATTTCTAACAAACACATGAAACAAACGTTGGTAGTTTAAAGAGGTCCGACTGCAGTTTGATTCACTGTGACATGCCTGCACCGCAGGACGCACATGAGATAAAGGCAGATAGCAGTGAGAGCACATGTCCGCGTAGCTCAGTTGGGAGAGCAACTTACTCCGGAGTGAGGGGACCCGAATTTTGATGCCCGGCGCGGACAAACTCGTACGTTATATAACGTGTTATATAAAAGACTTAAATGGGTTGTAGATTTGTACGTTATAACTTTACTTTACTGAAAAATACTCTAGCTCTGCTATAGTAGGATGGGCTTAGTTTTCAGGAGGGGGCAAACAAAAATCGTAAAATACGAATAATTTGTACAAACACCATATGCAACTTTCCACTGTGCCTACTTATGTAACCGTTTTTCCCACACTCTCCGCACACAAATTTAATTCGAAACCAGAAGACTCAAAACCATAAAAGGGATGTTTGACAGATGAAATAAAAAGAGATGGACAAATGAAACTATAGATGTGACCCCATCATTGCATACGTCGCTTCTTGTGACTATCTCAATGGACTCCCTGATCACAGTTCCCTTTATAAGTGGTATCCATTGAGCTGCCACCACCGTGGACCTCCATTTCTCAGAGGCTAATATGAAATATGACATGATGTTATATCTTGCTTTACGTGAGCACCGAACCATGCAATTAGTTAATGTAATTTCACGTGTTTGTAACGCATTATGTTTATGTTTAATACTTGTGCTATTGTTCGATTTTAAACTCCAAACGGATCGCTCTTCTAGTGTAAGTTCGCCGTGATAAAGTCTCTCGTTGAAAGGCGAAGGCTTGACACAATAAAATAAATTCTGTTATACACCGGTTTACGGATTTATATGACTTTTTTGTCTTAATTATTTAGTGGTGTACTTGACAACAGAATTATTGAATATGTGGACAATATTAAATATCTTGGAATTATACTTTAAAATAATTTAAAGTGGAACCTACACATTGATCATCTTGTTGTTAAATTCTCGGAAAATTTAGGTATAATTGGTTCGATAGTCTCAGTTTTGTCACTCAGGGTTCCAAAGTTATTATATTACTCATTGCTACAGTCTCACCTTGACTATTGCATTCTGGCATGGGGGCAGACTACTTTAATGAATATTTCCATACTCCAAATATTACAAATGAAATTTGTTAGACTTTTGGAATTAAAAAATAATTTTAGACCTACAAATGAAGCACAATTCAGTTTTCTACATTTTGCTAGATTATACCCTGGGAAATATGTTTTTTTAACTATTAGCTAGTTATAATTTTAACTTAGGTGAGATAATGTACAAAAGGATTAAAAATAATATAAATAAGGAACTTTTGCTTCTTTCTAAATCTGTGCACAGCTATTTATATGAGGAATCGGGACTTACTGAAACCAGTCTTTTCCAGAACTAATTATATAATGCAAAGTATAAATTACACGAGACCGCATTACTGGAACTCATTACCTCATGAGATTACTGATTTGAACAATTTGAATATTTTAAAGAGGAAATTAAAACTACACCTATTACATAAAAATTAGAAAAGAGGGAGGTTGAAAGGGATGGGGTTAATTTGTTATTTTGTGAAGTTAGGGAAATTGTGTACGGTAAGGTGAACGTTATGGGTGATAGGAGGGGGGGGCAGACCTTTGCATTTACATCTCTTTTCTTTTTCCTTTCCTTAATTACCTTTAAATGTTTACTACCTTACATTTAATAATTTGTGATTGCTGTCCCTACGGTGCTTGACTGGCTGTGTATAGAGGAACCCTGGGGCTACGTTAGGCCTTTGTTTGGCCTTTCCCCCTGTCTTCCCAGTTATTTTATTAATAAATGTAGTAATGTCAATTATTTTAAATGTAATTGTATTAAAACAGATAAAATAAATAAATAAATAAATAATTAAATCTTTTGCATTGTTTCTTAAGATCCATCTTAAGTGAAAATATATTTAAAGAGGAGAAACCAAATTTACACAAGAGCACAAAAAGTCAAAAGGAATGTTAAATTAGAGGTATATGTCGCAGGCAATGACATTCGTCGGGAGGAATAATGTGTCGTTAAGTCAGAAAATATTTAATGAGGAGTAACTAAATTTGCATAAGAACACAGGAACTCAAAAGCAGTGATGTAGTTCTAAACATAAAAGTGCCTCAGCGGTGAACAGATTAATCAAAAACAACCCGGAAAGAAGACTTTCGAAAGGTTTTGAAAGTTTGACTTGTTTTAATCGTTTATAATTTTTAATTAAATTTTATTATACATGATTTTGTTAAATTTTGTTAAAACTGCTGAGTTTAGGCAATTTAAAACAAAAGAATGAATGGCCGCCCCGGTGGCGGAGTGGTCTAAGGCGTTGGCCTCTGATCATTCGTCCGTAAGGGGTCCGGGTTCGAATCCCGGTCAGGCATGGATGTTGTGTTTGTCTTACGGCACTGGCTCTCTCCCTTCCCTGGAACCAGTGACCCTAAATTAGGGACGGGCGACTGCTTATAGCCCATTTGAGTTGCTCACGGTGGTCGTTAAACCTCCAATCCAATCCAAAAAAAAAAGAATGAATGTTACGTGAGTCACATACCGAGAATATAATTAATTAATTTTTTTTTTCCTATAATATAAGAAGAAAGTGCCTTTGTGGTGAACTTCTAAGCGATGGCTTCTGATCATTCGTCCGATTGGGTCCGGGTTCGAATCCCGGTGAGGCATGGATGTTGTGTTTGTCTTACGCCACTGGTACTCTCCTTTCCCAGGAGCCAGTGGCCGTAAATTAGGGACAGGCAACTGCTCATTACCCATCGAGTTGCTCACGGTTGTCGTTAACCCCCCCCCCCAAGGGTATCCTTGTGGAGGGGGGGGGGCGTTTAATGAACACCATAAGTATCCAGTGCCATAGGCAATCACCCGTCACTGATTTGAGGCCACTGGTCCCTAGCAGGGGACAGTCCCGGGCCTGCTTTATCGTGGTCTCGGGGCCGGAACCAGCTCCAGCGGTTAAAGAGAAGCCAACGCCTCTGACCACTTGTCTACTGGAGCTTCCTTCCGCGTTACCCGTAAGGAACCAGGAGCTGTGCTAAGTGACGACTTCATCCCTCTGCAACCATGAAACACTTGTCAGTTATGCTATATATACGATACTTGTTTAATTTTTCTGCGTTGATTTATTTCCCGTTAGTAAAGTTTTAGCATACGGAGAATCTACCCCCTATAACGTTATTTTGAAGACTGCGGTCGTAACAAAGACCACAATCTTTAAAATAACGTAATATTCTCTTAACACAAACTCTTGTGATTCGTGAAACGCCACAGAGCGTGAACCGACTGTAACACGATCATTAGTTTGATATAGGAATATGTTTGCGTACAAAACGCAGCAATTGTCGTTTCTGCCTATATGGCCATCTAAAAATACCTTTGTCCATCTTTAACCATGAAAACTGCTCTAGCGACGCTAAGCCTAGAAAAGATAAGTGCCTTAGCGCCGCTAAGCCGCGCTAAGGCCCTTATATGTACTAGAGGTCTGCACGGGCCAAGGGCTGTCCGTCGCGCGGGCCGGGTCGAGCCTTTGCTCATTTCTAAGTTGGAAAAACGGGCCGGGCCTTCAATATTTAATGTAAAACAGACACGGGCCGAGCACGGTTTTTTTTTTTTTTGTTTTTTTTTCTGTGAACAAAATAATCGCTGTACGATGCCTTTCTCGTTTGGAAAACTCGCAACATACAGCAGCAGGATAAGACTGAATAATTCCCGGTGATGGAAAAAATAGAAGTTTTACGACATCCTCTCCTCCTACAAAACAGTTGGAGCGGGTCAGCTCCCTTAGTTTTTCAATGTGAATGTGGTCCCTTCTCTCACTCTCTCTCTAACTTTCACCCTCTTCTCATGCTTCAGGACAGCCTATTAACTGCAGCATTTCTAGCCTCTCGCAGACGATCTTTTTTATTGCTCTGGTAGGCGGCACTTTGTTCTGTAGATGTGTGAAAAGCTTTTAAGTTGTCTTAAATGGCACGGGAAAAGTGCTGGGAGAAACTTACTTCTGTGTATAAATCTGTGCCGTATTTTCCCCATTTGTGCCCTCAGGCAGCCGTTTTCAAAACTTCTGTGACACTGATTAGCTGGACAGTCTGTCGTTGTTTTCCCTTCGCATATGCTCAGTTCAGTGTTGCTGATAAATACTCTTCCGTACTTATTATGGAGTTTAAGAAAGCGAAAGATTTTCGCAAAAAAAAAAATCGCTTCCGGAGAATATATGCTTGTAGACAATGTAATGGGGAAAAGCGATATTTGGAAATATTTTAAATTACTGTCCCGTTCTGAAACTAGGCGGCCGGTAAACGTTGTGCAGTGCACTAAATGCAAAAACTTTTGAGTTACGATAGCACAAAGTCTGGAACATCGCATCTTAAGCAGCGCAAATGTGTCCCCCTCCCCCCGTCCGCACACACACACAAGAGACATATTGGGTTCCAGCGATATGATATGCCAGTAGAGATAGGTGCAGTTTATAAAGCCATAAAATCTTCTCCCAGTAGAACTATCCGATTCATAATTCTGGATATTTTGTACTTTTCGAATTACACCCCCCCCTCTTTATCCCCAAGGATATTTCCGGGTCCGTCGGTAAGGAATCATAATTTGAAAAAAGCCGCCCCCCCCTCCTCGAACGTCACGTGACTTACACAGAGTCTCAGAAATATTCTGAATTAACGTTTATTGTAATAGAATACGCGTAGCAATTAAGAAAACGAAATCTCTTCAGGAGTCGAATGACCGAGTGCACCAGGTGTCAAATTCGTGTTTTGGTAATTGTTGAAATTTTACGGGCCGGCGCGAGCCTTGGAAACAGGAGAAATATACGGGCCGGGCTGGGTTTTAATTAAAAACAATTGAAACGGGCCGGGTACGGGCCGTTTCAAATTTACCAGGTGTCAAATTCGTGTTTTGGTAATTGTTGAAATTTTACGGGCCGGCGCGGGCCTTGGGAACAGGAGAAATGTACGGGCCGGGCTGGGTTTTAATTAAAAAAATTTGAAACGGGACGGGTACGGGCCGTTTCAAATTTACCAGGTGTCAAATTCGTGTTTTGGTAATTGTTGAAATTTTACGGGCCGGCGCGGGCCTTGGGAACAGGAGAAATGTACGGGCCGGGCTGGGTTTTAATTAAGAAATTTGAAACGGGCCGGGTACGGGCCGTTTCAAATTTACTAGGTGTCAAATTCGTGTTTTGGTAATTGTTGAGGTTTTACGGACCGGCGCAGGCCTTGGAAACAGGAGAAATATACGGGCCGGGCTGGGCTGGGCTTTAATTAAAAAAATTTGAAACGGGCCGGGTACGGGCCGTTTCAAATTTACCAGGTGTCAAATTCGTGTTTTGGTAATTGTTGAGGTTTTACGGACCGGCGCGGGCCTTGGAAACAGGAGAAATGTACGGGCCGGGTTGGGCTTTAATTAAAAAAATTTGAAACGGGCCGGGTACCGGCCGTTTCAAATTCACTAGGTGTCAAATTTGTGCTTTGGTAATTGTTGAGATTTTACGGACCGACGCGGGCCTTGGAAACAGGAGAAATGTACGGGCCGGGCTGGGTTTTAATTAAAAAATTTGAAACGGGCCGGGTACGGGCCGTTTCAAATTTACTAGGTGTCAAATTCGTGTTTTGGTAATTGTTGAGATTTTACGGACCGGCGCGGGCCTTGGGAACAGGAGAAATGTACGGACCGGGCCGGGCTTTAATTAAAAAAATTGAAACGGGCAGGGTACGGGCCGGGCTTTCCAAATTAAGACCCGCGCAGACCTCTACCTTCTGCATCCCTGTTTAAAAGGAAGGTTAAATTAAAAATATACGTCACAAACGATAAACAAAAGATCACAATTTTTAATCATAATTTAGATTATTTTTTCTTTTTTTGAGACCGTGTCTCGAACAATTACATAACATATTTTAAGGTTCTTTTTTTTTTTTTTTAATCTTAAGCTTGTTTTACCAGACGTTTGCCCTTCACTGACCTATACGTTTCAAAAGGAATTCCTTTATCTTCCTTTCCCAGCAATTTAGAAAGTGTTTGAAAGCTGAAATGACTCAGTATGTCTACATTTCTTCTTTTTTTATTTTTTTATTTTTTTGGGGGTTATGGGGAGGAAAGGACTAGCGCCTGTTTCAGAGAGCGACCCACATCTCTTTATACCAGGAATCGAATCTTTTTATCCGAAAACCGAATCTCTTCCTGCATGGTTGCGCCACGCGTCAAAACTTGGGCTGCTGTCTGCTGCCACGTGCCGAGCATCGCCACTCGAACACGCAGGGCAGATCAAACACGTGACTCTAGAGGGTTTGCCCTCTGTTATTTTGGCAGTCACTCTTTTCCCTCTACGGATGAATTGACCAACAGGACTGGTAATGTCAGATGATGGCACGTGGCAGTAGCGGGTGAGGTCGTTTCTGACGTCACACACGGTGACACCCAATAATAAGCGCTCACCAAGTCTTCAGCTCGGTATACATCACTTCAGTTTTGTGGTCTGCAGCATCTGAGAGTGAACGCATATACGTAAATGCAGTGGCTCTTCATAGTTCGTATAGGACGGTTATGAATGGAAAGTTGGGATTATATTCGTTCATTATTGTTCGTTTTCTGATTATACGTTTACGGAGTTATCGTAAATGATTTCCTGGATATATCTCTGAGTATACATACCAAGAACGCTAATGGCAAAGGTAATTATCTTTCATAAAATCAATAGTAACTCTTATGATCTTGCAGATGTTCATTAATACCAGAGCAAGCGCGTAATTTAATCAGTAGTAAAAAAAGCCAGTAGCATAAGCTTATTTAATTGCATTACCAAGTAAACTTAGAAGCAAATAGTTAACAGAAACGGAGGATGTATAACTTAATCTACAGAAAAAAAAAGTGGAGTAGGGATACAGGGCTGGATTAAGGTGCGGGATATAGGGCAACATCCTTGGGGCCCACCATGACCAAGGGCCCAGGAGGCATGCCTAGGCAAATAATTGACAGGTAGCTAAAGAGAGAGAGAGATTTATAAAATAGTTTCACTTTTGTCTCGTATGATTTTCACTTGGTCAGAAACAGAAGCTGGAAGACAAATAATTTCAATGCAGTGACTCACCAAGGGCAAAGGCTTCGTGTAACTGCGTAGAGCGGGGTCGGAGTGACAGTTTCGGCTTTTTCACTACCATCCACTAACACCTCCCAATTTGAACTTGGAACCGTTAACGGTCGAAGTCCCCTGTGGTTTAGAATTGCGTAGCAAAAAAGATACTCTAGGAAAGGCATACAATGCTAAATCATTCGAAAATCCAAGACAGAATTTAGGAATTTTAAGCTTTTAACTCATGTTCTTGTGAGAACAGTGGAAAATATAATGATTCTTTATGAAAACTCTACAGGTAAAATTATTAGTTTAAATAATGCGCTACGTATTAATTATCATCCAATAGTCTTCATAATGATTCTCCGTCATAAGTTCTTTGGGGACCTTATGAAAACAATGAAAAATACAGAGTCTTATTATGAAAACTCCGCAGATAATTTAGTAATTATAGTTTCGTGTTTTAACGGACTTTATAACGATTCCCCGTTATAAGTTCTCTTGAGGCCCACTCAAATATCTTAGCCTTGAGTCCCACTCAAATGTCTGCCCACTGTGGCCTTAATCCGGCCGGGGCGGGGGGGGGGGGTGTCTTGTAAATGCAGCCTGCGTCCATATCGATTTTGTACCATGTGAATTTATTGATAAATCAGCATCAGTTCAGAACCAAAGCAGGTTAACTTAAAGAACGACTTGCAGATGATTTCGATTTTATAGTAAATAAAGTTATTAATAAATCTTAGCGCTTAAAAACAAGGTAAGTAAATATCTAAGGAAAACAAGTACCTCAGTCAGAGCCCATTTTCAAGGGACCCCAGAATTATGCAAGATGCTTGAAGAATTGACAGAATTCTACAGTTTTTTGGGTTTTTTTCCAATACCACAGCAAAAACCATCAGAAACTGCCTTATGGGGGAAAAATTGTATTTCTTTCTGATTTTTTAGGAGTCTGCAAAACGTATAGTCGCCCGCAGTCCATCCTCAAATCTTTCGAAAGCATTACAGATTTTTTTTTTTTTTGTAAACATCTGTAATTGGGGGAAATTTTCATACATTAAGGATTCGTTTGAATCGTGATATTTGGATCATATTACTTTGTCCACTACTTCGATATAATTTCAACAAGCTGAACCGCGGGGTGGACGATTAAAGCAGAACTGAACTGGTATCCATTTTTCAACTACGCATTTTTTTTTTGCTGTTGCTAACACTGATTTGTCCTTTTTTTGTTGCTAACACTGATTTGACCTTTTGTTTTTGTTGCTAACACTGATTTGTCCTTTTTTTGTTGTTGCTAACACTGATTTTTCCATGAATCATGGGATACACATTGCAATATGATGGGGATATTTTTATATCTTCCTAATCAAATTGTGGGAATGTTTTTTCCTGGGTATTTTTATTCGGCCACCCATAGTGAAATCCTAGATGTGCCACTAATATTGGGGCACCAAAATACTGTCCAGCCTCAGGGACCCCCCCCCTCTCCTTAAATGTGCTCTGCTCTCAGTTGATTATGGTTCGGTATCAAATCACTTACTAACAAAGCATTATCTTCAGTTTTGGGGCGGTTAACATCCCCATTAGCATCTAATAATGTAAGGAATCGAGCGGCCCTAATTTGGGGTATAACGAAGTAAATTTCTCCGTCATTTTTGGTCTACGCCGGGATTCGAACCCGAGTCCGCTTATTCCGGAACAAGTCGCTCTACCAACTGAGCTACGCAGACGTTTGTTCTGAATACTATCGGCCTTTATGTCGTGTGCGTCCTGCTGGCAGGTACGTCACACCTCCCCCCCCCCCCGAAAGAGGGCCGGGGGCATGGCCCACGGGTCAGCCGTGACCATGAATCGTTGCAGGCAGCCATCCACTGTAGAACGTGCACTTTGAGAACTCCCAGTCAATCTGGTGTGTGGAATGCAGCATCACACACATTTATTTTTCGAAGCGCTGGAGAAGGGATTCTCTTATTTTTCCTCTCTCGCGGTGTGTAAAGAACATCACACCATTGCGAGATTTTGAACGGTCGGGTCATCCGGATAGTTCGGGCGCCATTATAACGAAGTAAATTTCTCCGTCATTTTTGGTCTACGCCGGGATTCGAACCCGAGTCCGCTTATTCCGGAACAAGTCGCTCTACCAACTGAGCTACGCAGACGTTTGTTCTGAATCCTATCTGCCTTTATGTCGTGTGCGTCCTGCTGGCAGGTACGTCACAGGGGCTTCTGGTTCCAGGGAAGTACACCACTCAAGCCTCATCCGGGACTCGAACCAGCACACAACTCAACCGATTGGCGAGGATCCCGCGCTTATGACCACTCGGCCCCAGGATGAGCGCATCTCATTTAGAGACAGAGTAGATTTATGAATTATCTTTTGAAAAGCACGGCATGTTACATATATCCTCAGCTGGTTTCGATTCAATATGAAGCTAAGTAATGAATTTTCATGCTTAAGAATGAAATATCTTAGTTAAATTTCACTATTGTTCAACTAATATAACTATGAAATGTATCACGATAGACTAAACTGTACAATTTCAAGTCTTATAGCATATACTCTAATTTAACTTTCATTTTCAGTTGTCTTTCTCTATGCGTTTATTGTCTTTTAAAGTTTCAACCTTAACGTTGTCTTTCTCTATGTAAATTTTGAGTTTATTTTCTTTCAGCGTTTCAACTTTAACGTTGTCATTCTCTATGTAAATTTTGAGTTTATCTTCTTTTAGCGTTTCAACCTTAACGTTGTCTTTCTCTCTGTAAATTTTGAGTTTATCTTTTTTTAACGTTACAACCTTCACGTTGCCTTTCTCTATGTAAATTTTCAGTTTATCGTCTTTTAGAGTTTCAACCTTAACGTTATCTTTCTCCAAGTAAATTTTGAGTTTACCTTCTTTTAGCGTTTCAACGTTAACGTTGTCTTTCTCTATGAGAATTCTGAGTTTATCCTCTTTTACAGTTTCAATCTTAACGTTGTCTTTCTCTATGTAAATTCTGAGTTTATCTTCTTTTAGCGTTTCAACCTTAACGTTGCCTTTCTCCAAGTAAATTTTGAGTTTATCTTCTTTCAGCGTTTCAACTTTAACGTTATATTTTCTTACTCACTTAATGTCATCTGGCAATAGTCTTCAGCTCAGGATGCGTGACGTATATGTATGTGAACATGATAAGAACGAGCTATGTAATGGTGGAGCAAACAGCGAAAAGTGTGGTGCGTTAGTGGTAGTCGTGGAGGCCGTACGGAACTGTAAGCTGTATTCTTTCATGCAGATAGCGTTTGTTAATCTGTGGTGTATAAATATATTTCGTGTTAGTCTTTTCAAATACTACTGTGTTCACTAATTCAAGTTAATTCGACTAAGTGGCTATTGTTCTCATGTTCTCATTGGAGGTATGATTTAGTGAAGTGCGGCTGAATAGAAGGCGAACTGTAAGTAAATCTTTCTTGAACTTTATTTGATTAACTTTGTTTCACTTAAGGTGAGTGAATAAGAAGGTCAAACTTTACATAGTGTTCGGTAAGCCACATGTTCACGTTTCAAATAGTAATGAACGCTACAGTCTGATAACGTAACAAAAGTTACAGCAAAATTGGTTTATTCGAAACTGGAGAGAAGGGGAGAATAGTGTAAAGCATCGGTAGAAAACAAATTGGAGAAAACTTGTAAATTGTACAAGGACGAAGTTACTAACTGTAAGACAAAATAATAAATTCTAGTAATCTATGTATTCTCTTAAGAGTGATTTTTTATGGTAATAATGATAAACCTTAGCAGAGTCTATCACTGAACAGCGAAACTAAAAACTTCAGTGCTAGAAAATTTCTCTTAATACTTTTAGCTGATTGATATTGCTGTTTGCGAGAATTATTTTTGTGATTGGATTGACGTTCTGTGAAAGACTGACAACGGCAGAACAAATCAGAACTGAAAAACATTTATCGTGGAGACGCTAGTTCTGACAGCAATGATACGTCTTGATCAATGTAAAGCTTGCCGCACACTACGTCGGAGCGAAAAAGAAGGAAAACAATTAGTAACCATAACTACCAATGGAAGCCGCTCATTATATCGGAAGGGAACGGAACCGAACTTTTGCGTATTTCTCACTGAGAATATTTCTGGCAGAGTGGAATGCGTTCTGAAGTCATGCACATGTTTTAAATCAAGGTCGCCTGCCTCCGTTTATTTTATTGAATCATCAGTCTCAGTTGTTTACTTTATTGCATCACCAGACTCAGTCGTTTACTTTGGTGCATCACCTAGCTCAGCCGTTTACTTTGGCGCATCATTGGACTCGGTTGTTTACTTTGGTGAATCATTAGACTCAGTTGTTCACTTTGTTGCATCGTCTGACACAGTTTTTTTATTGCATCTTCAGACAAAGTTGTTTACTTTGCTGCATCATCCAGCTCTGCATCATCAGGCTCACTCGTTTACTTTATTGCATCAGCAGACTCAGTTGTATTGCCTTATCAGACTCAGTTATTTACTTTATTGTCTCATCAGTGCAGCCATCTTATTTTCGCATCTTCATTGCTTCTGCTTTGAAGTTGTTCATTTTATTATATTATTTCTTCGGAAATGTCTGTTGGCGAGAAGTTAATCAACGCTGTGCGAACAAATCCTATTTTGTACGACAAGTCAAAAACATTACTACCATAGCGTGATGAAAAACAACGTGTGCGAAGAAATACCTGCAAGTTTCGCTGACTCTGTTAGGTAAAACATCACGTTTTTATTATTTTCGCATTAAGTAAAAATATGTGTACTTAAAGAAAAAAATAGGTACACAGGAAAAATAGCTTCTGTTGGTTAGTACTGAAGCTCAGTTGTTCAAGCAAATCGCCTATTTTGCATATTTAGCCACTTTGGGGAATAGAAGCATATTTTCACATTTACCGCGTATTTATACATATGTCCTGAAAATGTTTTAGGAAAGAACTGCTAAGAAACGAAATTATTTTTTTTTTAGGCTAAACTCTTAACAGCATCGTGGTACAATAACGAAAATACTTGTTAAAAAAATTCTCCTCCATAACAGACTGCTGATACTCAAACGAATCCACTTCCAATCAACAGAGAAATGTTTAGCCTACTCTCTACTAAATGTCTGTACCAGCAGCTTTTAACAGCATCGTGGTACAACAGCGAAACCACTTGTTAAAAAATGCTTCCCCATTTCAGAATGGTGATACTCAAACGAATCCACTTCCAATCAACAGAGAAATGTTTAGCTTACTCTCTACTGAACAACTACACGAACAATGTGAGGGCTCCGTTTTTAGGAAGACCACGTTTTCTGAAATCGTAGCTTTCTACTCGTAAAGGTCCGTGCTTGTAAGGGTTAACACGGAACGTTTTCTGAGCATCAAAATCGACGAGACAGACAAATTGTTTATCGAAAACTGGATCGAACTCTTAGCAAGAGCGAAGGCAAATAGTGTATTGCAAGGTTATTGTACTCCAAGAAGACAAGAAACAGTGTATTTAATTCACCGAGCTTTCGCCTATACCAACGGGAGGCTTTGTGAAGGTAAGTTACATTAGACGAATAATAATAACTCGTTTGGAGTTTAAAATTAAAACCCGGAAAACAGAACGAAACTTACCTTAGGCAAAAGCTCGGTGAATTAAAATACTTTTTCTTACTACACCAATTACAGATTTATGTGACTTTTTTTGTTTTATCGGTTATTATGGTGCATTTAGTATCTTTCGGA
This sequence comes from Macrothele yani, assembly GCA_039090855.1. Taxonomy (NCBI): domain Eukaryota; kingdom Metazoa; phylum Arthropoda; class Arachnida; order Araneae; family Macrothelidae; genus Macrothele; species Macrothele yani. The sequence goes on from CM077005.1 coordinate 54,973,365, forward strand.
CATTTTCCTTAAGATCTCTCTCTTACTGTATTCTAAGTGATCTGGCTTCGTGGAACGCAAGAATGGTATCAATAAGTTACCCTGTTGTTAAATGTAAGGAAGCCAGATCACTGCCTCTCCGTGGAACGCAAGAACGGTGTAAATCCGCGTTACTCTTACCTAGAGAGAAGGCAAGCAGTGCGTTAAGTTTACTATACTCTAAGTCACTCTAAGAGTGTACTATTGTGAAATAGGGAAGCCAGATCACTGGCTCTCCGTGGAACGCAAGAACGGTATCAATCCGCGTTACTCTTAGCAAGACAGAAGGCAAGCAGTGCATTGTAAGGTTACTGTACTCTAAGGGTGTGTTATAGGGAAATAGAGATGCCAGATCACTGCCTCTCTGTGGAACACAAGGACGGTATCAATCTGCGTTACATTTCACTCCTGCTGTGTCGTTTCTACCAAGTAATTACTTCCGCACTTTTTTAAAAAGCTCCCACTCGAATTCAGTTATTTTAGGAAATGACTCCAGAGTTAAATCCTTCACTACAAATAGATCTAACTACATAGGGAACATGGATTTCTGCTGCAGTTTATTATGCTTCGCACATGGAATGTATTTCAGATATCGTGAGTGCCCTTTCGGATGAGGATTTCTATATGATGGTTACAGCCCAACAACTCTTAAGAAAATCAGCTATCATCAGTGAGCTGGCATTTATTAATGCTTACTTTTCCTAACTTCCAGCAGCTATATCTGCTCTTTAAAAAAAACGGACGGAACTTTAATATACTATTTCAAAAAGTGACAGAAGACATCAAGAAAGACGGAAAATATACCTAGCCTATAACGACAAGCTTTACAAAAAAAAAAAAAAAAATGTATTCCAAGATGCCATCTAGTAATTCTGGTTTAGAAATACTGTATATATATGTATACACTATCTACCAAGAAGTAATTGGACACCTGTGATAGCAAAGGAAAACGAAGTTTATTCACCTTCAATAGTTGGTGGAGCCTCCACGAGCGGCGATTACAGCTGCGACCCTCCGGGACATACTCTCAACCAGGCGTTGTACGACGGCTAGCGGTATTTTCTTCCACTCGGCTTGGAGAAGACAGGTCAGTTCCTTGACCGATTTCGGAATAAAACAATAGAGATTTCCTATCTGAGGTTGAGAGACCCGAACCCACTGCGCTCTGCGCCTTTTGTCAGGTGAAAAAGAAGAAGATAAGATATTTGGAAACAGATTTCCCTGATAGAACAGCTTGAAAGAATGAAAGAAAAGTATAGAAATATTAGAGCAAAAGGAGTATACGGTTTCCTGTTAAGTATTGAAGTTGTAAGCTACCCTACATACTTACCTGCAACACATCAATCAAAGCAAGTCATCCCGCAGTCAACGCCAGGCCGCAGGAAATCGGGGAAAGGACAGGGAAAAGGGGTGCCTAAAAAAAGAAAAGAACCACACAAGAAAAATCCGACAGATAAACACCCAGTTTTCTCACAAAACCATGTGTTGCAAGGCACCTTAAACCACACAGTTGTCGTTTGCTCAGTTCCCGTGTAGGAGTCGGCTTTTCACCTCGCTTCTCATGGGCTTCTCAGAGAATTTTTTTTTTTCCACTGGCTGGAGGGGAGTTTGGTACTTCTTTTTTTTTTAAACCATAGTACCTTGTTTCTGGGCCAGTCTCATATATGTGGACTGTAATATTCCTTTTTGCAAAAACAAGTTCGGTCCCTAAAAGAGACTTTTTTTTTTTTTTTCAAAATTTCTTCACATGTGTGAAGTATTTCTATTTGCAAAACAGAGTACGGCCCTTAAAAGAGCCGTTTTTTTTTAACAAAAATTATTTTTATGTGAAGAATAAATACCCTCTGAACACTAGTCCCAATTATTGTTATTTTTCTTTTTTTTTTTTTGCTAGGGTAGCTGTGAATTGGGTTCATTTCTGGAACTTTATTCAAGATAGCTTTTGGCCTTTTATAACTGTCAGTTTCATTGACAGTATAGTTAATGGCCTCTCTGACTAGAGGATTAGGATGAATCTTAGCTTTTTCATAGTATCTTTTAGCTAAGTCATACATCGTGTAATGGATAGAATTAATATTTAGCATGCTTTGAATAGCATGGTTTGAAGTTCTTCCATCAAGTCCAACCATATAACGTAGGGTTTTATTTTGAAATGAGGTAATCTTATTTTTCTGCTGTTTGTTGCAGTTACCCCAGATAGGACAGGCATAAGTAATAACAGGGCTGATACAGGCTTTCCATATCAAAGTTTTGTTTTTCCTGCTAAGCCTACCGATTTCGGACGGTGGGGGCACCCCTTAAGTCGACGCTCCAACTCGTCCCAGAGGTGCTCGATGGCGTTAAGGTCCGGGCTCTGCGCAGGCCAGTCCATTCAATTAACCCCATTGTCACCATACCAAGCCATGGTGGACCTCGCAACACGACAGGTGGCATTGTCATCCTGAAAGTAACATGGGTCCACCCCGTAAAACTGCCACAACGTAGGAAGCGCATGGTCATCCAAAATGGTGCAGTAGGTCTCCCGCGCCCATGCTAATCTTTACCGCGTAAAGGCAATATAAGGTTCATTGTCTAGATGGTAATCCTCAAAATTATTTCACTGCTTGGAGAAAAAACTGCAGAGAGAAATAATGCAGCCACTAAGTTTTGTGCGAGGGAAGAATATTTTTACTAAGTTACCCTTTCTCTTATCCCTTAAGAATAACAACAGATATATCTTTCGTTTACTCAGAATCTCAGGAAAAAGACTTATCAGTCACACTGAATAGATGTGACAATACTAGTAGTTATATTTATTCGGCGTGACTGTATTACTTACATCTATTCAGTACGACACAAGTAATAATTAAGCGAACATTTGGAATCGTGTGAAATGACAGGGTTGATTAAAACAAACTGCGTATTTTTAGGATGTGAATAACAAACATCTTTTCCTTTATTAAAAAATTGCTCAAATTATGCGACTTAAATAAAAATAATTAGTAATATTTTTTTTGAAATATACTGAACAATAAAATTAGCAAATCTGAATTCACAATGCTTTTAAAATTTTTGAGTCATCTTTCCAACGCATTTTTACTTAATCAGTTAGTTCACAGCTAAGGTACTTTTTTAATTAGAACTACATCACTGGTGGAGAGGGTGGGGATTGCATGAATTCCTTTGTAGTCGGTAGTGAAATGCATTAAAGCCACCCCGGTGGTGCAGTAGTGTAAGCGCTGGCTTATGACCATTCTTCCGAGAGGGGTCCGGGTTCGAATCCCGGTGAAGCATGGATGTCGTGTTTGTCTTACGACACTGGCTCTCTCTCTTCCCTGGAACCAGTGGCCTTAAATTAGGTACGGGCTTTATAGCCCATTGAGTTGCTCACGGTGGTCGTTAAACCTTCAATTAAAAAAAAAAGCATTAAGGATTCGTTCTTTCATTAAATAGAAGTCATCGCTCTTTCCACATTTATAAGTGGGTCACGGAAAAATTTCTCATCGGCCGCCACCGGTAATCGAACCCAGGGTCTTCCAGTTACGCGCCGGATATGCTTCCACTGCACCACAGCGGCCTCGAAGTTCTCCAGACTCACAAACGACAAACTGCCTCTGCACCTGACAAATAGCAACTGCACCACAGCGGCCTCGAAATTCTCCAGACTCACAAACGACAAACCAGTTTGTCGAAATTCCCCAGACCACTGTGGTGCAGTGGAAGCATATCCGGCGCATAACTGGAAGACCCTGGTTTCGATTCCCGGTGGCGGCTGATAACAAATTTTTCCGTGATTCACTTATAAACGTGGAAAGAGCGATGACTTCTATTTGATGTTCATGGTCCACGACAATTGTGTATTTATCGTTCTTTCATTGTTTCGTAAAAAAGTTGCTATCAAGCTTTCCCCACCAAAAATAATGCTCGCCAACCCGCCGCCCATCCTGATTTTAAAGTCTTGTGACGGCCCTGTGTTCAACAGCAGTCAGTTATACCAATATGTTCAGCCCGTAGCTACTCGAGAGTCTTTAAGCTTGATATCATCAACCCCTGTCGTTTCCTTAATCCTTACCATAAATACGCACGTTGATTCATGCCATCTGGCTGGTCGGTGACGTTGCACATCGGTTGCGCGCCATCTGTCGAACGTTTGCAACAGTATTTGTGCTAAGACTGGGAATTCCCCCACCTATCTTTCTTGGTTATACCAAACATACATGTCTCCACATTTTTGTGAGTTGTACGCTCCCTCTCTATGTAGAGTCAACCCTTTACATACCGCCACCGTTGCATTGTGGTGTTATATCAAGGGTGGCGTTACATCCAATTTGCTGATTATTTTTAAGTAACCCAAATTCTGTTAATCGTAATTAGCATTAAATTAAGAACATGCTTATTAGAAAGAAATGCAGCTATTTGTTGTGTACATAGTTGCACACTAGTTAATTCGGAGTGCCCGTTTTGATCTAGATAGCTTCTAGTACGCATTAAATGCGGAAATTTACTTTGCATAGTAGAAAGACAAAATTAACGTTTCAATTAAAAAGCAACTAGCCTGTTGTACCCGTCGTTGACGGGCTAGTGATAGTATAAAGTACAAGCTATATCGACAATTAAATTAAGACTGGTAAATCAAGGTTTATACAACTTTGTAGTACAACTTCCCGGAATAGAATATTAGGATAAAAAAACGTATTTGAATTATTTAGTTGTTGTCACGTCCAATGTAAATAATTCAAAAAGTTTGAAAGCTTTTTGAATTATTTACATTGGGAGATGCGGGTTCGATTTTCGGCTTATGCAATGAAATTGATTTAGATGAAAAGTATCTTATTCTTGTAGGGCCTCGGGATAAACAATATTAACAGTCCTTCCATTCGGAGCAAAGAAGTAAAGATTTTCCCCATTTCCGACTCTGGAACAACCAAGGTACAGTTGACCATGGGAAAAACATGGACTTTGTATCCAGTCCAACAGCTTTTAGAGACTGCCCTTGTGCCTTATTGATGCTCATGGCGGAACTCAAACGAATCGGGAATTGAAGACGTTTAAATTGAAACGGGACATCAGATGGGATGATCAGGATCCTTGGAATGAAAACGTTTTTGCCTGCTGCATAGTGAGTCGATTATGCTGAAGTCATGTGTCTCGTTGCTATAGTGTTTCCTGTGCCCTCGATTGCGCCGTAGAAGTCCATTTGTGTTCCAGTCTTCTTTCTCGCTGCTGGTATGTTTCCTGTGCCCTTGATTGTGCTCTGGAAGTCCTATCTTGTTCCAGCCTTCTTTCTCGTTCTTCTGCTGTTTCTTGTTCTCTTCTCCTTCTTTTATTTTCTCTAACCATTCTTTGTGTTCTTCTTACACATTGTTTCCTTTTGGGAGGTTGAGGCATAGTATGATGATCTCCTGACGTACGACACTTTTGAATTAATAACGGAGATTGAAAAACAACGTTCTATTTTCTTTTTTTTCTCCACCCTCAAGGTCATAATACAATTGGCAAACAACGCTTAACAAAAAACATGTGCCTTTCCGATTTCTTTACATGCAACCTGATCACACCCAACGCGAAGGCGCGAAGATAAGTAGTTCACGATAAATTTGAGCCATTTCTTTTTTAAAATTACGTTAAAACAACGTTCTATTTTCTAGCTCACAACGTCGTCACAGTATGACGACCTTCTGACGTATGACACTTTTGAATTAATAACGCAGATTGAAAAACTACGTTCTATTTCCTTTTTTTTCTTCTCCGCCCTCAAGGTCATAAGACAATCGGCAAACAACGTTTACAAAAAAGGGCGTAATAAATGTATTTACGAATGAAAATAGTCGTAACGGAATTCTAAAAAAGAAACGCCTAAAATTTATGGTGAACTACTTTTCTGCACGCCTTAACGTTCGGTGTGATCAGGTTGATGTTAACAAAGCGGAAAGACACACTCAGATCGGGTAGAAACTCGTAACATTAAATAACTAAAAATCAAATTCAAATATTAAAATAATCGCTTCGATGTGCACCAGAAGATGTCTACAGGTACCTTCATAACAAATTTCGTCGCTCTAGGTCGCCTAATTCTATGTGAAATCCGACCGATAGACACACACACAGTCTGTTTTATATATATAGAGAGAGAGAAGATGAATGAAAAATCATGCCACGTTACTAAAACTTTATCAAGTAAAAATTAATAGCATTACACAACATCTTTAACGTTTCAGATTAATGACTTAGTTGTTTGAATTTCATTGTCCTGAGTGGTGCAATGGTTAGCGTACTCGAGTACAAAATTGGGAGATGCGGGTTCGATTCCCGTTCCAGGACGATTAAATTTTCAAATTTCTGCGGTTATGTTACATGGAAAGAGTAGCTTGATTCATGTCTATATTACACAAAATCGTTTTACGTACCTCAGTTTCTTTTTTAAAAAATCGTGTTTTCATTTGTATTTTTTACATTTCTATGTTTTCATTGCGATATTCGTAAATTTCAGTCTCTGCCGCTCCGGTGGCGCAGTGGTCTAAGCGATGGCTTCTGATAATTCGTCCGAAATGGGTCCGGTTCCGAATCCCGGTGAGGCATGGATGTTGTGTTTGTCTCACGGCCCTGGCTCTCTCCCTTCCCTGGAACCAGTAGCCCTAAATTAGGGACGGACGACTGCTTATAGCCCACTGAGTTGCTCACGGTGGTAGTTAAACCCCTAATAAAAAAAAATCAGTCTTCTGCTTTATATGGCAAGGACTGTTCTTTTCGACTTTTTTTCCCATAACAGCAAACAACATAATAAAAAAAAATGTTTTTCATTTCGATGCTTGTAAAAAATTGCAGTTGCTGGACATGGCCTTGCAATGTGGCAGTAACGGAGGGCTCTGGAATGGGTGACTCGTTCGTAGTTTGGTATAACGGAAACGTTGTCGTAACATTTGTGATGGTTTAAGTTAAAAAAAACTAAGAAATGATTTGCAACGGTAACTATGTTCATAATCGACAGACTGCTGATTTAATTTTTTCGTTATTTATTCTTGACTAAACACACAACTAAAACGCTAATGATGGTTGACGGATATATAATAAACATAGAATGAATGAGTTATTTTTAACAATAATGACACCATGTTTAAAGGTTATTTCATCTGTTTTAAACAGTCTTACCATGATTAATATTCCTTTTAGGAGTTCACGGAAAACACTTTGTATATTCCCTCGAGAATCCTTTTAGATGATGATGATAATACATGTACTCTTTTAGAGCACTTTTGTAAGAACAACAAACGGCGTGTTCACTCACATCGAAAAGACACCATCTCATTATTCTCATCTCTCCTTCATAACAATTGCCCAGGGTCGTGATCCCATAATTCTTTGCAACGCACCTCTGATTGTTCTGTTCTGCATCCTCGCAACTGAAACTCGCAAGCACAAACAAACTTGCAGCAGGTGTCCGATGAAAAATAAAAAGAAACAAGCAAAGAACGCTAACATCCAGCAATTTGACTATACACGTCTGTGTCCATTAGCAGCTCGAAGGTTTCGCTAAAGCACGGTAGCAAGTGGTGAAAGAATCGTGAATAACCAATACGTGAACGTGATGTGTGCAGGGGCGGATTGGCTAACTGGGACACCGGGACATTTCCCAGTGGGCAACTCGAGAAATGGCCCACTTTATCGTATTCTTTTTTCTCTGGATTTTTTGGGACAAACGAATAATTATTTTTGGCACCTATGAATAACAATCGTTAACTTCGTGTGAGCTTATTTCCGTTAGAAAAGATATTTCCCTTTAAAAATGTTTCCATCTATCTGTCTTTCTTCGGCGTGTGCTCTAAAATGGCATAGCAAAATTCTCTGTACTTATGTGAGGAAACTGCTGCCGGACCAAGTACATCGTTATAAATTAAACTAAAACCGACTACAGCTTGACGTAGGTTGTTGGACTTTGGAGCCCAGGAGCATTGGTATGCCCTACTCTCCTTTTGTAATATTGAAGGAGACACTAGTACCACAATTGTAGTGGCCTATCATCCTCACTCCTTATCCACAGACTGACACAGAGCACAAAGTGGTCCTCTGGCAGAGATGCTTCGAAATCCATGTCTTACCCACATTTGTCTTAAAAGAAATAAAGATCTTCCAGTACTGGTTCATGGGTCAAAATGGGTGGCTCATGGGTCAAGATAATGGGTAGATTTAAAAAAGGAGTCTACTCAATGAGGAGTTACCAATACTATAGCGCAGTAGTCGATACGTGACCAAATAAATATAAAAATTAATTCCGTAGGAGAATAGCTATGTGGCAGGCGCACATTTCAACTTTCAGAATAAAAGTTATGATGATTTTGTTGGAAATGGGGTGTTAAAGAAACTTTTTTTTCTTTTTTTTTTTTACGAAACCGAATTTCTCGAATGAAAATAATTATCTGTTACGGCACTCATTTTGAGTGTGCTTTGATGTTACATTCAATCATGGGTGGATTTTTAAAATTCTTTCACTGTTCAGTTTTTGTTAAAGTTTATTCACAACTGCACTCATTTTACGTTGCATAGCAGTTGTCTTTCGTTCAGCATCTAACAGAATTTTTTTTATGAGGGAATTTTTTCACCTGTAGGTACGTGTGTTTTTACAGTGGACCGGAAGACTAAAATTCCCGGTCTGGTTTGGTCGCCCCAATGCGCCCCTGGCTGTGTGATTCGAAATCTTTGTCTACTTCCTTCCACTTGTGCCATTCGGTTCTCTATCACTTCGTCTGTGTTCATTTCGTCCCCGCTCACTTCGTCCAGTTCATTTCGTCCAACGTTCACTTTGTCCATTGTTCACTTCGTCCGCTGTTCCCTTAGTCCAATGTTCACTTCGTCCACTGTTCATTTCGTCCACAGTTCACTTTGTCCACGTTCATTACGTCCTCAGAATGAATGGAATACCTTGGAATTTTTTTTGTTTTCATGGAGTTTTTGTTATAGGCAGAAGAAAAGGTCAGTGGACATTGCTTTCAAGCGATTTTTTTCCTGTCTGAGTTTCTCGATTAAAATATAACGATTTTAAATGTTATTTAAAGTAAAACAAGGAACTTAACTTTGAAGAGTGTGGTGATTTTTGTTTGTTGTTTCGTCGGGTGTCCGTCGTTTGCAGTGCAAGGTAGTATTGCACGTTGCGAAATATTTTTTTAGTAGCTGCCACCAGATCGATTCCTTACCTTATTTATATGAACCGATCACCGTATCTTACTTAGCCGCTCGTTCGGGGCATGGTGAAGGATCTGTGAGTTAGATGATACAGAGCTTCTAAACAATTACAACCTGTATACGGATTTATTTACAATCTTGGTTGGCATAAGAATATTCAAATATTAATACATCTTCATGTTGTGGGCTCCATACTTTTGAGCGGATGAGATTCAGTATCCAACACACAATTCTGGATTTCATTAGCAACACAGTTCTGGATGAGATTAGCAACACGGTTCTGGATGAGATTAGCAACACAGTTCTGGATGAGATTAGCAACACAGTTCTGGATGAGATTAACAACACAGTTCTGGATGAGATTAGCAACACAGTTCTGGATGAGATTAGCAACATAGTTCTGGATCAGATTAACAACACAGTTCTGGATGAGATTATCAACACAGTTCTGGATGAGATTAACAACACATTTCTGGATCAGATTAGGAACACAGTTCTGGATCAGATTAACAACACAGTTCTGGATGAGATTATCAACACAGTTCTGGATGAGATTAACAACACATTTCTGGATCAGATTAGGAACACAGTTCTGGATCAGATTAACAACACAGTTCTGGATGAGATTAGCAACACAGTTCTGGATGAGATTAGCAACACAGTTCTGGATGAGATTAACAACACAGTTCTGGATGAGATTAGCAACACAGTTCTGGATGAGATTAGCAACACAGTTCTGGATGAGATTAGCAACACAGTTCTGGATGAGATTAGCAACACAGTTCTGGATGAGATTAACAACACAGTTCTGGATGAGATTAGCAACACAGTTCTGGATGAGATTAGCAACACAGTTCTGGATGAGATTAACAACACAGTTCTGGATGAGATTAACAACACAGTTCTGGATGAGATTAGCAACACAGTTCTGGATGAGAGGATGAGATACAATGTCAAAGTTCCTGTTGGGATACACAGTCACACAACATTTAGGAAACACAGATGGAGGGTGAACTTTTAATCACGTGAGACCGCGGCCTGAATATTATATCCCTAGATAACCCGCAGGTATTAGAACTTCATTCGTCTAACCAAACCCTCAGGTTGGTTCTGCTACAGTGCTACTCCACCTCACTGGAACAGCATTAGTAACGGCTGGATTCCATATTCCACACCGCTATCACAGAGAAAAAGAAGCGTCTTCCTTGATCACGTTCAGAGACCCAACAGAGAGAAAGTCCGTTGTAACTTTTTCGAGCCTCTTCAACTTTCTGGTACCCGGAGATTGCTCGTCCAATGGCGTGCCAGAATTCTGAGTGGCTGGACCATGTGGCTTCTCTCACTGTCCAGCGCCCAGCTAAACTTTCAGTGACATCCCAGGGTCGCGCCTGTGTCGAGCCCCTCCTCCCCGCAGAATTCACTGAGGAAAGGATTTTTTTTTCTTTTCTTCCACTGGCACAAACAACATGGCCGACCCATCGCCATCCTCCCTCTCGCTGACAAGAAATGGCGTCCCATCTCCCAGCTTGTATTTATTTTTCACCTTTTCGACCCTAAAATCTCCCAATTTTTCTCACGTCATCACAAAGAGCTTTTTAACTCTTTTGTGTGGTACGATGTCAATCACTACAGCATGACTCACGCTATGTTAGGAAAACGACTATAAGGTGGGGTTTTTTAATAACGCTGCTTTTACTTAGGCACTAAATATTTCCATAAGATGCCAAGTTATTAATATTTCTCTTTTACTTACTTAGGCCCTAAATACTAATTACTATGCATCATGCGTAGGCCCTTTTGACAGTTTTTATTCTGCCGATGTCATATTCAAAACGTTTACATATCCACTCAAGTTATAATATTGTGCTTTTACTGAGGCACGAAACAATTCATAATACCTAGGCTTAGGCCGTTTCAACAGTTTTTATTCTACGGATCTCATATTCATAACGTTTACCTATCAACTCAAGGTAATAATATTGCGCTTTTACTTAGGCACTAAATATTATTTCGTATGCCCTAGGCCGTGGCCTTTTTCACAGTTTTTATTTTAATCACGTAGTATTCATAACATTTACATAGCAAATCAATGTAATAATACTGCGCATTTGCTCAGGCACTAAATATTATTTCATGGGCCCTAGGCCTAGGCCTTTTTTCCAATATTTATTCTGATGTCGTATTCATAATGTTTACGTATCAAGTCAAAGTAATAATATTACGCTTTTGCTCAAGCACTAAATATTATTTGGCCTAGGCCTAGGCCTTTTTCACTGTTTTTATTCTAAGTACGTCATATTCGTAACATTTTTCATATCAAATTAAAGTAATAATATTGCGCTTCGCTCAGGCAGTAAATATAATTTAATAGGCCCCAGCCTAGGGATTATGAATTAATGTTTCGAGCCTGAGTAAAAGCACAATATTATTGCCTTTAATGGATACGTAAACGTTTTGAATATGACATCGGCAGAATAAAAACTGTCAAAAGGGCCTACACATGAGGCATAGTAATTAGTATTTAATGCCTAAGTAAAAGAGAAATATTAATAACTTTGCATCGTATGTAAATATTTAGTGCCTAAGTAAAAGTCCAGCGTTATTAAAAAGTCTCACCTTATAGTCGTTTTCCGAACATAGCGTGAGTCATGCTGTAGTGATTGACATCGTACCACACAAAAGAGTTAAAAAGTTCTCAAAGTTAAGTTCCTTGTTTTACTTTCGTTCTATTTTAATCGAGAAACTCAGACAGGAAAAAAAAAAAACTTTTTCTTCTGCCTATAACAAAAACTCCATGAAAACAAAAAAATTTCCACGGTATTCCATTAATTCTGAGGACGAAATGAACGGTGGACGAAATAACAGTGGACGAAGTGAACATTGGACTAAGTGAACAGCGGACGAAGTGAACAGTGGACAAAGTGAACGTTGAACGAAATGAACTGGACGAAGTGAGCGTGGACGAAATGAACTCGGACAAAGTGATCCGTCACCGTGCCATTTGGTGCTCTGTGGCGTAGCATGACACGTAACATTGCATTGTACTCACACTGCGTCGCACCGGTGCAGACATTAGTCGTGAAAAAGTCAGAAAAAGCTGAGACCCACTAATCTCACGTCGACGTTACTGTGCTGCTCTGTGTCATTCAATTGAACATGAATGTCCCCTCGGCCTATCCGCAGCATATTAGGAACGTTATCGACGAAATTTCTCGACCCTAACGAAAAGCCTTACCATGAAGAAAAAAAAAAAAAATATGTACAGTACGTTTGCCCTGTTTAAACTTTGCTTCTCCGGAGTCCAGCTGGCTGATCGCTGCCGAACTTTAATTATTTGAATATCTTTTTACCGAGAAGACAACCAATGGACTACTGATTACTTACATGTATCTTTTCGGGTAAGACTACCGATAGGACTGCCGATCAATTGTATATTTCTTTACGGATAGGACTACAGAATCAAATACTTCGACAGACCATTGAAAATAATCAAACCCCCAAGTATTCCCGTGAATCTCTCCTATTACCAGAAATTTTTCGTCATATACACTGCTGGCCACCCAAAATGCAACACCAAGAAGGAAGCATCCGATTGGCCTGAAATTCGCAGCATCGTCGCCCGCGAGAGGATATGCAAACGATTAGCATTGCAGGACATATACAAATCATGTGCGCCCGGCACGCCACCGTGAAGCACTATAAGAAGGGTGCACAGAAGGCGGGGTGTAAGTAGTGGAAGTGTGTTGTGCTGCCGGACCTGTGCGTGGGAAACTTCCTGATGCCTCGTCGCAGAATACGGCAGTCATTCCAGCACGTTTCGGAGTTCGACAGAGGACGAATAGTGGCTTATCGCGACAGCGGTTTATCGTACCGAGACATCGGCGCCCGTGTGGGACGACATCCAGCCACAGTGAGGCGAGTATGGATTTGGTGGGTGCAGGAGGGACGGACGGACCGACGTGAGCGATTGCCGCAGCCGCGGCACACCACCGAACGAGAGGACCGGCATGTTGTGCGGCGGGCATTGACAGCTCGCACCGCCACATCACGAACGTTAGCGCAGAAATTAGGGTGTGTTGCGTAACAACCTGTGTCAGCACGTACCGTTCGAGGTCGTCTGCAGGAGCGGGGACTTGTCGCACGGCGCCCATTGCTCCGATTACCATTGACGTTACACCATCGGCGAGTGCGGCGATAGTGGGCCGTTGAACGCCGCACCTGGACTACGGAATGGCACGACATTGTCTTCTCCGACGAATCCCGCTTCTGCCTGCAACACCACGATGGTCGGATCCGCATGTGGCGGCACCGCGGCGAGAGACTGTATGACGCCTGCATTATGCATCACCATACCGGTCCGTCGCCTGGCGTTATGGTTTGGGGCGCAATTGGATATGACACCCGCACCCCTCTGGTACGCATCGCCGGTACACTCAACAGCCACCGCTACATATCCGACGTTTTGGAGCCTGTAGTCCTCTCTTACCTGCAGGACCTGCTAGCGGCCACGTTTCCACAGGACAATGCGCGCCCGCACTTGACACGTATCATGCAACAATTCTTCACGGCCCACCAGGTGTCACTGCTGCCGTGGCCCGCCTGTTCTCCCGATATGTCGCCCATCGAACACGTCTGGTCGCTGATCGGCAACCGAGTGGCCCGGCAAGCACCACCCGCGGCTACGCCTGGTGAACTGTGGCAACGTGTGGAAGCATACTGGACCGACATACCCCAAGCCCACATCCAAAGCCTCTTTCGTTCGATGCCGCGGCGTGTAGCGGCCGTTATTGCCAGCCATGGGGGAAACACGAAGTATTGATGTCTGCGTGTTCCGCAAGTCACACGGTCCTGTAAGCTCAATCATTTCATCTTTGTATCTGTTGTTATGTGTCCAGTAAATATGGCTTTGCTATCTCGTGTCCTTCTTGCTGTTGTATTTTGGGTGGCCAGCAATGTAACTTACTTAGATCATCTTTTTTTTTTTTTTTTTAATTTGCTGTTATAAGACTGTTAATGAATTTTAGTTTGTAACCTGACAAGGAATCTCTCTCTCTCTCTCTCTCTCTCTCTCTCTCTCTCTCTCTCTCTCTCTCTCTCTCTCTCTCTCTCTCTCTCTCTCTCACTGTCATCGTTTTAAACTATAATTACAAAAATGGTGTGTTTCTACTACTCTCTTAGAAATGAAATTCGTTCCGAGAACTCCATCCGGTTCCCATAAGTAGAAACACTAAATTTAATAAAGAATTCATTTTATATCACAAAATTTCATTGATGTCGAGAAATTCACATACATTTATCCAAGCACCCGCCATATGCTCTAACCATAAGCGTAACCAAAGGGGGAAGGTTCTCGGCTCCGGACCCCTTTTGAGGGGGATTGAGTACGAATTTGAAGCGATATATACTGTATATGTACGCATATATACACTGCCGGACAATTGCTAAGGACGGATGACAATAGCAACGATAGCAACCATAAAATGGAAGGCAGGAAAATGTGGAAATTAGCATAAGTGCGGGATACAGTAAGACGTGTTGTGCGTATGCAAATTTTGGATTGCCGAACTTGTTCGTGACGTCATAGCGCTGATAAGAGATATAAAGGATTTGACGCGTATTGACCGTTGTTGTTCAAACGCAAAGTTGAAAGGGAAAGAATCAATTGACGAACTTGCAATTTTCAGTATGTCTTCCCGACATCACCTAGATGATTTTACGTGTGGCCGTATTATTGGCAAGACTGAAGAAGGGCGAAAAATAACAGATGTTGCCAGGGAGTTCGACGTCAGCCACAGTGTTGTTTCAAGGCTTTGGAAATCATTTCAAACAAATGGAGAGTGTAGCAAACATCACGGGGGAGGTCGTGTTCGCAGTACGACACCTGCAGAAGATCGGTACATAGCGCTATCAACAAAAAGACACCGGCGCAGCACAGCTAGTGAGGTAGCAAATCAGTTTATGGCTGCTACTGGCCAGCGGATCTCCCGAAAAACTGTCGCCAGACGTTTGCATGAAGGAGGACTAAACGCCCGCCGTCCTGTTGTGTGCATCCCATTGTCCAGACGTCAGCATACCGCCCGTTTGCAATGGTGCCATCAACATCGCAATTGGACTGGTAACGACTGGTCTGCTGTCCTCTTCTCAGATGAGAGTAGATACAGTCTATCGCCTGATTGGCGACGACAACTGATCTGGCGTGATAGTGGTACTGCATATTGTCCAGCAAACATACAGGAAAGGGACCGATATCCGACATGTAGTGTCATGGTATGGGCTGGCATCATGATCAATGGCCGTACGTCCCTCTATGTGCTTCCAACTGGGACTATGACTGGCCAACGATACATTAATGACGTTCTGCTACCTCATGTTCGCATGTTCCGTGGTGCTGTCGGTTATAGATTCATTTTCATGGACGACAACGCAACATGTCATCGAACAGTCGTTGTCCAGGAGCGTCTTGAGAGCGAGGATATTCAACGCCTCGTATGGCCAGCACTTTCTCCAGATCTGAATCCCATTGAAAATGTGTGGGATGCTTTGGGGAGGAGTCTTGCGGGTCGCCAATGCCCTCCAATAAACAAGGACACCCTCATCCGTGCACTGACAGAGGAATGGGATAAATTACCCCAACAGCTGCTTGATAATGTTGTGCAAAGCATGACACGACGTGTGGAATCTTGCATCGCCCTCCATGGTGACCATATCCCGTATTGACATCTTACGCCGGAACGCCTGCGGACGGTAATTGCATTTTTTTCACGTTTACGTATTCTGCACAAAATGGCCTGTTTGTCCCTTGAACACGTTCCAAAGCCTTCTAGATTTCAGAGCACAATAAATTATCTTTCTTGTAATGTCCTTGCATTCTGACATTATTTTATTTCACTTGGCATCCTACCACACTTACTTTTTTATGCGCTATATAGCCGTTTATGATCCGTCCTTAACAATTGTCCAGCAGTGTATATATGTTAAAAAACGTTTTTTCAAAAATTTTAGGCTTATTCCTACTTTGAGTATTTTTTGGGAGGCTTGATTTTTTTTCTTTTTTTTTAATTTGGTGGTTTAACGACTACCGTGACAACTCAATGGGCTACAAGCAGACGCCTGTCCCTAAATTAGGGCCACTGGTTCCAGTTCCAGGGAAGGGAGAGAGCCAGGGCCGTAAGACAAACAGAACATCCATGCCTCACCGAGATTCGAACCTGGACCCCCTTTCGGACAAATGATCAGATGCCATCGCTCAGACCACTGCGCCACCGGGGCAGCATGGGAGGCTTTCACCGATGAACAAAATCCGTGGACTTCCCCTTTAAAAATTTCTGGCTACGCCACTGGTTCCAACTGGTTAAATATTTTGTGGGTGCTAAAGGGTGGGATCAAAGAAAAGTTGGGTGGCCTAAAGCCCACCTCATCCCACTCCATCGTCGCGCCTGATATATTTATATATGACTACCGGCAGGATCATTTGCATATCTCTTTACAGATAGGACTACCGATCGACGCATTATTTTCTTATATAAAGGGTTACCGATTGCTGAAATATATTTTCACATATAGGAATACCGATCATTTGCATATCTCCTTATAGGTAATCCTACCGAACGCTGCCCAACTTTAATCATTTGGCTATCGCAGGTGGCTCATTGTCTCTCGCGATTTGAACGTCTTTACATCAATCCCAACTTGCTGCTACAATTTTCATTTTGAGCAAAGTATTTGGGAAGTTCCCTATAAAATTAGGTCGTCATTAGGCAGATGACGTTGGTCTCTGCTATTGATGGGACTTAAATGTATTCATGTACAATTAATATTTGGGAAGTTCCCTATAAAATTAGGTCGTCATTAGTCAGATGACGTTGGTCTCTGCTATTGGCGGGACTTAAATGTATTCATGTACAGTTAATATTTGGGAAGTTCCCTATAAAATTAGGTCGTCTTTAGTCAGATGACGTTGGTCTCTGCTATTGGCGGGACTTAAATGTATTCATGTACAATTAATATTTGGGAGGTTCCCTATGAAATTACTGAGTTCCCTTATTTGGGAAGTTCCCTATAAAGTTAGGTCGTCATTAGTTAGATGACGTTGGTCTCTGCTATTGGCGGGACTTAAATGTATTCATGTACAGTTAAAATTTGGGAAGTTCCCTATAAAATTAGGTCGTCATTAGTCAGATTTCGTTGGTCTCTGCTATTGGCGGGACTTAAATGTATTCATGTAGAGTTAATATTTGGGAAGTTCCGTATAAAATTACCGTGTTCCCTTATTTGAGAAGTTCCCTATAAAATTAGGTCGTCATTAATCAGATGACGTTGGTCTCTGCTATTGGCGGGACTTAAATGTATTCATGTACAGTTATTCATTTGACCTTTACAGAAAAAAAAGTGGATATGTCGCACAATACACTGGATGTACTTGCAGTAAACATTAACAGAAAAAAAGACCAAGTGTTTTTCATTTACCCAGGTTGTGTCATACATCTGCAGTAAGCAGATCTGTGCTGACACTAGTAAAGACGCGCTGATATATACCCGCTAAACACATTGTTGTTCACGCCTTGTGCACAGTGAAAGTCTTGACTGAACAAGTGTGGGCTGAATCAGCATAAAATTACCTTTCGCCTCTATTTAGTGGATCACACCCGAGTTCATCTTTTCATTAATTCGTTACTCACTTTTTGCTAAAGATTTTTCCTTGATTAATCACTCTTATCTGTGGAAATCTGTCACTAGAAAAATAAAACGTATTGAATAGGACACACGCATAGTGCAGGTAAAGAACTAACCTTCCCGGTGTATATTACTTGTAGACATAATAATATTATTTGTAACTCACTCAAAACGTTCTGCGTGTACATAAGAATTTTATACTTAACTTTCTGTGGATTTTCACAGTCACAAACAAATTCTAATAATGTTGCCCTTGTCACTCTAAGAAGTTTTGTAAATTTTGTTTCTTCCCTTTTTAGTGTTGCCACAGAGAAATGGAGAAACGGAGGAGGGCGAAGATCAATTCGTGCATTGAAGAACTGAATAAACTCGTGCCTGGCTGCAGTGAAAGTCAGGTACGTTGAAAAACGCTACACAAAACAAGAACTATATATTTTACTGTTGTCTTGCTGATTAATGAAATTATTGCAAAAACACTCTGAACAGTACATACACACGTCTTACACCTGCAGAACAAAAAAAAAAAAAAAAGAAAGAAAAGGGCATAGTCAGTGTACTATGACATTTGAACCAGTGCCGTGCGGTAATCTTTACATCTGGGTATGAAGTTAGAATTTTCTGCAGACTTTTAAGTCTCTTTATTTACAGAAATTCTTATGCCGAAACCAAGTTACCCACAATTTGAATTTTCTACAAATATTTGACTCTATTTATTTTGTGCCACATTGCAGAATGTTTTTCAATCATTGAACTAGGAAGGCAAAAGGACAATGATTAATGGAGATAGTTTTACCAACGTTGGTTCTACACGTGGCATAGTCCTTTTAACAAGAACCCCCTTCAGAAGCATAGAGTAAGATCCGGGAGCTTTGCTGAGAAGAGCAAAGAAGTGGAATCGAAGACGAAAACACAGGAAACGAAATTGATTTAACCTTTTTTTTTTTTTTTTTTTTATTAGAACTCATGATTTAGACTCAGGTTGATGGCAAAAATTTACAACATAGGCAACACATATTAAGCGAGTGCTACATCGGACAAGCAAGTCATAGGAATAAATTAATGTCTAAAGTTCATTTGGGAAAAACAACAACTGTCTAATGATTTCAAGAGCAGTTTGACATTATGTCTTGAGAGAAAACTGTTTAATCAAAGCATCCCTCCAGTTCTTATTTACGGATGAGAGACTTAGCCCTTAACTAAAAAAGACAGACAGGAGCTGCGTTGATCTAAAAAAAGTGATGGAGGGATTTACTGTATACTTGGTGTAACCAGGAAATATATGAAAAGGAATCCATGGATCAGGAAAATGACAATAGTGGATAACAACTAGAAAGACAGAGAGGCTGCGGGCAACTCAAAGAAACATGGAGAGACATTTGATTGGTGTAGGTAATATTGCAGGTGAAAAACAGCTAATTTAATGAATAGATAATAATAGAAATACTATATAAAAACAAAACATTTCGTTTATAAAGTTAACAAAACATCCCAATAAAGGATCATTGATTAGCACCGACAATTTTGAATCTTAAGTAAATCGAAAAACAGTGTCTATTAACAACTTCGAACACACCAAAAACACTGAAAAGTGAAAAAAAGAAAAAACAATATTAACACACTGAAAACCAGCAATGGTGTCTGTGGTATTTGCAGACATCAAGCAGCTCAACGTTTTCCCTCAGCCAAACTATGTTTTTTCATATAAGCCTTAATGTCCTCAATACGTTTATAATATACCTCATAATAGGTTTTTAAAAGGTCTGGAACAGGATTTTTCGTTATAATCCAATGTAACACAGCATTTAGCTGAAGAACACCATCAAGTAACCAAGGTCCGTTTTCCTCATAAAGCTCCGGTGTGAGTGGACGAGCCTTTTTATTTGGCGTAAATATGTCTTTCACAATTTCTAGGTCTATAGTTTCATTCCAATCAGGGAAAGTTTTAAGAAGTTCCAGTAGAAGGCGGTCTCGTGATGATTTGCTTCTTTCGCCCTCCCACTCAGGTTCCAGAAGAAAGGAAAGATCTGCATTAGCCATAAATTCCGGTTTAAGGTAACTCTCGGATTTACATCGCTTCAACTGATCATCACTTGAATCTGTATTAGGTCGTTTAAATACCAAAGATGCACTTGCATTTTCTGCAAGACTTAAAGAAACCTCCGAACAGTCCGATGAGGTGACATTTTCTAAAGTCCCAGCATTAACTGCTGACATAGCACTAGAATCCAGAGAATCTGACTTCGAACTAACATTTTTGCTTGACTGGGTAGTCGACTGTTGTATATCACCTGACGTTTCGGACATCTTTCTCTTAAAGGTCTTGTTTGGTTCCTCTAATAGTGTCTCAAGGGTGTCAGACAATGAAGATGCTGTGTCACCAACTTGTGTAGTGCCATGTTTCATATCCATACGGATTTCAGGTTCACCTGATCTTCTTTCGAGGGAAGCAGAGAGACCCTTCCTCGGGCCTGGCCTATGTACAGATGTACACTTAACATGGATATCTCCTCTTTCATGGCAAGCGAAGCAGCAAATGCTTGTATAACATTAAATACAAAATAACTAGAGCCTGATATAATTTCAGCTTCCTTAGGGAAAGTCTGAAGAGATAGTTCATCAGGAAAAACGACTGGAATTGTTCGTTTAGGCCCACTAACATGGCAATAGGTAGATGTCCGAAAAGCATCCTTTACTCTACGTACTGGTCGAACCACCCGATATCTCTGAGAAAAAGTGCCACCAAGGCGGAATCCGGCACCTCAAGTGGAACTGAAAAAGAAGTAACAGTTATCGGTCGTTCACTTGCATAAACTAGATACAATATTTGCTGATTTATGGAAATCCCCTGCTTTACAACTATACTACAATCAGTTTTATTAATCAATAACACAGAAATATCACGATGACTACGCGTGATACCTTCGATAACTTCTTTTGGTACTCGCTCTTCTAAAGCCTTCATGTATACAGGCAATGGTGTCTGTGGTAACGCATGAAAAACAATCGTTCGTTCTAAAAGATCATGAAAATCATGACATACCTTAGCGTCTTCTGAGATCCTAATGCAGAAACGTGTTCTCTGTAGCACAACGTCGTTCACTTGTTCCATCTGGATTCGCTACTTCCACTACAGATGCACAACTAGAAGTTTCCGTCACATCGGTAGAAACACCTGGCGACCTTATCGTCGAAGAAATCCCAATGGCCGCCCCGGTGGCGCAGTGGTCTAAGCGATGGCCTCTGATCATTCGTCCGAACGGGGTCCGGGTTCGAATCCCGGTGAGGCATGGGTGTTGTGTTTGTCTTACGGCACTGGCTCTCTCCCTTCCCTGGAACCAGTGACCCTAAATTAGGGACGGGCGACTGCTTATAGCCCATTGAGTTGCTCACGGTGGTCGTTAAACCTCCAATCAAAAAAAAAAAAAAAAGAAATCCCAACAGCAGACACTCGCAAAGATGAACTCTGTTGACCTCCAGAAACCACTTCGGCAAGACGAAGTCTTATCTCCAGAAGAGCATGGGTCGATTACCATGGCAACCCCTTCGGAGGTCATAATAGGAGCACTTTGTGGATTGAACGAAGCCTTATCAGTAGATACTGCTCCACGTCGATCAACTTCCGTTCGAGGACTACGTACTACATGGGTGGCGGAAACCACCATTTGCAAAACTCGTCAACGACAAACACAGCAACACAAATAAACGCTTCGTAAGACCAAACTATACTACCTAATACTCTGTAACTTCATGAAAAGAATCACGGAACATTCACGAACATGTCACACTACTTCAAACCACTCCACACAGGCTATTACCACAATGACACTCGAAAAAACCGGGAGCTCGGACAACTGCTCTTGTATGTGTTGAGGAGATCTAGCACTCCATGAGTAACCAGGAAAGATAGGGAGAAAAACCCATGGACCAGGAAAATGACAAGAGTGGATAACAACTAAGACAGACTCAGAGGCTGCGGACAACTCAAAGAAGCATGGTGAGATGGTTGCTTAGTGTAATTAGGAAAGATAGGAAGAGGTACCCGTGGATCCGGAAATGACAACAGTGGAAGACGTCATGATCAA
Organism: Macrothele yani; assembly: GCA_039090855.1. NCBI lineage: Eukaryota > Metazoa > Arthropoda > Arachnida > Araneae > Macrothelidae > Macrothele > Macrothele yani. The sequence continues at coordinate 54,995,294 of CM077005.1, forward strand.
AGTAAATGACCTCAAGTGGTAAAATGAGCTGGATATATTGCTGGAAATATTGACCGCAGTAGGATAATTAAAATACTGGACTGGAAACCAAGGGACAGGGGAAAACCCAGGAGAAGACCACGTGGGAGATGGATGCATTGTGACATACTACTGAGGTGAAAACATGTGTCAAGACGACAAATCAGCAGCGAAACATTCTGTCCGCGTAGCTCAGTTGGGAGAGCGACTTACTCCGGAGTGAGGGGACACGGACAAACTTGCCTTTTTACCTCTGTAGTACGTCACAGTATGAAATTCGGCAGCATGCTAGAGTGCTTTAAAAAGAGTTGCTCAAGACAGTGGGTTGTGAAAGAGACTTGGGGCGACTTTTTTTTTTTTTTTTTGGATTGGAGGTTTAACGACCACTGTAGGGGTGAGACATAGGCTTTCGTGCTAAGTCCCGCCTTCTTTCCGATAGGCGTCCGTGAGTTAAGTTAACAACTCCCCCCCCCCACAGCAAATAATCTGAGGTTCTCACTCTCGTAATTTATTAATAATAAATTTATCATCCAGGCCCCTCTTCCTCCGCCTTTTTGTGTAATTATCCGCGAATCAAGGAAGGGAGAGAATGGCTACTGTAAGGCACTTCATCAACTTCAATAAATACTTCGTGAATAATAAAGATAATAAATTTAATGAATCAAAGCACTAGTGAGAGTCTGGTTCCGGTGCCAATGTCCGCGTCGACGAATTTGTGGCATGCGTCGTCCGTCACGAAGTGTTCAATATTAAATTCGTTGCCCTATCGCCACTCTGTAATTCGAAACACTCGGTTTCACGCTAAAAACCAGGAACTGCGTTCCTCGGAGCATAAAATCTCCACAGTCTATCCGTCTTCCAGACACTCGTTGCACTCTTTTACGCTTTCTCCCGAAGCCTCTAGCTTCACGCAAATAACAGGAACTACGTTCCTCGAAGCATAGACGCCGCTCGTCTACCCACCGTTCAAGCGCACCTCGCAATCCTCCTTCTCTCTCCCGAAGCACACGGCTTCACGCAAAAACCAGGAACCGTATTCCTTGGAGTCAAGCTCCCGACGTCTACTCGCCTTCCAAGCGGCTTCGTCAATCTCTCTTCTCTCTCCCGAAGCTATCTCTTATCCCCCTCGCTCTAAAAGACCCTCCTTTCTTTTTTCGGCCCCCCTCTACCACGAGGCGCTGACCTTGTCAGGTCCTGGAGCGAACCTGACCTTTGTCCGCAGGCACCCTTTCTTCGAATCTGCACCCCAGCCGCTCCTGCTTCTGGGGAAATCGCTCTCCCTCGCTTATTGTCTCCGTGCTCGACGACATACCACAAACTCCACCTGACGAGCTTCTGTACGTGGAAACCAGACTCTATACAAACAGAACAAAACATACAACAATACTGACATTCTTTTACACAAAGGACGTATTCAGTCTTCCCAGACCGGCTGGCGCCCTTCTAACCTTGGGCATTGTATATGCACACAGTTAATGAAATAAAGTTATTTCCTTGTTTTTATGCACATAAATTAGTACTAGATCATATCTTAAATGATATGCATATCATTATTAATTTTCGCCCTTACAGGCCTCGGCCCCTGAGACGAAACATGCGGGGTCCTTACTTCGCATGGTGAGTCCTGTTCACTTGAGTTTCTTTATATATATATTGTTTTTCAGTTTATCACCTCACATACAGACACAAACAGGCGAAAATAATAATATCACTTCCCCCGTTCCTTTCTCCTTTTTTTTTTTTTTTTTTTTTGTGTAACAGTACCACCTTCGAGCCTCACTGAGTCTCTACCTGTGTAGCGATACTCTTGTGTTCATCAGGACGCTGATCACCTGCCTCAAAAGATAACCGAGATAAAGCATCAGCGTGGGGGATTAGCTTGCCTGCTATGTGCGTTATTTTGATGTTGAATTGTGAGATGGCCAAACTCCATCTCTGTAGTTTAGAGCTCTGGGATGCTGCGCTAGTCAAATAAACTAGCGGATTGTGATCGGACATTACTTCCACTGGATGCCCGAAAATCCATCCTTCGAACTTCTGGAGTGCCCATACTATGGCGTAGGCCTCCTTGTGACTGGCGGCCCATCTGGCCTGCGTGCCGTTCAACTTCCGGCTGGCGTAAGCTACCGGTCGGATTTCTCCCCCGTTACTTCTCTGCGCTAAACAGCAGGCTACGGCAAATGAACTCGCATCCGTGTACAATAAGAACGGACGGTCAAAGCTTGGCGTCGCTAGTACTGGTGCGGAACATAGACATTCCTTTAGCTTTTTGAAAGCGATGTCCATTTCTGTTGTCCAACTCACTTTCTCCGCGGCTTTCTTTCCCGTTAAATCGGTTAGCGGTTTCGCGATCTCGGCAAACCCCGGTACGTATTCCCGATAATAACTGCAGAGTCCCAGGAAACTACGTACTTCCTTCTTCGTCTTCGGCGGTAACAGGTTCCTGACCGCCTGTAACTTCTCCGGGTCCGGCTGGTGACTCCCAGAACCGACCACGTGCCCTAAGTAATGCACTTTTTCCTTAGCGAAGCAGCACTTCTCTAGGTTCCCCGTAAACCCCGCTTCCACCAAGCTACCGATTACCTTCTCTAAATGTTGCAAGTGCTCCTCCCAATTCTTGGAGAACACTGCAACGTCATCGAGGTAAGCTACTGCATAATCCAAATGAGGGTTTAACACTTTATTCATTATCCTCTGGAATGTTGCAGCGGCCCCCGACAATCCACAAGGCATTACGTTCCACTGGAACAATCCTCGGTGAGTAGCAAACGTAGTGTATTTCTTGCTTCCCGGGTCCATCGGTATTTGATAATACCCCTTCGGCATATCCAAAATTGTGATGTATTTTGCTGCCTCCACCTTGGCTAAAAGATCCGGGATGTGTGACATGGGAAATGCGTCTGCGACGGTGTGCGCGTTGAGCATTCTAAAGTCACAACACAATCTGACTTCCCCTGTACGTTTAGCAATACAAACAATTGGATGACTATACTCTTCCCCCGACTCTTCTATCATCCCTCTGTCACATAACTCCTGAATCTGATCATCCACCGCCCGCTGCATAGATTGTGGCACTTTGTATCTGTGCAGAGTACGTAGCACACTCCCCGGTTTAACCGTTATCTCGTGATTACCTAACGTGGTTCTTCCTACTTCCCCCGAAAAAAATACTTTCGAGCGATCTACCAACTCCTGTAGCTTCCAAAGTTGTTGCTGCGTGATCTCTGGACTTTCTACGTTCAGCTGCTTGGGATCCTTCCTCTCTCCATCTTTCGGCTCCATGGGCACCTCCCGAATCTCTCCTAACTCTCCATCTGATTCAAAAATTACCCCCACCACATTCATCTGGGGTTTAAACTCTCTCAATTTGCCTACGTGAACGTGGCGCCTCTGCCCGTTGCTTACCTCAATCACATAGCTGCTTGCCCCCTCTTTTCTACAATATGCACGGGGCCTGTCCATCTGGCATAAAGTTTGTTCCGGGAATCTGGAATGAGAGCTATAGCCTGATACCCAACCTCGAAGGACTTCTGCCGCAGTCGTCGGTTGTAGTAGGAAGTGTACCGACGCTGCTGCTCCTCCGCCACCTCCTCTACTTGGAGCGCCACCTTTTCCATCCTTTCTTTCATTTCTTGGAGGTACTGCCCTGCCGACACTGAAATACCAATGGGTAGCTTGCACTCTCCGGCCCAGTTATTTTTCAAGATTGCTAGCGGTCCCGTTGGTTCCCGACCGTACAATAATTGGAACGGCGCTATGCCCGTGGTCACGTTGGGCACCTCCCGATACGCCCATAAAAGATAAGGTAGTGCCTTATGCCACTGCCTTGGCTCCTCCCTTATTATGTGGTGTAACATCCCCTTGAGGGTCCTGTTGAAGCGCTCGATCAACCCATTGGAGGAGGGATTTCCTGGTACCGAGAATCTGGGAGTCGAACCCAACCTCTTCAAGATCTCTTGTGTCAGTCCCGACACAAAATTAGTGCCCCTGTCCATCGCCACTACCTCCGGAATGCCCGTGCGCTGGAAGATCTCCAAAAGCGCATCACAAGTGTTCTTCGCGCTCAAGGAGGTCAGACATACGGCCTCCGGCCAACGTGTATGTTGGTCCATCATCACCAAAATCCATCTGTGCCCCTTGCTAGAGGGCGGTTCTATTGGGCCGATCAGATCCACGTTGACGACCTGAAAAGGTAGAGCGGGCCTTCTAACTGCGGTTATAGGTACTCTATCTCCTCTTGTGACAGGACGTCGTAATTGACATCCCTCGCATACGTCACAGTACTGACGCACGTCTCTCTTCACGGTTGGCCAATAGAACGAATATCGAATCCTCTCTAGCGTCTTTTTGTGTCCCAAGTACGCCGAAAATACCGAATCGTGGGCCAGGCTTAGCACTTGTTTTCTCCTAATCTCCGGGACCACAAGTTGATTTGTCAATTGCCCCAACACCCTTTCTCTATGGTAGAGCATCCCTTCTATGTAAACATAACCTCCTTTTTCCTCTTTAGCATATCTACGAGCTTCCGATAAGGTCCTATCTTCCTCCTGTTGGCCTGCGAATACCGCGTGATCGGATCTGCTTACTTGCCGAGAATCTCCAATCTCCTCGCCGGAGCCCGAGCGAGCTATCTCCGTCTGATTACTTTCTCCCCGTGCGCCTGCCTCTTCGTCTCCTGATTGGCTGTCCGACTTCGCCTCCTCTTCGACCACGCCCTCCTCTATCGGCGGCGGCTCGCTCTTTGCCTTAGGCGCTTCCAGTTCCTCCTCGACCCCTACCTGATTCACCGCGATATTAGCTCGGTGGGTACGGCCTTCCGTACTCTCATTCTCCGCTATCGAATCCTCCCTTTCTTCGTACTTTCGCTCTTCCCTCTCCTAATTAGGTTCTAGCGCTTTCTGTAAATTAATCGCCCACTCAGGACTACAGTCTCTAACCGTTGACATTTTTACGTAATCTTCTGGAGTAATAATAAACTCATTACTCAAATTAGGTACTATGGCGCAAACAATTTCACTGATTCCTATCGTTTTACTCCCCGCCTTTTCTAGACCTGCTTCCATAATCCTAATTCCAACCGTTTTTATGGGAAAAACTGCTGCTCTCTCATCAAACCCTGTCAGTTTTACCTTCCCAATTTCCTCCAATTTTTCTTCTCCCAATAATCCTCTCTTTAAACAATTGAATTCTGCCCCACTATCTACCAGTATATTGGCTTGGAGCCCTGCCTCTGTGGTTACCATCATTTGTTCTCCTACAGGTATTTCTATCTTTTTAATCTCTGCTTGGTTAGATCCGAAAACTCTTCCCACCGTTGCGCTCATCTTTCTCACCTCCTGTTCTACTTTTACTCCGGTGTCCTCTCTAGGTTTCTCTACTTCCTGATTATTCTCCACAGCTACCCTTCCTACTTTTTTCACCCCGTCGTTCCGCCAATAATAGGAATTACTCCGGCCCTCCGGTCTTACGCTACCCTTCTGGGGACATAATGATTGCCGATGACCAGGCTTCCTACAATAAAAACAGATTATGCCTCGATCTAAACTAGGGTTACCCTGACTTCCCATTGGTCGTTCTCCTTCTACCTTACTCCCGAACTTCCTATCAGGCGCTTGGAATTTTTCCTTCTGAAACTGCCCACTACTGTTCCCGCTCTCTCTCTTCACGAATCCGCTCCCCGTAGAAATATACTGACTCCCTTTGGCATTGTAATTCGACGAAAAATTATCCTTCACCTTTCCTATCTCTAGTGCTTCCACATGACTCTCATATGAATCACATAACTCCCCCAATTCTTTAGCCAAGACTAGCTTACCCACCGCACCTCTCTGCAGTAAATAGGTTTTTAAGGATGGGGATAGTAATCCTTTAAACTTATCACACACTAGCAGATTTACTAATTGGTCGAACTCGGTTACTCCGCAGTTGGCTACATAATACCTGAGAGACCTGCCAATACGTCCCGCTAGCTGCTGGAAGCTCTCCCCTTTGTTCCGGCGTATCGCCTCGAACTGCTTCAGATATACATCTGGAGTCAAATGACATTCACTGAGAATAGCTTCCTTGACGGTATCATAATTATCATATTGCTCTACGGTCAGACGTCGGAACAAGTGGTTTACGCAATCTGCATTGAATAACGCAATCACTAACCGCCCTTGCATGCTCTCTGGTATGTCATGCAGAATAAACGCTCTCTCTAAGGTGTCAAAAAAATCCAATATCTCTTCGGGTTTTGTAGGGCTTTTGGGTAAATTCCTCTCTAGAATTCTGATGTAGTCGGCCAGCTTCGTTGACTGTCTCCCTGACGCTGATGCAACGCCCCGTTCTTGTTCTATCTCTAATTTTTTTAGCTCATAAGCCCTAGCCTCTTTTCTATCGGCTAGCTCCATCTCAATTCGCTGTTGCTCTAAATGTAATTCTAGCTTTTTCTGTTCCATCTCCAATACCCTAAATTTATATTCCCATTCTAGACTTATCGAATTCCCTTCTATTCCTTTGTCATTAATTATTACTTCATTGCTAGAATTCAATTCATTATCTGTTCCTCCCTCATTTTCTCTTTTGCTTCCCTCGGAATTCCTTTCATCGAGTTCTTCACTAATTTTCCCTTCCAAAAACTGTTCCGCCATTATCATGCAACAATAATATACACTTAATACAAAAATATATATACACTGAAATAAAATAATACAATTCCCCGATGGTTAGCCTTTGCTCTCACACTACTAATTTCTATCTACTTCGCTGAGATACCTAGTTAAATATCATTTTGATCTCTACCTTTTACTTTTCTTTTTATCTAGGCTAGTACCTATCCTTCTCTGTCCGCTATTTTCTTTCTTCACATAAAAAAATATACTTTCACCATTTATTATCTCAAATTCTTCTTACTATATCCTCACTACTCTTAAGTTAAATCTATCTTAGAAAGGTTACCTCTAGTACTCCTAGTGTCCTGATGAAACTTATTCAGCTATTTCAAACTTATACACAGGTATCGACACAGGTAATCAAATTGCGGCTTCAAAAGTAGTACTTACCGGGCTCCTCGGGCCCCCTCAGCTTCTCTGTTGCAGCTAAACTGCGGTCCGCGATGGGACTCCCTAAACAGGGAAAGTCCGGTCCCACTGGTGATGTGAGACGTGGTCTCCCGGAATTCTGTCTTGCACACTGGGTCCGAGCCTCGTCGGCTCTCTCCGTCGTGTATTGGTAACGCGCCTTGCCGGCTCCTCTCGTCCTGAATCCGGTTGCGATCTTCGCAGTTGTCGGTCTCGTCCGTTGATCCTGGTTACGGATCTCCCTGTCACTGCCATCTGTCGGTCGCGTCCGTGGATCCTGGTTACGGATCTCCCTGTCACTGACGTCTGTCGGTCTCGTCCGTGGATCCTGGTTACGGATCTCCCTGTCGCTGACGTCGATGAAATCACCACTTTTCTTTGTGCACAGAGTCCTAGTAGTCGAGGTTGCCTTCCGTTGTTCCTCACAACCAGAATTACTTATTCACTTATTTCTTCGCCTCGCCTTCTCCTCCTCGGGTTTACCTGGTATCAAACAATCATCCTGCCGGCTGCGCCATTTATTACTTTGCTGTAGGGGTGAGACATAGACTTTCGTGCTAAGTCCCGCCTTCTTTCCGATAGGCGTCCGTGAGTTAAGTTAACAACTTCCCCCACAGCAAATAATCTGAGGTTCTCACTCTCGTAATTTATTAATAATAAATTTATCATCCAGGCCCCTCTTCCTCCGCCTTTTTGTGTAATTATCCGCGAATCAAGGAAGGGAGAGAATGGCTACTGTAAGGCACTTCATCAACTTCAATAAATACTTCGTGAATAATAAAGATAATAAATTTAATGAATCAAAGCACTAGTGAGAGTCTGGTTCCGGTGCCAATGTCCGCGTCGACGAATTTGTGGCATGCGTCGTCCGTCACGAAGTGTTCAATATTAAATTCGTTGCCCTATCGCCACTCTGTAATTCGAAACACTCGGTTTCACGCTAAAAACCAGGAACTGCGTTCCTCGGAGCATAAAATCTCCACAGTCTATCCGTCTTCCAGACACTCGTTGCACTCTTTTACGCTTTCTCCCGAAGCCTCTGGCTTCACGCAAATAACAGGAACTACGTTCCTCGGAGCATAGACGCCGCTCGTCTACCCACCGTTCAAGCGCACCTCGCAATCCTCCTTCTCTCTCCCGAAGCACACGGCTTCACGCAAAAACCAGGAACCGCATTCCTCGGAGTCAAGCTCCCGACGTGTACTCGCCTTCCAAGCGGCTTCGTCAATCTCTCTTCTCTCTCCCGAAGCTATCTCTTATCCCCCTCGCTCTAGAAGACCCTCCTTTCTTTTTTCGGCCCCCCTCTACCACGAGGCGCTGACCTTGTCAGGTCCTGGAGCGAACCTGACCTTTGTCCGCAGGCACCCTTTCTTCGAATCTGCACCCCAGCCGCTCCTGCTTCTGGGGAAATCGCTCTCCCTCGCTTATTGTCTCCGTGCTCGACGACATACCACAAACTCCACCTGACGAGCTTCTGTACGTGGAAACCAGACTCTATACAAACAGAACAAAACATACAACAATACTGACATTCTTTTACACAAAGGACGTATTCAGTCTTCCCAGACCGGCTGGCGCCCTTCTAACCTTGGGCATTGTATATGCACACAGTTAATGAAATAAAGTTATTTCCTTGTTTTTATGCACATAAATTAGTACTAGATCATATCTTAAATGATATGCATATCATTATTAATTTTCGCCCTTACAGGCCTCGGCCCCTGAGACGAAACATGCGGGGTCCTTACTTCGCATGGTGAGTCCTGTTCACTTGAGTTTCTTTATATATATATTGTTTTTCAGTTTATCACCTCACATACAGACACAAACAGGCGAAAATAATAATATCACTTCCCCCGTTCCTTTCTCCTTTTTTTTTCTTTTTTTTTGTGTAACAGTACCACCTTCGAGCCTCACTGAGTCTCTACCTGTGTAGCGATACTCTTGTGTTCATCAGGACGCTGATCACCTGCCTCAAAAGATAACCGAGATAAAGCATCAGCGTGGGGGATTAGCTTGCCTGCTATGTGCGTTATTTTGATGTTGAATTGTGAGATGGCCAAACTCCATCTCTGTAGTTTAGAGCTCTGGGATGCTGCGCTAGTCAAATAAACTAGCGGATTGTGATCGGACATTACTTCCACTGGATGCCCGAAAATCCATCCTTCGAACTTCTGGAGTGCCCATACTATGGCGTAGGCCTCCTTGTGACTGGCGGCCCATCTGGCCTGCGTGCCGTTCAACTTCCGGCTGGCGTAAGCTATCGGTCGGATTTCTCCCCGTTACTTCTCTGCGCTAAACAGCAGGCTACGGCAAATGAACTCGCATCCGTGTACAATAAGAACGGACGGTCAAAGCTTGGCGTCGCTAGTACTGGTGCGGAACATAGACATTCCTTTAGCTTTTTGAAAGCGATGTCCATTTCTGTTGTCCAACTCACTTTCTCCGCGGCTTTCTTTCCCGTTAAATCGGTTAGCGGTTTCGCGATCTCGGCAAACCCCGGTACGTATTCCCGATAATAACTGCAGAGTCCCAGGAAACTACGTACTTCCTTCTTCGTCTTCGGCGGTAACAGGTTCCTGACCGCCTGTAACTTCTCCGGGTCCGGCTGGTGACTCCCAGAACCGACCACGTGCCCTAAGTAATGCACTTTTTCCTTAGCGAAGCAGCACTTCTCTAGGTTCCCCGTAAACCCCGCTTCCACCAAGCTACCGATTACCTTCTCTAAATGTTGCAAGTGCTCCTCCCAATTCTTGGAGAACACTGCAACGTCATCGAGGTAAGCTACTGCATAATCCAAATGAGGGTTTAACACTTTATTCATTATCCTCTGGAATGTTGCAGCGGCCCCCGACAATCCACAAGGCATTACGTTCCACTGGAACAATCCTCGGTGAGTAGCAAACGTAGTGTATTTCTTGCTTCCCGGGTCCATCGGTATTTGATAATACCCCTTCGGCATATCCAAAATTGTGATGTATTTTGCTGCCTCCACCTTGGCTAAAAGATCCGGGATGTGTGACATGGGAAATGCGTCTGCGACGGTGTGCGCGTTGAGCATTCTAAAGTCACAACACAATCTGACTTCCCCTGTACGTTTAGCAATACAAACAATTGGATGACTATACTCTTCCCCCGACTCTTCTATCATCCCTCTGTCACATAACTCCTGAATCTGATCATCCACCGCCCGCTGCATAGATTGTGGCACTTTGTATCTGTGCAGAGTACGTAGCACACTCCCCGGTTTAACCGTTATCTCGTGATTACCTAACGTGGTTCTTCCTACTTCCCCCGAAAAAAATACTTTCGAGCGATCTACCAACTCCTGTAGCTTCCAAAGTTGTTGCTGCGTGATCTCTGGACTTTCTACGTTCAGCTGCTTGGGATCCTTCCTCTCTCCATCTTTCGGCTCCATGGGCACCTCCCGAATCTCTCCTAACTCTCCATCTGATTCAAAAATTACCCCCACCACATTCATCTGGGGTTTAAACTCTCTCAATTTGCCTACGTGAACGTGGCGCCTCTGCCCGTTGCCTTACCTCAATCACATAGCTGCTTGCCCCCTCTTTTCTACAATATGCACGGGGCCTGTCCATCTGGCATAAAGTTTGTTCCGGGAATCTGGAATGAGAGCTATAGCCTGATACCCAACCTCGAAGGACTTCTGCCGCAGTCGTCGGTTGTAGTAGGAAGTGTACCGACGCTGCTGCTCCTCCGCCACCTCCTCTACTTGGAGCGCCACCTTTTCCATCCTTTCTTTCATTTCTTGGAGGTACTGCCCTGCCGACACTGAAATACCAATGGGTAGCTTGCACTCTCCGGCCCAGTTATTTTTCAAGATTGCTAGCGGTCCCGTTGGTTCCCGACCGTACAATAATTGGAACGGCGCTATGCCCGTGGTCACGTTGGGCACCTCCCGATACGCCCATAAAAGATAAGGTAGTGCCTTATGCCACTGCCTTGGCTCCTCCCTTATTATGTGGTGTAACATCCCCTTGAGGGTCCTGTTGAAGCGCTCGATCAACCCATTGGAGGAGGGATTTCCTGGTACCGAGAATCTGGGAGTCGAACCCAACCTCTTCAAGATCTCTTGTGTCAGTCCCGACACAAAATTAGTGCCCCTGTCCATCGCCACTACCTCCGGAATGCCCGTGCGCTGGAAGATCTCCAAAAGCGCATCACAAGTGTTCTTCGCGCTCAAGGAGGTCAGACATACGGCCTCCGGCCAACGTGTATGTTGGTCCATCATCACCAAAATCCATCTGTGCCCCTTGCTAGAGGGCGGTTCTATTGGGCCGATCAGATCCACGTTGACGACCTGAAAAGGTAGAGCGGGCCTTCTAACTGCGGTTATAGGTACTCTATCTAATCTTGTGACAGGACGTCGTAATTGACATCCCTCGCATACGTCACAGTACTGACGCACGTCTCTCTTCACGGTTGGCCAATAGAACGAATATCGAATCCTCTCTAGCGTCTTTTTGTGTCCCAAGTACGCCGAAAATACCGAATCGTGGGCCAGGCTTAGCACTTGTTTTCTCCTAATCTCCGGGACCACAAGTTGATTTGTCAATTGCCCCAACACCCTTTCTCTATGGTAGAGCATCCCTTCTATGTAAACATAACCTCCTTTTTCCTCTTTAGCATATCTACGAGCTTCCGATAAGGTCCTATCTTCCTCCTGTTGGCCTGCGAATACCGCGTGATCGGATCTGCTTACTTGCCGAGAATCTCCAATCTCCTCGCCGGAGCCCGAGCGAGCTATCTCCGTCTGATTACTTTCTCCCCGTGCGCCTGCCTCTTCGTCTCCTGATTGGCTGTCCGACTTCGCCTCCTCTTCGACCACGCCCTCCTCTATCGGCGGCGGCTCGCTCTTTGCCTTAGGCGCTTCCAGTTCCTCCTCGACCCCTACCTGATTCACCGCGATATTAGCTCGGTGGGTACGGCCTTCCGTACTCTCATTCTCCGCTATCGAATCCTCCCTTTCTTCGTACTTTCGCTCTTCCCTCTCCTAAATAGGTTCTAGCGCTTTCTGTAAATTAATCGCCCACTCAGGACTACAGTCTCTAACCGTTGACATTTTTACGTAATCTTCTGGAGTAATAATAAACTCATTACTCAAATTAGGTACTATGGCGCAAACAATTTCACTGATTCCTATCGTTTTACTCCCCGCCTTTTCTAGACCTGCTTCCATAATCCTAATTCCAACCGTTTTTATGGGAAAAACTGCTGCTCTCCCATCAAACCCTGTCAGTTTTACCTTCCCAATTTCCTCCAATTTTTCTTCTCCCAATAATCCTCTCTTTAAACAATTGAATTCTGCCCCACTATCTACCAGTATATTGGCTTGGAGCCCTGCCTCTGTGGTTACCATCATTTGTTCTCCTACAGGTATTTCTATCTTTTTAATCTCTGCTTGGTTAGATCCGAAAACTCTTCCCACCGTTGCGCTCATCTTTCTCACCTCCTGTTCTACTTTTACTCCGGTGTCCTCTCTAGGTTTCTCTACTTCCTGATTATTCTCCACAGCTACCCTTCCTACTTTTTTCACCCCGTCGTTCCGCCAATAATAGGAATTACTCCGGCCCTCCGGTCTTACGCTACCCTTCTGGGGACATAATGATTGCCGATGACCAGGCTTCCTACAATAAAAACAGATTATGCCTCGATCTAAACTAGGGTTACCCTGACTTCCCATTGGTCGTTCTCCTTCTACCTTACTCCCGAACTTCCTATCAGGCGCTTGGAATTTTTCCTTCTGAAACTGCCCACTACTGTTCCCGCTCTCTCTCTTCACGAATCCGCTCCCCGTAGAAATATACTGACTCCCTTTGGCATTGTAATTCGACGAAAAATTATCCTTCACCTTTCCTATCTCTAGTGCTTCCACATGACTCTCATATGAATCACATAACTCCCCCAATTCTTTAGCCAAGACTAGCTTACCCACCGCACCTCTCTGCAGTAAATAGGTTTTTAAGGATGGGGATAGTAATCCTTTAAACTTATCACACACTAGCAGATTTACTAATTGGTCGAACTCGGTTACTCCGCAGTTGGCTACATAATACCTGAGAGACCTGCCAATACGTCCCGCTAGCTGCTGGAAGCTCTCCCCTTTGTTCCGGCGTATCGCCTCGAACTGCTTCAGATATACATCTGGAGTCAAATGACATTCACTGAGAATAGCTTCCTTGACGGTATCATAATTATCATATTGCTCTACGGTCAGACGTCGGAACAAGTGGTTTACGCAATCTGCATTGAATAACGCAATCACTAACCGCCCTTGCATGCTCTCTGGTATGTCATGCAGAATAAACGCTCTCTCTAAGGTGTCAAAAAATCCAATATATCTTCGGGTTTTGTAGGGCTTTTGGGTAAATTCCTCTCTAGAATTCTGATGTAGTCGGCCAGCTTCGTTGACTGTCTCCCTGACGCTGATGCAACGCTCCGTTCTTGTTCTATCTCTAATTTTTTTAGCTCATAAGCCCTAGCCTCTTTTCTATCGGCTAGCTCCATCTCAATTCGCTGTTGCTCTAAATGTAATTCTAGCTTTTTCTGTTCCATCTCCAATACCCTAAATTTATATTCCCATTCTAGACTTATCGAATTCCCTTCTATTCCTTTGTCATTAATTATTACTTCATTGCTAGAATTCAATTCATTATCTGTTCCTCCCTCATTTTCTCTTTTGCTTCCCTCGGAATTCCTTTCATCGAGTTCTTCACTAATTTTCCCTTCCAAAAACTGTTCCGCCATTATCATGCAACAATAATATACACTTAATACAAAAAAATATATACACTGAAATAAAATAATACAATTCCCCGATGGTTAGCCTTTGCTCTCACACTACTAATTTCTATCTACTTCGCTGAGATACCTAGTTAAATATCATTTTGATCTCTACCTTTTACTTTTCTTTTTATCTAGGCTAGTACCTATCCTTCTCTGTCCGCTATTTTCTTTCTTCACATAAAAAAATATACTTTCACCATTTATTATCTCAAATTCTTCTTACTATATCCTCACTACTCTTAAGTTAAATCTATCTTAGAAAGGTTACCTCTAGTACTCCTAGTGTCCTGATGAAACTTATTCAGCTATTTCAAACTTATACACAGGTATCGACACAGGTAATCAAATTGCGGCTTCAAAAGTAGTACTTACCGGGCTCCTCGGGCCCCCTCAGCTTCTCTGTTGCAGCTAAACTGCGGTCCGCGATGGGACTCCCTAAACAGGGAAAGTCCGGTCCCACTGGTGATGTGAGACGTGGTCTCCCGGAATTCTGTCTTGCACACTGGGTCCGAGCCTCGTCGGCTCTCTCCGTCGTGTATTGGTAACGCGCCTTGCCGGCTCCTCTCGTCCTGAATCCGGTTGCGATCTTCGCAGTTGTCGGTCTCGTCCGTTGATCCTGGTTACGGATCTCCCTGTCACTGCCATCTGTCGGTCGCGTCCGTGGATCCTGGTTACGGATCTCCCTGTCACTGACGTCTGTCGGTCTCGTCCGTGGATCCTGGTTACGGATCTCCCTGTCGCTGACGTCGATGAAATCACCACTTTTCTTTGTGCACAGAGTCCTAGTAGTCGAGGTTGCCTTCCGTTGTTCCTCACAACCAGAATTACTTATTCACTTATTTCTTCGCCTCGCCTTCTCCTCCTCGGGTTTACCTGGTATCAAACAATCATCCTGCCGGCTGCGCCATTTATTACTTTGCTGTAGGGGTGAGACATAGACTTTCGTGCTAAGTCCCGCCTTCTTTCCGATAGGCGTCCGTGAGTTAAGTTAACAACTTCCCCCACAGCAAATAATCTGAGGTTCTCACTCTCGTAATTTATTAATAATAAATTTATCATCCAGGCCCCTCTTCCTCCGCCTTTTTGTGTAATTATCCGCGAATCAAGGAAGGGAGAGAATGGCTACTGTAAGGCACTTCATCAACTTCAATAAATACTTCGTGAATAATAAAGATAATAAATTTAATGAATCAAAGCACTAGTGAGAGTCTGGTTCCGGTGCCAATGTCCGCGTCGACGAATTTGTGGCATGCGTCGTCCGTCACGAAGTGTTCAATATTAAATTCGTTGCCCTATCGCCACTCTGTAATTCGAAACACTCGGTTTCACGCTAAAAACTAGGAACTGCGTTCCTCGGAGCATAAAATCTCCACAGTCTATCCGTCTTCCAGACACTCGTTGCACTCTTTTACGCTTTCTCCCGAAGCCTCTGGCTTCACGCAAATAACAGGAACTACGTTCCTCGGAGCATAGACGCCGCTCGTCTACCCACCGTTCAAGCGCACCTCGCAATCCTCCTTCTCTCTCCCGAAGCACACGGCTTCACGCAAAAACCAGGAACCGCATTCCTCGGAGTCAAGCTCCCGACGTCTACTCGCCTTCCAAGCGGCTTCGTCAATCTCTCTTCTCTCTCCCGAAGCTATCTCTTATCCCCCTCGCTCTAGAAGACCCTCCTTTCTTTTTTCGGCCTCCCTCTACCACGAGGCGTTGACCTCTTACAAGGCGCTGACCTCTTACAAGGCGCTGACCTCTTACAAGGCGCTGACCTTGTCAGGTCCTGGAGCGAACCTGACCTTTGTCCGCAGGCACCCTTTCTTCGAATCTGCACCCCAGCCGCTCCTGCTTCTGGGGAAATCGCTCTCCCTCGCTTATTGTCTCCGTGCTCGACGACATACCACAAACTCCACCTGACGAGCTTCTGTACGTGGAAACCACACTCTATACAAACAGAACAAAACATACAACAATACTGACATTCTTTTACACAAAGGACGTATTCAGTCTTCCCAGACCGACTGGCGCCCTTCTAACCTTGGGCATTGTATATGCACACAGTTAATGAAATAAAGTTATTTCCTTGTTTTTATGCACATAAATTAGTACTAGATCATATCTTAAATGATATGCATATCATTATTAATTTTCGCCCTTACAACCACCGTGAGCAACTCATTGGGCTATAAGCAGTCGCCCGTCCCTAATTTAGGGTCACTGGTTCCAGGGAAGGGAGAGAGCCAGTGCCGTAAGACAAGCACAACATCCATGCCTCACCGGGATTCGAACCCGGACCCCTTTCGGACGAATGATCAGAGGCCATCGCTTAGACCACTGTGCCACCGGGGCGGCAGGGGCGACTTTCATCCAGCGTGGATTGATAATAGTTGATGATGACAATGAAGTGAAAATACATAGTGATAAGAAATGGAAATTGTTTGCCATTCCAGTTTTATCTGGTACACTCGTAAGCAAAAATTCTATCCTGAATACTTCAATTTCGACAAATAAACTAATTCAACGGCAGAGAAAATGGAAATTTCTTCTGAATATACAATGTGTGCTTTATGACCTTCATGTACGTAGTTTTGCTTAAATGGAGTGAAAGGCATCTTCGCAAAATCAGAGCGAACGTAGATTTGATCAAAGGAGTAGAACTTTCATTTTTAGGACAGTGCAAAGTATTTAATTTTAAAGAATGCTGTAGAATGTACTCATTGGTAGTGAATAGTGAAACTTCCTTGTCTCATTGTATACGGGGCAGCACGAGGCGGAACAAAAGTGCATATCTGGTATTGCACTGACGGGTGGTTCACCGTAAGTTTTCGGGTAGACAAGGTCTACTTCAATGTCTGATTTTTCCAAAGAGTGAGCTTAGCTACATCTCCCCCCCTCCGCTAAGGATCACTTACACACGACTGCATATCACATCCCAAACACGGTCGACAAGAGGAAGGTTTTCTACATGACTGTATTCGGTTCCATTTGAAGATGACCCCACAGAGAGCAGCAGACATATTCGATGGAACGAGGCTAGTAAAACAGAGTACAGGTTCGGTGGCAAATGCCGCAAGAAGTGGTTGATCCAGTGTTTTGTCTGAAGAAAAGCTTCTTCAATAACTCTGAAAAGGTGATGACAAACGAAAGAAAATTATGAAAAAAAAAAAAAACTGGCACAAAAGGGACAGAACTCTAAAAACTCGTTTAGAAATTTGCACACGCTGTTTCAAAAGGAATACTACAGTTATTTCCGTACGGAAGTGCGGCTGTATAACAATTAAAATTAAATTAGGATATTCAAATTCGTGCAGAAATAGTCATAAAGTAATTAAAATTAAAACCAACGAATCATGAGAAGTGATATCATTATTGTAAGTGATTTCAGAATTTTGTAAAAGATAAGGGAATCGAAGCGCTGAATGAGACATTTTACTCAGTCAAGAGTTGGTTCCACTTAATCAGAATGCATTAACTCCCAAACATACGATTAAGGATCTCACAAAATCCACACGAAATTCATGAAAATCCATTGCACGACCAGAAAATTGGTCTTTGGGTAGCAATTTCAAGACGACGAACTGTGAGTCCCGTTTTTTTTCCATGGACATGACACGCGTACAGCTATATTGTCCAGAAATTTTGTATCCACTCATTGCACAGCCTGATGAAAGTGAATACCGGATTGCATGCTTGCTTTCAACAAGATGGTGCCACCGCGAATACTGCTTGCTCTTCCATGACGCCACCTGAAGATCACTTTGAGAATCGGTTATTTTTTGTAAAACTTTAGCTTCCATGATCACTCGATCCTACACCTCCAGTCTTTTACTTCTGGAGAGTAGCAATAGGAGAAGAGCACAAGAACAGGAGGAAACAACTCAGCAACTGAAAACAATGATATCCGCGAACTTTGCCTTTATTACGGAAGATTTTAAAAGACGTGTTCAAAAACCAGTTTAGAAGAGTTGCATTATTCCTTTAAACTGGGAGACATCAGTTTCTAAACTTGATGTAAAGTTTAACGTAAGAACGAACATGCTGTGAAATGGGATGTTGTCAAAGTACACTATATTGACAAAAGTCACCGTACACCTAGAAGAGAAACACAACATATCATTTATTGACATACATTAGTACAGTGTCGGTCCACCTTTGGCCTTAATGCATGCACTGACAATTCGAGACATGCTTTCGACAAGGTTTTGGAACACAGGGATAGGTATGCGCTTTCATTCAGTACATAATGCTGCCGCTAAGTATTGCTTTGTAGTAGGCCTTGGTTCCAAACTTCTTATGCGGCGCTCTAATTCATCCCATAGGTGCTCTATCGGATTAACATCAGGGCTCTGTACTGGCCAGTTCACACACGATACGGGATTATCGTCGCCGTAACAGTCCTTGCTTTATGGCTCGGTGCATTATCCTGCTAGTACCAACAAGGCTCGGTACCATAGTATTGCCACAGAGTTGATAGGGCATAATTGTCTAGAATATCGAGGTAGACGTGTTGGTTAACAGGTTTGTCCATGATAACCAATGGGTCGCGACCATACTACGAAAAACACACCCACACGAGTACGCTGCCAGCTCCAAACTTGACCGTAGGAATAGTACACTATGGTAAATAGCGTTCCCCCGGCTGCCGCCATACCCACACATGGTTATCAGACTGATGGATCGTGTATCTGGATATCTGGATTCATCAATCCATAGTACCCGTTTCCATTGATCTACGGTCTATGGTAAATATTCTTTACACCATGTTAAACGACGAGTAGCATTCCGAGTGGAGATGAAAGGCTTATGAACAGCCGCACGACCACGGTAACACATGGAATGAAGTTCTCTGCGAATGGTATGTGCACATACCGAAGTTCCAGCATTTTTATTCACCTGTACACTAAGGTCTTGGGCAGTACTTGTCGATTAGCTGTAACAACACTCCTGAGGCTTCGGCGTCCTCCAACACTGATTTTCTTAGGTATGCCGGTACGTTTTGCTGCTTCAGGCACGCCATGTGTCTTCCACTTATTCAGTAGATCCAAAACAGTTGACTTGGGTATGTTTAAACGCCTCCCGGTTTCTCTTGTGGACAACCCACTAATATAAAACCCAACAATCTTTCCTTTCTCAAAGTCAGTTCTCTCCCGCCGCGACATTTTCACTCTATCTCACAGTGCGACATGATCGCGGTCAGTTTTATACCGTCTGCAGCTGTACCGCGCATCTTAACAACACAGCGGATCCGTTCATTTTCTTTTGAAGGGGTGTCTGGTGACTTTTGTCAATATAGTGTATAAAGTTTTACTAAAATAAAAGTATGGTTGCATTTCCATTAAATATAACCTAGCACGCTCAGGTGAATGAGTTCGTGTATTTAGGAAGTATGTTTGACAGAGAGAACAAATTAGATGGTGAAATTAGTAGGAGAGTGAATTCTTCACTGAAAGTCATAGCTGCTTTGGGAGGTTTTCACAGGAATGACGGGTTCTCAAGACAGTCCCTCATGGCTGTGTATGAAAGTGTAACTGTTCCTACTCTGATGTATGGTAGTGAAACCTGGGTACTACAGAAGCGGCATAGAGTCGTTTGTGTGCTGGAGAGATGCGTTACTTACGGGAGGGTTTGTGATAAGACACTCTCTAATCATGTGAAGAATGAAGATGTGTTGCAGATGTGTAATATGAGGCAAAATGTTGTCAGGAAGGTGGAGACTAATATTCTTAGGTGGTTTGGCCATGTTGAAAGAATGAGTGATGAGATTCTTACTAAGAAATAGAGAGGTAGAGAGTTAGATGAAGGCCAGGAAAATCATGGGAGGACCAGATTCAGGAGTGTCTGCATGAGAAAATGATTATAAGTATGAAGTATAAATGGTCTTGTGTTCGACGTGTGATGGATGTCAGTGAAGCTCGAGTTGTGTGTCAAGATCGCTGTAAATGGAGGCATTTGATGCACCAACAGTAATCACTTAAAAATGTATTTGGTGGATTGTCTTTCTTTGTGGAGCTAACATCTGAATCTCAGAGAACATCTTGTACGTATGTATGTACGTATGTAGCACGTTCACTGCCGGGGGACTCTTTGAACTCACCGTGGTTTCAAAATAAGAAAACTAATTATTAATTACAGAAGAAATAGCAAGTTGGTCACATGGCACGCTGAAAACGAGATAGCTAAAACGAATCAATAAGGAGTAGGGTCAGCTCTCACAGAAATATATACTTTATAGTGACGTTTCATGCTCATAATGAGAGTGTGCAGACATTTTCCTGGTAATAATTACCATTGCTCCACCATGACGCTTCGAAACTCATGAAACGTGGCTTTCGAGTGGAAGGAAGGAAGGAATGATCTGGCAGCTCCATATGATTCATGGTGTTCTGCTCAATTTATTGGTGAAGAACTCTGGCTCGGTGATGACTTGAATTATCGCCCTGTAAGATAAACTTCTCGTCAATTGCTGTTGCATAAGGACCAACAAAGCGTTCTAGGATCTCATCTCCATAAATCTCAGCATTCAAAGAGACGGTGCGAAGCACGTAAAGGTCGATAAAACCGCCCAGGGATATTCTCACTCACACCATGGCACTACCACCAACATAAGTACCCCTTTCTATGACGTCAAAATCATGATGGCTTGTACTTTGTTCTCTCCAAATAACTCTTCGTCTGGAGTCTCTTTGGAAAGAGGATTTGGAGTCATCCGTAAAACTACACTGACAATTATTTGGGTTGTTTAGAGTACGGACTTGCGGATTCCCATTCTTCTGAGCCAGTGCCCGAATCCAGTTGTAACGTTCTTTAGTGTTTGGTTGAATCCGTCTGTTTCCCCAAAATACTAATATTACGTAAAGATAATTACTCTTTCACTGAATCTCTTTCCGTAGCGTTACGTCGTGCTCCGGCTAACACTTGGCTTTAACGGTGAGGAAAATTAGCAAGTCTTCTCCTTACTATTTCAAAATCTTTACTATGTCCTTGAAATGTCAGTGCACATAACAGAATCATTCAGCACTTTGACATCTGGATGCAACTGATTCTCGAAAACACTGAATAATTTTCCGTATCTTTCAAACATTAAACGTGAAAGAAATAATCAATGACGGGTAGATTAACTTTTAATTCTATCTCCAAAGCAGAACAGCAATCTAGACGACTTCTAACAAGAGCGAGCCTCTTAACGGGAGATACAATGCATCTAACCAGAGCGTAAATACATCAAACGTGAGCCAGTCAGAACATGTAACGAGAGACAGTCAGAGAAATTCATTGTTAACGTCATTCTTATCTGATTTGTAAACATGCGTCATTCAACTTTTGACCTCAGTTCAGGTGCCACAAAAATATTCAGCGAGGGAGAGTTGTTATTGATTGGAGATTTAACGGCCACCGTGAGCAACTCAATGGGCTATAAGCAGTCGCCCGTCCCTAATTTAGGGTCACTGGTTCCAGGGAAGGGAGAGAGCCAGTGCCGTAAGACAAACACAACATCCATGCCTCACCGGGATTCGAACCCCGTTCGGACGAATGATCAGAGGCCATCGCTTAGACCACTGCGCCACCGGGGGCGGCTCAGCGAGGGAGAAATGTAGCGTTAATTTCACTGAAGGAAAATGAATCAAAATTTACATAGATAACAGGCACCAAAACAGAAAGTTAAATTAGAGTACACGCCATACAGTAAGATATGGATGCTGTGTTTGTCCAACTGTTTTCTGGAACTCTCAGTTTCCTGAAATTGGAACGGCCTGTTCTTTCTGATCTTAAATTCTCATGGATTTTTCAGAAGGGCTTCCTTGGACAACAGTCTTTTCTGACGTGATTCATCATTGCTTCTACCCATGAGTAGCCGATGTTTGCAAGGTATTTGCCAAATCTGTGCCGTTATCGTTTTTACGAATCAGATGGAAGATGACCTTCCGTATCACCTAGGAGCTTGCTGCAGTTTATATCGATCAACTTTCTCCACCGGGCAGTTATAAACTTTCTGAGATCTGCGATATACACTCACGGACAATGAAATTTGCGCACCAAGAAGGAAACATCGGATTGAACTAAAATTTTATGGACGTAATGATACAAATGAATGACACACATGATGGCAAAACACAGCTGCAGGACAATTTTTACAAAGTGATCTGTGGCACGCAGTCCGGTCATCTTCAACAGCGCGTCGCACCGCCTCGTGCGGCGTTACATGCTGCAATACGGTGCGGCATGAAGGCGAACACACACCTGATGTTATCCTGCGGCAGACTGGACACACGTGTTGGACGGTGTGCTCCAAATCCCGGATAGTGTGGCAAGGCGGCAGCCGACGTTTCAACTGGTCCCACACATGTTCGATAGGGGACATGTCCGGGGAGCGGGCAGGCCATAGAAGTGTCTGGGCATGACGTAGGCATATCTGGGCAACCCGAGCCGTGTGCGGGTGGACATTATCCTGCTGGTATAGCGCACCCGGAATCCCGACCAGAAATGGGAGCATGTGGGTCCGTAGGATCTCATCCACATACCGCTGGCCCGTCAATGATCCACGTACCACTACTAGAGTTGATCGGCTCTCGTAGGCAATGGCTCCCTAGACCATAATGCCTGCAGTGGGGTAGGTGGGACACTGGATGGCGAGGTTGGGATTGTGCCGTTGACCCGGGGACCTCCACACCCGAACACGATGATCATCTGCCCCCAAAACGAAGCTGCACTCATCGCTAAACACCACACGTCGCCAGTCTATGGCGTTCCACGTCGCTCTGGCCTGGAACCACTGCACACGGAGCCGGCGATGTTCCGGTTTTAATGGCAACACACATAAGGGGCACTGGGATCGCAGATTCACTTCCGCGAGGCGTCGGGAAATGGCTCGTGGGCAGACAGGAGCCGCTACATCTGCATGTATAGTGGACCGGGTCCCCGTGGGATCCGTTCGTGCCTAGCGCACGATCCGTCGATTCTCTCTACCGGTGGTCCTCCTGGTCCGTCCAGAGTCGCTCCGCCGTGTGGCAGTGTCCACTGCTCCCGTCACGTATCCACTGCTCCCAAACACAGTCGGAAGGTATGGTCAGAACGATCCACGTGGCGGGCTATACGGCGCTCCGACCACCCTGCGGTTTTCAGCCTAATGATCAGGACTCTCTAAAAGTCCGTAAGCTGCGTCAATCGACATCTATGACGCCTACCCAGCATTCTTGTCACTCTGTACTCTTTCTTGCGTCGGCCGGTGCTTTTCGATTTCATGGGGCATCGACTACACGCCAGTTTATAAGGCTGCCGGTGCGTGCTTGCAGCGCGACCACAGGGTGTGCGGTCATGCGCAATCGCAACAAATGTGGATTATTTCCATACCAGCACGCACTCTAGCTATTTGCAAAGTTTCACGGTTGTAGCATGTTTTCTTCTATAGGTGCGCAAATCCACGTGAATGTATTTCCTGCTCAGGGTTTGACCAGTTATCGTGCGGACAGACGGACGGACGGACAGACTTGATTACCATGCTGTTTGGCTGGAAGGCGAAGGCGTTCTTTCTGTCTGCCCGAATTCATCGTGTGTCTCATGCTTGTTTGATATTTCCATTCTTTCTTAACTTGCCCCTTGACCTTTGCTAGCTATCGTCCTATAAGGTTATGTCACTCCCATGCCCATGCTTAGCGCACTTATGAGGTTAAAGATAAGGTTAAGTTTTATTCTGCAGTGCACACAAATTTGGCACTTTTTCAGAAAAAAAAAGCAGACAACGAACGTAACTTTCCTATATATGATAAAAAAATAAAAATTTAACTTTTGTTAATAAATTCTGTTCTTGTTTATGTAAGTTGCGAGTTGAAAGTAAGAGATAGTTTTTTTCCCATAGTTCAGTTCAAGAAAAGATAAAAGCGATATTTTGGAATCCACAGTGCAGTACCTTCGTATGCATAATCAAAAGATGAATCGAGAAAATACTGAGATGCGGAAGAAATTGAATGACATCAATGAAAACAGGAAAGGTAATTTTGTTATTTGTTTTCATACAGATATTCTAAAATTACTTCTTGTGTGTGGTGTTATTGGATCTCTATATGTATAATACACACTGAAATTTTCACCACGAGTTCTGTTTGAATTCGGGACTATTCTATGACGTCCCAAGTTCAAAATTAACTTACAATAATCGATTGTTAGTTTATTTTGAACGTGTAATAAGTATTAGTTTTTCCAATACACATTAAGTATACTAGGCTATAATATTAAAGTTATTTTTATCGATGGGCAAAATTTTATCCTTGGGAATGCATTAATTGCGAAGAAAATGTCTACAGAATTTTTTGCCATTGGAAACATAGCGCAAAGCTTTTAGGTGGATCCAAATTAATTGATATGTTTGATACACCAATAGTAAGTAAAAACTATATACATCAAAAACTTTTGTTGCAGGTGATTTTTCTTTGAGGATCTGAACTCTGAAGCCCCGATAAGAGCCCAGTGCTGTATGTACACCGGCGTACGAAACTTATGGACGAACGAGCTAGGTTTTGGCTAATAGCATCCAGTGGCGGATCCAGCGGGGGCGATTGGGGCGATCGCCCCCCGTAAACCCTAACGAAGTTTTTACGTTTAAAGTAGCTTGTAAATGATTAATTAAATGCCGCCCCGGTGGCGCTGGCCTCTGATCATTCGTCCGTAAGGGGTCTGGGTTCGAATCCCGGTCAGGCATGGATGTTGTGTTTGTCTTACGGCACTGGCTCTCTCCCTTCCCTGGAACCAGTGACCCTAAATTAGGGACGGGCGACTGCTTATAGCCCATTGAGTTGCTCACGGTGGTCGTTAAACCTCCAACCAAAAAAAAAAAAAATGATTAACTTTGCATGATTGTAAATGATTAACTTTGCATATCTTATTTAGCTTTTTCTAAAAAAAAATAACAATTAAATTTAGTATGAAGGATTTAAAATACTTATTGCATTGATTTAGGTTCAGTAAAAAAAGAAAGAGAAGGGAATATAATAAAAAAGTGAGTGAGAGAGAGAGAGAGAGAGAGAGAGAGAGAGAGAGCGCGCAAAAGATGAAGGGAAAACAGGGACAGCGGGGGTAAAAAACATGGGGCTATTCTTTGTTAGTTCTTTGCTATTTTCATATTGTCTAGCTTTTGTAACGTCTCGAAACGGGGTAAGGCAAAGCTTAGTACTGAAATCAGAGTAAGTGGGAGAAACTGTGAATAACAATCTGATCTATGTACGTATCTTGATTGGGTCATAAAAAAATTGTAAAAATATCCCCACCACTTCCTCCCAGATAGTATTTTTAGGACCTTTCTTTTTTCTTATTTTTCCTGCTCCCTCACGCCTCATGGGCGCTTCCCGTTGTTCCACCCAATCCTTAGTCAATCCCTGCTTGGGTGGGGTGGGCTGGGAGGGAGGCAGCGTGGATAATGTTACTCTCGTATAGATGTGTGTGTATATATATGCGGAAAAAACATGGAGGAGACTGGCACAAAACGAACGTCGTGGAAAAATCTTGGGGAGACCTTCATCCAGCAGTGGATTGACAATGATGATGATGATGATGTTACATATACAGGGTGCATAGGAAAGTCCCTTTAGCCTGGAATAACTTGCCAACGGAGAGAGGTACAGTTATGCAAGAGAGATAACGGTGCAGTAAAGCGACTACGCCCGATCGAAAGCAACCAATAGCAGCGCTCCTAGTGGCGAAATGCGGAAGTTAGCCATTTGCGAATCGAAAACGAAAAGAGATAGATCAAAATTTCCAATTACAAAGTTGTAGAGCATTAATTAATTAGTACAAAACGCAATTTGTTTTACACAGATGAAATAAATTGTCGCCTGAATATCCTAAAATGTCCGAAATCGATGTGCGACGATTCGAATCTGCATATTCATATTTCGCAAATGTAGCCATATGCAAATTCAGATTGTGACGTTGTACCGTACCTAAAATATTATAAACCACTAGCAGAATGTACCCTGATCAGAAGTTTAGGTCTACGTACGCTGTGTGAGATTGGCAAGTTTGGATTTCTGGGGTTACGTAAAAAATCAGGTGTATGCAACAGCGCCTACAAGTCTGCTGGATCTACGTCGTCGTGTTACAGATGCTTACAATAGTGTGACACCTTCCATGCTGAGGAATGTGCATGCAGAGTTACTTTCACGAATAAAAATGTGTATCGTGGGCAATGGCGAACACGCTCGACATTAACTTTTTATCAATGTGCGCCAGTTTGCCTTTTTTGTGTTTTTGTCTGACGTCATCAAACTGTTTTGACATAAGTACGCATTTATGCAATAAATTGTATTATTTGCTCATACCTACGCCGGTTCCCTTCAAACGTTCACACAAAAGGTCGCTCATCGATTTCGGACATTTTAGGGCATTCAGGCGACAATTTATCTTATCCGTGTGAAACAAATGTCATTTTGTACTAATTAATTAATGCTCTACAACTTTGTATTTGGAAATTTTGCTCTATCCCTTTTCGTTTTTGATTTGCAATGGCTAACTTCCGCATTTCGCCACTAGGGGCGCTGCTATTGGTTGAATTCGATCGGGCGTAGTCGCTTTACTGTACCGTTATCTCACTAGCATAACTGTACCTCTCTCCCTTCGCAAGTTATTACAGTCTAAAGGGACTTTCCTATGCACCCTGTATATATACTAACGTTATATAAAAAAATAACATTTGATAATGGCTTCTGCCCACTTTTTGTGCCCGAAAAACCGTCTCCCTAGAGTAAACTTCTGGATCCGCCCCTGGTAGCACCGTACAGGAGTGGCCTGAATATGTGAAATTCAAACTATAGGAAATCCATTACTTACCGAAATGATAGCAGAAGCAACCCTGACACAACTACAGATACTAAAGGATATAGTAACTTTATTCAAAATGGGTGCCATGATACAGGTGCATCACTGCTAATGGCAGTATGAAGGGAAGAGGGGATCCTCAGTAGGGGATATGATCCCCCCTAACGTCCATGCATGATTTGCGCCATCTGTCCACACGTCGCACTAGGTTGTTGATGAGTTCTTGCGCTAACATCGCCCATTCTTCTGTCAGTGCTGTCTTCAGCTGTTGGACAATTTCCGGTGTATGTTGACGTGTCGCAAAGCGTCTGCGCAGAGCGTCCCATACTATGGCATTTAGGTCAGGGGAATGTGCTGGCCAGTGGCATATTTTGGCTCCGAGACCTGGGCTATCTCACCCGTCCCCCTACCCCCTCCCCCGACAGTACTGTTTTTTTTTAAATTGCGAAGTTTATTTATTTTTTAATTGTTCAGTAATAAAAGTAAAATTTTTTTCTAAATTTTAGGTACATGCTATTGCTAACATGATACCAAATAATTATGAGGATTAGGACTGCAACACTTATTTACACATGAACTCCATTCCTCTTTCTTTTGTGTGAACTTTAGTATTACGTTTTCACAAAAATGTTTCTTCCAGGTACTTTTTTATATCTAAAAATAATGTTTTTCTCTATTAGCAAACCAGCCAAGTTGCTCGAATGTACATGTCCCTGTGTGCCTCTATGATATATCTTGATTCTTTTTAGTGCAGAAAAACTTCTTTCGGCATTTGGTGGAAAGTTGAATATTAGATCTGCTAATTTGTACACCTCAACAAACACTATGTCCAATTATTCAACTTCATGTAACAAGTAATGTCTCCTACTGATTTGTTTTGTATTTATCAAGGGAATAAAACACCTTTAGCTCATTTTTTAATTGAGCTGTATCAAAATTTGAAGCACAGAGTTCTTTAAGCTCTGATAGTAGATGTTCAGAGAAGCTTTCACAAAATTTATCAAAAGAGTTCGAATCCAACAAAGTCACGCATTTAAGATATAATATCACTGATCTTAATTCATTGACACTTCACACAAACTGAAACCACTCTCGCGAAACACGCGCTGTTAAATGAGGAAGCATGGAGGGACTGAGGTAGTCCGAAGTCTTCTCTTTTCTGAGCTAACCATTGCGCAAAGCAATGCTCCATTCACCTCCATACGCTGATTCATGTTGTCATTGAAACGCTAGCAGACGATCGTATCGAAGTGCTTCGCGTCAGAATAACGAAGACTGTCGTAGTCCTGCTTGCGTTAGGCCGTTGATCATCGCTCGCCAGACTGATTCTCATAATCAAAAGAAGCGAATCCGCTCGTGATTTTTTCGCACCGAAAGCATTGACATATATTAATACCGTTGATAATTGACTTTTATTTGTGTATATTTAATTGAATTTTATTTATGCATTCTATGGGCTTCGTACATAGCCTAAAATATACGCCACTGGTGCTGGCCATTCCATCCTCCGAATGTCTTAACTTTCCAACAGCTCAGCAACAGCCACCGTACAATGACGTCATCATCCATTGACATAAGCTGTCAACCAATGGCACCTCCAAACAGACGAACATGGGCAAGGATTACCTCATTGCAGTAGCGTACACCGGTTACAGTACCAGTATCAGGAGCTCCGTACATCCATCGTTCAGAATGCCTCCCCTTACGAGAACACCGCGCTCACCATATCTATTCCTCTCATTGAAGTTTTTAGGGTGACACCGAGTGTGTACCTCATTCCAGATTAGCTGACTTCCAGAATCGCTAGAGGAACTAAATATCCTCTCATCAGTAAAGGGTACCGTACCCACTACTGTTCTGCTGGCCAGTCCTTAACTCTGGACCATTGTAAAGAGTGTATCCGGGAGCAGTTGTTAATGGAACACAGCACACAGGTCGTCGGGCAAACAGCCTACCTTTGTTTAGCTGCCTAGTCACTGTAAACCACGTCATAGAGTTTTATGTGCTTATGTCCAGTTGTTTTGCAAGGTTAGTTGCTGTCTGGTGCCGATCCCTCTTGGCCTTTAGGAGAAGATAGCGGTCCTCACTGGGAATGGGTTTTGGTAGGCGACCACCACGGGTCATCTTTTGTACAGCTGTACTTGTAATACTGAAGGCCGACCACGCATGATATACGATGCTATAGGAACTATTGGACCACAATCATAGGAACTCTTGGACCACGATTATACTGAAGTCTTGGACCACAATCATCACCGTTCGTCCCTCCTCGAGCTTTCCAATTATTCTACCACAAGTAAAATCCTCAAGATGTTCTCGACAGGGCCTTTTCGTCATGTCTGTCACACAACAAATACAACTGAACATTTGTAACACTAATGCACACCGTCTGGTGAACTGATGCTATCAGTTGCATGATAGAATGCTTCAAAAATTTGAACGTGGTGATTTGACAATAAACGAAGAGATGCGAATGTAATTATTCATTAAAAACACGAGGCATCATGTTCGTTTTGCACGCGGAATCATTGGAAGAAAACAAAAGGCATTAATTATTTGAAGAATTGGTTCCAAATTCGTGGTAACCAACGAGATAGAAACACATAGAGTGCTTCTGTGATTAGTTCTCTGCTGTGGCAGCTGAAGCCAACGAGGGGAGAGCCCGCCATCTTTGATGAGGTACAAATTCTGTGTGTGTCAAGGAGTCACCTCGGTTCTTTCAGCTGCTCGGCGATCGTGTTGTGATTTGTGAATATTCACAATTATCAGCACATTTTGGATAATTATTTCAACAATAAAATGCCATTTACTCTGTAACGTATACTCTATATTCACTTTCCTTTTGATTTTACTATCTCTGGTTATTTTATTTTACTATGTAAATTATCTTCTTACTGAACGAAATATCATTTCACCCGATGAATGAGATCTGGCAATGAGTGTAAGTCATGACGTGGTGGTAGCTAGTATATAGGCGCGTTCATCGAGACTTAGGGAGAGCTTTTGTTGTGGTTATGAGAGAGCGTTGTTGTTTACGGAGAGCGTTTGTAATACGAGGAGAGATTCTTCATTAGTGTAAAACAAGTTGTGTGTGTGCCTTAGTTGACCAAGAGTCTTATAATAAAGAAGTTGACCGTAAGTTAGTCTTTCTCAATTCATAGTTTTTGTCAGACCTCTGTCTGGCTGTTAGGTTTATAACATGTATTTACCATAAATAACCAGCGTTAAGACTTTGTTTACGTTCGTAATTAACTAGTAACAATACCCTTTTGAATTCACTATTTTGAAGCTTAGTACAAGTATATCATTAGCTAGCTGATAGGAAGAGAATCATTCATATGAATTAGCTTAGCGGAAAGAAAATAAAGCTAATTCATTATAATTGGCGCCCGAACTTTTCTCGAACACGAGATCTTGACGTTTATTATCCATGTCTTCCTTACCTGAGACAACTTCCATTTTCTACCCCAAGGCAAGTTCCGAGGGTAATGGTGTTTTTTATGAAAATTTGCAAGACGCCTGTGGCTCTAACTTTGATATGAATGATCTACACGCACCCCGGCATTCTTCACCATTTCGTAATATACCAGCTTCCTATTACTCTGAGTCGCGGGTCGTTCCTGAGGGAGTTCAATCCTCTCAGCGAAGCAGAATGCTTGCCCATTTCGTGCCGCATGCAGGAACAATTCATTTCAATGGTTTGGAGGGGTCCTTAAAGTTCCTCGAAGATCTGGAAGATCATTTTGATCTATATAATATTCCTGAAGACTGCAAAGTCCAAATCGCCGGCACTTGCTTGAGGGATACCGCTAAGACCTGGTATCGGCAGTGGAGAGTGTCGAACCCGGATTCTCATTATGAGAATTTCCGTGCAGAATTTTTGGAGGTCTTTCCTTTCGGCCTCAGTCGAGCTAGCCTTGCTCAACAGCTTTTTCACGTCAGCAAGGTCCCAATGATAGCCCTGTTGCATTTGCGTTGGAGACTACACGCTTATATAACCTATGGGATCCACATGCCAGTCATGTTGACATGTTGGATACCCTCGTGCAGCAGCTCGACCCATTCTTGCAAGATTTCCTTGAGGTTCGACACCCTGCCACAATTCATGAATGCCTTCGCCTCATACGCACGTATGAAGAGCGACATGGCAAACATGGTTCAACTCACCATGCTCGGGCACCCCGCGAAGCTTATTACGAAAACCCTCAGCGGCATAATAGACATAATAACTTTCAGCGCGAGCATACACAAGTGCACACCCAAGCTTCATACGTTCCACCACACAGAAGAGTGGCAAACCAACAGCGAGTTGCTGAACAAGCTTCGGGATATCGTACACCTGCACAGTATGCTCGACCCCGTTTCACTCAGCAGCATTCGGAACGTTATCATGCTCCGGGCAATGATAATTTTTCTGCCCGTGCTGAGGGCAGACGTAGAGGATATGAAAATGTCAACAGACACGCGGAGTTCCAGACGCAGGTTTCACGCAATTTTCCTCATCGTGAAAATTTTCCCGATACCCGGCAGGGTCGAGGTTTCAGACCACATGATAACCCAACCAGGATTCCTTTAAACTTCCAAAGGAAGTAGACCAAGGAGTCGGTCCTGCTTCCTGATACCAAGCATTCTGACCCTAAAACAGTATTAGTGACTGTTCAAACTCCTCAGTTGCCTGATGTATTCTTAACAATTGAAGATATTATTGTCGAGACAAAGTTCGACACTGGTTCTGAAATATCAGCCCTAAATACAAAGTTTTGCACTGACACTTTTCCTGCAATACACGTTCAGCCTGCAACGCAGTATTTGCGAGGTGCAAATAATGAAATCTTCAGTATCGCAGGAACTGTCACATTATCTTTAGGGCTGGGAAAAGCTCGTTTTACGCATTCTTTCTTGCTTATAGACGAACTACCTGTGAAATGTCTAATGGGGATGGACTTTATACATAAGTTTCAAATAACTTTGAATTTTGTACAACATGTGATTTCCTTTCCGGAACCTGTCGAAATGATTCCTCCGGTTCCTGTAGATATAACGAGCTTGTTATTGAGTAACCAATTGAATGAGAGGCAACGAGACCAGCTTTCTCTCCTTTTACAGGAAAGCCCTGGTTTATTTTCGGATCAACCTGGTTTCACACAGGTGGTTTATCATGTCATTGACACTGATGGTTCGAAACCAATTGCGACGAAACCTTACCCTTGTGATCCACATAAAAAACAGGAAATGCAACGTCAAATTGCTGAAATGATTAAGCAGGGCATAATCAGGGAATCCACAAGCGCCTGGGCTGCTCCTGCCTTTTTGGTTCCAAAAAAACAATCCAATGAATTTCGTTTCGTGACAGATTTCCGCAAGCTCAACCAAGTCACAAAAACGATCAATTATCCACTACCTGTCATGTCGCATATTTTAAATGACCTATCGTCAACCAAATGGATGTCAACCTTGGATTTGGCGAGTGGATATTGGCAGGTAGCAGTACATCCGGACTCTGTCGATAAAACAGGCTTTGTGACTCCTTTTGGGGCCTATGAATATTTACGTATGCCTTTTGGACTAGCTTCTGCACCTGCTACTTTCCAAAAGCTTATGGATACGGTTCTCAGACCTGTCCTGGGTCCCCATGTGCATGTCTATTTGGATGACATTATTATCACATCAGAGACTTTTGACGAGCACCTTTCTCTGCTCAAACAGGTGTTCCAACTCATATACAATGCTGGCTTGACGTTAAAACCTAGTAAATGCCAGATAGCGAGGGACGAGATTGTATATCTGGGGTTGAAAATCACTCCCCACGGCTTATTTACTGATAATGAAAAAATTAGGCCTATTGTTGACTTTCCTCGGCCTAAAACAGCAAAAGAACTATCACGCTTTCTGGGAATGACCGGATGGTATCAGCAGTTCGTCCCCGCTTATGCTACAATATGTGAGCCATTGTATGCTTTAAAACGTAAATACAAGAAGTTTATTTGGACACCTGAGGTTAACGCTGCATTCTAAACACTGAAGTCTGCATTGACTCAGCCTCCGGTGTTGGCTTTCCCGGATCATACTAAGGAATTTGATGTTTATACTGATGCATCCGGAGTTGGTCTTGGTTGCGTTTTGTCACAAGCTGGGCATCCAATAGCTTTTGCGTCTCGTACTTTAGCCAAAGCTGAACGTAATTATTCAGCTACGGAACGTGAATGTCTTGCTGTTGTGTATGCGCTGAATAAATTTCAATGTTATCTTAATGAATTGACGGTTAACATAATTACGGATCATTCTGCCCTTCAATATTTGAATTCTGCTAAGCACCTATCTCAAAGACTTATGAAGTGGGCTCTGAAGTTACAAGAGAGCAATATCAAAATTTCGTATCAGCCAGGTCATAAGAATCAATTACCGGACGCATTGTCTCGCGTTCCGATTAGTGGGGTCCCCACAGACACTACTCCTGGATGTCAGCCTTTACTTCTAATAGCTGATATAACATCCAGAGAGCAGATAATGGCAGAATTAATAAATGATCCAGATTTTGGGGATATCTATAATTTTTTGCTTGCGGGTTCGCCCCCACAAAGTGATCCTTCTCTGGCTGGAAGGTCACAACATTTTGAAGTAATAGAGGGTCTTCTTTATTATACAAAGTCTAGGACTACTAGGGAAGAGTTTCGCCCATGTATTCCGCGAACCCTTAGAATGGCCCTTTTAAATGAAGTTCATGACAAACCTCTTGCAGGCCATTTAGGTATTCGCAAGACCCGTGGTAAATTGCGGGATGTTGCCTATTGGCCTGGCATGTACCAAAGTGTGCTCGCATACGTTCAATCATGTCACTTGTGTCAGATTAATAATTACCGTAATGTAAGACCGGCCGGTCACTTGAAATCTAGTTCAAGTTCTCATGTGTTTGATATTATTTCAATAGATTTATTGGGACCTTATCCATTATCTGTTAAAAATAAAGCTCGTTACGTTTTAGTACTAACTGATAATTTTTCTAAATGGGTTGAAGTTTTTCCCATTAAAGCCGCTACGGCAGAAGTTATTTGTAATGTCTTAGTTTTTTTTTTTTGACTGGAGGTTTAATGACCACCGTGAGCAACTCAATGGGCTATAAGCAGTCGCCCGTCCCTAATTTAGGGTCACTGGTTCCAGGGAAGGGAGAGAACCAGTGCCGTAAGACAAACACAACATCCATGCCTCACCGGGATTCGAACCCGGACCCCGCTCGGACGAATGATCAGAAGCCATCGCTTAGACCACTGCGCCACCGGGGCGGCAATGTCTTAGTTAATGAAGTATTTTCCAGATATGGTGCACCTAATAAAGTAGTTTCGGATAATGGTCCTCAATTTATTTCTGACATTTTTGAAAGAATGTGTGCGAGACTACACATTAAACATAAAATCATTTCCCCATATCATCCCCAGAGTAATCCTGCGGAACGCGTTAACCGTACGCTAGTGAAAATGATTGCGACTTTTGTAATGGATCATCATGAAAGATGGGATGACCATTTGGAGCTTTTTGCGTTCGCCCTCCGCTCGTCGGTCCACGAGTCTACTAAAATTACTCCTGCAGAACTTTTTCTGGGTCGCAAAATCAAAACCCCTTTTGAAAATTTAACCGGGATTATCGACGAACTAAACCAGCGACCAACTCCGCAATCAGTACGAATCATGGCAGAAAAAGCTCGTGTTGCAATGCTAGGAGCACAAGCGGCTCAAGCAAGATATTATAATTCTAGGCGTAGGGAACCAGATCTTGTCGTTGGAGATCTCACTCTCGTGGAAACGCACTTCCAGTCTTCTGTTTCGCATACTTTAGTGAAGAAATTTGCACCCAGCTACGAAGGTCCATATCGGGTGGCAAATATCTTTGAAAATAATATTGTCCTGGAAAAACCTGACAACCAATTTCAATACGTACACGTTGATCAGTGTCGCAAGTATCATGAACGGAATATCGATTTCATAATCAAACCTACTCAACCTTCTGTTCCACAGACTCCAGAGTCTATATCTCATGTTCAACCGCCAGAAATTTTGGACGAACCAACAAACATTTTTGAAGAATCTCCAGTGATTTTTCCTTCACCCTCCCCTCCTCAAGACGGGTTTCCAAACACGCAACCTGATTCTCTCATGAGACCAAGGCTCGAATCGAGTTCTTCGAATACTAGTATCGTTCCTTTCCCTCCAACCATTGCCAAGACTATTGCTGCGCCGTTTCCGGATAACTCTGCACCAACGCGGGCTACTTCTTCTTTGAATATCTCGTCAGAAAGTATTCCTATAGGCAAATCTAAACATCGCCCTGCACGACCACTGAATTACAGCAGCGACTCAGAGGCTTCAGACATTTCTGACTTGTCAGTTATGAACACTAAATTTCAGGTTACAAACCGTCCAGCACCACCAAAGGCTGGGCGCAAACGTGACTTGTCTCCCCAATCTGCTTCGCCGCAACAGCGACGAAGGCAGAAATCTTTGCATCCGCCCGGGTTTCGCCCCTGGAACCTACGTTCAGGGCAAACAGGGCCGATGCCTGCTGCTACTCTCATGCCACGAGGGCGTAAGAGAAAGCAAACGATGTGGCCGGAGCCACGTCCGTCCAAGAGAATACTGGAAGGACACAGCGGGCCCCAGCACAAAGGGACTTCATATCAAAAGCCTGGGGAGCCCGTTCTTATCAGCCGCAAGGATTTCCGGACCGCCAGACTTCTGACGTTCCTGACCGTTCCTATCAGCCGCCAGGATTTCCGGACCGCCAGACTTCTGACGTTCCTGACCGTTCCTCTCAGCCGCAAGAATTTCCGGACCACCTGACTTCAGACGTTCCTGACCGTTCTTCTCAGCCGCAGGGATTTCTGGACCCACAGACTTCAGCCGTTTCGGACCGACGGATTTCCGCCATTCCTGACCGTTCCCGTCAGCCGCCGGGATTTCCTGACCGACAGCAGACCGATGTTCCAGATCCATTACAGTCCCTGAAGAGATCCAAGCCACCTGATTTTACCAGTCCGATTAGGACTGGAAAACGTTATCGCACTAGAGTTTTTTATGCGTCCTCGAGATAAGTAAGTTCTCGTGGACAGGTTCTTTTCTCAGTTTGTTGTTTTTCCTGCACGACCAGTTGGCGTGTCAGAATTTCTTTTTTTCGTGTGGGCCTATGCATTCTTTTTTGTGTATATATGTGTGTTTTTTTTTTTATATTTCTTCTATGTCCATCTACTAATCCACTTTTTTATATATATATCTATGTGCTTAGGGGTAAAATAATAAAATTGTTACTGTTAAGCAGCTCCAGGTAAATTTCGCTGCTGATACAGTTGGTATGTATTCAACGAATAATGCGAACGTAATTTGAAATTAAAATAATAAAATTGTTACTGTTAGGCAGCTCCAGGCAATCTTCGCTGCTGATACAGTTGGTATGTAATCACCGAATAATGAGAACGTCATTTGAAATTAAAAAAGTGATTCCTGCTAGGCAGAATAAAAGGAAGGTATGCCGATGCAGGTTTGTTTTGTTCCACACTACACGTTTCACAGACGAATACAGATTTCTTCAATTTGTCATGCCAAGTTTGATACTGTAAATACGGCTACCACCAAACAACAAATCAAAAAAAGAGGTCGAGAAACGTCATTCAACGAAATGTAAGACTTACACTCCAAAATTGATAGGCTTTTTGGAAACAAAAAAAAAAGGAAAAAGAAAAAAAAGAAAAATTAAGGGGGAGATGATGTAACGTATACACTATATTCACTTTCCTTTTGATTTTACTATCTCTGGTTATTTTATTTTACTATGTAAATTATCTTCTTACTGAACGAAATATCATTTCACCCGATGAATGAGATCTGGCAATGAGTGTAAGTCATGACGTGGTGGTAGCTAGTATATAGGCGCGTTCATCGAGACTTAGGGAGAGCTTTTGTTGTGGTTATGAGAGAGCGTTGTTGTTTACGGAGAGCGTTTGTAATACGAGGAGAGATTGTGTTGTTATGAGGAGAGATTCTTCATTAGTGTAAAACAAGTTGTGTGTGTGCCTTAGTTGACCAAGAGTCTTATAATAAAGAAGTTGACCGTAAGTTAGTCTTTCTCAATTCATAGTTTTTGTCAGACCTCTGTCTGGCTGTTAGGTTTATAACATTTATTTACCATAAATAACCAGCGTTAAGACTTTGTTTACGTTCGTAATTAACTAGTAACAACACCCTTTTGAATTCACTATTTTGAAGCTTAGTACAAGTATATCATTAGCTAGCTGGTAGGAAGAGAATCATTCATATGAATTAGCTTAGCGGAAAGAAAATAAAGCTAATTCATTATAACTCCACTTCTGAAAGGTTAGCCCTACATTTCACAAGTAAGCATTTTTAAATAAGGTTGAGCTGTAAATGCTCAGTTAATCAAACGCAGAAAATAGGACATCTAATCCGTATAGCTGGTGATTAAACCAGCAGATGAACCATTTCAATATCTGTGTTATCTTAAGACTTTTTATTCCTTATATTTTGTAAACAGTCGTATTCAATGTGAACACTGAATCATGTTTATGGGAAGATGAGGTTAATTGTGAGTTACCAACTTTGAGGCTTTTTGGGAACAATTTTTACTTATGCTAGTGTTTTTTTTTTTTTTTTTTACATATACTTGAGGATGTTTTGCACATGGCATTTGTATATATATTCTAGAATCTGTACAGTGTACTTGCAACTTGTCTGACAAGACAACAAATATTTCAAACAAAATCTTAGGAAGCAGCAATTTCTTTTTATGTGATAAAGATCATGTACCCATGGCTAATGCCCATTAGATAGCAAATACTGGTAAAACAATCAATTTATGGTTACTTAAATTGCAGAAGTAATAATTGTGATTGGTAATATAAATTTATTGATTGCTGACACCTGTCAACTACAATCTAGTATTTTATCTGAAAGCACAGGGTCACCCAGCTTGTGTTCTAGGCATTTATTTGTCTCTGATTAGTGATTAATCTGTAGTATTACTCCAACAAAGTGAGAGTGGGGAGCTTGAAAATTTCTTGACAGAATACTCTTTATTTGTGAATGTGTTAGTACAATGTGTGTGGTTTTTGGGTAGCAAAAATACAGGCAATATTGATTTAAAACTGAAAATAGGAAACAGGGAGTACAATGGTACCTCAAAAATGCAAATAACATAAAATATTTATGAAAACTGGCACAAACGATTATGAAATGACAATTGAAAAGAAATTATGGAATAATACAAAAGAAAGGGACTAGCAACATTTTGTAATAACTACTTGCATTTGATTTTTGGGTGATAGGTGGTGTTTTTTTTTTTTTTTTTTTTTTTTTTTGAAGAATGTGACCTCTGATTCATGATGAATGTACAGTCAGTATGTCCATGTATAAATTGCCAGTTATTCCTATTGCATCAACCATATATATGAGAGGTTAGTATTGAACAAATATCACTCACGTAAATCAATCTTTTTTTGAATTGAACAAGTTGTGCCTGTATTTCTCTAAAATACAAATCAGACGCACTTGTATTTTTCCAGCAAGACTGTTGAAGGAACCCACAAAATAACAACACAAAACATAAACATTTGCTCGCCAAACTTTTTGCACATCATGGATGCAAATCAGTGGTTGTTAATTTCTCACTTCATATTAATAAGAGGCTGTGCCCTTAAAATTGAAAAAAAAAAAAAAAAAACTATGTGCAGTACATCTTAACAATTGCCAAAATGTGTACAAATATCAGGTG
This sequence comes from Macrothele yani, assembly GCA_039090855.1. Taxonomy (NCBI): domain Eukaryota; kingdom Metazoa; phylum Arthropoda; class Arachnida; order Araneae; family Macrothelidae; genus Macrothele; species Macrothele yani. The sequence goes on from CM077005.1 coordinate 55,033,750, forward strand.
AAAACTACAAAATTTCAGCTTTGGGACAACAAAAAACTAGGCTTCTTAAAAAAAAAGTAAAATATGAAAGTGCAAATAAAAAATATTAAATACTTAATACTGAAACAAAAAAATACAATTTTTTGTCCCATAAAAAAATTAAAGTCCATAATCTGAATTTTTTGGTCACTCAGCCCAGAGCTTAAAAAATATCTAAAATAATACATGCCCATAGAAAATTTACCTGCCCAGATATTAAAAGCAAAATGTGTAGAAAGATTTTTCTTTTGATACCAAAAATTATAAGTCTTTTTAGGTTGAAAAAGTACATAAAACTATTTTTAGCTACTCGGTACTGGTGCTGCTAACTGTAAATAGCATTTGGAGCATCATATTGCCCCAATGTCTGTCTATACCTAAGTCACAGGGGAGTTACAGAAGTGATACATATATATATATCTGTAACTACAACATATATTAGGTCACCAAGTTTATTTAAACTGCACTTAAGAATAATTATTTTCAATTCTTTTTCTTACGGATAAACCTTGGAAGATAGTTAAATAATACATAGCAAATAAACATATGTAGATACATAAATAAAATAATTTTCATCAAAAAAAGGGTTAGCCTATTCCTGCTGTTAAAATACATCAAAAAGTAAACTGACAGAATAAAAAATACAGGAAAAAGGTAAGTAATGTTTATACGTAATGTTTTATATATATATATAGAGAGAGAAAGAGAGGGTGGGCGACATCATAACCAGGTGTATATATATATATATATACTGTATGTATGGCCTTAACTAAAAAAGAAAAGCAGGATGTGTAGAAAGATTTTTCTTTTGATACCAAAAAGACATGCAAAGAATGCAGACAACTCAAAGAATATATATATATACAGAGAGAGAGAGAGAGAGAGAGAGTGAAACCACTGAAATGGCAATGGGCTGGACATGTTGCCAGAAGAACAGACCACCGATGGACGACTAAAATTTTGAACTGGATTTCGAGGGACATAAGACTCATGGGAGATGGGTGGATGGAATTCGAAACCATGCCGGAGTAATATGGAGGAGACAGGCTCAAGACACACAATTGTGGAAGAAACTTGGGGAGACCTTCATTCAGCCGTGGATTGATAATGGTATATATATCATCATCATTGACAACTATTATCCTTACAATATATGTATACTGTATATAATCAATATTCTATAAAGAAGATACCTAAGCAAAAAAATACATATATAATTTTGACTCACACCTAATACAACATAGAAAAGGTTATGTATCTACCTGTGTGAGTAAAAGGAGAAAAGATAAAAATAAAATAAAACAACTGAATGTAGAAGGTGTCGAGAATACTGAGCCTTGGCTTTATCAAGGACCAGCAAAAACTCTGCATTTTCTCACTTCCACAAAGACCTAGTTGGAAATGGGTTTCTGCAAGGCCATAGATGCAAGTAACATTCCCACCACCTAAAATAGTTAAAAAATATATATATATAAGTCATGTCCTCCGTAGAGTAGCATGACCTAGCACTAGTTAACAATTTCGCTTGCATCCATTAACCTTCATGGCCGACCCATGCTCTTCATCTGTTACTATTAAACAGAGAGAAGAAGATTAAAGAGAACTCAAGCTGTGAGAGTGACATAATAAATGGAAATGATTTTCAGCTATAACGAAATTCCAAGTTCGTTTGAGAGAGAATTTAAACCTGAAAAACAATGCAAAAGAAATCCAAATTTTACATTGCAATTAAAAAAAAAAGGAAATGTTAATTTATAACGAACAGATTTTTGAAAGAAAACTTGAGTCTAAAAACCCCCTACTCTACAACTTATGACAGCACGAAAACGAGAATAAGTTAAAGATAAATATTAACTAAAGAAAACTTTGTGAAAGTTATATACCTTAAACAGTTAGTTGCAATATGTACAAAGTATTTCAGCAGTGCTTTAAGTGCATAATTAATTAGTTATTAAGAACTTTCCCTTGAAATTTTGCAGCATCAGTCTCTTTATCCCTATGGCCTTAATTCCACTCTATCTGACAATAAGCATAATCAGCATAAATTTTCAATTCGTGAACTCTTCTTTCTTGTTAATAATAAGAGCTGCTCTAGAGGTAATAGAGGACAGAGGTTATTTCGCACATCAAGCAAAGTTGATTTTGCTAACTTGCTAAAAACTCTGGAAAGCTTTAAAACTGGCACTAATTTTGTTAAAAATACTTACAAAATTCTCAAGTCCTTCAAGCACTCTGTCCTTAAATGTTTTTTCAAATTCTGGAATGAAACTGCTGACCATGTTGATAAGCATGTTTTTGCTTTGGTTCTGGACATTCTTAAACATATTCTTAAAGATAAAATTTCTCTTAAAGAATTTTCCAGTAATTTTGTTACCATTAGGTTCCTCAATAAAGCCTACGATAATCTCAATGTAAGGAAGCTGTTCTACAATAATGCAATTTTTTTCCCATCCACAGGCACCAGTCTATTGTAAGTTTTAAATATGTTAAGACCTTAGGGTCAATAGTTAAAAACTACAAACTTAACTCTTCGAGCTACATTCCTGTAATTACTTCTTGTTCTTGTGATGAACATAAAGAAACAGTTCACTATGATAAGAATTACAACCATATTATCACCGGAAACTTGAGTTATGTTGAAAATGAAAAGCTTAGGAATTTATTAGAGTATGGCTCTAAATTCAGACCTTCCTTCACAATTTCCAAAGAAAGGATTCTTGAGAGCTTCACTCAAGATGTAAATAAGTACATCGTAAAAACCAGTTTGACGTACAATCAGCCTATTGAGGCCTTCGCAGAATGGAAATATAATATAATCAATAGCTTCACCGGTGAGTTGGCAGGTCTGGATTTTTGTTTCGACAGAAATCTCTTTTCTCTGGAGAAGCTAAAAGGTCACTCTCCAAACTACAAGACCAATTTATTTTTACCACTACGGATAAAGCTAGCAATAATTTTGCAATTATCTGTAAGAAGTTCTATTTTGAATTGTTAACTATGGAACTCAATAATAGAGTAACATACGAGCCCGTAAGTTATTCTACCAAGCAGTTAGAAAATCGGTTTAAGGCATTCTTCAAAAAACTTAAAATTCCACAAACTAGAAGATATGGGCCTGAATTTCCATTTCTTTTTGCAACGGTTAAGTTTCATAAGGATCCTGTGAAGTTCAGGTTCATAGCTAGTGGAGTAAGGAGTCATAAAAAGAAAATAGATCTTGCTTTTGAAGATGTCTTAAAGAAGGTTTTGAAACACATTAGAAACTGTTCTAACTTGATGTACAGAGATTTTTGGATAATTAATAATAATGCAGAAGTAATTTCTACTATACTCAATGTCTGTCCCCTAGATATTAATAGTTATGATTTTGAAAACCTATATACTAATCTGCCTCTATCAGATATAATCACTACATTTAAGGAGCTGTATGCAGAATTTAGGAATTTATTAGAGTGGACAGCCGAAATTTTAGATTGGATTCCAAGGGACAGGAAAAGACCCAGAAAAAGACCACATGGGAGATGGGTGGATGAAATTCGTAAATATGCGGGAGTGACATGGAGGAGACTGGCACAAGACAGACCGTTGTGGAGGAAACTTGGGGAGACCTTCGTCCAGCAGTGGATTGATAATGGTTGACAATGATGATGATGATGATGCAGAATTTAAACTTAACCAATTTGTTGATGTAGGAACTTGGAACTCTTATCTCAATTGCTGCATAAAAAATAACCATATCTTATATAATAATACTCTCTATAAGCAAGTGAACGGTATTCCAATGGGAACATCAATGTCCACAAATATCGCTAATCTATTCCTGTTCTTTAAGGAATATAAATTCATTAAAAATCACCCCACCTGCTCAGATAACTACCTTTACACTTTTAGATATATTGATGATCTGCTGTGTATCAATAATTCAGAAGTTATAGAGAGTGATTTTTGATAATATCTATCCTAGCTCTCTTAACTTATGTAAAACCAACCACAGTAATCAGGAACTTGAGTTCCTAGACTTAAGCATTAAGCTCAACAGAGGTAACTCCATCTATTAGCCTCTTTGATAAAAGAGTTAATTTCCCTTCAAAGTAATTAAATATCTACACTGGAATAATAACATTTCAACCAAAGTAATTGAGAATGTACTAATTTCTCAGGTCCTAAGAATTTCAAGAATTTGCAGCAACAATTTGGATTTCAATTACCACATTAATATACTATTAGAAAGTTTTCTAGAGAACGAAATTCCTTCTTCTTTCATCAAAAGAACTTTAAGAAAAATTATTCTGAATAATAGAGTAAGGTTGGCAGATCTGCTTTAATTTTCTACACAGTTAATAATATGATTCTGACCAATCAAAGCCGTAAGGAAGTTGGCTAGAGGATGCCTATTAACTACCTAAAGGAACCTTAGTGCTATGGATATGACGGTCCTATTAAAACAAAAAATTAAATAATATAAACAAAATCACAAAAAAAGCTTAAAAATCTGTTTATAAAAGAAAATAAAAACAAATAAAAAAGAAAACTAGTTATTCATCACTAGGATAGCTATACTAAAAATAGTAAAACCAACATTAAAATTAATAAGATTCTGATTAATCTATAGAAGCTCACTAAGGTGATTTAATACATGCAAAGATTATTAAATAAACTGCTCGTGTATTTTATAATATTTCTCATGTATTCTGGAGAGTTAATTCTGCTCATTCTGATCATACAGATCCACAGTCTTAAGTTTATATATTTTTTTCTCTGGTTAAAATCTCCGCGCGTTGGTTTCTTGCTGTATGAGGAGGCCATCAGCCCCACCCTCACTGCCCCCAGCGTCTAGGGAGTGGCGGAAGGGGTCAGCCATGTTCTCCTCTTGTGTGGAGAAAAGTTTTTGTCACACAAGAGGTAAGCTCTCTTCCTTGTTTTTGGGTTCTAGGTTTTATAAGTTCAATGTTTGTACTTTATGTACCTTTTCTCTGTCGTTTTTTAGCTTTTCAGCTTTTAAGCATTGGTTTGTCTGTTAACATTTTTGCGGGTTATAACTCTTACTTTTCTTTGTAACTTTGAGCGTCTTTTGAGGTACCTAGGAACAGAAGAAGGCTAAGCCTGTTCCTTTTCTATGCGCTGTCTATGCGCTGCTTTTTCAAAGTAGTTAAGTTCTTAATAACTAATTAATTATGCACTTAAAGCACTGCTGAAATACTTTGTACATATTGCAACTAACTGTTTAAGGTATATAACTTTCACAAAGTTTTCTTTAGTTAATATTTATCTTTAACTTATTCTCGTTTTCGTGCTGTCATAAGTTGTAGAGTAGGGGGTTTTAGACTCAAGTTTTCTTTCAAAAATCTGTTCGTTATAAATTAACATTTCCTTTTTTTTTAATTGCAATGTAAAATTTGGATTTCTTTGCATTGTTTTTCAGGTTTAAATTCTCTCTCAAACGAACTTGGAATTTCGTTATAGCTGAAAATCATTTCCATTTATTATGTCACTCTCACAGCTTGAGTTCTCTTTAATCTTCTTCTCTCTGTTTAATAGTAACAGATGAAGAGCATGGGTCGGGCCATGAAGGTTAATGGATGCAAGCGAAATTGTTAACTAGTGCTAGGTCATGCTACTCTACGGAGGACATGACTTATATATATATATTTTTTAACTATTTTAGGTGGGAATGTTACTTGCATCTATGGCCTTGCAGAAACCCATTTCCAACTAGGTCTTTGTGGAAGTGAGAAAATGCAGAGTTTTTGCTGGTCCTTGATAAAGCCAAGGCTCAGTATTCTCGACACCTTCTACATTCAGTTGTTTTATTTTATTTTTTTATCTTTTCTCCTTTTACTCACACAGGTAGATACATAACCTTTTCTATGTTGTATTAGGTGTGAGTCAAAATTATATATGTATTTTTTTGCTTAGGTATCTTCTTTATAGAATGTGTATTCTGAATTTTCAAAACTGCTGCGTTGCGCGTTTTGATTTTCAGGTTATTTTGCACCCTTCGTTTTAAATTCTAAAATTTTTCCTTAGTCTTCAGTTTTGCTCTTAAGTATATAATCAATATATATATATATATATATCATTATCATCATTGTCAACCATTATCAATCCACTACTGGATGAGGGTCTCAACAAGTTTCTTCCGCAACTGTATGTCTTGAGCCTATCTCCTCCATGTTACTCCGACATGCTTTCGAATTTCAGCCACCCATCTCCCATGGAGTCTTCTGGGTTTTTTTCGGTAACACTTAAGCTATGATTTAACTTTGGGGCTCCAGATGTCTTTCCCTAAAGAGTGGTTTGGGGTTCCTGAGTTGTTTTATTCTATGTCATTTTTGTCTAGAATCATGAAAGTGGGTTACTTCTGGTTAATTCTATGTTTATTTCTACTACGTCTAATTCCTGCAGCAAGGTGCAGTGTTGATGTGGTCTAATTACTACATGAGTGTGCTTTACTTCTTTTTACTGATATATGTATAACATCAACCATTATCAATCCACTGCTGGATGAAGGCCTCCCCAAGTTTCTTCCACAGTTGTCTGTCTTGAGCCTGTCTCCTCCGTGTCACTCCTGCATGATTTCGAATTTCATCCATTCATCTCCCATGGAGTCATCTTCTGGGTCTTATATATACATAGAGAGAGAGAGAGAATTATATTGTGTGAAGTATTTAGTGTATGTGCTGGAAGATACCTTTATTATGGTCAAGTTAGCACAATTGCCTTGCCTACCCACGAATAAGGCTTACAGAACTGTGTTGTCGAATGTTAAGGCTAACAAACAGATTAGAAACATGCCCAGTGCTAAGGACTTTTAATTTTTATTAAATAAAAACCAGGTAAGTAGTAGTTTTTTTCTGATTATATAAGATAGGGGCAGTTGGTAAAAGTATTTTAATATTGGTACCTCTTGGCTGTGTAAACTCATTGTTTGTTTTCCGTTTTTCTTCGAACTTTTTTTTTTTCATTTAAAACTCTCATAAAATATTTGGCGTCTATGTATTTGGAGTGATAAGCTGTGGGATGATTCAGCATTCTCATGGTGATGACCCACGAATATCTAAGATTTTTACCGAAATTGCGGATTGACTGCAACTGTATTTTTTATTTTTTTATTTATTTATTTTTTTCATTTACTCTATTACCGCTGACTTATATTTCACTGAAAATTGGTTCCAAAAAATTTGTGAAATGTCAAAAAATTACGGCATGAGATTTTATTCAACGAGAGCAAGCTGCATCCATTAAAATATAATTTTCTTTTTAAAACACTATTGCCGCCAACTAACGATGAAAAGCGTTATTTGATACGTTAAAGTTTTAGTCTCACCCCTAGGTGTTTATAACAACATTCCTGAGTTATATCCTTATTTAACATCAAACCATATATTACGAAAACTCCCTTTCTTAACACGGAACGGAAATCGTTCTGTACCTCATCAATCATGGCTGCCACTTGTTTCCGGTGGCTTCACCCGTTCCTCGACGTAAGCGCTCTACGTACTTCTATCTCGTTGGTGGTAACTCTATCGAGACGCTATCATTGTGGGCCTCATTAGTGGTAATGATCTCCAATGTTTCCCGAATGACAGTGGATTTAGGAGTAGAGTAAGAAGCTAATTTCTTTATGCCATCCCACATAGAATCGGCGGACTTGAACTGGACTTCTCTGGACGTGGTTAATTTGCCGTTCTTTACGTCCCTCTTATGTTCGTTGACTCTAATTCTAAATGAACGTTTAGTCATCCCAATGTAGTATCGGTTGAAGCCATCCGGATATTGTAGAGGGTTGGCATAAACACCTGCTTCGTTGGAAAGTGGGAGCTTGTCAGTATTTCCAAGGGTTCCGCTTGCAAAACGAACATGACGCCCCGTGTTTTTATTGAATAATTACATTCGCATCTCCTCGTTTATTGTCAAGTCACCACGTTCAAATTGTTGAAGCGTTCTGTCATCTAGTTTGCAGTTTGCAGTCTACCTTCCTTGAAAAAGCCATCTGGTTGATGTGCGAAAGCTTGGAAACTTTGATTTTATCTACGCCAATAAATTTGGATAACTAGTATAATTATACTAACTTATTTTTTTTTGTTTAAAATGCGTGCTCATTACATAGCGTAATCTTCCTGCTTGTTTCTTATCTCGTTTGCGAGCATGTTCGCATTATCATTTTGTGCAAACACAATGTAGGTAAAGGTATTCAGACATTTAGATCGAACGGAAACAAGAACGTTTGTTAGCTGAATTCAATACATAGTCGGCCCACTTTTGGCCCCTATGACTGCAGAGACCATTATTCTAGGTATGCTTTCTACGATGTGTCAGTACGTATATACCGGAATTTTTCGCCATTCCTCCTGCAAAGCGTCTCAGCTGCCGTGGAGAAAGGTCTCAGTGGCCGAGATCGGATTCTGCGTTCCAGCTCGTTGCAGAGATGTTCTATTCGACTTAGATCGGGACTTTGTGCCTGCCAGTCTAACGCGTAGACGTCCTGCTTCTAAAACCAGGCCTATCTAGGTCTTGCAGTGTGGCAATGCGTTCGATCATGCTGAAGCAGGGAGGGATCTGTGTCGAAGTTCTGCCAGAGCAAAGGTACTGCGGAATCGTTTAGAATGTCTAAGAAACAGACCAACACTATAACATCTCTGAATCCAAACTTTTTTTGTTATTGAAGGTTTAACAGCCACCGTGAGCAACTCAATGGGCTATAAGCAGTCGCCCGTCCCTAATTTAGGGCCACTGGCTCCAGGGAAGGGAGAGAGCCGGCGCCGTAAGAAAAACACAACCTCCCTGCCTCACCGGGATTCGAACCCGGACTCTTCACGGACGAGTGAACATGATCCAGAGCTTAGACCACTGCACCACCGGGGATGCAATCCAAACTTGAGTGCAGAGACAATGCAGCCCTCCTGACAGCGTTCCCCGGGAAAACGCCACACACAAATACGTCAATCAAAACGAAAGAGGGAGTAGCACGATTTGTCACTCCACAAGACCAACTTCCACTCTTCTTAGTAGAAGTTCAATCTATACATATATACACCTGAACACCAAATTACGTGGGAGATAGGCAATGTATATTAGGACAAGGTCCTTTATAATACTGTTACACACGTAGTATGAGTTTCGAATAGACAAGTTGACTTCAATGGTAATGAAATATTTATAGTTGAAATTAAGAATATTTATTTATGTACAGTATTTAAATGTTGAATCCTAACATAGGTTATATTTAGTGAGACATAAAAACGGCAATGAAGCAAATGGAGCAACACGTATTGCGCTCACCTTACTCCGGTTTCAATCCTTCTGGCTTGCAATCGATCATGCTTCTTGTCTTGTGCTGTACCACGTCATTGAAGATATACCGCGTTCAAACTTCGACACAAATACGAACATCTGCGCAATTCTACAAAAAGGGGGTGATGAGTTAAAATAATTTTGAGATCACTGTCAAGATAAGATTACGTTGACGCGGCCAGAAGCATGGTCGATTGCAAGCCAGAAGGATTGAAACCGGAGTAAGGTGAGCGCAATACGTGTTGCTCCATTTGCTTCATTGCCGTTTTTATGTCTCACTAAATATAACCTATGTTAGGATTCAACATTTAAATACTGTACATAAATAAATATTCTTAATTTCAACTATAAATATTTCATTACCATTGAAGTCAACTTGTCTATTCGAAACTCATACTACGTGTGTAACAGTATTATAAAGGACCTTGTCATAATATACATTTCCACTCTTCTATTGTCCACGAGGGAAGCTCCACTGCAGACATCGTCTGGCATTGCGTGGAGTGAAGTAGAGTGGCTGAAATGGTAACCGAGATCATGCATTTCCCAACAGACTGTTCTGCTGAAAATAGATGTCCCAGTGAATTGTAAGACGTTGTTGTCCAGGTATGTGGCGGAGGACGTGCGTACCTTCTTTACTTTTCGCCGTAATCTTCGTTTGGCACGATCACTCAGTTTGTACGGCCTCCCAGATCAAGGCTTCGCTGTAGTGGCGCCATCTTCTATCCAACAGCGTAGAACATCAGTAGGAGTGGATTTGGCGAACCCCAGAAGAGGGCACTGATTGCTTACTCAGGTATCATCAAATCACCATAAGCCTTTCAAAGTCCCTCAGTTCAGCTCCGTGCGGTACAGTCGCTTCCAGTACTGTTTGGTAGGTTCACCAACGCTCCCCTTTATGTACAGCACCCAGCATACCACATTAATGCGCGTCTGGTTCTGCAAATGCACGTTTATTTGCATATATGGAATACTTTGTCTACATGTGGAACACTTTGTATGTGTAAAGTATACCATGCTTATTATCATTTTTTTTGTTTTAGGTGCTGCTTCAGCCAGTGAGAAGTACTTGAGTGGGTACACTGAATGCGCTAGAGAAATACTCAGGTACCTTAACACCACAGCACGTATGCATCCTTGTGACCCCAGATACCTTGCTGTTGCCAGGTACCTTCAATACCGAACTGCCGAGGTCACAAATATCATCAGTTATTCCGAGAGACGGGACACTACCATAAGTAGTGGTAACACAGCCCTTGCCAGACCACTGATGCGTGAGGAAGCTGTGTTTTTATGTACTTGCAGTGTTTGCCAGCGCAGTAATGTTAGTTACATTTAGGTCGTCGTTAATTTGTAACAAGCTTGATCATGTACAGTTCAATTTCTTAAGACTAATCAGCATTAGTTTTTCGGAGAACTGAACGTTAACAAGAATACTAGCATACCAGTGTGCAAATGGGACTGATCTCTTCGGTATTGTCCGAGAGAAAAATTTGAAAGTAAGGACGGAGCAAAGTTAGGATTATATACGACACTTACCAAATCGACTTATTCCTTCCAAGCGTATAGGAGTTTCACTGGAGAGCATAACTTCGTCACCACATGCACTTGAACAGCAAAATGTGCTCTCATTATTATTCAGAATGTATAGTGGTGATTCATGCTATCAGAATCTCCCACGTTGTTAATTTTTATCCAAAAATAATCAACACGACTTTTTTCGACCAGCGCTGTTACCGATTACAAGAAATGTGGAACAAATGCTGCTAACAAAATAGCATATTGTGAAAAATAAACAGAAGTATGAACCACTAAGTCACAGCATACTCTTGATCTGAAAGAATCAGTGTTCATGAAGCACTAAGCATAACTATACCCATGAAGCACTGAAAGACCGTAAGAGAAACTGTGCCCACGAAGCATTAAGTGCAATTGTATCCGCGAAAAACAAAGAGACCGTAAGAGAAACTGTGCTGATGAAGCACTGAGTGTAACTATATCCGCGAAGTACTGAGAGACCAAATGAGAAATTGTGCTCATGAAGTACTAAATGTGACTATACCCGCGAAGCACTGAGAGACCATAAGAGAAACTGTGCTGATGAAGCACTGAGTGTAACTATATCCGCGAAGCACTGAGAAACCAATGAGAACTGTGCTCACGATGCACTAACTGTAATTACACCCACCGAAGCACTAAAAGACCATAAGAGAAACTGTGTTCATGAAGCACTAAGTGTAACTATACCCATGAAGCACTAAGTGTAACTATATCCGTGAATCACTGAAAGACCATAAGAGAAACTGTGCTCACGAAGCATTAAGTGTAATTGTATCCGCGAAGCACTAAGAGACCGTAAGAGAAACTGTGCTGATGAAGCACTGAGTGTAACTATATCCGCGAAGCACTGAGAAACTATATGAGAAACTGTGCTCACGATGCACTAACTGTAATTACACCCGCCGAAGCACTAAAAGAGCATAAGAGAAACTGTGTTCATGAAGCACTAAGTGTAACTATACCCATGAAGCACTAAGTGTGACTATACCCATGAATCACTGAAAGACCATAAGAGAAACTGTGCTCACGAAGCATTAAGTGTAATTGTATCCGCGAAGCACTAAGAGACCGTAAGAGAAACTGTGCTGATGAAGCACTGAGTGTAACTATATCCGCGAAGTACTGAGAGACCATATGAGAAATTGTGCTCATGAAGTACTAAGTGTGACTATACCCGCGAAGCACTGAGAGAGCATAAGAGAAACTGTGCTGATGAAGCACTGAGTGTAACTATATCCGCGAAGCACTGAGAAACCAATGAGAAACTCTGCTCACGATGCACTAACTGTAATTAAGCCCGCCGAAGCACTAAAAGACCATAAGAGAAACTGTGTTCATGAAGCACTAAGTGTAACTATACCTGCGAAGCACTGACAGACAATAAAAGAAACTGTGCTCATGTAGCACTGAGTGTAACTATACTCGTGAAGCACTGAGATACCATATGAGAAACTGCTCATGCAGAACTGAGTGTAATTATACCTGGGAAGCACTGAGAGGCCATAAGAGATGCTGGGATCATGAAGCACTAAGTGTAACTATACCCACGAAACTCCGACAGACCATACTCCTGAGAGAGATTCCATTCAAGGGGCCCTAAAAGAAACTATAATATGAAATATGAACAAAATCTATGCTCATGAGAAATTTCCAGTAGTTTTCTTTTCTTTCTTTTTTGTTTCGTGACTGGACATGTGGACTCAGTTTTAGTGCCTTGTGTATTTGTTTAAAAAAACTATTGTTTTTGTTTTTTATTTTGTATTTTATTACAGTACAGTGTGATAAAAATGATATCCACATGTAACTGACTTTGGTGTATCTTCATTTGTTATATTCAGGAAACGGATTTCTAGGTGCTAAAAACCGAAAAACATTCATTTTTTTATGTGCTAATAATTTCAAAAATATTTGCGAAAAATAAAAATATTTTTCTCTTTAACGATAATGTAACTAGTTATTTTCTGCGATAAAAAAGATAATATTAGAACTCAACTTACTAATCACAGCTATAAGAGTATATTTGATGGAAAAGTTCTTTGGACTTGTAGTGGAGAACAAATGTCATCTCTAGATTTTCTATCGCAAACCCATGTCTATTGTCACGAAACAGTAACAAACGAATGAGACTGATGACTGCTAGAGCTGAAGGAGTGATAAGGCAGGACCAAATCAAAACTCGGAACCGTTGAAAATCTTCATTTGGAAAACATGCAATCCACAGACGCTGCAAGTAAGCGAAAGAACTATGAAATAAAATGCAAATTCCGCAAAATATTTTTATTTGACTTATTTTCCTTGTGGAAAATAAGTCAAATAAAAATAAATAATAATACTAGCGTGGTTAACATCATGCCACATGATGTCACAACCACGCTAGTTTTTATATGATGCTGTTTTTTTTCGGGGGGGGAGGCTTCGGATTCGAAGGACGCAAAAAAAAAAACTCGCGATGAAGAGGCAGAACACTTGTTATAACTCAACGCAGAAATTTATTCCGCACAGTTAGTTATACAGCTCCTGGAAATTAACTCAGTGCACTTTAGCACGCAATATGCGGACGGATTAATAATGCAGAAAAAGGAACATCCTGACAGCAGCAATTCAACAGAACCGCATGAACAGTAACGATAAATAATCATGAACTTTCAGAAGACAAAAGTGATGTTCAATGCTTTTACAAGAAATGAAGATTTGTCGATTGATGAAGAAAAGCTGGAGATAACAGACACGTACATTTATCTTGGACAGCAGATTTCAAGTAAGGGTCACATTGATGAAGAAATTAATCGGCGTACAAAACTTGCCTGGAGAGCTTTTGGAAGAAACAGCATAATTTTCAAGAGCAATATGCCATTATGTCTTAAAAGAAAAGTGTTTGATCAATGCATCCTTTCAGTGGTTACGTATGGTGCAGAGACGTGGACCTTAACTATAAGAGACATACAAAGGCTACACACAACTCAAAGAACCATGGAGAGGTGCATGCTTGGTGTAACCAGGAGAGATAAGAAGAGGAACTCGTGGATCCGAAAAATGACAAGAGTGGAAGACATCATGATCAGAGTTAAATCCCTGAAATGGCAATGGGCTGGACATACTGCCAGAAGAACAGACCATCGATGGACAGCCGAAATTTTAGATTGGATTCCAAGGGACAGGAAAAGACCCAGAAGAAGACCACATGGAAGATGGGTGGATGAAATTCGAAAGTATGCGGGAGTGACATGGAGGAGACTGGCACAAGACAGACCGTTGTGGAGGAAACTTGGGGAGACCTTCGTCCAGCAGTGGATTGATAATGGTTGACAATGATGCTGATGAAAGGATTTTAGGAAGGAAGTGTCTGACCCCAGATCTTAAACAAACCTTAGAAATAGGAAGCTAGGAGATTTGGGCTAGATTGCCAGACACGGAAGCGAAGTAGAAAGGGGAGGAAGACGCCCTTATTTATTACCGGAGGGCCAGTACCCGGGATCCGACGGCTTAAGGTGCCCATCCGACGCACGGCGGATATTTAGTGGATCGAGCGTTCGTAATTGCCTGGGATCGAACCTGAGGTCCTTTCCGTGGCAGTCACGAACGCTGCCCACTAGGCCACCCGCGGCCCAACAATAACGAAAATAATGCGATCTGCGTATATATATACTCTCCGTGTCGGACTTTGAGATCCATCCATGTGATACCCTAGCCTTCGTGGGTACGGGTTAACTTCCGGTTTTGCTTCTCCGAGCGGGAAGAGAAGACGTCATTCGCCAATGTGGTGACGCCGATGAAGCGAGTTCTCGCGGAGGGAAGAGATGAATAAATTCCGTCCAATCGTCACAATACTCCTCCTTTTTTTTTTTTTTTTTTTTTTTGGTCTGACTTTTTACTTCGAGTTTATTTAGTGTAAAAAATGGAGAAAACATGCAAATTAATGTATTTATCCACGGAATTTCGGAAAATATGTATGTAACGTACCTGCCAGAAGGACGCACACGACATAAAGGCAGATAGGAATCAGAATAAAACGTCCGCGTAGCTCAATTGGTAGAGTGACTTATTCCGGAGTGAGGGGATCCGGGTTCGAATCCTGGCGTGGACAGAAATGACGGAGAAATTTACTTCGTTATATGTATTTACATATAAAATTTTGGAAAATATGCGTTTTTATGTAAAAATATTTATTCACCTAAATATCCGTTCCCTAGTTATAACAGTGGGTAGGTTCGTCAACGAGGAAATTTGTGAAACCACAAATTTGCTGCATGCGCGACTCGAAACCACGTCCTTTTGCTCCGAAGCAGAATGATTTCTGAATTAAACAACGCCGGCAAGGGCTTATCACTGCTACTTGCCGTCTTGACATGTGCATCACCTCTGTAGTACATCGCACTCCACCCATCCTCCCCGCCCGAAAAAAGGCGGGGGCACGAAATCGCAGGTTTCGGGTCCCCCGCAAACCATGCAAGTGACTGTTTGCAGAAGAAGGAATTCTCACTAATTCCAGATGATAAGTGGCAGAAGCATCACGCATTTTTGAAGCGAAGAAGGAATTCCCATTGATTCCAGATGATGTGTGGAAGGAACATCGCACATTTTTCGAGAACCTAACGGCCAGTAAATTTATTTTTACGTTCTGGCGACAATGTGGAAACCCAAATTTGCCTGTGGCAAGTTCTCGAACCCCACATCCATTTATTTGCTCCGGAGCCGACTGCTTTCCTAATTCAGCTATGCCGGCAAGGGCTTATCACTGCTACTGGCCGTCTTGACATGTGCGTCACCTCTGTTCTACGTTGCATCACCCTTCTGCTCCGGAGCCGAATGCTTTTCCAATTACGCTACACCGACAAGGGCTTATCACTGCTGCTTGCCGTCCTGACATGTGCGCCACCTCTGTAGTACGTCACATCATCCTTCTGCTCCGGAGCCGAATGCTTTTCCAATTAAGCTACACCGACAAGGGCTTATCACTGCTGCTTGCCGTCTTGACATGTGCGTCACCTCCGTAGTACGTTATATCATCCTTCTGCTCCGGAACCGAATGCTTTAACAATTAAGCAGCAACGCCAAGGGCTTATCACTGGTACTTGCCGTCTTGATATGTGCGCCACCTGTTTAGTACGTCACATCACCCTTCTGCTCCGGAGCAGAATGCCTTCCCAATTAAGCTACGCCGGCAGGTGATTATCACTGTTACTTGCCGTCTTCACTGAGAAAAACGTTTTGTTAATTCAGCAAAAAAATTGTTGAAGCAACCAAAAAATTTTGCCGATATGCAGTCAACAAAAGAATTTACAAATGTATTTTGCTGAAAATTATTGTTCATTCAACAAAATTTATTGTTATCATGACAAAACGTTTTGTTCATTTTACAAAATACCTAGGTCAATTTTTGGGAATCTGTTTGATCCAACAATACGTATTGTTATCGTGATAAAACGTTTAGTTGAATTAACAAAATATAGCCAACGAAATAATTTTGTGCTGCCAACAAAACAATTCCGATGGAGTTTGGCTAAAGCAACAAAATAAATCGACAAAACAGCTCAACAAAACTATTTTGTTTTTTCAAACAAACATTTTTTCTCAGTGTTGACATGTGCGTCACCTCCGTAGTACGTCACATCATCCTTCTGCTCCGGAGCCGAATGCTTTCGTAACTATGCTACACCGACAAGGGCTTATCACTGCTGCTTGCCGTTATGACATGTGCGTCACCTCTGTAGTACGTTACATCGTCCTTCTGCTCCGGAACCGAATGCTTTCCATATTAAGCAACATCGACAAGGGCTTATCACTGCTACTTGCCGTCTTGATATGTGCGCCACCTGCGTAGAACGTTACATCACCCTTCTGCTCCGGAGCAGAATGCTTTCCCAATTAAGCTACGCCGGCAAGGGATTATCACGGCTACCTGCCGTCTTGACATGTGCATCACCTCTGTAGTACGTTACAGCTTCCGATGAAACATCGCGGTGGATTAGGATACCTTAATATGTGTCTCCCAACGTCATTATACGCTCTTCTTGATAGACTGCGTTGCTTGGCATAGGAGTCATTGCACTCTTCTTGACAGACTGCGTTGCTTGGCATAGGAGTCATTACACTCCTTGATAGACTGCGTTGCTTGGCATAGGACTCATTACACTCTTCTTGATAGACTGCGTTGCTTGGCATTGGAGTCATTACACTCTTCTTAATAGACTGCGTTGCTTGGCATAGGAGTCATTACACTCCTTGATAGACTGCGTTGCTTGGCATAGGAGTCATTACACTCTTCTTGATAGACTGCGTTGCTTGGCATTGGAGTCATTACACTCTTCTTGATAGACTGCGTTGCTTGGCATAGGAGTCATTACACTCCTTGATAGACTGCGTTGCTTGGCATAGGAGTCATTACACTCTTCTTGATAGACTGCGTTGCTTGGCATAGGAGTCATAACACTCCTTGATAGACTGCGTTGCTTGGCATAGGAGTCATTACACTCTTCTTGATAGACTGCGTTGCTTGGCATATGAGTCATTACACTCCTTGATAGACTGCGTTGCTTGGCATTGGAGTCATTACACTCTTCTTGATAGACTGCGTTGCTTGGCATAGGAGTCATTACACTCCTTGATAGACTGCGTTGCTTGGCATAGGAGTCATTACACTCTTCTTGATAGACTGCGTTGCTTGGCATAGGAGTCATTACACTCTTCTTGATAGACTGCGTTGCTTGGCATTGGAGTCATTACACTCTTCTTGATAGACTGCGTTGCTTGGCATATGAGTCATTACACTCCTTGATAGACTGCGTTGCTTGGCATTGGAGTCATTACACTCTTCTTGATAGACTGCGTTGCTTGGCATAGGAGTCATTACACTCCTTGATAGACTGCGTTGCTTGGCATAGGAGTCATTACACTCTTCTTGATAGACTGCGTTGCTTGGCATAGGAGTCATTACACTCTTCTTGATAGACTGCGTTGCTTGGCATTGGAGTCATTACACTCTTCTTGATAGACTGCGTTGCTTGGCATAGGAGTTTGAATAAAAAGAAGACATGTTCTCACTCGGAGATGTGCTCGGTGATTAGGTTTGTGTGCATACGGAAAATGTCGGCATCGCCATCCGCAAGAAGTTTACGGTCTTCAAAGTGATGAGCGTTCGGAGCGTGTTAAAATGGTGTTCAAAATTTGCGCACGCTCACAATTCGCTAAATGGTGAGAAACGCAGTGGCAGGCCTTCAACATGAACAACAGACAGCAACGTAGCGTGTGTGAAGGGGATCTAGTGGGAAAAGGCAGGAGGGGCTGACTTTGCGTCATTGCTGCAAATGCAAAAGTTTCTTTCTGTACCCCGCGTCACATCGTTCACGGATGTGCTGGTGTACAGAAAAGTTTCAGCGAAAGGAATTCCCACACCATTAATGGCAGAACAAAAAGTCTTGCGAATACCTGCTACACTAGGCGAAAGAAGGCCACGAATTCTTTTATAGCGACATTGTCACCGGCGAAGAAATGTGAACGCATTACTTTACCCCGATGTCAAAAAGTACGACAGTGAAGTGGAGGCATACATCAACTTCCGTATTTTGGGATTATCAGGACACTCTTCTCTTAGGCCACGTGACAAGGATCGCTGAACTCTTGCTCCCATACCGCAAGTGACAACGCACTTATAGCGGTGAGATTCAGTTTCTCCTGTCTCCCCGGGCCGCGGGTATCCTATAGTGGGCAACGTTCGTAACTGCTACGGAAAGGACCTCAGGCTCGATTCACTAAATATCCGCCGTGCGTCGGATGGGCACGTTAAGTCGTCGGACCCCGTGGACTGTCCCCGCTGTAATAAATAAGGGTGTCTTCCTCCCCCTTTCTACTTCGCTTCCGTGTCACTTTCCTATCGGTCACTCTAGCCCAAATCTCCTAGCTTCCTATTTCTAAGGGTTGTTTAAGACCTGGGGTCAGACACTCCCTTCCTAAAATCCTCTACATATGATCATGATCATGTCCTGTCTCCCCATCTTCCATACATCAAGGTTTGTGCACCCTCTGACTTCCAACTGCTTGGCCCTGTCAAAAAGCTCTTGGAGGAAAACATTTACCCAGCGACTCCAAAGTGGCAGTTGCGATGAAGCGTTGGATGCGGATACTGGAAGCTGAATTCTTCGCGTAAAGGTTTCCAAAAGTTGGTGTATCGGTGAGACAAGTGTCTTAGCTGATTCGGCGATCATGTAAAAAAGTGTTATAATGAATTTAGTTTCTTACTGATGGTTGTTGTAGTAGTTATAATGAACAAGCTTAACTGCTAGTAATGTTGTAGTAGTAATTAAGATGAATAAAGTCTTATGCTGGTTGTTAATAGTAACACTTAATGAAAGAGACCTAACAGCCAGACAGAGGTTAGACAAAACTATGAACTGAGAAAAACGTACTTACTAAGAAAACCTTTTATTAGGGTAACTCCTGGTATTATCCAACACACATTTCACAGGTCACACAACTACTCGATATCTGGCTCTCACATATAACGAAGTTCCTCTCACATAAACGAAGCTCTCTTTACATCAAACGAAGATCTCTTACACATAAAACAAAGCTCTCTCACGTACACAAAAGCTCTCCTAGGTATCGTTGAACGCGCCTATTTATACTGCCTACCACCACGTCATGACTTACACTCATTGCCACATATCATTCAGAGGGAGAAATAACATCTCGTTAAGTAAGAAGATAATTTACATAGGAAAATAAAATAACCAGAGATAGTAAAATCAAAAGGAAACTGAATCTAGAGTATACGTTACAGTATATTTCGTGTTTTATACTCATTGTCCTAACCCATTACACAGGGTGATTAACGCGGAACTAAACACTTCTTTTTTTAATTAACTCAAAGGCACATTTGAATGAAATTAAAGTAAAACATACCTTGATCCACGACAAAAAGGAATATCTTATAGATGCTGGAAGGGCTCACCGCCAGCGTTCACTCACATATTCCCCCGACGCTCCATATTGGCGAATGTGCGATGTAGCGTAGCGACGTCGACGCAGTAGTTTCACATATGATGTTGTCTTTCAGTTCCTCAATCGACCTTCGATTGTTGGCATAAACCTTGCTTTTTAAAAGTCCCCAGAGAAAGAAATTTGGGGTGTCAGGTCAGGAGACCTTGGCAACCACATGTATTTGGAGAAAATCCCGTCATGGAAAAAAACTGCGAATTTCTGCCATGCTCTTATTGGAGGTGTGGCACGTTGCACCGTCCTGCTGAAAGTAACCATCTGCAAGTTCCTGATTATCCAGCTGGTTCACAAACTCAAATATTTTCAAGTATCGGTCGGTATTCACAGTGTCTTTAAAAAGATTGGCCTAATGATACGGCGTCGGGACACCGCAGCACACCAGACACCAATTTTCACCGGATGCTATACCTCTTCATGGATGGTGTGGAAATTATCACTGACCCACACCCTTGGATTTTGCGAGTTTACATAGCCGGATAAATGGAACCAGGCTTCGTCACTAAACCATGTTATGTCCAACAGGGCGGGGTTTTAGGCGAAAAAAATTAGCAAAGCATTGACAATATTGCCAATCGCTTTTCAAAATCTGATGGCTGTAACTCGTTCACAGCCATTATATGGTACGGCTTAATATTTGCTTGTTTGGTTACTCTTTGACATGTCGAATACAATCGTCCAGTCTCTTGGGATAGCCTCCGAATAGATTTTCGTAGGGGTGCGAATAACCTCTGCTTCACATCATCTATTGTGTCCTCCTCCCGTATGCGGATCCACTAAGCTTCCCGTTCTCTCCAGCTTCTTCGCCAATTTCGAAATGGTAGCTCTGGTGGATGCTTTACGCCCACCGAATTTCCTCAGAAACTCCTTCTGACATTGTTTGAAAGAACCTGTTACTCGGTACTGACGCACAATGAACACACGCTCTTCGATTGAGTATACCATCTTCATTCGACCTCCCCACTTAATCTGTCTGCAGAGACACGCTATTCCCCCACCACTACTAGACAAATAGCGCGTCAGTGTGCCGCCACCCCCAGCTGCCGGGATGAGATTTTATTCACAGGTAATGCATGTTGACTGCTTCGTCATGGAATAAAGAACCTATAAGTGTTCAGTCCCAAGTTAAAATCGCTCCGTTCGGGTTTCGCGCTCATGGTATATTCCCCATCTCACGTATTCCACATATTAGTATTCAGTCCGCAAATTTTGGATTGCCGAACTTGTTCGTGACGTCATAGCGCTGATAAGAGATATAAAGGATTTGACGCGTATTGACCGTTGTTGTTCAAACGCAAAGTTGAAAGGGAAAGAATCAATTGACGAACTTGCAATTTTCAGTATGTCTTCCCGACATCACCTAGATGATTTTACGCGCGGCCGTATTATTGGCAAGATTGAAGAAGGGCGAAAAATAACAGATGTTGCCAGGGAGTTCGACGTCAGCCACAGTGTTGTTTCAAGGCTTTATAAATCATTTCAAACAAATGGAAAGTGTAGCAAACGTCACGGGGGAGGTCGTGTTCGCAGTACGACACCTGCAGAAGATCGGTACATAGCGCTATCAACAAAAAGACTCAGGCGCAGCACAGCTAGTGAGGTAGCAAATCAGTTTATGGCTGCTACTGGCAAGCGGATCTCCCGAAAAACTGTCGCCAGACGTTTGCATGAAGGAGGACTATACGCCCGCCGTCCTGTTGTCTGCATCCCATTGTCCAGACGTCACCGTACCGCCCGTTTGCAATGGTGCCATCAACATCGCAATTGGACTGATTACGACTGGTCTGCTGTCCTCTTCTCAGATGAGAGTAGATACAGTCTATCGTCTGATTGTCGACGACAACTGATCTGGCGTGATACTGGTACTGCATATTGCCCAGCAAACATACAGGAAAGGGACCGATATCCGACATGTAGTGTCATGGTATGGGCTGGCATCATGATCAATGGCCGTACGTCCCTCTATGTGCTTCCAACTGGGACTATGACTGGCCAACGATACATTAATGATGTTCTGCTACCTCATGTTCGCATGTTCCGTGGTGCTGTCGGTGATAGATTCATTTTCATGGACGACGACGCAACATGTCATCGAACAGTCGCTGTCCAGGAGTGTCTTGAGAGCGAGGATATTCAACGCCTCATATGGCCAGCACGTATTCCAGATCTGAATGCCATTGAAAATGTGTGGGATGCTTTGGGGAGGAGTCTTGCTGGTCGCTAATGCCCTCTAATAAACAAGGACACCCTCATCCGTGCACTGACAGAGGAATGGGATAAATTACCCCAACAGCTGCTTGATAATGTTGTGCAAAGCATGACACGACGTGTGGAATCTTGCATCGCCCTCCATGGTGGCCATATCCCGTATTGACATCTTACGCCCGAACGCCTGCGGACGGTAATTGCATTTTTTTCACGTTTACGCATTCTGCACAAAATGGCCTGTTTGTTCCTTGAACACGTTCCAAAGCCTTCTGGATTTCAGAGCACAAAAAATTATCTTTCTTGTAATGTCCTTGCATTCTGACATTATTTTATTTCACTTGGCAACCAACCACACTTACTTTTTTATGCGCTATATAGCCGTTTATGATCCGTCCTTAGCAATTTTCCCGCAGTGTATTTGCACCCTGTGATGTTCGGTCAGCAGCGGTACCCTCGTGGGACGATGGCTTCTGTACCCCATAGCGATGAGATGGTTCTGGATGGGTGGCTGCTTACACGTTTTTGTGCACCAGCGTTAAATTGCCGAGTGATTTCTTGCACTGTGACCCGTCTATCCGCTGTTACAATGCGAGCTAGCCGACGATGACCCCGCTCATCCACACGCTGTTGTCCACGGCAGTTGGCCCTTGCAGGGATGATTTTACTGGATTCGATGTACTCACGGTGCACCCGTGACACAGTGGCTCGTGAAAATTCCAGTGCCTGCACGACTTCCGAGATTGTGTGACCCATTCGTCGTACCCCGACAATTTGCCCACGATCAAATGCGCTTAGATCCTTCGTCTTACCCATACAGCGTCCGACTCTTACTGATTCCTGTCGCATCACTCCTTATATCGTCGGATCGCTGCATACGTCATGTCGTTTCCGTTTACAGGGCCGCCCACAGCGCCACATTTGCATAACGCCAGCTGTCTGTAATTCATTTGCTCTGCAGTGTATGAGTACGTCGCTCTCTATAAGGAAGTGAAGATGCTGAAACACAAGGTATTTTTTTAGCCCAATAATAAGCCTCTCTGGTAGCCGAGAAGAGAGAAGCGAAAGCTTCTGTTGTAACGTACCAGGAGATGTGACGTACCTGCCAGAAGGACGCACACGACATAAAGGCAGATAGGAATCAGAATAAAACGTCCGCGTAGCTCAATTGGTAGAGCAACTTATTCCGGAATGAGGGGACCCGGGTTCGAATCCTGGCGCGGATAAAAATGACGGAGAAATTTACTTCGTTATAATGGCGCCCGAATTATCCGGATGACCCGACTGTTCAAAATCTCGTATTGGTGTGATGTTATTTCCACACCGCAAGATAGGAAAAA
Source organism: Macrothele yani (assembly GCA_039090855.1). Classification (NCBI taxonomy): domain Eukaryota; kingdom Metazoa; phylum Arthropoda; class Arachnida; order Araneae; family Macrothelidae; genus Macrothele; species Macrothele yani. The sequence continues at coordinate 55,057,158 of CM077005.1, forward strand.
TAAGAGAATCCCTTCTCCAGCACTTCGAAAAAAATAAAAAAAAATAAGGGGGAGATGATGTAACGTACCAGGAGATATGACGTACCTGCCAAAAGGACGCACACGACATAAAGGCAGATAGGAATCAGAACAAAACGTCCGCGTAGCTCAATTGGTAGAGTGACTTATTCCGGAATGAAGGGATCCGGGTTCGAATCCTGGCGTGGACAGAAATGACGGAGAAATTTACTTCGTTATACTGTGTACTTGTCTGAGCTGCGCCTGGATCCCCAGTCCTAAATAAGGCAAGGGTGGTATTTCTGCCCTGTGATGCTGGCACAGTCCCCTGTTTTGAACCAATAACCCAAAATTAGAGAAGCGCGACACCCCAAAATTCAAAGTGCTGAAGAGGGTCATGAAATCCCGTAACAAACAAGAACAACCAAAGCATGTTATGGTAAAATTCCAGCGCAAAAAGCTGTGTATATGTTCGGCGTCGTTACAAATTGCTGTATGTTGTCCAACTACATTCACACCGGCCACTGAATTACAATCAATACCGAGTTGGATCTCTTTAACCCGAATGACAAGCACGTACGCAGCTTGGTATAGATTCCACAAGGTGTTGGAGTGCATCTACGCGGTCATGGAGTGCATCTGCAGCATATTAGGCGTTCATCAGACAGTCCTTTAACAGGCTCAGATTTGGCGGAATGTGACTTTGCACCCGGATCTGTTTCTAACATGTCCCATAATACATTCTTAATGGGGTTCGGATCCGGGCTTCGTAATGACCAGAGAAGATCGTGGAATTCGTTGTCGTGCTCGTTGAACAACTGCCAAACACATCTTGCGCGATGGACAGTTGCATTGTCGTCCATGAAACAGCCGTCACCTGCTGAATAAAAAGTCAACATTTCAGGATGTACTTGATTGGTAACAATGTTCTGATAATCATTGGAAGACACCCGACTTTCCAGCGGTATCAAGGGACGCTGGAACAGAATGTACGGCACACCATGACACGATCACCAGAAACTTGAGTTTACAAGACAAGCTGAGTCCGTTTCATCATAGGACTTCAGCTAAACCTCTGCTTACAGTCGCACAGTGTGGAATTTCGGCAATCTAGGTAGACAAAATTCAATTTATGAACGTGTTCAGACGTTCGAGCCCGTTGTAGATTTTGATAGTAGGGTGTCTACAGCACATGAGAACGGGAAGATGTATTTAAGGTTGTCCCAAGTACAACAGGAATTATCATTAGGGGACCTGGCCGCCCAACAAAGCCGTTCAGTGCCTGTCGTCCAAAGGCTAAATGACGAAAGGTACAACACCTCCTGCAGTCAAGCAGCGAAGAGCTGTGTGCGGCCACCGAAATTCAATTACGGAAGGAAGGAAAAAGAGATTCTTCAGCACTTGTTAAAGAACTATCAACTGCATCTCCAAAGAGGGGTACGACTATGAAGAAGGCTCGGAAGTCCTTGCTTCGAAAGCCAGCGTCAGTATCGCTGGAACAAGCGCTTGCATTAATGGTGGACACTAATTTGTCCACTCGTCAGTACCAACAGATGCGGGAGCAAGCCGAAAACTTCAATTTCAAATTATTAATGTATCCCCCTTATCACAGAGTTAAAGAAACCAAGCAGTTATGTTATCTACAAGATATTCTCATAACGATAGTGTCAGCGGAAATACCACTCGGTTGCTCGCCTATGTAAAATTGACGAGGTCAACCAGAAATCGCATCTGACACAAACGTCTGCGGTTAACGTTATCATGAAATGGGGATGTGATGGAACAAAACAGAACCGGTACAAACAGAAGTTTGCCGAAGAACATTGCAGTGATGAAAGCCTATTTAGTATTTCTATGGCTCCTTTACATATGTATTGTGGTATAGACGAGTTAAGAACCGTTATTTGGAAAAACCCAGTCTCATCTTCCACGATGAGATAGCATTTGGCCGCCCCGGTGGCGCAGTGGTCTAAGCGATGGCCTCTGATCATTCGTCCGAACGGGGTCCGGGTTCGAATCCCGGTGAGGCATGGATGTTGTGTTTGTCTTACGGCACTGGCTCTCTCCCTTCCCTGGAACCAGTGACCCTAAATTAGAGACGGGCGACTGCTTATAGCCCATTGAGTTGCTCACGGTGGTCGTTAAACCTCAAAAAAAAAAAAAAGATCGCATTTGTGTTACCACAGAAGTTGGTAAGATAACTTCTGTGGTAACTAATGCAACTTCTGTGGTAACTAATGCGATCTCATTCTTCCACGATGAGATCGCATTAGTAACCACAGAAGTTGGTAAGATAAGACATCAAATAGAACAACTTACCTCCCCAAAAATCGCTCTGGATGTCGGAATTACCGTAACGCCAACTTTGATATTTTGCATGGTGGACGGCAAAGTGTGTAATGCCGTATCATCGTGTAAACCTCTTCCCAAACATGTTACCTCTGCAGGGCGAAACCCAGTGAAATGAATAATGTAAACGGCATCTGAAGAAAAGAAGTAAAAAAAAGAATTCCTTTCCTTTGGTATATCACACATTTACTCTTGGATCAGGCTGTTCGAATGCATACTCCACATCTCGTACTGGCTAGAGATTAAAGCATGAAAAGCAAAGGTTTCCGCAAATAAAGCAACTGTTTCTCGGAACAAGGAGGAGGTCCAGGAGAGGTTCCGACGTGAATTAGGCCTTTTAATCGACATGCCGAAGCAGAACAGTGGCAATACAAATGACGGCAACTCCGCCTTCAAATTTTTCCGAAACCCCGAGAAGGCTGCAGAGATAACTGGAGGGAATCTGGACTTGATTAAGCGTGTAGTTCTTCTCGAATGTATAAATTGTGACAGACAAATTAATTTAGATAAATTTCATGAGTTCACTAAAGAGACCCAGGATCTATACCTCCAACACTACACCTGGTATCCAATACCTGTAAGCCTCCATAAAGTTTTATTTCACGGGAGAGACATTATTGAATCGCCGCCCCGGTGGCGCAGTGGTCTAAGGCGCTGGCCTCTGATCATTCGTCCGTAAGGGGTCCGGGTTCGAATCCCGGTCAGGCATGGATGTTGTGTTTGTCTTACGGCACTGGCTCTCTCCCTTCCATGGAACCAGCGACCCTAAATTAGGGACGTGCGACTGCTTATAGCCCGTTCAGTTGCTCACGGTGGTCGTTAAACCTCCAATCAAAAAAAAAAAAAAAAAATTATTGAATCGTGTGTTCTGCCTATTGGGCAATATTCGGAGGAATCCCAAGGCAGGAATAAACATAATAAGCGATATAGAGAACTGTCCACAAGGAAAACTTCCAGAATAGACATGAATACCGGCTTGCTAAACAGACTGCTCATTACATCAGACCCCTATATAGCAAGTTTACGGGCGTCTCCAAAACCCAAACACAGAAAACTGAATCAAGAAATTATTAATTTGTTAGATTTCGATGCATCTGTACCAGAAGGAGACGATTCCGAGGTCTCATTCTATGCGAGCAGTGTTTTTAGTGATTCCGAATAAGTGTTCTGTCATTCTACTTTACAGGCAAAATATTTGTTTTTTTTTTGTTTCTACCTCCTGATCTGTGTCGTCTTTCTGTATTCCTTCAGGCTAAGCATTACATTCAAACAATACGTAGTTGGGAATTACAGTTACATTTCAGCTAAACTGCTGTATCCTATCGTACGCGGGAAGCTGGACTTTAGTGTCAATATACCTGGATTCCGGCTTTCCGCATATCATCTTGCGTTACAGTGTAGCCCTTTGGCTCGTTTTCATTTGAATGACATGTTCGATTTTGTTGCCTCTAAAATGTGCGATATGATATTTTATATTTATGTACGTATTGTATTGATAATAAACCAGTTACATACAAAAAAACAAAAACTGGGAGCAATAATATTGTCCTCCCTGATCTCGTAAATATCACACTGTGCGTCGACACAGAACTAAGTGTAACGCGACTCGTCGGGAACATGACTTTTCCCCATATTAAACTGTCCAGTCACGGCCGATGTGATATTATGCCTCAATGCAATTTGCCTTCCGGAAATCCTGAAGACGGAGTAAAACTTATACAGACATCTTCGTGATTATTTACTCCGCTGTTTTTCGTCGTGTAGCCGTACGGATTTTTCTTTAGAAAATGCGTTTTTCCTTCTCCGTAGAAATTTTGTCAACATAGTATCCGCAGGACCATGAAAATTCAGTTGTTCTCCACTCGTCCAAATCCTGAATCTAAGCCTTTTCTTCAAGTTAGTATGAACAGGGGCGAATAAAGAGGATGAATAGAAATTAACTGAGGTTATTAGTTACTGCTCTGCTGTTTGCGCTACTAAGCAGGGGATTCCAACACGAAAAGTTGAAACTATAGCTATACTAGCGCTTTTAAGCCTGCCTTAGGGTAATGAGGGAGCAGGTCGTAGCTGACGATTACTTTTTTTTTTTTTTTGATTGGAGGTTTAACGACCACCGTGAGCAACTCAATGGGCTATAAGCAGTCGCCCGTCCCTAATTTAGAGTCACTGGTTCCAGGGAAGGGAGAGAGCCAGTGCCGTAAGACAAACACAACATCCATGCCTCACCGGGATTCGAACCCGGACCCCGTTCGGACGAATGATCAGAGGCCAGACGATTATTTTGGAAGAGATGAGTGCAACATAAGGTTGGTGGCTTGAAGGAAAGGAGTTAAGGATGGGAAGATATTGCCTGCGTGTTGGAATCATACTAACTCCAACTGTTGAAGGAAAATGTGCAAGTTAATCATACTAAGTTAAATATTTCCCTTCCTCATTCCTAATCCGCGAAAACATTTGCTTTTTAAGATCTTTCTCCTAGGCTTGAAATTTTCTTTTAATGAGGGCATTTTGCTGGTGGCAGTGTGTCATGTTTATCATACGGGTATGTAACTCTTTAGGTTTTACTAATTTTATTAAAAATGGATGGACGCAACATTAGCAAAAAATGACTCCAAGCTTTACATTCTTTTATATTCCAAAAATACAAAATCTTCAAGACAGTTCCAAAAATTAATGAACATGTATCCAGGAAGGGCCGGGCTGGGAGGATTGCTCAAATACCTTTTCAGCCTGTAGAAAAAGGAAAAAAAAATCTTCCTTTCAGTGTTTCGTAAGTAAATTTGCTATCAAACTTGCCCCAGCAAAAATAATACTCGCCCATCCTGATTTCCAAGTCTAGCGACGTCCCTGGTTGGTAGAGTTCCCGATGACGACACTCAAGCGTTTTCGCTGGTTACTCGTGCTTTCGCCACCGAGATCACTCTGACGCAATTGTACATAAACCCAGGTGAGGAGCAAACCTAGCTACGCCGAGCCGTTTTGCACTTTTCTTCCCTTCACCTGTCATGTGATTGGTGCACAGCTGCAACCATTTACACAACTCACATGTCGGCACATGCCCACCGATTTGCATGACGCTGCTACCAATACTGCACGTTATGGCAGTTTCTATGTCGTGTATTTAGGACTTGGTTACATAGACTGAAGGTTAAAAACAAAACAGGAAACTAATTTGAAAGACTTTTATTCACCAGCAAACTGAACAGATCTTCAGTAATGATAAACATAGCATATTACAATGAAATCAGGCTCTTTAAAATGTATCAAAATACGGTGCTGCCCAGTTTCAAGTCCATAGCAGACATGAGAAAAGAATGACAAGGAACAATTTTAATAAAATTTAGTGGTACTTGTAAGAGAAAATATACAAGGTTAGGAATAGGTCTTATCGCTGGATAAAAATCTTACATAAGCATGAAGAGAGGTAAAAAATGAATCATTGAAAAATTTTATTTACAGAAACAAGATACTGGTGAAAGACATACCTTGTATGCGACGATACATTTGTTCATACAACTTACTGTTGAGCTGTTTATTTTGAATTACATTAATTTGTACAATCTTAATGTCTCGAAGAAACAAAATGTTGATTTAGAACTTAATGTGCCAGGCGTATGCTAACATCTAGCATCCCGGTTTAATTGCATATCATCAAGAGAAATGATACTTCTGAAAGCTAGCCACATACGTAATATCTAAGCCTAGCACAACCAAGCCTAAGAATAAATTTCAGAGCTAGCGATTGAGATATCAACCAATAATGATACACAAGGAATTCATTAATCTGAGGTTATTTTAAAATGCCATATTAAATGTACAAGTTACCTAATAACATGTTAACATCAGTAGCTCTGTGTAAACTGTCAGTACTATACAAAACAGGAAAAGTTGCAAAATTTAACTATTATCAAATGGACAAAAGCTAAGAACTGTATCAAATCAACCATTTGGCCTAAAAATAGTAAGAGGCACGACGACATAACCGTTATCAGTCACATGTTTCAATATACACTGCAAATATTTGGCATTGAACTAAACGACATCTGATACAATTAAATGCAAGTCCTCTTGGCTATAGTGCAGGTGATATGTTTCATTCTGTAGAGTGTTTGCAATCATCATAAAAAGACATTGTTCGGCTAGAGCATACCTTTTAAACCAAAATTTTATAAAATAAAATTCAAATAGTTTATTTAAATTTACATTTTTACAGCATCTGTGTTTTTACAAAACATCAAGAATAGACCATTCACAAATAAGTCTGAGATACACAAGATCTTAATTCTCGGATGTCTCACTTATAATTCAATCTTTGACTGAAAAATTAATTTTAAGTTCTTTATTCCGTAAAGGATAAGAGGAAGTTACTTACGTAATACATTAAAAATGTTTGTTATTCAGTTAAACAAAACAAAATTAAATGCACTTGCGTAAAGAAAACGCTAAATTCAGGAATCACCAGAAAGATGGTGAAATCAAATGAATTCTCGAATTTTAAATTTTAGAAGCACTTTCAAAATCACTTTTTGCCATAGCAAACCCCTGATAGAACATTAAAAGTACAAAATGTGATGCTTATTAAAATATATTATAAATTTCGTATATTCTAATAAAGATTTGGATAATTCCTGATGCATGCGTTTGTGGAAATCTCATTTCCTTATCATCAAACCACAATACGAAAGAATCCTGAACTAGTGCGTAGTGAAGTAAAATGATATGCTGAAACTGCTTACACTTAGTGGCGATTTTCAGTGATGACAAATTCATTTTCAATTACCTATTTTAAATAACGCCTTACTTTTTAATGCATTCGGTATAAACACATAAAAATGTCTGAATTTTTCACAATTAATTTGACTTCTAATTTCTTCATAAGGTTTACCTTTAACATCAATATAGTCATCACAATAACTAATTTAAAACAGATTTTCATAATTCTTTTAATTTATTTGTCCTTGATAGGACCTGAATTACCTACAGTGAAGAGAGCAGGGGAAAAGTAAAAGAGAAATAGTCCGAGCCATTTGTTTCATTCCCGTAAAATTTGTTTCCTCTCTTTCAAGAAATGAAAATATTGCTTCTAGATAAGTCAACATTTATCCAAAGATCAGTCGATATCATTAATACAGACAATTGACGTGGACTAGGAATTTTTCTAGAATTTAAATAATTTTTCCGTGACTCACTTATAAACATGGAAAGAGCGATGGCATCTGTTTGTTGTTCCTAGTCGATGTCATTGTAAGAAAAGCCGTTATTAAACACACACACTTAAGATGACAATTACGTCATAAAAAAGGAGCAATCAACATACTAAATCAAATGAAACATTTTTTCTACAATGAAATACAAAACATATACAGCCGCTACTGTATAAAACGAAGTTGAATGGAGAGTTAAAACTATTAGGTATAATTGAACTTTGTTAAAACCCAACAGCTCAAAAAAAAAAAAGGGCAATTTTTGGTATAATACGTGTCAGGTTACAGCTACTCAATAAGAAACTTTTTACCAATCAATCGAAGGCAAATAATACTTGTTAAATAAAAACCACAGCTAGTAATAAAAACACGAATGAGATCTGCAATAAACAAAACATTTAATTAACGCAAAAATTGAAATTTCAACTGGTACATTTGTTTCACTGTTACACGTTATGTTGGATATACACTGAGGCCGCCCCGGTGGCGCAGTGGTCTAAGGCGCTGGCCTCTGATCATTCGTCATTAAGGGGTCCGGGTTCGAATCCCGGTCAGGCATGGATGTTGTATTTGTCCTCTACGGCACTGGCTCTCTCCCTTCCCTGGAACCAGTGACCCTAAATTAGGGACGGGCGACTGCTTATAGCCCATTGAGTTGCTCACGGTGGTCGTTAAACCTCCAATAAAAAAAAAAAAAAAAAAAAATATACACTGAGTGGTCACTTTATTATGACCACCTGACAGTTTTAAGCAAATGAGCTATGGCTGCACGCTGTTGCCGCCAGAGGGTGAGGCTAGTATAAAAAGGGAAAGCTTAGTGCTTGCGACAGTAGTAGAAGTGATTTTTGGGTGACGAGATGGGTAAAAATGCGATTTGACGGACTTTCAAGGTGGGATGATTGTAGGAGCTCGGAGTCATGGAGCAAGTATCACCGAAACCGCCGCATTCGTGAAATATTCCAGAGCAGCTGTTGTTAAAGTGTTTAAAGACTGGACTGTCAGCCAAAAAACTGGGTCTCTACGTGCAACGTGTTGCCGTCATCCACTAGTGACTGCTCGGGCGGAACGGAGAGTGTCCAGACTGGTAACAGACAACAAAAGGGCACCAGTGCAGCAAATTACAGACCATCTTAATCAAGGATCCCCTCAAATGATCTCTGCATGCACTGTTCGCCGTACACTGCATCGGATGGGATATGGCAGCCGAAGGCCTGTTCGAACACCTTTGCTGTCTGCAGTTAACAAGAGAAAACGTCTCCAGTTCGCACAGGTACACAAGGATTGGACAGTCGATAATTGGAAACAAATCATGTGATCCGATGAATCACATTTTCAGTTGCACCATGCCGATTGCCGAGTGAGAATTTAGCGGAAACAGCACGAAAACATGGACCCCAAATGCATTGCTACAATCCTTCAAGTTGGTGGAGGCAACGTTATGGTTTGGAGAATGTTTTCCTGGTATGCTTTGGCTCTTTAATTCGTGTTGATCAACGTCTGACTGGCATATCATATCTAAACATCGTTGCGGACCAAGTGCATCCTATCATGTGGATGGTTTATCCCAATGGCGATGGCTACTTTCAACAAGATAATGCCTCCTGCCATAGTGCTCGTATTGTACAGGATTGGTTTCAGGAACATGCCGGTGAGTTTACGTTGCTTAGGTGGTCCCCACAATCTACAGATCTCAACCCCATTGAGAATTTGTGGAATGAAGTTGAACGAGCCATCAGGCAGCTGGATCCACAACCCTGCAATTTCACACTCCTGGAAAGTGCTATTCATCAAGCATGGTCTCATATTCCACAAACCACCTATCAACATCTCGTGGAGTCCATGCCACGAAGAATCGACGCAGTATTAAAGGCAAAAGGTGGCCCAACGAAGTACTGAGGGGGTGGTCATAATAAAGTGGCCACTCAGTGTATAAGTCAATCAATAGTTGCCTGTTTTGTGCTTGTTATTTGCTATGATGGCAGCGATTCATTTTTTACAAATATTTTTTCAACTTTCACTAGCCGCGCCAATGGCGCAGTGGTCAATGACTTCTGATCATTCGCCCAACTGCGGGGTCTGGGTTCGAATCCCGAGTAAAGCATGGAGGTGTGTTTGTCTTACGGCCGCCCCGGTGGCTCAGTGATCTAAACGATGGCTTCTGAATTTTTGCCCAACGGATGGGGTCTGGGTTCGAATCCCGGTAAAGCAGGGGTGCTTGTGTTTGTCTTTCGGGGTTTATTCGCTGAGTTCCTAGTTCACCTATGCATGTACATTGCTGGCGTTGAAACGAAAAATGTCTGTACTGTATTTATCTATCAACCAAGTTCAATATACATGTATCTGTCATTGTATGTATGTCAATCGAAGTCCAATAAGCCGCCCCGGTGGCGCAGTGGTCTAAGCGATGGCCTCTGATCGTTCGTCCGAAAGGGGTCCGGGTTCGAATCCCGGTCGGGCATGGATGTTGTGTTTGTCTTACGGCACTGGCTCTCTCCCTTCCCTGGAACCAGTGACCCTAAATTAGGGACGGGCGACTGCTTATAGCCCATTGAGTTGCTCACGGTGGTCGTTAAACCTCCAATCAAAAAAAAAAAAAGAGTCCAATAAATAATTAAAAAAAAAAAAATTAAACTTCCAATCTAAAAAAACTTTCACTAACACAGTGGCTGAGATGTTTCCATTACAGATGCAAAGTAAACTATAACTGCCGAACCGTTGGGAATCGCAAATAAGAGCAAGGAAATAGTGTTTGATATCAATAACCAGAGAATAACAATAGCTGGAAACATTTTTGATGCTACTGACAATAACTGTCATCTGAAAAAATCAGCTGCTCCATTTAAGAAAAGTAAAATGAAGAAATGGGCTTTTAAAAATTGCCATATAAAACTTAAGAAGTTTGTTTATCAAAGAAGAATTAAGAAGATAGTTTATCAAAATATTTTTTCTCCCTTTAGATGGCACTTAAGCTGACCAGAAGTCCCAAATTCTTGAGAACAGTCCTCAAATTTAGTTTACTGTCCCCCAAAACGTCTGATGCCTTTGGGGACGCAAACTGTTCTCAAATTTTGATGTTTAACCTCAACTGTCTTCGAATTTACACTTCCTTGTTAGCTCGTTAGATTTTCAACGAAAAATGTTCTTAAAAATAGTTCTCGTTGTACTAATATTCCAACATGCTTCTTGTGAAAACAAATTTTGACTGTTTATCCTTTTCCGAGTTTAACGACCACCGTGAGCAACTGTAAAGAGGATAAGCAGTCACCTGTCTAATTTGGGGACATTCGTTCTAGGGAAGGGAGAGAGCAAGTGCTGTAAGAGAAACACACCACCCATCTTTCGTTCGGGACTCGAACCTGTACCACTTGTATTAGGGGTGTGCAAAAGTTTCCGCCACCCCCTCTAGCGGGCGCTGTAGGGGTCTAACCGGCCGGTTACCCCATGCTGTCAGTTCGTACATGAAGCCAAGCATGACGGTCGATAAAGTTCATTTGTGGCACTGTTTGTTATTCATGTTTCATTCAGGGAAAAGTGAAGTGAAGCATACGGTTCAATATGTCAGGCGTATGGCGAAACGGTTATGGGTAAAAGGACGTATCGAGAATGGTTTGCCAGGTTTAAGAAAGGTGATCTACGTTTGGAAGACAGGCCTCGTGCAGGTAGACCGCAGGAACTCGCTGACGAGGAGCTGGAATCGCTGTTGCAAGAGGATGCCACACAATCGACCACGCAACTGGCGAAACGTTTGAAAGTGGCTCAATCGACGGTGGTACGGCGTCTACAGGCCTTGCGGTAGATCCAGAATGTTGGTAAGTGGGTTCCGCATACTTTAACGGAGCGTAATATTGGTCAACCATTGGGCATCTGCATATCGTTGCTGAAGAGGTTTCAAAGGAAGAATTTCTTGTGGAAGGTTGTCACCGGGTATGAAAAATGAGACTATTGCGACAAACCCGTACGCAAGCGATCCTGAGACGACCTGGGCCAGCCATCAACATCCACTGCAAAGCAGGATATTCACAGGAAAAAGGTGCTGTTGTGTGTGGTAGGATATGCTAGGAGCGTTTTTTTTATTGGAGGTTTAACGACCACCGTGAGCAACTCAATGGGCTATAAGCAGTCGCCCGTCCCTAATTTAGGGCCACTGGTTCCAGGGAAGGAGAGAGCCAGTGCCGAAAGACAAACACAACATCCATGCCTCACCGGGATTCGAACCCGGACCCCTTTTGGACGAATGATCAGAGGCCATCGCTTAGACCACTGCGCCACCGGGGCGGCACTAGGAGTGTTGTACTTCGAACTGTTCAAACCGGGTGAAACAATCACTGCAAAACGACATAGCGATCAGTTGATGAAACTGAACGCCGCAAATCAAGCAAAAATTTCCATGGACAGATAAAGGACGCCGTCCAGTCATCCTGTTACACGATAACGCCAGACTACATGTCGGAGCCAAAACGAAATCAACCCGTAAACAGTTACACTGGGAGGTTTCACCGTATCCGGCTTACTCCTCGGGCATTGCACCCCCAGACTTTCGTCTGCTTCGCTCTATGCAATAAGCCCTAGCCCAATAGCGGTTCACCACAATTCCAGAGGTGCAAAATTTCGTCACTACGTTTTTCAGCTCAAAACCTGAGTTCTTCTATAACAGGGGCATTCATTTGTTGCCTGAAAAATGGCAAAAGGTCATTGATGCTAACGGCCAATATTTCGTTGAATAAATGTGTACTGATTTCCCGATTGTTCCTGTCTTATTTATCTTTAAAACGGCGGAAACTTTTGCATACCCGTAATACAAATTGTTAGTGGCCAGCACTAAGAGCACTGCATCACTGGGGCGGCTAAATCTCAACTTTACTTATTCTGAGTTCCTGCTAAAACTTAGGCCAAATGAAAAATTCGCCATGCAGTTTGCTCATTAGCGTACATCTTGATTTTAATTCGGCACATATACCTAAGGTATAGCATTTCACTTTTGCTAATATGTTCTCGCCATCATAGCTCTGCTTTACAGTACAAATTACCAACATTCTGCAAGATTTTTAAGACATACATTTTCATATGTAATATCACACTTATAAAAACCATATAGTTTTGTTACAAAAAGATTTGCATATTTATTTTGAGTATGTATGTGTCCCCCAAATGGTCTGTTATTTTGGGGACACCACGCCATTTTGTCCTCAGATCAGTGTTTCAATATCTGGTCACCTTAATGGCACTAAAATAATAAAAACATCGACTACCCATTGCATTTTTATCAGGAAAATAACACTGCGTGCTATTTCCTTAGTACATCTCTCTATTACGGACATTCAACAATATACATTATTTTCTATTTCATAAAAATTTGCTGGAATGTAAACTATATATATTTTTTCTTTTGATTGGGAGTTTAACGACCACCGTGAGCAACTCAGTGGGAAATAAGCAGTCGCTCGTCCCTAATTTAGGGCCACTGGTTCTAGGGAAGGGAGAGAGCCAGTGCCGTAAGACAAACACAACATCCATGCCTCACCGGGATTCAAACCTGGACCCATCTCGGACGAATGATCAGAAGCCATCGCTCAGACCATTGCGCCACCGGGGCGGCGTAAACTAAACGCACACGTTTCTCCGAGACGTTTGAGTAAAACCAAACACTATGAATTCAGTAAAGACCCGCAAGTGGTTTTTACAGACAAGCATATGATAGCATAAATAGAGAGAAGTTATGGGAAGTACAATGATAAAAACCACAAAAATATGTTAATTAAATGAAAAGTACAAATGAAAAGACTATCTTATGTAAGGTTTGCTTTCTGCAAGAACTCTCGGAACTCAATGAGGTAAACCCTGTTCTGCCGCCCCGGTGGCGCAGTGGTCTAAGCGATGGCCTCTGATCATTCGTCCCAAAGGGGTCCGGGTTCAAATCCCGGTGAGGCATGGATGTTGTGTTTGTCTTTCGGCACTGGCTCTCTGCCTTCCCTTGGAACCAGTGGCCCTAAATTAGGGACGAGCGACTGCTTATAGCCCATTGAGTTGCTCACGGTGGTCGTTAAACCTCCAATAAAAAAAAAAAAAAAAAAAAACCTATTCTACGATAGAAATCAATTTTTGTAGTCATGAATATTTCACAATTTTGCGCTGGAAAAAAAAAAGATATTATCGAATATCGTAGTATAGAAATAAATAAGAAGTATAAGGGCCACTCAAATGAAAACGACCCAAAGGGCGTATGAGGAAGATATTGTGACTTATCTTAAAAATAATCCCCATGGCTATTAATCGCTTAATCCCACTGTGACGCTAGACGTTCGATTCCTCGTGTGCAGAAGGCGGCGGAACCATTCCCAAACAGCATTCTGTACCTCTTTGTCCGAGTGAAATCTGTGACCCCGCAGATGATTCTTCAGCTCCCGAAAATGCGAAGGTGACAGGGGGACAAATCTGGGATGTATGCCGGATACTGGAGCAAGGCCGGAATAAGGGGGTCTCACGGGGCTACAGCCTAGGGGCCCACTAAGGGCCCAGGAGGCATGCCACTACACTGCAACTAATACACAGCTTATATAAGTATTTACTGTATATATACACCAAGTAAAATAGTTTTAGTTTAGTCTCGTATGATTTTCACTCGATCACAAACAGTGGCTAGAAACCACGAAGATTTCAAGGTTAGTGACTCACTCAAGGTAAACGATCCATGTCGCTGTGTACAGCGGGATCGGCGAGATAGTTTCAGCTTTTTGACTACCATCCACCCACACCTCATTGTTTGCACTTGGAACCGTTAATGGGCGAAATCCACTGTGACTTCACATCGCATAACAAAAAAGATGCAACAAGGAAAGTATATAAGGACAAATTATTAAAAATTCGAAGACAAAATCTAGGAACCTTAAGCTTTTAACTCATGTTCCTACGAGAACAAAGGAAAATACAATGACTTTTCGTGAAATCTCTACAGGTAGTTTATTAGTTTGAAGAATGCACTACGTATTAATTATCACAAGTACATTGCCACAGTTTGGTGTTTTAACGGACTATAATAAATTCTCCGACAAAAGTTCTTTGGTAGCCCACTCAGAGGTCTTAGGCCTTAATCCGGTCTGTGCTTTTCCCATCTAAAATGCAATCCTGGTCGATTTTCGTGGCGTGTGGGCGGGCGTTGTTATGCAGAAGAATGACTCCAGTAATGAGCAGCACGGGCCGCTTGGACTTGAGCAATGCTCGCAGAGATTTGAGTGTGTCCGCATAATGGATGTTTACAGCGAGAAATTCGATCAACAGGGGGGCCCTTGTAGTCGAAAAAGGTCAACATGACCTTTCGTGTACTTTTCTGCATTACCTTTGACTGTGGAGACGACGTGTGCTTCCATTGGCTTTTGTCTTTTGCTTTCAGATTGATAATGAAAGCACCACGTTTCATCTCCCACAATGATTCTGCCGCTGAAACGGTGACCTTCATGATAACGCAGTAAATGTCCCAAAGACACACCTATGCGAATGTCTTTCTGCACAGACTGCAAGTTGTGTGGCGCCCACTGCGCACAAATTTTCCGGTACTGCATATGATCTCGTGGATAATGGAATCAGTGTACGGAGTGTGAAACACTCCGTACACTGATTCCAACTCTGTCGGCCAGTGCTTCCACCGTGACTCTTCTGTCTTCCCGAATGAGACTAGACGGAAACACCGGTGATCACACGGTGTGCTTCCCCACCTGGCCTCGAATCATCAGTCAACGATGAACGTCCCTCTCGGAACCGATTACTTTAGTCTTTTAACAGGTGACAAAGACATGCAGTTTTCGTACACGTGACTCGTGCGGCAATGAATTTCTGTACTCCCGACGCCTTTCACTGTTAAAAACCGGATAGCCGCTCTCTGTTCAACGTTCGTTGCTTCAATCATGATTGGCTGGACCGAAGACCTGCATGACGAGGTCCTGTACAAAGGCCAACTGCTCCCGTCGCTGAAGTGGTCTTATTCTGGAAGACAGCTCAACGCACATTTCAAAGCGTCATAACACTACAGTGGTGCCACGTACGTTTTGTGTCGACGCTGCTGCGGTAAATCCATTCGGCAGTTTGCTGCGCCATTTGGCTCATTTTCATTTGAATGACCCTCGTTTGCATATGCAGATGATATTTTAATGCTGGGGGATCTCGAGAGGAGGTTTCTCAAAGTACTTGCAAATCTATAGAGGCAAATTAATCTAAGGGCCTTGTTATTAATCAAGAGAAAACAAAGTACATGTGCATTCAAAGAAGTGATGAAGATATTATGAGATTCAAATTCGTGCAGAAATAGTCAAAAAGCAATCGAGGTAGCTGCCTTCGATGCACGATCTTGATAAGAAGAATCACATAAAATACAAATTCATCGGCTGAATTTAAAGATTTTGTTGTATATAGTTTGAGGTATAAGAACTTTCAGGTTTCACTAGAACCCACCGTCAGATACATAAACAGAAGGGACTACGTTTAAAAAGAATATGTTACGTGACATGATATAGACACCAGGTACATATAATGTAGACCGTATGCATATGACGTCACAGTGAGGTAAACCATCCTAGCAGACGTCCTGGTGATCAACTGGTGTACAAGCATTGCTTGGATTTGCATTGTGGAGCGTTAAGGAAGATTGTGTTATGCGCTATTTTTGGCTGCAGTAACCGAAGTGGGAGAGATTAGGATGTGTCCTATTAAGATTACTATCTGAACGAACGAAGTCAGATCAGAATTATAAAACTTTAATTCAGAAGCGCCAAAATTTGTGGTTATCACGTATCGGCGGAGTTGACGTTGATAACCGGAAACTAAGATACATTACATTGTGTAGTTTACATTTTGTAACAGCTATGTTCATAAATTTACTGATGCATTAGCTACAAAAACTCTATGAAGATCTTTATATTAGAATTGACCTTTCTTATGAGTAAGATTATGCTGTTCTTTATCGTGAATGTATCCACTGCTATAGGGAAATGAATATCTTATGGAACCTTCATATATTGGGTTCCAGAGCTGATTTTGGAAAAATGATCTCATGATAACATTCACCAGTTTATTATTATTGTCATTATTATATATAAGGTACAGAGACGTAGTGCTACTCGCCAGAATTATTATTATTATTATATAGCTTTACCTGTGTAAAGCTGAGGATTTTTACCTTAGTAAGTTTCAGGTTGGGAAATATATAAATTATTGAAAGGTAAACTTTTAAATTAAATAATTAGCCAAAGATGACAGGACGTTTTTGTCTTAACTGTGTGAATATGCTGTTAGCGCAAAAGCTGGTGGCTGTGCTGGAGTACAGAATTTTGAGTTCCTTTCAAGCAAAAACATACCCTTTCTACAACATTGTTCGGAAAAAGTGGGTGTGGAATTTCATATGGGTCACCACAATCACCCAATACCTTTATCAGAATAAAGCTGTTTTTTGATCACCAGATAACCCACTTAGGTAGCCTATGCAATGCATCTTTTTTTTTTTTTTTTTTTGATTGGAGGTTTAACGACCACCATGAGCAACTCAATGGGCTATAAGCAGTCGCCCGTCCCTAATTTAGGGTCACTGGTTCCAGGGAAGGGAGAGAGCCAGTGCCGTAAGACAAACACAACATCCATGCCTCACCGGGATTCGAACCCGGACCCCTTTCGGACGAATGATCAAAGGCCAACGCCTTAGACCACTGCGCCACCGGGGCGGCAATGCATCTTTGATCTCACTTGTACACCAGTTGTTCTGCAAGAAAGCAGCAGACGAAAAAGTAACGCGAACCGCGGTTTCGTGACGTCAATGCATACGGTCTATATGATACAGCGTTACGTGGTTTCAAATTATCTAAACAACGTGGTAAGTATCGTGAAATAAAGAAAATTGAATGCAGCAATGCGTACAATACTGCATTGTAATAAAAAATAGAAAAATTAATTTGTGTTGTTCTCATCTGAGAAACAACAAGAAACGTCATAGCAGTAATTGAGATTTCAAGCATCCTTTAACTTGCCGGGTGTTACAATAAGGGTTGGCGTCTTTATATCAACTTGTTATCCGTCCCTTGTAGGAAGCAGTTAGAAGCTCCATTGTAGTGAATAAAGAGCATAAGTCGTTTCACATTAAGCGACTTCGTCCTCAGTCTGCCGCGTATTCGGGACAGTTCCGAAAAGAAAGAGCGGCGTGCGTGTTGTGGTTCCACGAGACCAAATCGGCGGTTACTGTCCAGCGTCGTTTAAGAAAAAGGTACAGACGATCACCACCGGACCGAAAAAGCATAAGAATTTGGTATGAAAAGTTTAAAGCGACGGCTAGTGTTGGCGACTCCCACAAGCGGGCCGATCTCCGGTTACACAAGAGACAGCTGCAGCTGACATTTCTGCGAAGCCCCAGGAAATCCATTCGTCGTGCTTCACAGGAAACTGGGGTTCCCTGTGCCACGGTTCACAAAATTTTACACAAAGGTCTTCTTCTGTATGCTTATAAGGTACAGATCGTTCAAACTCTTCAGCCTGATGACCGGCCCCGCCGTGCTGCATTTGCGACGGAGATGTTGCAGCGCATAGCTCATGATAGTGATTATCCGCACCGTGTCTGTTTCTCAGACGAAGCCACATTCCACGTCTCTCGAACAGTAAATTGGCACAATATGCAAATCTGGGGATCAGAAAATCCCCATTATGTCATCGAACAACAGAGGGCTAGCCCGAAAGTGAACGTATGATGCGGCCTGATTCATGACAGAATCCTCGGACCCTTCCTTTTTACAGAGCCCATGGGAACATGTACCTGACCTGGACATACTGGATCTTTTTGTAACACCTCAGTGGCGTGCTCTCCAACCTTCAGTTATTTCTCAACAAGACGGTGACCCACCACGTTGGTCAATAATGGTTCTTGAGCTCCTGAATGCCACATTTTCGGACAGATGGATTGGCCACGGCGGTCCCATGACATGACTCCTCTAGATTTTTTCTTCTGGGGGTTATGTGAAAGACTCAAGTTCACTCTAGTAGTGTTCTGGATGTCGAGACGTTGAAGAACAGAATAACGGACGTCACTGGTTCTGTCTCTGCTGAGATGCTAAACGAAGCATGGCGTGAAATCGAATATCGCTTAGATGTCCTCCAGGCCGCAAATAGCGCCCGTGTGGAGGTATACTGACGCTGGAAAAAAAGTTTACTTGTGCACCATCATTGTCGTGCAATCCCTTTCTTGTACCTGTAATACATTTTTTATATTAGTTTTTGTAATGTGGGAAAGACCTTATGATAATAACTTTGATTTCGAGTTATACAATACTGTAGTAGTATTTAGTAGCACTAGCCTGCCTTTTCGTAATTTTCTGATGCATATCACGATTACTATTGATAGGTGTCTGAAGTGATGTACCTTCTCGAATACTAGTCCCCAAATATAAGGTCAGTCCCCAACTCTTCATAATTCCTTTAAATATGCATGTATTTTGTTTTCTCTCGATTAAACCTTTAACCGTCTGGAACGAATTAACTCGGGGTAAGAAAAATGAGCTGGAACAGATGTGTTCGCAGTCTAAAAAGTGGGACGAACGCAACAGGAGACCCTGCTCATAAAAAAAGCATTGGTTTTCCTTTTTACTCAGAGTGATTGTTTAGGGGATAATAGACACTAATTCTTTCTGAGTGATCACATGCTAGAGTGACTTGTTTGTGCTCAGAGACATGATGCCCGTTTCAAGGGGACTATTCCTTCTCCGTCATGACTTGAGTTATGAAGCAGATATCAAAGGAGAAGGGAGCGCGTATTCTCTGTGACAGGTTTATGGCAGGTACTGCTGAGACGAGAGGATGAAAGGAATTGTATTGCTACAGCTTTCGTACAACCCGGCCACTATTTTATTCTGTTGGAGAGAGCAAAAAATTGTGGGCACCATTTGGTTCACATACGTCAGCCGCTTAAAAGGAAAATAATATCAACTACAAAAGCTGATGACAAACGTTCTATGACGTTTGACAGAAGAGTACTGAAAAAGATAAATGGGAACTATAACAACGTGGAGGCAGAAAGATATGATAAAAGGCATAACGAGGAACTTCAACAGTTTCACAAAAAGCCAGACATCCTTTTATTTATCCAAATTAAGAGACTGGAATGATTTGGATATGCGTGGTGAGCGGATGCATAAATTGTAAAAAAGACGCTGGTAAATTAAATAAATAAAATTGGACAGAGCGGGGAAGACCTAGGAAGAGGTGGTGATTGAGTATCTCAGAAGAAAGAATGCAAGCCGTGGGGAGACATATGATCGAGAGTGATGCTTTGTTTGTTTGTTTTGTTTGATTGGAGGTTTAACGACCACCGTGAGCAACTTCGTGGGCTATAAGCAGTCGCTCGTCCCTAATTTAAGGCCACTGGTTCCACGGAAGGGAGAGAGTCAGCACCGTAAGACAAACACAACATCCATGCCTCACCGGGATTCGAACTAGGATTCCATCGCGGACGAATGATCAGAAGCCATTGCTTAGACAACTGCGCTACCGGGGCGGCGATCATACTAAGGGCGTACAAAATAGAAATGCGCAATGTGTGAACGAATTTCCTGAAAATTGTAACTTAAAAAGAAAGTCATACACTTCAGTATGTGTACATATACATATATAAAATAAACCTCAACGACTAGTAACCTACCCCTTTGAGGTTTGGACACTTCACATGCATCAAAGGAATTATCCAAAACAGCAGAGAGAATCATTTAGAATATGCGGATACGAGTATCATGCCAATGTGTTACAGACCGTTAAGTATCCGTTATCCTATAACGGGAGCGAATTATTTCAGTAGAAGTGGAGAACTGTTTTCTGAACTCGAAGAGCGTAATTCCAAGTTTCTATCCTCCCAAATAAGAACAGCCTATTCCGACTCAGTATGTAGAGGCTTAGTGGTAGCAGCGCTGGGCCTAAACGGCCTGTTAAGTTGATATGTACTCGCATATACACTGAATGGACAAATTACTATATACACCCCTATGACGATACGAAAGGCAGAAGCATCGCGTCCAGTCACGTGGAACGCTGAAACTCGTAATGCCTATATTTAGGAAGAGGTCACTATGCATTAGAAATTAGTCACGGAAAAGTAATTATGAGTATAGGCAGCGATGTGAGTTTGACCGCGGTCAGATAGTAGCTGGAGTGGAAGGACGGTTATGTAGTCACCGCTACTGTTGAGATTTCCACGACTGAGCACGAAGACTATGTGAAGTACGGCAAAACTTCCAAGCAGGAGGAGAAATGTGACCTTAAAGGTGTGATTGATTCTCTGAGCGCCGATCGTCCCTCATCGTTAGGAGTCGCACGGCTTCCGCTAAGCAGATAACTTCAGAATTTAATGAGGGGTCGTCCACAAGCTTGTGCACAAAGACTATCCGTCATACCATGAAAAAAATAGGCTATGGCATTCGACGTCCACATAGTGTCCTTTTATTGACTGCAAGGCACCGAAAGATTGGGTTGCAGTTTGCAAATGCCTACCGCAGCTGGAGACATGTCATCTGGTCTGACGAACCACGGTTTCAACTCTATGACGCCTATCGGAGGGTGCGTGTGTAGACAAACCACACAAAGCTTTGGACCCAACTTGCCAAGTTGGGGTCATATAGGCATGTGGAGGCAGTGTAACAGTTTGGGGTACGTCTACATGGGCTTCGTTAAGTTTTTCGTACCCGTCGAGACCTTGCCACCGGCACAAGGTATGTGAACATTCTCGCAGACCATCTCCATACGTTCGTAACGATTTTCTTTCCGTAACATGACGCCATCTTTCAACAGAACGACGTCACAGCGCATACTTCCCAAGTGGCGACCAATTGGCTCCAGGAGCACTCGAATGGCCCACTCAATCACCGGACCTCAACCCAACTGAGAATTAGTGGGACGAATTTGTAAAATCTGCTGGACCTCACCAACCCCCACCAGCAACAGTAGACGCTCATGACCAGAGAAACAGGTGAAGTGTTACAAGATTAGAATCTATGAAAAATCGATTCTTCTACCCTTCAAGGAAGCATAGCGGTCCAATGATGTCATCGTAAAACAGCTGTTTAACTACAAGTTCGGAGAGAAATTCTTTCTGTATCGCGATATTAGACAACGATGATAGTCTTTGATGTGAAATAGTGTTTTTTAAGTAATTTTTTATTCGTTTCAAACAGGAAAAGCTTTCTACTGGAAGAGCGGTTGAGGGTAAAGTAAGAACTAGAGAAAGCAATTTATATGCTTCTTGGAATACATCCTTATGCACATTATACAGCATGTGTGCAACAATGTGTACATTATCATTTTCCGGGCTCATTCTTTTTTAACAAAAGCCTGGATCCAGAACACGCGGAGAAAAATAAAGAAACAGCACTGAAATCGAAGTTGACACTCGCAGTTACTGTATAAACAAAGGAGGTTAGAAGAGGAGGTGGCATCAGCCCCTCTCCCTGTGCTTCTGGCGTGACGCCACTTTTTATCAGCTGACTACGCCAATGCGCCCAACCTAAGAATCTCCTGTATATCTCTATGGGGAAATCTCGATTTTGAACGGGTTTTTCGGACCCTTACTCTACCCATACAGGCATGAAAAAAATTGAAGCTGAAATATTCATTCCCATAATAAAAAATTTCTAGAAAAAACAGGAAAATATGTGTTGGTATTTCTTTAAAAAATTCAACAAAATAATGATTTTTTGAGCGGAGGTGCATAGTGCGCATGGTTACTTACTGTCTATATGCAAGTAACCATGTATACTGCCCATGTGCAAGTAATCATGTATATTGCCCATGTGCAAGTAACCATGTTTAAAATATAACCAAAAGCCTAATGTTAAGAAATAAGAAGAACGAAATATGCCTTGTTTCCATCCTTGGTTTGCATGCGCTAAGCAAAACTGCTTAAGCCACAGGAAGTGACGTCACGTCCCCAAACTCTCGCAGCGCAGACTCCCACCACCTCAGAGAGAGGACAGAAACAGCTGAACTGTTTTGGCTTCACTCAAAACGGGTCCCTTCACCTCCTCTTCTTCTAACCTCCTTGGTATAAACACAGGGGACGAAACCAGAATCGTCTAAACTCAAAATCGCATTGCGGGGAAGTCCTCGATCACTGACGTCATTGTTTGCACAGCAACCCCCTTATCCAGGAAGTCCAGGCTGCTATGCCGGCGCTCTTCAATGGTTGCGGCGTGAAGTGATTTGGAAGTGCAGCTAGTATCCTTCTGGCCTACGCGAAGTTACGAGGTCGTCTGTTCATCAATTCGTAGTGTCATTTGAAACCGCGTGCCAACACTTCTAGCTTGCTTTTTTTTTTTTTGATTGGAGGTTTAACGACCACCGTGAGCAACTCAATGGGCTATAAGCAGTCGCCCGTCCCTAATTTATGGTCACTGGTTCCAGGGAAGGGAAGGAGCCAGTGCCGTAAGACAAACACAACATCCATGCCTCACCGGGATTCGAACCTGGACCCCTTCCGGACGAATGATCAGAAGACATCGCTTAGACCACTGCGCCACCGGGGCGGCAGCTTGCTTTTAGAAACGGGAGAGCTTTTGTTATATATATATATATATATATATGTATATATACTAAAGAGCAAAACTGAAGACTAAGGAAAAAATTTTAGAATTTAAAACGAAGGGTGCAAAATAACCTGAAAATATATGTATATATATTTACATATACAGGTGCTCGCTTCATGAGCGAAAATAACAATTTCCGTGTTTTTAACACCTCACCGAGCCGTTACCAAGACTGCTGCTCTGGGGGCAAAAGGTGCAGCACATACTTGGTAAGTGTATATAATAATTTACCCATTCAGTGTACATAGAAACACTAGGTATAATTCTGTAAACACTAAAAACCAAACTTCTTTCCTGAAAATGTCTAAAGCTGCATTCACTGCATCGCTCACAAGCCTTAACTAAGATTTATAAGCGACTTAATTGAATTCTACATCGCTTTGCATGGATTTGAAGAACCGCTTTCCAAAGGCCAATGATAAAGAAAACAAAGCATATCAGAATAGAAAATCTGATTGATGGCACAATGAATCACATTCGGGTAACATGTTACCACTGACACGTATATAAGATAACCAACATCTAGAAAAAGTGGGAATAAAACTCTTCAGTGCTTCCATGAATATTTTAAATATGAAAATTCTGCTTTCAAGAAAACACATTTCTGCTGGTAGCAGTTTTTTTTCAAGCATAACAACGAGGAATCTGTTACACGTAACTACTGTTATAGGAAATGTGAACCTCTATTTACATGCACTAACTCTAGCCCCTAAAAAATTGCCAACAATATATGAAAAAATGCATTCGTTGTAATTGCTGATACATTAGAATTGCAACACAGATGCAGCTTGATAGCAGGCACGCTTTCAAAGTGAGGCAAAACTTATTAAAACTTGGCTTCAACGCATTCTTACATCAATATAATTTTTCATAAATGTACATATACAATCATTGTGATAAAAAGTTTCATTCCTACATAACCACTATTAAAATGAGTTATATTCACTCAATTTCAACCTTTAATTAAATATTCTTGCATAAATAGGAAACCAATAATACTGAAAACTTCATAAAAATGTAAAAATTCCGTTTACATCACATGCACACAAAAAGTTTATTTTTGTTTGTTTGATGGAATGATCATGATGTAGACTAAACCACATGAAAACATTCCCAGTATTTCTTGACTTCTCCAAATGTACAAAACAGCTTTTCTCTGAATAAAAGCACAGGAATAGTTCAGCGAGAACACATACACAAAATGATAAAATACTGTGGTACAGAAGAATTTCCACAATTTTAATTTTTGAATGCAGAGAAAATGCACTTATGTACCAGACATTTCTTTTGCACAAAAAATGCACTTATGTGCCAAAATATTTTTTTAAAATCATAAATACATCGCATACCAAAGAATTTATCAATAATAATAATAATAATAATAATAATAATAATAATGGGAAATGCGTTCAGCTCGTTGTCCTGAATGATCATACTTACTTTTCTAATATATTCAAGACAGTTCAATATGTTAGACCTCATATATATATTTTTTTCTTTCTGCTGTACTTTTCCACAAGCTAAGGCGAATACATCAGAAATTTTCAATTAATGCCACAGCTAGTGAGCGTAAGAATAAAGGAAATTTCAATCCTGTGTATTAATGAAGTCATGACAAAATCCTAGTGCTATCTTAAATGTATAATTTAGCAATGGGGATTACTAGGACTTAATTTTTACTTTTCTTTTTTGTCAAAATTTCAGGATGCACACCATCCACTGGAAAGAGTAGGTGTTGCCACTCAAGCGGTAATATCCAGCCTTTTGATTCGTTAATAGTGGCACCTCTTCTTCTTTCGATTTGTAGATTTTCCTCTAATTTCAGTGTTACAAAGTGCTGTTGATGCGAGAGAATTTCTAGAGTCACAGTTAATCGAATGTCCGGTACTTTGTATGTGTCCACGGGCGGCTGAACCTAATAATTTCAGAGGAGGTCCAACTTCTTCGACAGCGAAAACAATAAAGAAAGGAAAAGAAAGTGACCCAGAGAGAGAAAAAACCCGTAGGATATATATGTCTACAATCGTACATCTCATTATTATCAATTCACTATTGGATGGTCCCCTCAAGTGCCTACCACAGCTTTCTATCTCGAAAGTGTCACTCCAGCATTTTTTAGAATTTCATTCACCCACCTCCCACGAGGTCTTCTTGTGGGTCTTTTCCTGCCCCTTGGTATCCAATGTAAAAATCAGTTGTTCAACAGTGATCAGTTCTAGCAATATGTCCAGCACATTTCCACTTAAATATCTTCATTTTGACCATGTCATCAACTCTTGTCATTTTCCTGATTCATGAGTTCCTCTTCCTTATTTCGACAATAGTTGCTTTCGCAGCAAAAACACACACACATTTATCCAGACTCTCATATCGTCTATGTGATAAAACTCCAAGAAAGGCCTATGCACAACAAGCAGTAGTGTTCTTATCGCCTAATTTGAGCTCGAGTTATTTCTTGTTCAGTTATTTATTTGGCAGATGCATTGGGTTTTCTGATTTCGAGTAGGACACATTTGGGACTTGGAAAAGAAAACACAAACAGAGAGGAAGATAGAAAAAAAAAAAAACAGCCTAGTTATTGATTTCAAGTAATTAAAATAATTCTTTAATGATCTTTTTTTAAAGAGAAAAACAATGTTGAGTTACCTGTTCAACTCAATTGTGCAAAAAATAAATAAATTTTAAATTGTACTTGAAGTGTTTTCCAGGAAACTGTGAAGAGTGGTGGCGGTCTCCAGGAAATCTTCCTAAAAATCATATGTGAACCAGAAACCTTTCGTAGAAAGACCCCAGGGAACCATGAAATTCCAAGGGGGAGTCCGGACCCCAGTGTTCCCTACCTTCTGCTGCCTGTGTGTGTGTCTATCAAAGCCTGTCTTGTTGGAAATGTTCTTTATAGTGGCTTTATGTTCTGCTACACAGGTTTGAAGTTGTCTCCTAGTTTCTCCTACATGTGTTACCACAATTGCAGGGTACACTGTAGCTCACTCTTCTTCTTGTAGTAGGGCATATTTCTTTTTTTGTTTAATGGGAGGGAAGAATATTTTAATTTTATTGTTCAGGTCCAGAGCAAGTCAAACATGGAATTTTAAGCTAAACCTCTGAAGTTTTCAAATAAACCTTTACGGTAAATGACCTATCTGTAAGTCTGATGCAATTGCATGCTTGTATACGACTTAACTTTTTTTTTTTTTTTTTTTGTATGTGTTTATTTTTTTTGTTAATTTTTTTCTATCAATGAAGAAAGATAATTATTTTCAGCAGTACTTTTATTTTTTTTTCAGGAATTGAGAAGCCAATTTAAATTTAATATAGCTTGAGTGGCAGCACTTATTCTCTTGAGTCAGTCCCAACAACGAGTTGGTGTGCAACCTGAAAATTTGACAAAAACGCAAAAATTAAGTCATCCCCATATTGCTAAATTATACCTTTAATTTAGTTTTAATCATAATGGCTTGTTTGGGCCTTCGCAGCTCTTTATTAACTTCAATTGTAATAACGTCTGACATAAAAGACGCTTGCTTTCCCTTCTCTTTCGTAATGCCTCCATTCTAAGCTAAATCAGATAGATTGCATTCTGTTAAAACCCTTATCAAACATGCATGGCACTAAACTGCATTTATTAATGTACCTATTCTAAGTGAAATCAGATAGATTGCTTCCTGTTAAATCGTTACCATACATACATTGCACTAAGTTGTATGTATTAAAATCCATATTCTGAGCAAAATCAGACAGATTGCTGTATTACATTGCCCTAGGCTGTAAGAGATCCAGCAGTTAGCTCCCCAAAAGAAAGATAATCTACTAAATTAATATCTCTGGTGAAGCTAAATTTTATTTACATTTGATATGTGAAGTGTCTCTTTTTACAACGATCTTGGCATACAACTCGATCTTAACACATTCAGCCATCACATGAATACCAGGAGTAGATTGGCCCAACAGGAAATGGTCTACTTTCTTGTGTGGTTTTGGAATGAATGAATGATTGTTTTGATACTTATGAATATATAAGTTTATATAAACTGTATATATTAGGGATGGGACATTCGAATCCTCGAATCCTGAAAAAGATTCGAGATTCGAAAACTCGAATCTTCGCGCTTTTTTCGTCATTCGAATCTTTCAAATCTTAACCTAAAAAACTTGGCATTTGTGGTAGAGCGATATTTGTTTGAATTTTTGTCAGCATAAAATCTCCATTAAAGATTTCTGATTTTTTACATTGCCCTGAAAGAGTTCAGTGTTTAGTGTTTTTATAACTCTCAAAACAAACATGTTTTTGATTTTTCTTAATTTTCTGGAAAGAATTTACTCAATTTAGTGTTTCATGTTTAGTGTTTATCTACATTAACTCTTGAAATAATCCTCCCCACCTCTACACTTGCTTTGATTTAAAAAGGTTTTGGAACTTTTGTTATTAAAGAAAAATGTCAAAACGTGAATTGTTACTCAAATTTTTTTTTTTTTTGTCAAATTATGTTCAGAAAATGGAAATGAACCTCAAAACTCAAGAGTTATATACTTCACATAGTAAATGTAAATTATAAATTTCATTTGTATCTTCTTAATAAGTATGGGTATAGTTTTTGAAAACTGTATTCTTTAATTTGTTTTTCATTAAACACAGACTTCAAATTTTGCTTCAATTAAAAACTTTTAATTTTAAGTAGAAGTCTTTTCTTTCCCTTTTTTCCTTATACTTATTTTTATATGAAGGATTCGAGAGATTCCAGAGATTGAGGGATTCAAGAACCTTTTAGGATTCAGATTAGAGAAATCCGAATCCTAAAAGGTTCTTGAATCGTCCCACATCTAATATATATAATCATTAACTTCATTTAAGCTAAATATCTGTCTGAAAAGTTACTTCCTTGAAGAAAACTAAATAAATAAAAATGCATTTCGTTCTACCTACGTGTTGGGTGTTTGCTCTGAAATGACATAATAAAATTATCTGTGCTTATGTAAGAAAAGTGCCACCAAACCGATAACGCTGTTGTAAATTAATTAAGCTAAAGCTAACTGCAGTTAGACGTGGGTTCTTGGACTTGATGCCCTAGGTCATTGGTAGGCTCTACTCTTTTTGTGTAATATTGAAAAAGACACTATGTATTGTCATTCTCAGTCATCCCATATCCCTTATCCATAAACTGACAGAAAGTACAAAGTGATTCTCTGGCTGAGATATTCCTGTAATTTGTGTCACACACACATTTATCTTAAAATAAATGATTTGATAGGACTGGCATATGAGTCATAATGGTAGCTCAATGGTATATATAAGTAATGGGTAGACTTTATATAGGCATCTATTCAAAGAGGAGGAGGTAATTGTCTAGGAAAATGCTATGTGGCATGCGCACATTTCAACTTTTGGAATGATCTTCATGGTGATTTAGTTGGAAATGGTGTCTACAAAAGACTCACAGTTTTTCTTTCTTTGTCAAAATCTAATTTTTAAAATGAAATAATTATCTGAAATTTTGAAAATTCGCTCAAGATTGCATGCATTGTGGTTTGACACTACATTTAATCATGAGCGGATTGTTTAAATTGTTTTGCCATTAAATTATTGCTAAAACTTGTTCACAACTGAATTTGTTTTACAATTCATGTTTCAACAGTTCTCTTTCATCCATGATCCAATAAAAAATGAAAGAAAATATATGAGATGTTCCCTTGTAGGTACGTGGGTTTTGTAGTTGGACCGCAAGAAATTCCCCACCTGGTTTGATCGTTCCAACCTACCCTTGCACATGACCTTTTGTTTTCATACTTATCATTTTTCTTACTTCCAGGCATTCCTTTATCAGGTACTCCCATTATTTCCTAGGCATTCTTCTAACTTTATTTCCTGCCACTTGGGCTGAGCAAATTATCTTAGCAACTCATCACCCATTTTTTCCACCTCAAAATATTTGTCTCTACCCTGCTTAAAACAATTAGTTTCACACTACACATATTCATTCAGTGCATGAATAAAATGAGTTTTGACATAAACTCCACTCAAGTAACACATCCCTCCAGAACACAAATAATGCCTGTGCCTTTTTTGTAGTACCTAAATTTCACTGCTATTTATCAGAGTAGGAATAACCACACTTTCATGTACTGCCATTTGGAAATTTGATACCAATGACTAACAAAATTAACAAAACAGCTTTCTTTCCCTTCAGTATAATTAAAAGTTTCCATCACCAGCTGGAATATGTAATTGTCTTCTTTAAAAATTACATAGACAATCTACCTTTGCCAAAACACAAATAATTAATGACTTTCCTTCTAGACTGTGTAGCACAGCAGAAACATTCTCAATTAAACTTGCAGTAGGCTCACAGAAGCATATGAGCTAAGGTAGCATTTGTCAGATGCCCTTGACATAATGAAAAAATACATGACCTATTGTCAAACACAATGAGAATTCAGTAATGTAAAATTAATCATCTCAACAAACACAGAAAAATCATCTTTTAGAACACTGTAACAAGTAAATAAATAAAAATTACATGATCCAGTAGGAAACTGTAAAAAGAAAAAAAAAAACTAATCCTTTTTAATTAAAAAAAATGAGGATTTAAAGCTGCATTTCTAACTTCAATTTAAAAAATAAAAACCTATACAAAAAAAAATATAATTTTCATTAAAAGCAGTATAAGCAAAGTATTATATAAATCAATATTTTTTAATCACTTTCCATTTCAAATAAAGTACTTTTGCATAACTATTATTAATATAAAAAGTGCATTGGTTCATGATTCAAAACTGATTTTAGATAGTGGTATCTAAATACTCTGAGATCTCCTTATAACTAAATTGCCAATTTAAGGACAGAACCAGAAGCAGCTGTATTTTCAAGTGCTGTTTTTAAACTGACAAATGTTTCCAAGGGTATAAATAATTATGTCTGACACACATGCACACACACACACACGAAAGGTTTTCATCCATTGACTTTATCAAACAACAACTATTTATTGCATTATAAATTTCTTTAGCTAAACTTACAGTTTTGTAGATAAATAAACAAACAAAAAGAAATTGAAGTCAGTACACAGTTAATAAAAATATATAAAAAATAGGATCAAGAAGTATTTTAAAATATAATAAAATCAGTGAACTGAATATAGAAAACTTTGTGAAACACCCTTTTTTTCTGCTGAATAATGCAAAAAGATGCTTGGCAACATTTTTTAGGGGTGTCATTTCTGTAAAAATCGGAAACCGCAATATGAAATGTTGATACCAATTAAAATCCTATAAAATTAGTGGAGAGAATAGAAAAAAACATATCTTGAATTTTAGGGAACATGCATTTTCCCATTTTGAGAACTGTGAAACTGCACAAAAAAAGGTAATAAACTAAGAGCGCACACATGCACACACACACACATACACACACACACACACTATAAAATGCAAAAATACAACACAAATTTTACATGGTAATGCACACAGTACAGCATTCTTGAATGTTCAAAAAATTTAGATTTAATTTTTTTCTCTTATAAGCAAAATTTATAAGTACTGTCATTTGAAAAAAGTCCAATGCTTTTAACTTTTTTATTTAATTTTCAAAATAAAAAGCAATGTGATACAAAAATGAAAAATAAGCATTAAGTTATGGGGAACATTATATCAGCTCTCTTTTAAAGAAATGCTTTGAAAAATACACCATTGAAAAAAAACTGGATATGCTTTAATGTATGAAATTTAAGTATTTTAAAATGAAAATTCACATACAATCACTTCAATGGAGAAACATGACCATAAAAAAATATTAAATATATTTCACTTACAATTAAAAAATATAAAGTTGTATTACAATACTTTTCATTAAGCTTAACCTCCAATGTAAAAAAAAAAAGAAAGAAAGAAAGAAGAAAGAAAAAGTCACCAGAAAAGTATGAAATTCTTCTCATTTATCATTTTAAAACACGCAACTTTAAATCTTTTGGGTCCTGAAAACTGAACAAAAAATTAGAAGATTGTCTTTACTAAATAGGTGTGCAACCACCTACTATATAAATATATTTACAGCAATTTTTTTTCACTTGTTTCGTTACCATAAAATTTTAATTGGCAGAGACTGTTTAAACCTGACAACTTTCTTTTTAGCATCATACACATTGATTTAAATAAGGTCTTACTATTCAACTAAAATTTTAGGTAAAAGAAGACATGTAAACAAAGATTGTCATCACAACAGAGAAATTACTAAAAAAAAAAAAAAAAAAAAAAAAAAGGAGAATACACAACCAATATGATTGGGCAAATATAAGTGAACAATGCATAAATTTGTTGTGAACAGCAAAACTCCCATTGAAGTATAGTTGTAATGGTTTTGTACTTTATAAAAACCAGAAGAAAGATGTGATATCATTACATGTACTTCAACAATATTCATAAGTCTTATATTAAAAATTACTTGACATGCTACAACTTGGGTAACAAGAGAGTCATTACCTTCCAAATCATTATCAAACAACTTGATTTCACAGAAGGAAAAATTTACAATACATGCTGTCAAGCAAAATGAAAACTCTGGGAATGCAGCCTATACCAGAAATACTGGAAGTAACTAAGTTTTTATAAATAATGAATTTAAATTTCAAAAATCACAAAAGAAAAAGCATTCAAATATAACTTCGATGTTTCACTGAGAAAAAAATTCTTGAATAAGAATTGCAACAGGTAGAAACCTGCATCCTTTTACAAAGACAGGTTGTTTGTCAATTTTTTCAAATTCAAGATCATCTCATATACAATAAAGAGTTCATTTTCAATTTGTGACAGACTACTGACCATGAAATTAAGAAACTCAGAGCCATAGATAGATTCATGTAGTATCCATTGCGAATTTCAATACCCTAGGGCCCAGGAAAAGTAAAGCTAGTGACCTAACCATGACCACAATAAATTTACTAAGCAAGGTGGGAATTCAGTGTCTGAAAATGTTGATGGAGAAAATATGTCTGATTTTCACTCAATTTGAAAATTTGAAAAAAAAAAAAAACTTCAGCCATAGTTCCCACTCTTTTTCCACCAAAAAAATGAAGGACTTTTCAAGGACTCATCAAAATTTTCAAGACTATACTTGTGCCCAATAAGAACTCAGATGAAACACTAAAATAAGCTGTAACAAACAGTCAAAAAGTTCAATTATAGTTATATCTAAACACAGGCATACCTTGGTGAGGTAGTATTGTTCCACAAGATTTCAGGTTTCCTTATCACTGACACAATGTGTTACACATTTAACAAAACAGTTAAAAGCAAAATATTTTTCATTAAAGTCAAACTAACTGAAGAATAAAATATAAGAAATTGAAAGCAACATCCCCTTGGGCACTATCGAATATGGCCATCAGTTGCAGACAAACACAATGAAAACACTAGAAAAAAAAAGAAGTAATGCTTCACAGCAGAAACTTAATTTTCATTAGTATTACTTAAAGCCAAAAGCATCAAGTTGCAACTAGAGTTTATATGTCAAAATCTCACCTTTTATCCATTTTGACTTATGAAATGCATATTTGGCTTTACTTACATTTGGAATTCTTCTGGCTCTTACATAGAACTACAGATGTATAATGTATCTCTTATATATATATATATATGGAAGATATCATGATCACAGTAAAATAACTGAAATGGGAATGAACTGGACATATTGCCAGAAGGACAGACTGTCGATGGACAACCGAAATTTTAGCCTGCATTTTTCTGGGCTGCAAGCATTCAGCAGATTGTAAACCCAGTTTGAGATGCTACACCTCCTTGCATTCACTTATCATAGTTCGAAAGAATTCCTCTTGTATTAGCTTAACGCAGTTCAGAATCACAACCGCGTGAAAACCGGAAATGCTACAGATACGTGCTCGATTCCAAGAGAGCGTTCCACAACACAGCACAGCCACCTGTGACATTTTGGTGATAGCTTCTCTTCAACAAACTGCGTCTATTCTGAAATTTGGTAAACAGAAAATAAAAAATAAAATAAAAAAATCAAGTACTTTTCAAGGATCCTTGAAAAGGAAAACTAAATTCAAGGATATACTATTAAAATCACCAATCACTTACCATAAAGATCTTGGTGATTTCCATCCACAAACACTTCAAGCACGTCAGTAAGTGTTTGTGGATGGAAATTACCAAGATCTTTATGGTAAGTGATTGGTGCTTTTTAATAGTATATCGTTTGTGAATTGCACATAAACTATGCGCACTTTGCAGGGGTTTGATACCTTGGAAGTGCAAATATTATAAATTCAAGGAGTTTTCAAGGACCGTAGAAACCCTGTCAGCGTGTTGACAATATTTTATTGCTTCATAATGAAACAACACGACTGATCAATTATATATAAATTATATACACCAATGAACCATTACGTTATGACCACCCCCAGCCTAGAGAAAAGAGCGCGACTGGAGACCAAACAGTGGCAAAGGTGAACAATGTGGAAAAAAATATTCTTTTCATAGTTTGAAAGAATTCAGAAAACTTATTTCAGAAAACTTCAAGTTTTCTGAAATAATTGATATCACGTGTGAAAGAATAATTACAGTCAATTCGGCGATGTCTGATTGTTGTGTTGGTTATATAATGGCATGGGTGAAGTTCACAGAGCAGTATATATAGAACCCGAGGACCGGCTTTTGGTTAGTAGAGTGTTCGGAGTCAGAATGGGAAAAGCTGCCGATTTATTGGAATTCGATAAAGGACAAATTGTGATGGCATAGTGCCTTGGAATTATGATCTCAGAAACAGTACAGCTTATGGGTTGTTCACATGCCACTGTAGTATGTATCAAAAGCAGTGCACAGGTAAGCAAACGACGAACCATTGTCCAGCCATGGGTCATCCACAGCTCATTGATGCCAGAGGGGAGACAGGACTGTCATACATTGTTCACAGTGACTGCAGGGCCACAGTGTGACAAATTCCCAGCAGTTACAACAGTGGTGATAAGGACAATGTGTCAGAGCACACAGTTCATCGCAGCCTTCTGGGCATGGGCAGCATAGCCAAAAACTCAGCAGTCTCCATGCTCACTGCATGTCATTGCCAACAACGCATGAAATGGGCTGAAGATCATCAAGATTGGACCGTGGATGATTAGAAGAAAGTGGCCTGGTCTGACGAATCAAGATCCCTGGTGTGTCGAATAGACAGCCGAGTGCGGATACGCCGATTACTAATGGAGGCTATGGTACCTGGATGCACTGGTGGGCAGAAACAGGCCGGTGGCAGTGGCAGCATTGCTATGCTGTGAGCGATGTTTTCTTGGGACATTTTTGGCCCCATTATCCCGATTGCACAATCCCTGACAGCTGTCAGGTATCTGAACATCGTTGCAGACCAAGTTCACCTATTCATGGCAACTGTGATCCCTGCTGGTGATGGCCATTACCAACAGGATAATGTGCCATGCCACACTGCCAGAATCGTCCAGGAGTGGTTCTAGGAACATGCTGGTGACTTTCTGTTAATGTTCTGGCCTCCAAATTCACCTGATATGAACCCAATCGAACATTTTTGGTTCGAATAGGAAAACAGGGGTTTGCACTAAATCCCCACCACCCCAAAATGCACAGGAACTGGAAGATCTGCTACTGACATTATGGTACCAGATACCCAAGGATACCTATCGCCGCCTTGCAGAGTGGCTGCTGTTTTGCAGGCTAAAGGGGTTCCTACAGCTTATTAGGTAGGTGGTAATAATATAATGGCTCATCGGTGTATATATGCATATTTATGTTATGTCGGGAATTGTTGAAGGTAAAAATTATTATAATCCTTAAAAGTTCATTGCATAGTAAAATGTTTATGAACAACAAATTTGCTGGCTAGCTTAGTATAGTTAACAAAGCCAACATATTTAATGAATAGACCATGTATATGTTCTGTTCATTCCAGAACAATAGGTTTAAAAAGAAAAATCCTGCTATCTCTATATTTACTTTTAAAGATACCAATGCATTTTTGGTTCACATCAGTGAAAAGTAAAGCCTTTTCTGAGTTGCAGTATCTGTAATTCAGTACACGGAACCATAACTGATTATTTGTCAACCAATTTTGGAAATCAATATGAAAAAACAACTTCACTACATGAATTATTAGAACTATTTTTTTAATCTGCTCAATGCGTGCAAGACTAACATCTAGCCTACAAATTTAATGTGTAAAATATCAAGCAGAAAATATGGTATATATGATAAATGGCCCTGCAATTTCATGGTTATGCCAAAAAAAAAAAAAAAATCATGATAATTGAAAGTATGAACATGAAGTTTTGTCATCATAATACTTATTTAATCACAGCTATTCTTTTCATTTTCCTCCAAGTCCAAATTTCTCCATTAATTTTTGAAATGTTATATTTTCTAAAAGACAACACTCATCTAATTAACACCAAAAAATGAGTCAAAGATAAAAAAATAATAATAATGGTGTTTGGTCTATGAAATGAAAATTTTATCTGTGAAATTACAAGCAGAAAATATGGTACAGTGGAAGCCTGTTATGATGTGGGTGTATGGGGACAAGGCAATAAGCACATTATAGAGATAGATACCCATGGTACATCTGATTCTGCGGTATGGTTGACCACATTATATCCGGCTTCCACTGTACTTAAAAATCCTGCAATCAGAAATAGAATCTGTACTAAAAAACACTGCAATTGAAAATAAGATTTTTAATCATTTGAACAAATATGTCATTTTGGGGTAACTTCAGAATTTGAACATTTCCATAGGCCTTGCAAATATTAACAGAAAAGTCCATCATTATCTAAGTATGAGAGAAACTTTTCCTAAGCAAAACTGGCCACAATATGGAATCCTCTCTTAAGTCAAATATGCCACCATGTAGAAATAATGCTCAATATGGATTATTTTTATGTCATACTCATGAAAATTTTCTGTCAGTCTGACTGACAGTAACAATTTCTCCCACTCATGTTCCAGTTAATTAGGGAAATGGAAACTGTTAGATATATTTGAGAATACAACAGTGGCACATGTAGAACTTGGTGTTAATATCACAAATAAAAAAACATATAGTAATTTATGACAGCATGCATAGGAAAGGATATATTTTTTAGCTATCACAGAAAAAAGAACATAATAAATTTCATGAGAGGGAGAGATAAAATGAAAAACCAAAAAGATAGCAAGAAAGACAAATACAGAAATAGGTAAAAACAGATGAGTTAGCAAGTTATAAGGGGCATTTTAGGGGAAGGGGGAGGGAAGAGTGTGAGTTAAATGTGACTGCAATGAGCTACACATTAATGGAATACAAACCAAAAGAAATTTTTAAGATAAAATAAATCTACAAAATGTTACAAATAATATTTTCCAGTTCAGTTAACCAGCAATTTATAAATCCAAAATATAAAAACACACTATGCCATACTGAAGAACCTATTCTTTATTAACTAAATTCAAGACTTATTACCACAGAAACCTTAGAAAAAGAGCACACTACATACCTTTCTGAATGATGCAGAGAACTTTTCTCTTCAGTTGGGAGTATGTGATAGAAATCATTTGCATATCTGCAGAAGGCTTAAGTTTTATGCATCTCAAACAATGCTAATAATAGACTATTCACAAATACAATTATCAGGCCACAGGCATCTAATATGTACATTCAATCAGAAAGTACACCAGAATAAGAATGGTTTAACTTTAGAAATAATTATTATGCATTTTTTAAGCAAACAAAGATTGTAAGCATGTCTCACATAACAAAACAGGCTAACAAAATCAGCATTTCATCAAAAGACGTCTCTTAACTTGATAGAATCAAGATGCCTATTTGACTGCACAGGCTTTCTACATTTTTGTTTTGATGTTAAAAGCAATGGCATGTAAAAAGTACATACAGTGCTACATTCAGCACTGATAACACTAGTGAAACATGTGTCCCATACATGAGGTTAGTTAACAACCTGATAATGTTTAAAACATCTCCTCCAAGTTTGAAGGTTATGCACACCTTCAACATGCCCCCCACATTCTCAAGCCTGTTTTGTTATGATTTTCCATGATGTCAAAGAACTTTTCCACCAACTTCACGTAAACAAAATTCTAACACATGTGGTTATCAAGTCCCTTATAGTCTTTATAAAGACTGATGCAGGAAGCTTTTCGCACACTGTATGCTATGCTGCGTTGTAGCTGGATCTGTTGGCGCAGATTGTGATTAACGATAGTTTTGCTGAATGGCATCCAAAAACCACAAGTGCATGAATTTTCCCCCGTAATTTACCATCTGCATATGTTGTTTTTTAATTGTAAAGTATTTTTCATAAACTATGCATACAACTTTACCTTTTCTCTGAAAAATGATAAATCTACTGGAAAACTACTATATGGACTGATAGTTATATATATATATATATTATATATGACTCCCATAGTTTGATACATTCTGAACTAAATTTTAATTTCAACCTAATACTTTATTTTATCACTTCACTTATACTGGTTGAAAAAAAAATTATCTAATACTTTAAAAATATTACTTTCACAGGTAATCAGACGCTATACAATAATTATTCAGAAAATCCAGAGAAATTGAGAACATCCAGTGAATGTTATTTACTTGATGCAACTATGAAAACCTGGAGATTTTCAAGTAGGCTTTCCTTATTAGAACTTGTTTGTTAATTGAATTATTGGCACTTATGTTCCCTGTTTTAGCACATGAATGTTTAGATTAAGGTTTTATGTGAGCGATAAAGCATGAAGGAGCACACACAAGCAAAATTGTAAGCAATGAGTCCACTGGTACTTATAAGTCAAAAATCAGGTTATCTAATGATGATTATGAAATACAAGAATATATGTTTTACAAATAACTAGACCTCAGCCAATATGGAATATTTTGTTTACCACAGCTTTGTGAATGATCTTGCTAATTCTTACACATTAATAGACTGCATTCGATGCTGCTATGCCATAACATGAAACACTTGATGTTCCTGACAGCCAATAATTCTATGCAATGAGGCAAAATTAATACACATAGTTATATGATCGAACAAGTACAAACACACAACCACTTACACATCTTAATTTATGTGTGCAAATACACATAAAATTTATAAGCAGTGAGTCAATTAGTATTTATAGGAGGGAAAAATCCAGTTATTTAATAATAAATAATAAAAATCCAGGGAAAAATCCAGTTATTTAATAATAATTTAATAATAAATAACCACAAAATATAAGAGGCAGCAGGGCACACCCAAGAGGGGGAGGGGGGATCCCCCGTGAGGCCAAGTGTTTTGTAATATGATTCCAACACCATCAATGTCTGACATGAGAGATTCCTAACCCTCTAAATGGTCCTCAATTTTCCTAATTAGTGAATTTCAATTTTCATAATGGCTGAATTCATGCATTATAGAATTTGTTCTAAAATATATTCTCTGAAGCTGTAATATAGCAATAGATAAAATAATTACATTTGTGGTTAACTACTTTTCTGAAATATGTATTTTTATTAAAAGTAAAAACAACAATCAAAACACCATTTGCAGTTGGATAATTCATGAATGCAATGTATTAAATTCTTTCACAGATCAAACCATTTAATATAACAGTCATTGTGGAATAACTTTTTTACGGGTCTTATAGAGGTCATTTCTCACAAAAGTTGGCTGTCAAACCCCGAACCAAAGCCTAGTTCGTCATCAGGACTATGTCGACTAGGCTGATGACGAACTAGGCTTTGGTTCCGGGAGTTTGACAGCCAACTTTCGTGAGAAATGGCCTCTATAAGACCCGTAAAGTTATTCCACAATCACTATGAATAGAGGTGCCATAAATTCATTTATAACAGTCATGTCGTGTAAGTACACATACATGAGCATTTTCACCTGCAGAGCCGGACTCCTCCCCCATTCCTAATTTCTGGGTGTGCCCCTGGAAAGCAGTGTATGTTTTACACATAATTAAACTTCAGGCCCTAAGGATACTTTTGTTCATCAGATGATGTGATTTAGTTTTGTAAGGGACATTTTTGTCTCTCATAATAAGCTGCACTCAGTAACACTAAAATGAAATGTGACACAGATCCACTGTTTTTTTTTTCAAAAATAAATAAACTTAGTATATATGTACTAAATTAACCCGTCAGGCATGCACTGTGTTTTTTTTTAAACTGTAAATCTTTAGTCTTATATTTTATAAATTCAAATTTTAGAATAAACAGAATTTCCACAAAATCACTAACTTACAGACTTAAAAGTTGGAACACATACTAAATGAATCTGGAGATGTGCATCTTAACAGAATTCCTTTTCTTCCTCCCTCCATCATCAAAACTGTAGAGCCTTAAGCTAATTGTTTACAAAATTTTAAGAGGAGCGAAGTATCTAGAAAACCATTAAATTTACTTATACCATGAGACTATGAGAAGGAAAACCTTCTACTGTGGAACTTCTTTAAATTTCAGTCTCACTGGGCTTATATTTAACAA
Source organism: Macrothele yani (assembly GCA_039090855.1). Classification (NCBI taxonomy): domain Eukaryota; kingdom Metazoa; phylum Arthropoda; class Arachnida; order Araneae; family Macrothelidae; genus Macrothele; species Macrothele yani. The sequence goes on from CM077005.1 coordinate 55,096,799, forward strand.
AAAGTTAAAATTTCAGGGGAAAGAGCATTTTTTAAAACCACAAAATTCTCTGGTGTGCATATTAAAGAAACCCAGAGTGTGAGTTTTCATGTCATTTTTTAAAACTTTAGCTTCTTGGATAATTTCAGCATTTTACAGTGCAACTAAGTTTTCATTTTCTATTTCTGAAGGGGGAAATGACTGATATACTGTATATTTTATTTGTAAATTTATTTTTGTATGTTTTATCAGCATTTGGTTATACAGTCAAATCCCTATAGAACAAAGTTGAAGGGAGAGTTAAAATATTTTGATATAAGCAAACTTTGTTATATCCTGACAGATAAAAACACACACACACACCATTTTTGTGATATTACATTATGTCAGGATAAAAGCAGTCAATCATAAACTGTTTTTTTTAAATAATCAAAGGTAAATAATACTTGTTAATTCAAAACTATAACTAGGACAATGGAAATAAGAGAGATATCTGCAATAAAAAAAATATTTAATTAATGTAAAAATTCAAGTAACTCCCAAAAATTTGAAACTTCACATGCTACATTTGATTTGCTGTTTACATGCTACATTTGATTTGCTGTTTACATGTTACATTGGTGAATAAACTGTTACTTGTTTTGTGTCTGTCATGATATCTGTTTTAAATATTTTTTCAACTTTCTCGGTTGGTGCAGCGGTTAAGATACACAATGGGCATGAAAGGTTTTGAAAAACACTTATTTGATGCTGGAAAAGACTGCACACTTTAAATTCACATTGGAATTTCAAAATGTGAATTACAGGGATCAGAATTATTGATAAGATTTGAAATTGCACACTAAGCTTGTTCATGATGGGGAAATGGAGTAATGGTTGCAAAGTTTGTGTGGCAAAATTTATTTTTCCAACATGCGAGTCTCCACAGTCATAACTCTATCATTGATGTGACCAAGACTAGCTTACCACTGAAAGTCTTGCTTATAATTTTCATTACTATAATTTACATAATGAAATTTCAGTGTGTCTTTGAAGTCAGTGAAATAGCTTACCATTATGTAAGAAGTTTTTTTTTCAATTATATATCTCCACAAAGAAAAAAAATTACATTTATGTATTATATGTCTTATAATGTTTTAGTGTTTAAATGGAAATTTTAGTTGTAAATGAATTTATGGCACCTCTATTTTAGTTGAATTGGAACTTAAATGTTAAGTTAGCTTCACTGCAACACTAAGGGGCTCATTAGGTTTAACTGCACTGTAACACACTCAATGCTTAGTTTAACATTAATTAACTTTGTTGAACCCAAATAGCTTCATTGCGAATTGTAGCCGAAAGTCTTAATAAAGCATAGAATTTCTAATTATGCACTTCATGATAATGACCAGGGTTGAGTAACAAGGATGTACTTACAAACAAAATCCTCTTCTTTATTATATCTAGTAGCACATCAATTTCAAAGAATATGTTGTAGCACAAATAAGACACACTTCGAGTACAAGTCAAAAATATGTTAGACTTCATACAGCCTAAAACTTCATCCACGTATAAATCGATCTCTCTCTACACAAACCTAGCTTATTTAACACAAATCACATAACTTTAATCATGTAAAATGCTCACTCAAAAGATTGTTTGATAACATTACATGAAGATTGCCTCATATTGCCTGATAACACGGCCTCAAGATTGTTGAGCACAATAGCTCTTATCTCTCGATTCTGACTATGTAGATCGTACTTTGAGCTGTTGCCAAACTCAAATTCGCCAAGCGGAAATCTTGTGGATTCAAGTTAAGAAAATCTTTAAAGAGAAAAAAACCAAATTTATGTAAGTATACAGGAACTCAAAAGGGATGTTAAATTAGAGTATAAATCACAGTCTGTGGAAAGGCAAAACTTTCATATATGGTAGAATTTCAGTGTAGAAATCAAAATCTGATTAAAGGAAATGCTCCCTGAATTTAAAAAGGGGCTCTATTATAATAGGAAAACCCCAGAGAGCATAAAGTGACTGGCAGTTGTTTCATGGGGATGCATGAAACACATAGCCATTTTATAATTGGAATGAGTTCATATTTATGTTTCTTCCATTGTCTTAGAATCTGTATGACTTGGGAAGAGTTCATGTTCCATATTCATGGTTTTTCTTTGTCTCGTACTCTGGATGACTGGGGAAATATTCACATTTATGTTTTTTCCTTTGTCTCAGAATCTAGAAGAAAGTGTGCTACAGTAGCTCTACAATGAAAAAGTAAGAGGAAAGTTCAAAAGGATTGAACAACACATGATACACCTTTACTTGGTTCAGTGACATATACAGGATACTGGTACGGGAAGAGTTTAGTGGGAAAAAAAATGTCTTCCCAGAAATAGTGTTGCAGGCGATTTTTTTTAAAGGGACCTTTAATCAACTAACAAATTAAGATTGTGTCAGTTAAAATTTTTAGTCGATTCACACCCCCAACAATGCATGGAATACACAATCTTAAATGTGAAAAATAATGTAACTCAATTTGATGCGCTCTCTTAGATAGTTTAACAAGTACTGCATCAGTTGTAATCATGATATCTCTATGTATATTTAATACTGCTAATCCATTTGATTGATTTTCACTGATTGTGTTTCAAAGATACAATATGAGTCATTGTGGCATTGAGAATGATCGTTCAATTCTGTGGTAGTTACTGGCAATGTTGCAAGTATTTGTAGAAGCTTTCTCACAGTCGGAATTACATTTTCATCCTATGAGAAATACGCCGTGACCATTTATCGGAGTATTTTCAATATTGAGAATATACCACAACAGCTTTAGTTTTCTGATAGATTCCTCTATACTACAATCAAGAATATGTCTGTATTTTTCAACAAGTTTTTCGGCATTATTTTCTTGCTTTATGTAAAATCTGTCATATTTGGTGAAAGGCACATAAAACTCTGTAAAAACATTCTGTGCTTTAGTGGTCGGTCATGAATTCGGTTTGTGACAGTGTTCGTATGGTGCCATTGACTGTGTGATGTGGAGTCACCATCCACGAGATCTCATGCTAGATCTCCCATCGTCCCAGTAAGTGGCCACCGTTTTAAAAAAATTAAACTGAATTTTTTTTACATTTTTTACCATCTATATAGTTTAAATTGAGTTGTGCTCATGAAAGTTTGTGCGAATTTTGTATTTCTACCATACGATAAAACTGTTTTGAAATTTAAATTTCATTTTCTAACCACTGTGTGGATACGCCACTTACTTGGTTTGTAAACCTACTCTTTACTGAGAGATGAGATAACAATGAAAATTTCTACTGGATGGTAATATTCACATTCCTGTCAAACTGTAGTTAAAGACAGAGAATTCGTCATAGATTTTTAATGCTTGTTATCATGATCCACACTTGCCCAAGGGTTTGCCGCAATACTGAAATCACTAAAAATAAAATAGAATAAAATAGAATAAAACTGCAGAGCTAGAAAATGTCAAAAGACCAGTGTAAACTTTTCATTACTTCAGTTTCTGGAAGCCATTCAGCAAAACATTGCAGAATCACAATCTGTGCCAACAGATGAATGCTACAACACAATTAGCATGTGCAATATTGCTTCCCATTTCTACACTGTTTTAAATGTAGAGATTTATGATCTACATGCGATCAAATACAGTATGAAAAGTTTGCATGGTCATTTAACATGATCTAGAACAGTGTTGCAGGATAGTATCTGATTACCTATTTTGATTTGTCAAATTTTCAGCATAAGAAGCTTTTAAGAACTGTTCTGCACATAGAAGCTTTTTAAAGATTCTTATGAACAGCTTTATGAGTTAAACATAGGAAAGTGATTCAGACATCATGGTGATGACAATTTTGGAGGTACTTCCACATGATGCATTTATCTCTTTTCCTCTTAGAAGGGTTGTAAAGAACTTCAAAAAGTACAATAGCTTATTTAAACAGAAAACATGTTTTAAAAACTAGTCATGAAATGAAACTCTCTTTCTGGATAGTTCCACATAAAACATGGCACTGACCTCCCTGTACTATGTTGAAATCTATGACAGATTCTCCTTCTTTAAGCACACTTAAAAGTCCTTGAGGAAAAAGCATAAAAATTCAGTCCCTGCTAATGCACTTCAGTGAATTTAAGTCAGGCAATTGTTTTAATTCTCTGTACATCACAAATACATTTTTCATAAAAATGACTATTCATCTCCAGTGCTCATAACAGATAGTATCTGATTACCTATTTTGGTAATTATTAATAATGCTAATGTAAGAATTAATTATGTGATTAATTCCTCATTAGCATTATTAACTAACAATGATTTTATTTCTTTGTATAAGTGGAGTCATAAAATTTTTTACTGACATATCATTTGAATTTAACTTTGATTTCACTGGGATTAACTAGAATAAATTTTTGTTTTCATTTGTCAAATTTTCAGGTTGAACTCCAGCTCATCATTAAGACTGAAGTATGGATTGCCACTCATGTGGTAATACCCAGCCTTTCTGTTCATTAACTGTGGCTTCTCTTCTTTCAATCTTCAGGTTGAACTCTAGCTCATCATTAAGATTGAAGTAGTTGTTGCCACTAACGTGGTAATACCCAGCCTTTCTGTTCATTAATTGTGGCTCCTCTTCCATTCAATTTTTACATCTTCTTCCAACTTTCCCTTCACAAAATGGGCTTAATTTTCTTGATGAACATGTAATATTTATGACATTTACTATGCATAATCTGGAACTTAACTTATAAAGTGTTTATATATATCAGCAGGAGAAAAATGAATTTTATATGCATGAGTATACATTATCCAAAACAAAAAGTCTAAGAACTGCTAGTAGTCTACAAGTACTGGCATGTCTAAAATGAATTTGTCATATACAAACATGTTGCCACTTTACTAGGGATATTACCATCTGCTGTTTGAGAAACTAATATTGTTTGATGGGCACAGTACTTGTGTTATGAAAATCTATCTTTCTGTTACTCAAAATATCCCTCACACTCATCTAATGTTAGCATAACCATGCACAAAGCTAAAGTCACAGTTTATATGATAAAAACTGTAGAATTCCCTTCTGTCCGTAAGAGTATGCAAAATTTGGAAACTTTCTTTTAGAACTGCAAAAATTGGTGCAACATATGCAGTATGGTATGAATTTTAACTCACAACTTTTACTGTTGTCATTTATTGGTGGAAAAAATCCTTTATCATCTGTTTTGCAAATACAAGTTTCAGTCTTTGCTACTCAAGAAAAACCATCAAAATCAGAATTTCAACTTCAATGCTCATAATAGCAGAACTGAAACATACATGGAACAAATATTAATTAGCATCAATACAACTTTTTGAAAATGCATAAAACTGCTAATGCACAGAACATAAACTTACAGGTGTTAGAAATGAGTCGCTTTTACTTGCATGTACATATAATTTGGCAGCTTGTATGTAAGGAACTGACCTCAGTTTTTAACAGTCTATCCACACAAGGAAAAATTACTGATACATATATTCAAGATTATAATGTCAGATCTACAATCCATTGAAAGAAAGCCAATTTGACATCTACTGGCTTTATATTTTACCAAAAGAAGTACACTGAATGTTAGATATGTGAGACCTCTTAAAACTGCTCAGCCAGATACAGATATGAATTCAAAGTAAAAAAATGATGCTGAAAATTCAGCAGTTAACGAGCAGGTGGCCCAAGGCGGCAGCCAGAGGCATTCTTGCTTGTTATGTACATGCAGTTGCTGCACTCAAGCACTTCGGCATATTCGAAGTTTTCTGGGAAATAGCACCCTTGTGTAGAAGCCTTGCTGTGTGCATAGTTTCTATGGTGATTCGAAGAAAATCATTGTGCTTAAGAAAATAACGATAGTATTTTCTGCTCTGCATATATATATAAAATACAAAAAATAGCACATTGTGAGTTGAACACCAAAATGATAGTTTTTGAATGGTAAAAAAAAAATTATAATCAGCTCCTCTCAGTTGGATTGTTCCTTCCTTCATCTTTCCTAATTGAAGTTCAGTGAAGAAAATTCGTAAGAACAACAATTTGTAAAAATATGCGCTGAGATCAACTCATAGCATCTGTAACTGTACATGTGACAATGCTGCGCATATATTACGATGCAGGTGCTTTTGCCATTCCGTACTAGGAATGAAAAGCACTCTTCTCGCTTCAGACAAAGGAGTACGGTCCATCAGTTAGGGCGTGACAATACAGGAGTCAGGAGTTGTCATCTCTATCTCCTCGATTGGGTTGATATTCTAGGCCAGGGTCGAATTGTAAAAGTACAAAGACCTATGAAAGAGGATAAAATAAAAAAGGGAGATTATATATATATATTATCATCACATTATCATTGTCAACCATTATCAATCCACTGCTGGATGAAGGTCTACCCAAGTTTCTTCCACAATTGTCTGTCTTGAGCCTGTCTCCTCCATGTCACCCCAGCATACTTTCACATTTCATCCAATTATCTCCCATGGGGCCTTCTTCTGGGTCTTTTCCTGTACCTCAGAATCTAGTCTAAAATTTTGGTTTTCCATTGATGGTCCATTCTTCTGGCAACTATATATATATATATATATATAAATTAAAAAAAAAACTGCAAGAGTATAAAACACTCATAAGTATTAAAAATAAGTCACTTTTGCTACCTTATTATTTTTTATGGTATATATATATATATGACCGCGACCGTGGCCTGTGACCTCAATTGCTATATAGGGGTGACTTAGACGTTCTTTGCTCTTTTGTTTTTCAAAGATGGTGACTTCGAGAACACATCTGCAGCATTTTGGTGACTCCAGCCTTTTAGCGGAATCCAGAAAAGTTACCTTTATGCCGGTGTTCCCTTGACAAAAGGTAGCATAATTTGCTGTATACATGTATTTTTATTTAGACTTGGGTCCTTAACGGTCAAGCACCGTCTCCATGGGGTAAGTGGTCTTTCTTTTCTTTGGAGTCTGGTTTTGGCTTAGTTAGTTTACATAAATAGATTTCTGTTTTTAGGTTTCTGTGTTCGTGTCATTTTGACTGACATTTTTAGTATATATGATGTGAGGTGTGGACTTGCTGCTATGCGCAGCCTTAATCGCATCCTTGTGACATTTCTTCGTTTTTAATTTATGAAATTTTTTTGAAAGTTTTCTTCTGTTGCGTTATACACTGGCATGCAAAAATTAAGGATGAGATGGTTTTTCGAATGTAATGTTGTGCAGAAGTGTTCCACATCGACTCAAATCATACCATAAGATTCCCAAAATGTAAGAATATGGGACAAGTGAGCAAAACCGTCCAAACAAGGAATCCAAAGGATACAAAGGCACTTTATTGAAAAGGTAGCTTCAAGCACAACTGAATAGAAGACAGAAACGTCCATGTGACAGGCGGCTGCCAAGAAAAATCTAGTCCTTAGCATGGGATATAATCACCCCTGACTGCGTTGCAGGATTTACAACGTCTATCCATGCTGATGACGAGGTTGTCAAGGAGCTGTTGAGGCATCGCGTCCCATTCCTCTTGTAGCGCCAATCGCAGCTGCGGAATCATTGCTGGCGGCTGGTGATGTGCTGCCAAGCGTCTCCCGAGAAGGTCCCACACGTGTTTGATTGGATTTAGGTCCGGGGACCTTGCGGGCCAATCTATGCGTTGAATATCTTCACTCTCCAACAGCTCTGCGACAGCCACTGTACAATGAGGTGTAGCGTTGTCGTACATGAAAAGGAACTCAGGACCCACAGCACCTCTAAACAGATGCACGTGAGGCAGGAGAACCTCGGTACAATAGCGGACACCAGTGGCTGAACCTCCTTGGAAGATGTGGAGGTCAGTACGGCTACCAAGCACGATACCACCCCAAACGAGAACTCCGCCACCTCCAAACCAGTCCTTTTCGATGATGTTGGAGGTGTGATTGCGTGTTCCCTGCTCTCTCCAGATGTGTATACATCCAGAATCGCTCATCAGACTAAATTGGCTCTCATCCGTAAAGAGAACTCGACCCCATTGCTGATGTGTCCAGTTCTTGTGTTCCTGGCACCACAGAAACCGCCGTCTCCGATGAGCAGGCCTTAATGGCATGCACCGTACTGGTCATCATGCAAATAGACCACCTTTGTGCAGCCTCCTGGCCACGGAAAAACGTGATAACGGACGTCCAGTTGTCTATTGCATGTGCCTTGCGATTTCTCCCGCTGTCTGCCGTCTGTCTCTTCTCGCCTGTAGGACAATATACCAGTCGTCCGCCGCCATGCTCTCCAAGCTCGTGAAATGATGCTGTGAGCGATCCCGAACTCCTCGGCCTCACTAGTCACACTTAGACCTTCTTCCAACTTCGCAATGACGCGACTTTGGGTGAAGTCCTCCAGATGTCGTCTACTGGATTGCCTGTTGGCCATATCACATGGTGGCAGCAACTCGACGTCGTTCAAACCGATGTACACCGTGCAATAGCTTTCACCGTATTGCTGAGCATATATCGCCCGTGTGCTTTATACCCTTCCGACCCCCCCGTCATGCTGCATATATGCGCATGCCCTACCGTACCAGACCCTAGTCTATCTCCTGAGTGGTCTTTCGGTCCGTTCTGCCTGCTCATTCCGCTGTTATGCTAATTTCTCCTCTTTGTCCTTAATTTTTGCACACCTGTGTATATATATATATATATATATATATATATATATACCATGAAAAATAATATATATATATATCAGGGGCAAAGGCAAATATTCGGAGTGTGCTAGGTGTGCTGTGAAACCTACAATATTATCGATATTATTTTTTCAGATTTATTTCTAATAACACTTGCCAGAGCTTGTCCTACGACTTCGAGTGGTGGTTAAAATCAATTTTCCCATATAATGTTTTCCTGAAGTGGAGAAGATTCGTTCAGTATACATATCGCATTCGCACTAAGGTCTTCGGGTGTGCTGTTTACCGAGCGCACATCTGACCATGTCATGCAACTGTGATATAAGCGCTCCCTAGAAGGTGCTGCAGATCACGTTTTCATTTCCCTGTGGTTTCAAACATTACAGCTGATCTCTCAGGGTGTTCTTACCAAATAAAGCACTGCTTGCAATCCCATAGAGTAACACAGTTCAGTGCTGATGCGAGTTGCTTTCATATTATTTTTTTGGGATAACAAAACTTGCCAAAGTTTGTCCTAAGGCTTCACGTGGTAGCCAAAATTAATTTCCTTATACAATGTTTTCGTAAAGAGGAGAAGGTTCGCTGCTCTGTCGAGTAAACAAAACATAATAAGTAATATTTGCTTCAGCAGATCTGCTGTGTAATCAGCGGGCACCTAGGTATGTAAAGCAGCTATGATAGAAAGCTCTTCAGATGGCGCTGCAGTTTACGTTTTTTATTTTCTCATGGTTTCAACACAGGGGCTAAAAACGTCTAAGGGTATGTGCGCCTAAAAAAGCACCACTGGAAACTTTTGTTTCTGTATAGAGCCATCATACAGTTCAACGTTCTACTGCGAGTTGTAGTTTTTTCTGTCTTTTCGTCACAGTATAAATCAATGTGTTGATGAGCACAGATTTAAAAATAGAATTAGAATTCTTGTTATCCATATAAGATGGGAAACAGTGTTGATGATGTACTAAGTGTCCCAATTTTGGCCAGAGCTTTTCCAAATTGTGTAAATTAAGTTAAGGAAGGTAAGCCTCGTCCTCTTCTTCCAAACTTACTGTAAAAGCATAAAGATAAAAGAACCGAGTACACGAGACATATTTCTCTGTTTCACACTACGATGCAGTTGAATGGTTAACTGGATGTGAAGTGCGGTCAAGACTTTTTGTTGGCCTTGCTTACTGTTCTCCAAAGAGAAAAGTGTTTGGAATAAAAACGGTTATTCCAATTTTAATCATTTAGCCACAGCAATGCAAAAACATGAGTGCTCCCAGTCACATGTGCAGTCTTTTCTAAATCTTAAGGTATTTGGAAAACAAAGAATTGACACTCTCATTGATAAGCAGAGAGAAACTGAAATGGCCCATCATAACAAAGAAGTGAAAAAAATTGAGACATCTTGAAAAGAATAATTGATGCTGTGTGCTATCTGGGTAAGCAAGAGCTTCCTTTCAGAGGTCATGACAAGTCTGAAGATTCATGTAATCAGGGCATTATATCGAATTTTTAAATGTGCTCCGTGAGTATGACCCTCTTTTAGACAGTCATTTAAAATCGTTGGCTGTATTTCGAGGAACGAACTTCTTCCACTGTTTTTTTTTTTTTTTTTTTGAGGTTTAACGACCACCGTGAGCAACTCAATGGGCTATAAGCAGTCGCCCGTCCCTAATTTAGGGTCACTGGTTCCAGGGAAGGGAAAGAGCCAGTGCCGTGAGACAAACACAACATCCATGCCTCACCAGGATTCGAACCCGGACCCCTTTCGGACGAATGATCAGAGGCCATCGCTTAGACCACTGTGCCACCGGGCGGCCTTCTTCCACTGTACAGAATGATATCATTAATGCTATATCCAACGTGGTTAAAGATGCTATAAAGAGAGAAATTACTTCAACCACATTTGTGATCATTCTCCTGGATGAAACTTCCAATGTCATGATAAAATCCCAGCTATCAACTATTTTACGTTTTGTTCATAATGGGCAAATACATGAAAGGTTCATCAGTTTTACCGACGTGATGACAGAACTGCTAGTGATCTTTTTAAACATGTTATAAATACAGTCTAGGAATTTAATATTAAGGACAAGTTCGTCGGCCAAACTTATGATGGTGCCTGTGTAATGAGTGGACATATTAATGGGTTGCAGAAAAAAGTTATTGAGGCCTACCCTTTAGCAATATTTACGCATTGCTATGCCCATGTTTTGAATTTAGTTCTGAAGCAAAACCTCTCGAATATCAAGGAATGTCAGACTTTTTTTCAAACTATGAGTGGATTAGCAGCATACTTTTCTAAATTATCAAAAAGAATATATGCTTTGCAAGATTTTGTTGCTAAAAAATTCCTGCCGTCATACCAACCAGGTGGAACTTTACTTCCCGTTTAACACATTACAATTTTTTGAACACATTGTGGAGAATTCTGGTGAATGGGATGTGGATGCTGCAATGATGCACATGGGTTTTTGTCTTTCTTGAAAAATTTTAGAACCATTTTGTTTATAGAAATATTTTCTAAACTGTTTGCCTATACTGATGTCTCAAATAATATATTACAAAATTCATTGTATGACATATTGAACTATTGTAAAAAAGTGCATGATACTGTGAAACAGCTTAGGAATGATCAGGAACATGGATTTGATGACATTTGGGTTTCTTTAGCAAAAGAAAACATACGATTGATGAATCAAAGCCTAAAAAATGAAAAAAAACATCTGACAAAGAAGAGAAAAGCACATGTCTTCGACTATACAAGGAAATAGTCGATGGCATATGCCTGGAGATGGAAGAAAGGTACTCTTCACTTTGGAAACTTGAATTTTTTCAACTACTTTGTAGTGAAAAATATGATCAGTATGCAAAAACTTTTCCTTATGGAACTCTAGAAAAATTGAAAGACTTCTACGGGCCACTTTTCAACTACGTTCGCTTAAAAAATGAACTAAAAGTCCTCTTTTCTTCTGATGAATTTGCGAGGAAATTCATACAAGAAAATCAACTTCAGTGTGCTTTCAAAGAAACTTACAAATTAGCGGAATTGGTCATGACGATCCCAAGTTCCAACGCTACAGTCGAACGCTTTTTTTCTGCGATGAAGTGAATACACACCTGTTGTAGAGGAGCGCAAACACAGGAAAGGTTATGCAGCTTAAGTTTACTACCATTCGAAAAAGCATTGCTGGTGGAACTGAAGAAAAGTCACTCGTTTTACGATGATGTGATCACGCAATTCCAGCGGCAAAACTTATGATGGTGCCTCTGTAATGAGTGGACAAAACAGAAGATTAGAACTAGAATATAAATAAGTGAGGATAATAAGTTTTTAAAGCATCCTTGTTGGAAATATAATATTTTACCAAGTAATTACTTTTACAGTTTTTCTTACAAATTATGTGACTGTACTTAGAAATCAAAAAAAAAAATACCAAAAGTTTGTTCCTCACTCTAGTACTTGCATAGGAAATTCAGATTTTCTTACAATGGAGTGTATGTAAAGATCTTTACCATGAGTAATTAAATGACCATTAAATAAAAAAATGCTTTCCTATGTTCAAAATCAATGCATGAATTTTTCAGCTCAGGTTACATATTAAAAAAAAAAAAATTGTGTTTTTATTTTCCAGTAACAGTGCACACCCAAGGTAAATGGCCAAGCGACACGACACGACACAACACGACACGACACGACACACACACACACACACACACACACAAATAAAAATAAAAGAGTATAAAATACTCACAAGTATTAACATTAAGTCACTTTTGCTACCTTACTACACAATGTTATAGCACCATACTAGCAAACAAAACATTCATTCAGGTGATTTAAGGCAGCAATTATTTTCAAACATAATTTCTATGTATTATTAACCTGGCAATCAGAAATGTCTAAATTGTCAGTTTTAGTGTCCTACATGTAACATCCACCATACAAAAAACTTGAAAATTACATCACCCTGGAGTGGGAAATGAGCATACATCTTCCAATTTCCATTCGAGCATTACATCAGGGGTCATCAAATTATGGCCCACAAGCCAAATCCATCTCGAGGTATTGCCTCCTGGTTGTGGGACCTTGCATTTTTAACAGGTATTACAGACCACCTAAATCACCTCAATTTGAATTTGCAAGGGAAAGATAAACTCAGACACATAAGTTGTTTCTTGATCCGAAGTCTTTCCAGTCGAAGTTGGAACTGTAAGCGACAGTTAGCAGAGCAAAATTTCTTGCACTTTCCATCTTGTAAATACATATAGGGCAACATGTCTGATAAGTCGGTTTTTGATGCTGAGAACTGTGCCACAAATATTAATTTGTTGAAAGTTGAGTTTGAAAAACATTTTGGGGATTTTGACAAGCATGGAAAACCATTCCAGCTGTTGCAGTACCCATTTAGTCTTACAGTTGATGCCCAGGAGAATTTACAATTGGAAGTGTTAGATTTGCAATCTAATAATAATTTAAAGTCATTATTTCAAGGTGAAAGTTTGATAACCTTTTTTGCATAGAAATAGTTTTACAAATCTTAATGACTTGCAATCTGATAATAATTTAAAATCATTATTTAAGGGTGAAAGTTTGATAACCTTTTTTTACCTAGAAACAGTTTTACAAATCTGAATGATTTGCAATCTAATAATAATTTAAAGTCATTATTTAAGGGTGAAAGTTTGATAACCTTTTTTGTCTAGAAATAGTTTCACAAATCTGAAAAGTTTTGCCAGGAAAATGCTTTCAGTGTTTGGAAGCACATATGTTTGTGAACAAGCTTTCTCCAAATTTAAATATGTGAAATCAAAGCTTCATTCACGATTGACCGACAACCACTTGTCAGGCTTTTTAAAATTTGGGTAGTGCAACTTGAAACCAAATATCGGAAATGTAGCTAAATCATTCCAAAAACAATAGCATTCTTCTCCTACTTTTTTTTTCCAGTTTTAGATGTCATGAATGTACATACGAGTACATACATATCATTAAGCTGTTCTCTGATATTCAGAGGTTAGCTCCTCAAAGAAAGACCATCTGACAAATAACATTTAACAGATCATACAAACCACCAGATAAATTTTTAACTGATTATTTACTTGCTGTTGCCGTATCAAACTTCTCCATTTACAGCAATCTTGACACACAACGCGTGCTCAGTGACATCCATCACACAACGTACACAAGACCTTCTATCCTTCATACTCATAATCTTTTTCTCATTCAGGAACTCCTGAATCTGATCCTATCATGACTTCCTTGGCCTTCCTCTACCTTTCCTTCCTGCCACTTGGGCCCAAAATTTTTTCTTAGTAATCATCTCATCACTCATTCTTTTAACATGGCCAAACCACAAAAAAGCATATACGTGTCTTCCCACAAACCCCCCGTAAGTTATGCATTTCTATGGCACACAGGCTAATCCCCCACACTGGTGTGCTTGCCTTGATTTCATGAATGTAATAGTACTAAATGCAATATAAGTCTAAATGGCACAGTGATTGACCAGGTGAATGAGTTTGTGTATTTAGGAAGCATATTTGACAGAGAGAACGAATTGGATGGTGAAATTAGTAGGCGAGTGAATTTTTATTGAAAGTCATAGCTGCTTTGGGAGGTTTTCACAAGAATGATGGGTTTGCAAGAGAGTCCCACATGACTGCGTATGAAAGTGTAATTGTTCCTACTCTGATTTATGGCAGTAAAACCTGGGTATTACAGAAGAAACATAGAAGTTGTTTGTATGCTGGAGAAATGCATTACTTACAGGGGTGGGGGTGGGGGGGGGGGGGGGTTGCGGCAAGACACGTTCTGATCGCGTGAGGATTGGAGATGTGTTGCAGTTGTATAATGTGAAGCAAAATATCCTTAGCAAGGTGGAGATTAATATGCTTTGGTGGTTTGGCCATGTTGAATGAATGAGTGATGAGAAGCTTACTAAGAAATCTTTTTAGCCCAAGTGGCAGGAAGGAAAGGCAGAGAAAGGCCAAGGAAGTCATACGAGGATCAGATTCTGGAGTGTCTGCATGAAATAAACATTATGAGTATGAAGTATAGGTCTTGTGTATGTCGTGTGATGGATGTCAGTAAAGCTCGAGTTGTATGTCAAGATTGCTGTAAATGGAGAAGTTTGATATGGCAACAGTAAGTAAATAATCAGTTAAAAATTTATCTGGTAGTTTGTATTTCTTTGTGAAGCTAACCTCTGAATCTCAGAGAACAGCTTAATGATGTGATATGATAATAGATGTCATGAAGTCAATTTGTTTATGTCAAGAAGTCAACTTACTAAAGACTATCAGTCTTTAAAAAGTTTAGTTTTGTATTAGTTTTACATCATCATCATCATCATCATTGTCAACCATTATCAATCCATTGCTGGAAGAAGGTCTCCCCAAGTTTCCTCCACAACGGTCTGTCTTGTGCCAGTCTCCTCCATGTCACTCCCGCATACTTTCGAATTTCATCCACCCATCTTCCATGAGGTGTTCTTCTGGGTCTTTTCCTGTCCTTTGGAATCCAATCTAAAATTTCGTCTGTCCATCGATGGTCTGTCCTTCTGGCAGTATGTCCAGCCCATTGCCATTTCAGGGATTTAACTCTGATCATGATGTCTTGCACTCTTGTCATTTTTCGGATCCACGAGTTCCTCTTCTTATCTCTCCTGGTTACACCAAGCATGCACCTCTCCATGCCTCTTTGAGTTGTCTGCAGCCTTTGTATGTCTCTTTTAGTTAAGGTCCACGTCTCTGCACCATACGTAAGCACTGGAAGGATGCATTGATCAAACACTTTTCGTTTAAGACATAATGGCATATTGCTCTTGAAAATTATGCTGTTTCTTCCAAAATCTCTCCAGGCAAGTTTTGTAGGCCGATTAATTTCTTCATCAATGTGACCCTCACTTGATATCTGCTGTCTAAGATAAACGTACGTGCCTGTTATCTCCAGCTTTTCTCCATCAATCGATAAATCTTCATTTCTTGTAAAAGCATTGAACATCACTTTTGTCTTCTGAAAGTTCACTTTTAATCCCACTTCTTTACTCTTGTCAGCAAGTTCCTGGATCATACTCTGCAGCTCTGATGGGGTAGTTGCAAAAATGACTACGTCATCAGCAAAACGAAGGTGGGTTAGATAATCTCCATTAATCTTTATCCCTTTGTTTTCCCAGTTCAGTGATTGAAAGACATTTTCCAATGTGGCATTAAAGAGCTTGGGAGATATGGCGTCACCTTGTTTCACTCCTTTTCCAATTTTTATATGTGTTGTATTTTCAAACAGCCGAATCTTTGCACTTACATACATATACATTAAGCTATTCTCTGAGATTCAGAGGTTAGCTCCTCAAAGAAAGACAAAGTGCCAAGTACACATTTATCATTTTTAGTCTTTCTTAGAGTCTTAAAAACCATAGAGGTACATCGGTGTGGGTGATCAGCCCACAGCTGATGGTTCCAGATGGTTGTTCCACCTAAGGATTCTGGGACATAACCCAGTTAGTTGGGGTCTTTTGGCCAACAATGTCCCACAGAACTAGGTGGTACCTCTCCAAGATTCACAGAGGACCATGTTGCTGATGTGTGTGCCACTGCTGCCTAAGGAGCACCCCGAAGAGACAAACCCATCTCTTACTGTATAAATATCTTTAAGTATTTATTTCAAAACTTTCATGTTAAATAACAGACCATATAAAATTAATTAGACCTTAACAAATATTAGTTAATTGAAAATTTACAATATCTGCATTGATTGATCTTCGGTTTACCATTTTTTTTTTAACCCGGCCTCCTCGAGCTTTAGCCAATTTCCGCTTTGGCCATTCTCTCCAAAAGTTTGGTGTCCCCTGTTATAGTAGCTAGAAGAGATGGTGTGCCGTGCGTTAATACCTCACTGTTTAAATTTTTGTTCTCATTTTTCATGAAACCGCAAGATGGCGCCCCTGCGAGTTTCGATGCTATGATTTCTAAGCATTAGCATGTTTTCCTATGGCGTGTTCGATGGAGAGCAATTGAAAATGCGATTTATTTGTTAGATCGGTCATGAAAAGTAGTAGTAACAAGTGTAACGTTGAGAATGTGTTTCGTATCTGGAATCTGGATGCAACAGTGGTTACAGGTTCTGCAAACAAAAGGTAACTATTTTCCGTGCCGAAAGATGAGGCAAGGCAGAACAAATAGAATTTCTTTTTACTTGTCCGAAATCCAGTTTGCAGCCACTCAGTAATTACTTAGTTAAATGTGCCACTTTTTTTTTAGTCTTTTATATATCGTCGCACTTTGTCTAAAATTATTGAAATTGGGTGGGTTTATTTGGTTGTTTTTGTCCAAAGTTCTGTAAACTTTATCATGGGAAGATTAGGCCTAGGTACAGTATCATGTGATGCCCAATTAAACATTTTGTGTCCTGTAGAAACAGAAAAGAGTTGCAACAGGATCGGGAAATAATTCAATACGATGATTGATTAGGCAAAAATCTCAATAATTACGGATAAAATTTGCACCCAGTAATGTATTTGTACTAAACTAGCTTTGTGACATGTAGATTCCATGCAAGATGATGCATTTCCCAAATAAAGTCAACGAAGCTTCTCCAAAACACATCTGGGAGAATATTCAGTTATATTATAAATATCCATACATGACATTAATCCCTTTTAGTATAACTGCAGGATAAAAAAAAAAAAAAAGATTTTGGTAAAATTTTAGTGAAATTCCTTTACCGCACGGAAAGAGAAGCATGTATATCTTTGAGCATAGTTCACAGCAATAGCATCAAAGCTGTGTGCAGCGCCCTCTATGATTTCATGATTTCAAGAACCCATCTGCAGAAGCGCATGACACACTATCTCTTCTAGCCACTATACCCCTGTGTTACAACATTTTCCTTGCTCTAAGAGATGTAATTTTCAAGTTTTCTGATGTGATGGATGCTATATGCAGAACACTAAAACTGGAAATTCAGGCATTTTTGATTGCTTGGTTAATAATCCAGTCTCTGTTTCATGTATTTAGTGAGGGATATTTTTTCCACAGAATCCACAAGTTCCAAGTGTTAGGTTTATGTATAAGTTTCCACCATTTTGTAGTTGAATGGATGTCATACTTACACATGCATGTCACATTTAATCATCATTGACGAATGTGCCCTGAGAGCCATAACATTGGTAGCTGGCAAATGGAGTCATGAAAGAATGACACCAAGGGTGCCGGAACTGTTTTTTGATAATGGGGGCAAGACATCAGAATATTTATTTTTTGGTTACATTATAAAAAAATTTGTGCTGTTGTTAAATAGGATGTGATGATGCCATTACAACATGCTACAAATAAAACAATTATAACAATAACATCTAAATTAATATAAACCTTGAATTGTTGGACTATATTATAAAACGTTTTTATATAAACATTTTATTCATATTATAAATGACTTAAGCTGTACTAATTTAGATATCTCCACATTAGTATGAATTCTCGAAGAACCATTATACATCAAACAACATGTGTATAAAGATATATCTCATTCCTTTCTCCCTCAGCACCTTCCATTTTCTTTTCTACATCCTTTAAAGAAAGACAGATTTTATTATAATTAAATGAAATAGAAAACATTCCTGTTCTTCTTATATAAACACAGTGCCTAATAAGTATTGAAACTTTAAAACATGCTTAAGTTATGTACAAAAGTTTAATTTAAGGGAGCTTTCAACTATTAACTTCAGTCTTTATCAGCCTTGTGACAGATGGATGATGATATTGGTAGTTCTTGCAAGATGCATAAAGCCATATACATTATTTCTTTTTTAAAATTGACTTTAATCATAAAAAAGGGGAAATCAGAATTGCAGTTCTTGGAGCTGAGAATCACCATCATCCATCTGTCGAAAGGCTGACAAAAACTGAAGTTATCAGTCAAAAGCTCCCTTAAATTAAATTATTTTACATAACTTAAGTGTGTTTTAAAGTTTTAATACTCATTATTAATGGTTACGTGCTTATGTCCACATTTGATCATCTTAACAAAACCTTTCAGGAATTTCAGGATATCTGTTTTTTATTAAGTTTGGCGCTTTGTGAGACGTTTTTTTTTCTCATACTGATAACCACAAATCTGGTACTTCATGAGACATGTTTTTTTTTTATAATCTCATACCGGACAAATAGGAAGTTTAACTAGTGCCACAGGAATGGCATTAAAATTTAGAGTTCTAGATGGTTAATAACTACTACAGAAAACAGTGTTCAATCATACCAGAAGGAATTTTAAATGTAAAGAAAAATTCCAAATATTTATCCAATTTCCAATCATGGATATAAATATTTATCCAATTTCCAATCATACAAATGAGTAAGGGGGTGGTTCTCATACCACTGAATCGATGTGGTGAAGTAGCCCATGCATTTTTGGAGATCCCTAAGTTTGATGAACTGCTGACACGCCAAGAAGTGTTACATCAAGTGGAAGCCCGATGGGGCAAAGTCTAACCAGTAAGCTGCATGAGGAAGAACCTCCGACCCCAGTTGCATGATGGTTTCCTAAGTCACTGTAGTGGCATGTTGTTGTGCATCATCATGCCCCATGGGGCAAAGTCTATTGAGTATGCTGCATGAAGAACCTCTCACCCCAGTTGCATGATGGTTTCCTAGGTCACTGTAGTGGCATGTTGTTGTGCATTATCATGCCCCATGGGGCAAAAGTCTATGGAGCATGCTGTATGAAGGAGAACCTCCCACCTCAGCTGCAGGGTGGTTTCCTAAGTCACTGTAGTGGCCTGTTGTTATGCATTATCATGCCCCACGGGGTCTATGGAGTATGCTGCATGATGGTTTCTAAAATCACTGTGGTGACATGGTGTTGTGCATTATCATACAACAGAATGACCTTCTGATGCCCATGTCCTCAAGATGCTTGATTGGGTTGCATCTCCTTGTTCAAAAGCAGTAGTTGTGACTGAAGCATTCCGTAGTCATGGTTAGACCTTGTGGCATGAGCTCATGATACACCACATCTTGCAAGCCTAACCAGATACAGAGAACTTCCTTTTTTATCATCAAAGTCGGGCTTTGGTGTTGATGTTGTTGGCTGGCTGGCTGGAGTTTATCCATGACCTTTTGTGTTGCAGATTGTCATAGTGAACACATTTTTCATCATCCAAAATGATTTTCCATATGAAGCCCTTTTCCTGATGTCTGGCAAGCAAGGAAATATGCATTCAACCCCTGACCAATGCTGCGTGTGATGAGTTTATGTCAGATTCACTGGCATGCAACAGTTGAATCATGGTCAAATGATTTACAATTAACTGCATTGTGAGTTCTGTGGTCAGTTCAGCTTCATCTTCATCCAGAAGAGGTTGCAAATCTGTGCTGTGAATCACCTTTAGTCATCTGCTACACATCCTGTCCTCCCCACTGCAATAGCTACTTCTGAACTTCACAAACTACTAATGACACATGCTTGCACCTACAGCTTTCTTGCTGTATGCCAAACAAATCCAGTAAATCAAGGCCAATAAATTTACTGAACTGGTGCACAGCTTTCTAGCTGTATGACAGCACAATAAATCAAGGATGGCTCAAAATATTTGACACTTATTTTAATTTTAGCACAAGACTGTAGTCACTAAGGAATTTTTTGGCCAAGTAATAAAGCTGGCTGTTTACAATGTGGTTATAAAGTTGGCTGTTCACCTTCTATGGTGGTGAGAATTGGGTGTGAAATAAAGATCTTATTAGACACATATATGTGGCTTGCAAATATGAGACTAGTAAAAAGAACTTCGTGAAAAAATAATGAATTCACAGAAATTAAGGAAGAAATATCCTTTGTAAATACCCTGGGAAATTCATAAGTACATTATTTTCACCTATTGGACTCTAATATTGAAATGCTTTTAGTCCACTATACCAGGTGATGCGTAACATCACAGCCTCTCCTTGACAAATGTCAACCCCGCCTTCTCGTGGTGCATCCTGTTCCCACTAAAGGGGCTCTGACGACCGCCAATAGCGGTATAACTATACCATCGGGATTAGAGGAAATGCTATCCCACACTCACCAACCCGCTTGGCCAGCGCGGTGAGTTATGGCCAAACACCTTCAAAATGACTCCACAACTTAAATCTTGGCCCTCAGTCTCCGGCAGCTGGAATGTACCTGGCCAAGGCAGCGGCCAGTGCGACATGAAGGCAGGGGGTGCTAAGAATCCCCGGAGGACCGGACTAGGCTGCCATCTGATGCTGACCTTGGCTACGTATAATGGACGCTCCCTATCTTCTGATTCAAGGCTTCTTGAATTGGAAGAGGAACTACAAAGGATCAAGTGGGACATCGTCGGGCTAAGTGAGGTAAAGAGAAAAGGAGAAGATCTCATTGAACTAGTGGTGTTGGATTTATAATAAACAAGAAACTGAAGGATAAAGTTGTAGAAGTTTAAAGTTCCTCTGACAGAGCTGCACGACTCGTTATCCAACTCTCGGAAAGATACCAGGCTCAGATTATTCAAACTTATGCACCCACCACAAGTCATGCTGAAGAAGAAATTGAAGAATTTTATGAGGGAATTCGTCATCTCAATAATAAAGGTAAGCAGCGCTTGAAGATAATTATGGGAGATTTCAATGAAAAAATAGGGCAACAGCAACAGAATGAAACTTCAGTAGGTAAATTCGGTAACGGCAACAGAAACCAGCGTGAAAATACTCTCGTTGAGTTTGCAGAGGCTGAAGGGTTTTTCATCTTGAAATCCTTTTTCAAGAAAAAGCCTCACAGGAAATGGACATGGAGACATCCAAATGGGACGACAAGTGAAATTGATTTTATTATGTGTAACAAAAAATTCCTCATAGAAGACTGCAGTGTGCTAAACAAGTTCAACACAGGTAGTGACCATAGATTGGTGAGATGTAAGATGCACCTCAACACTAAACTTGAACGTGGCAAGCTCATAAGACAAACAAAATGTATCAACATAACGAACCTTAAAAAACACCATAATTCTTTGAAGTTGGAACTGAAGAACAGATTCTCTGCTTTAGAAGGCCTAACATCAGAAGAAGCGGATATTTCCGAATTAAACAGGAAAGTAACCAAAGCTCTTATGGAAACAGCAACAAAATTAGCTGGGTCTAAGAACAAGTTGCATGTGAACAAATTATCAGGAAAAACCAAAATGTTGATGCAAAAAAGAAGAGAGATGAGGACAACTAAAGAAGATGTGACTTCCAAAGTGGAATATATAGAGCTATGCAAGACAGTATGAAAAAGTATCACCAAAGACGTAAGGAAATTCAACTGTGAACTAGTGAAGAAAGCAATTGAAAACAACCAAAGCCTAAAGATAGCAAAGGGACATCTCAGTAAGGGAATAAAACATATTATGGCACTGAGAAAAGAAGATGGTTCTGTAACAAGAAATAAAGGCAAAATTTTGACAAGAGTGAAAGATTTCTATTCCAAATTATATGAAAGGGATGATACATGTACTCCAGACATCATGAAAGGTACCAGTACCAGAGTTCTTCCAGTCCTCCCAGCAGAAGTTGCACATGCAATCAAGAACATGAAGCGGGGAAAAGCTCCAGGAGAAGATGGAATTACTGTAGATATCATACAAGAAGCAAGTGGAGAAATCGAAACAGTACTCGCCCAAATTTTCACTCGATGCCTTAATGAAGAGAAGATTCCTGAGGATTGGAACAACGCTACAATGATCCTGCTACATAAAAAAGGTGACATTGAGGATCTCAGGAACTACAGACCTATCAGCCTCCTATCAGTGGTTTATAAAATCTTCACTAAAGTTCTTTCACACCGCTTGAAGGTAACACTGGACATGGCTCAACCGAGAGAACAAGCTGGATTCAGGAGTGGCTACAGCACAATAGATCATATCCACGTACTGAGAGAACTAATTGAAAGAGCGAGGGAATATGAACTTCCATTGTGCATGGCTTTTATCGATTATGAAAAAGCCCCTGATTCGGTGAAACCATCAGCAGTTAAAATGGCTCTGAAATCCTGCGGTATTGAAGATGCATACATTAATATTATTAATAACATCTATGAAAATGCAAGTGCAAAGATTCGGCTGTTTGAAAATACAACACACATAAAAATTGGAAAGGGAGTGAGACAAGGTGACACCATATTTCTGAAGCTCTTTAATGCCACATTGAAAAATGTCTCTCAATCACTGAACTGGGAAAACAAAGGGATAAAGATTAATGGAGATTATCTAACCCACCTTCGTTTTGCTGATGACATAGTCATTTTTGCAACTACCCCATCAGAGCTGCAGAGTATGATCCAGGAACTTGCTGACAAGAGTAAAGAAGTGGGATTAAAAATGAACTTTCAGAAGACAAAAGTGATGTTAAATGCTTTTACAAGAAATGAAGATTTATCGATTGATGGAGAAAGCTCGAGATAACAGACACGTACGTTTATCTTGGACAGCAGATATCAAGTGAGGGTCACATTGATGAAGAAATTAATCGGCATACAAAACTTGCCCGGAGAGATTTTGGAAGAAACAGCATAATTTTCAAGAGCAATATGCCATTATGTCTTAAACGAAAAGTGTTTGATCAATGCATCCTTCCAGTGCTTACGTATGGTGCAGAGACGTGGACCTTAACTGAAAGAGACATACCAAGGCTGCAGACAACTCAAAGTAGCATGGAGAGGTGCATGTTTGGTGTAACCAGGAGAGACAAGAAGAGGAACTCGTGGATCCGAAAAATGACAAGAGTGGAAGACATTATGATCAGAGTTAAATCCCTGAAATGGCAATGGGCTGGACATACTGCCAGAAGGACAGACCATCGATGGACAGCCGAAATTTTATATTGGATTCCAAGGGACAGGAAAAGACCCAGAAGAAGACCACATGGGAGATGGGTGGATGAAATTCGAAAGTATGCGGGAGTGACATGGAGGAGACTAACACAAGACAGACCGTTGTGGTGGAAACTTGGGGAGACCTACATCCAGCAGTGGACTGATAATGGTTGACAATGATGATACTCCACAAAAGTCACATTGTTCTCAGAAAAGTTAAAAATGACATCCCTCTACAGCAGGAATATATGTTTTTTTTTTGTTTTTTTTTATCCCTCTACATTCTTGAATGGAAATCAAGATATGTGGGTTTGATTAGCAAACGATTTTGTAACCCTTTGCTAATCAAACCCAAATATGAGCCCACATCCTCTGATTTCTCTAACAGAAATTAGATGTGGGTTAAAGGCTTGCTCCACTGCAATGTAATTTTGAAGTTTTCTGAGGGGATGTTTATACGGAGAAAACAGTGCACTAGAAAATACTTCAGAATCAAAATGATTGCTGAAAATAATGTATTTAATAATGAATTTAGTGTCACGGTAGGATGAGTAATTTTGATATTGCTTCTGAGTTGAGTATTTCTCCTGTAGAAAGCAAAGTAAATGAAAACACACAGTACTTTAGTCATATGTAATAGTGGAAAGTAAAGATTTCTATGACAGATGCTATACTATAAAGCAGCTGGTTTAGGCCTGGGAGAAGACTTAGTACTGATGATGTAAAATTGGACATTAATGAGAGGGGGAGTGATCTGCCAGATGTCAACAGCCTTGCAACTGAAAGAGAAAGTTGGAAAAGTTCATAGGTAATCAGCACTGAAATTTCTTTGTACTTAAACACTTTATTTTTGCTCTCATAGTCTGTACTTGTTGCATCATGCATCACCAACTTGAACACCCACTTTTAGACATCTGTTCATTCAAAAGGGTCTGGGTTTGAGTCCCAGATGAGGCATGGGTGGTGTGCTTGTCTTATGACCCTGGCTTCTCTCTCCCCTCCCTGGAACCAGTGACCCTACATGAAGGATAGCCAGCTGCTTATGGCCCTTAGAGTTGCTCATGGTGGCCATTAAAGACCAAAACAACAAAAAGAAAAACTTTTAGGTATACAACTGTGATATGATTTGAAAATGAATGAATGAATGAACTACACAGGATGTTCACACAATTTTAGATCAATTTTCCAGCAATATACACTCTATGTCAAAAAAATAGCTGCACCCAGAAGGGCGTGTCAGATTGCAATGCTATTTGGGAGGAAGGTAAAGGTTACCAGGAACAATAAATGATTAAACATGGAGACTAATATGGACAATATTTATTGAACTACACACCAATTAGTGTCTCTCAGGGTGGCATCAGGTTGCCATGTTTGCTCACACAGCATGCCAGATATCTTGGCATGGAGTTGTGCAGGTTCCTGATGGTGTCCTGCGATAAGCCATCCCATGCAGCTTGAATCTTTTCATGCAGTTCCTGCAGATTGTGCAGTAGGGGTGGAGAGTTGATTATAGGCTTTCCAATAGCATCCCCCACACATTTTCAATCGGCGATAGGTCTGGCAATGCGGCTGGCCAGGGTAGAGTGTCAGTGCCTGGAGGGCAAGCTCTCGAGACAGCAGCAGTATGTGGACGAGCGTTGTCCTGTTGGAATATCACACCAGAGTGAGCGTTTAGAAAAGGTAGGGCCACTGGTTCCACAACATCATTAACGTAACGTTGACCTGTCAAAGTGCCTGTAATGAACACCAAAGGTGATCTGGCATCACAGGCAATTGCGCCCGACAACATGACACCAGACTTTCTAGACATGTGATGCTCAACAAAAAACCGTTGAGCTTGGCGCTGACCATGGTGCCTCCACACATGGATTTGTTGGTCGTCTCTTCCAAGACAAAAGCGGGACTCGTCACTGAAGATCACCCGCTGCCATTCTGAGTGGCCACATGACAGTCTGGCATGACACCATTGCAGTTTTTGGCGATGATGCAATGGTGTTAAGGACAGTTGTCGTAACAGTCTGTGTGCGTGTAGTTTTATGTGCAACTGTCTGCCAATGGTGCTGGCACTAATCGGACGATGCATGGAGGGTACGACTACTCGCTGAATATCCGCAATCATGGCTGTTGGGTCACTCCGCGCATGTCAAACAACCCATCAATCCTCTTTCTCCATGGCTTGTCTAAGTTTCCCAGATCCTTTCTGTCATTGCTGCATGCCTTGTTCTATCCACTCCCGCCAACAGCATGCTATGGGGATATCCGCACGATTGGTATGGCGTGCAATATGGCGATAAGACCATCCTGTTTCCTGGAGCCCGATGATACAGCCCTTCTTGAACTCCTCCAACCCTCCAAGGCATACTTCACTTGCAAAGGATGCAACCAACACAACAGCGCAAGTCGGAATGGCAAGCATGCACAATGGGACAACCTTATAGAGTCGGTCAGGCACAGTGGACCCCTCCTTGCTTGCATCACATGTATGGCCGAACATGATACTTCAATCATTTGCATGTCTCACGATGTCAGACCTTATCCACCAAGTTTCATTCCTGTCTGTTGCTTCCTTCCGGGTGCAACAATTTTTTTGATGTAAAGTGTAATTAATGTTTAAAATAAAATGAGTTTTTTCTTAAATGTTCTACCTGATACCTGTTTCTCTGGACTATGAACCTAAACCTAGATTTCCAAGATAACAAGGCATTTCTTAAAATTGGTATTTTATTCTACTCTTCCACTACTTTCCATAGTTCAATCATTGTTTTATATCTGCATTTAGAAAGCACTCTTTTTAGCAGTCTGAATCTATTGCTGACACATCAGGGGACTTTGAAGGAATATCAGCAAACGGCATAGACTTGATACCCACCTCTTTTTTCAGTTTTTCAAGAAATAGAGTGGTGGATTTGGATGTATGACTAGTAGCCTTATCTTAATGGAGTTCTACTTTTTGAAGGCTCTGTAGGTAAAGAAATGGTATTTCCTCTTTAAATATAAGAGTTAAAACCTTATTTTGTTAATATGTAGAATTGACATTAACATTCTTTACAACTTTAATTAACTTTAATTTCCCATTGTACGAGAAACCAGCAATAATCATGAATCTTTTACTGAAACTTTCTTTGGATTCTTGGAACCAATTTTGTAAGTCTTTTTCTGATCCTTTGCGATAGTAAATCGATTTTTTTGGTAACAAACATTTAGGTAGATCCATGCTTTATCAATAGTCACAATAAATTTTCATCTGTGTTCCAGCTAAGTGATTTTCATAAAGAAGGATGCACAGTGTTATGTGCTCAGCCATGTGTCTATGCAAAAGGAGGTGAACAATTTTTTTTCTCAGATTCAAATCTTTGTTTATTACCTTGTTTACAGTTGACACAGATTTTAAACAACTTAGCGACCGCTCTTTGAGTCGGTGGATTTTCTTTTAAAACCAGAACTTACTTTTGAAATAGCCATAAAAGTACATACCTTCTAAATGCTTGACGATTTCACCCTCTATTATCCTTCTTTTATTGATAGTATATCAGTGGATTGATAATGGTTGATGATGACATATAAATAACAAAATTATACTAAGATTAAGGATTCTAAGTGTACCTTGTCTGTAGTCAATAATGTGAATTCCGCAGGTGGATTCGTGATGACATAGCGTTTGGTTGAAGCTTCAAACGATGTGCTGGTATCTCTATACCTGTACAAACCAATGCATAACATACCATAATTTTTCAATGCTGCAACAAAGAGCTCCCCATATCTACCATTTTCCTGTTGGAATAGAAAAACTAGAATTATAAGTTTCGGCAAAAGTTCATCACCTTAGTACAACAAACTACAGAAAAGGTAAAAATTTTAATGTTTTTAGAAACATTTTTTTTTTAAATTGATTATACATGATTTTCAAGTATTAGAAAGAAATTGTTAATTTTAATAACAATTCAGAACTGTGTACAAAGGAATTTTTTACTCACAAAAATGGAAGATAGAATAAAGACAACAAAATGACTATTTATCATGAAAAAAAAATGGTTTTACATGTGCAAAACCTAAAGTCAGGTGCTGTATGACATCCAAAGACTCTGATTAATGTTAAATCCAGTTGGCCCTGTGGTGCAGCGGTGTAAGCTTTGCCTTCTGATAGTTCATGAGTGGGCCTGGGTTCGAGTGCTGGAAGAGGCATGAATGGAGCATTTGTCTTACAGCACTGGCTCTCTCCCTTCCCTGGAACCAGAGGCACTAAATTAGGGATAAGTGACTGCTTATAACCCTCAGAGTTGTTATTGAATGTTAACCCCCCCCCAAAAAAAAAAAAAAAAAAAACATAGATGACTTATAGTAGCAGGAGTCAAGTCTAAAAGTTTGGGACAGTTCATCCCTCATAAGAAGTTGGGCCAGGATGGCACTGTCTCTTATGAAATGCTGCCAATTCATGCAAATGAAATCATAGGTAGTACCATTACCTGACCGTAGTTGAGAGGTTCTATATACATATTTGGAATGTTCAGATTGATGTCCACATCCATATCTAAGAGAGTTCACAAAAGAGAGGATAAATGCCAGTTATAACATATGCTATTTTGCAGGGATGGTAGACAATGGCTGTAATTGGGAGTGCTCTGCAGCGGCATAACTAGAACAACATGGGCTCCCCAGCAATATTTATTTCAGCACCCCTAAACAAGGGCGCCTATAAGGGGAGGGGGCATGGAGGGGCTCGAGCCCCCATAGCAATTGGTATAGCCAAATTTTTGAAAAAATTTGAAACACTGAAATAGAGGAAACCTTATTTTAAAGCATTTTTAAAAATAAAAAGATATTAATGATTGATTGTATCAATTATTTTTCTTGTATTTCAGTATCTTGTACATTTATTAAAATATTTGACAACCTTGAAGGAGGTAATAATTTTTCTTAGCCCCCCCCCCCCCCTCCCCTAAAAGTACTCATATGGGTGCCACTGCCCCTAAACACAGTAATTTTTCTAGGATTTCGAACTTGAAGAAGTGTTTTTCGAGGTGCACGTCTGTACTAATAGTGGTGGCGGGGGGAGGGGGAGGGTCGAGAGTGTCTGGAAAAATAAGGGGGTACCTAGATCCCTGAAGTTTTAACTTTTTAAGTAATTTTTTGGACAGAAGTACTTCATGCAAGGTTACCAATCAGCCAATCAGAATTAGCATGGTGCGCTGAGCGATGCATGAACATGAATATACCTTTTATTGCAAGAAATGAATTTGGTAAAATAAATTTCAACGTTAAGGTTAATAATTATATAACTTCAGTGATCGTTACTAGATATGGTTATATACAAATAGACAATTCTGTGCATAACTTCAGCAGTGTAGGCCAGCAAAAAATAGTGGTTGTGGAAATACAATGTGCATGTATGTGATGTGAACCAATATACTATATGATATAACAACTAACTGCAGATATGGTATGCTGCCCTGGTGGCGCAGTGCTAGCTTATGACCATTCGTCCAATTGTCTTATGGCACTTGCTCTCTCCCTTATCTGAAACTGTTGTGGTTGTCTTATGGCACTGGCTCTCTCCCTTCTCTTTGAACTTTGAATGGGCTATAAGCATTTGCCCATTCCCTAAATTAGGGATGGGTGACTGCTTATAGCCTATTGAGTTCCTCATGGTAGTCAATAAACTTTCAATAAAAAAAAAGATATGATATGAAATAAATTATTACATGATTACAATACAAATGTAGAAAAATATTTTGTACGATAAGGGGAAATTTTTTTTATACTTTTAGGCCTAAGTTTCTTTCTAGCCTTCATTTCAGCAAACTCATCAAGCACAGCATTGAGTCCATTCTTTTGGCAAACTTCCTTTCTATGCTTAACAGTGACAATCGTGCAGTCTGTCCTGTGACATAGTGCTTCACAAAGAGCTTTTGATAAGTTTCAATTTGGAAAGCGATTACTCTACTGTGGCTGGTAGTAAGAAAAGCATTAAGGCTGTTAATAGGTTAGGGCAACCCACTGACAATTGTAGGATTTCCTACAAGAAGCAGATTTTCTATTTCCAGAATGGTCGTTTTCTCAGCTATGCTGTTGCAGAGTGCTGCTCGGAAACCCAGCAGTTCCTCTGCTGACTTGCTTGTCATGCCACTTGGGTATGTGCTTACTAATCGGTTTGCACATATCACTAGATCTTCATCCGCAGCTTCTGCCAAAATAGAAAGAATAAGAAATTCAAATCTGTTCACTACAGCACTCATTCCCTCAAACCTGTTAACTGAGTCGGGCAACCAAAATGTCTAGTGTTGCGTAAAAGTGAAATTTAACATTTTTTTAGGCAAGGCTATATATATATTACAAGAAAATATGAATCTTTTGATTAATCATTTGTTTGTTTGTTTTTGCGAGTATTCAGATTTTTTCATAAACCTATAACTGACAGCCGCAGTACACCCCTTCATTGCACCGTGTCCATAAAGGGAGTTTTACTGTACACAAATTAATTCATTTCAAGTTATGCATTTTTCTATCTTTGCCTAAAGATAATTTATTTCTAAAAAGCATTAACAAATTTAACAACATATCTTAATAAAAAAAAATTCAACTTATGAACATTCAACTTACAAACACATTTCACAAACAACAAGTTACATTCATAAGTTGCAGTTCTCTTGTCCATGTTTTAATGAATACATATATCCTTTCATTGATAGTCACCCTCAAAATTTAGATGATGTTCCAGAAATCCTAGATGTAGCAAACATTTTTAACAATAAAGCAGTTAATTTTTTTATGCTTCTCAGTCTCATCATAAAATTTTTCAAGGAGTCATTTCTTTCTAAGACAGAATCCAAGGAACTGGAAATATTTTCTGCTTTAAACAGGTTTCTGTTTTATACAGGTGCATCCATGGAAGACACTGAAACATAAACCTTTGAATTTTTGTATACACACACACTAACAGATTCCATGCGATTAGTGATTACTTAATAGAACATATTGTTCATACATACTTTAATCAACTAAAAACCACAAACTTCTTTTTTTTTTTAAATAATCAAACATTGATTTCTGTAGAATAACATTTACAATATGATGCTCAATGGGAGCATGTATGCAGCTCATTAACTGAAATAATTCAGAATCACCTCGGAGAAGTGCAAAATCTCGAATATTCTGAATATTTTACAATGCTTGATGATATGTTTCAATCCTAGATGCGGTTTCTATATTCAACTTCTCTAATTCATCATTCCCACTGCTACTTGTTTTTTGTTTGATTTTTTCTTTAATTTGATGTCACTCACCAATTTCGTCAAGACCTTCATTACAAGGCATGTTCGCAAAGTTGTTGTCAATGACTACTCTGCGCTGTTGATTACATAAACTGGCTCTGTTTAGTGCTGGCTACAGATCATCTGTGCTTTTGCCACTTTCTTGAAACACAACTCAATCATTTCAAGTGACACCTTGTGTGATACTTTTGCAAGCCATCCAATAACATCAAGAACAGTAATGGATTTCGATAGTTTCACTAGAAGAGGATACAGATTGAATATTTGCAAGAAGGGATTGCATAACAAGTTTTAAATACTGAATTTTGATGCACCAAATAATCCCTTCATCTACTGGCTGACAACTGCTGGTTGTGTGTGGTAGAAATCAACACACAAGCAGTGTTTTTGATAGGTCAAAATGAGGATGGCATGTTGTATTATCCAAAAAAAAAAAAAAAAAAAAAAAAAAATCTACAAAGGCAGTTCCATAAAAACTGAGACTAATTTTCTTTGAGTTGGCAACAGTGCAAAGGGGAAAAATAACAACACAGATGATTAACTGAATTCAGGAAGTATCTATGTCAACAGTTATTAGCCATGGTAGATGATTCTGGTTTTGTTATTGCGCAGTTGTTTAAGGTACGTCTGCATTTCGCCATACAGCTATGGGAGTGAGTAATTCAGAGTTAAGAAGTGAAATACATTTGCGATAAAATTGTTGCTACCTTTTGGGTAAAACGGCTCCAGAAACAGTTGATTTAATGAAAAAAGCTTACAAAGATAAATGTTTGGGGATTCAACAATTTTTAGATGGCAACATGATTTCAAAAACGGGTGTTCATCGGCAGATCTCACTCCTAGGCCTGGTCGAGTTGAAAGAGTTGTTACAGAGCATATTGTTAACACTGTTTGGGCAATCCTGCAAGAAGAACAACGAATGATGTGTGAAGACATAGCGACCTCAACTGATATTTCAAAAACGTCGGCATTCTGCATTCTACATGACAAATTACTGGTTTATTGTGCGTGTTCCAGATGATACCTCATCCCCTGATGAGAGAACAATTGTTAGCCAGAGTTCAGGTGTGTCATGAGTGGATATCAATGATTGAAAAGGATCCAAACTTTATAAACACAGTAACAACAGTCGACGAAACAGGGGTCCACTATTTCTACACCCCTCACAAAGCGTGCAACAAGTGTCTGGAAACACATAGGCTCACCTCCCTCGAAAAAGGTATGCCAAACCAAATCAGCTGGGCAGGTGATGATGATAATCTTCTTTGATCATAATGGTGTAGTCTACCAGCATGCCATTCCTCCATGAATTACTGTCAATGCTGAGTATTACATTTCAGTCTTGAAGCGTCTGTGATGACACATATCTATTAAGCAGCCGGAACTGGTGGGCAAGTGGACCCTACACCATGATAATATCTGCCCACACGTGGCTGCTTGTGTTCAACAGTTTCTTACGAAATGCAGTATTGAAATCATGCCACAGCCTGCCTACAGTCCTGATCTCGCCCCGTGCAATTTCTGGTTGTTTCCAACAATGAAGGAGAAGTTCCATGGCGCAACATTCAACACAGATGGGGATGTTATTCAAGCTGTACAGGGGCTAAAGCAGCTTCCATAAAATGCCTTCACCATATGCTTTGAAAAGTGGACTGAACGATGGAACTGTTGCATATCATTCGAGGGAAGATACTTTGAGAAAGAATAACATATACTTTGCTGTACTTATATTTCTTCATTTTGTGTGATTTTACTTTCAGTTTTTATGGAACAGCCATTTTATTATGCCTTTTCATCTTTGAATTAAAACTTGTTAGCAACTTTGTCCTAATTTAAGCTGTCATCCAGACTTTCTTGTTTGATTTCCACCCAACAGGAAGCTTTATTTAAATCCAAGTTATGAAAGCATTATGACTTGGAATCTTTGCCAGTCACTGAAGGTTTTACCATCTCTTCAGACATGCACGCACAAAGAAAAACTGTAAGGTGTTCATTGCAACTTTTCCCTCCAGTATAGATTTCATCTTTCAAACACACAGTTTTATTTGGCAGTACCCCTCTTCTAAAATAAATAAATAAATAAATAAATAAAGCAGGCCATCATCATTAGTAATGTTTTGATGTTCATAGCCTTCAACTAGTATTGATAATTTTCATATCCAATCTGAAACTGTTTTCTCACTGAAGTCTGCTGCTTCACCATAAATTTTCTTGAAAGAAATGTCATGCTTCTTTTGAAAACATCTCTTAACTACCTATTAGAAGCCGGAATTCTTTTCCACATTTGTTTTTTTGTTTTTGCTATATCTCTTGCTTGTGTTTACATCATAGGGAATGAAATAGGCAAATTTCTTGCTCTAGCACTAAAACACTGAGACAATTTTATTTAACTCTTCAATTTTTGTTTCCGCATTTTTCTCTTCATTGAGCTGTTACCTTTATGCCACAGCTCTGTTATCTCATTTTCTTCACTTTAAAATGTCATAAATTTTTGTTTTTACAGCACTGAATTTCTTTGCCAAATGCTTGATACTCACACTTTCTTTTCTGTGCATTTCAATAACTTACACTTTTGTATTTAAATTGAGAAGTTCTTCTTTAGTGCCATGGCAAGAAGCAAACGAATGAATAAACTCACAACAAGCAAAGACTGGGAATGATCATCTCAATGAATAAATGCTAGATAATTAAATGAGAGCTTCATGTCAAAATCCATACAAAATAGCTAGCTGTGAAGACTTTGCATGCAGCAAAGAGAGCAGCGCAGGTCACATGCCCTACATCTGAGTCTTGCTATGTGCATAAGGAGAAGCCAAATAGTGGATGTTCTGCAGTTTTCACATACAAACCACAAGCAATCTCTCGAGAACATCCGGAAAATTTCCATTGTTACGAGGTTCATTTACTCTTATGCCATTTCCATTTCTGCTTTGTCATGTTTTCATTTTATGTGGGTTCTATCTCAAAGAGATTTTACTGTAATTAAAATACTTTGAAGGAATGCAATCATTGTTCCCTTGTACAAGGGCAAAGGTGATCAGACTGAATGCAAGAACTATCGTGGTATCAGTTTGCTGAATGTGCCAGGTAAAAAAGTGTTTGGGAAGGTCATCATTGATAAGGTATGAGGTCTAACATCAGAGAAAGTGTGGGATATACAGAGTCGTTTTATGCCCGGTAAAGGGCTGCACTAATAAAATTTTTGCATTACGCATGATGATTGAAAAGTATCTGTCTGTTGGTAAAAAAGTCAATATATCGCATGCGATTCTATCACAAAGTTCACATACCATTACGTGACTACAAGATTCTTCATAAAGCCGCTTTGACATCTGTAAGTTTTCTGTTTTACACGTTATAAAGTGGGTACAGTCTGCAGCGGTGTATTAAATTATTCAATTAAGATACAATTCAGTTAAAAGTCCTAAAAATGCTACTTACGGAAGTGCGTGTTCAGTCCCACATCGGTAGTTTATTGAGAGCCTCTAGATCAAAAGTTGTATCCTGCTTCTACATGGTCAGTTGTTAGGATTAACTCGAGAGCCTTTTGGTCGAAAGTTGTATCCTACTTCTGTGATGTCCAGTCATTAGGGTTAACTCGGTTCTGGCTGTGTTGACTTCACATTGAATGGGCAAAGGTTTTCAGATAACAATTAAAAATTCTTGAATTAAGAGTTACTATTTACATTCCACTTGAAGCTCTACGTCGTACTTGGCCATTAGGGCTATTTCATCAATGTTGTATTCTCGTAGAATTGCCGAAGAAATCTTCAAGTTAGGTCAGGTTCATACAAGATGAAAAGCCTTAAAAAATCCAAAGTTTAAATCACTATATACATTATATACATCACCTCATACCGTCCACTGTCCCAATCGCCGGATGAGCATTTCGCCTAGGCTCCTCCTTGGCATTTTCAGAGGAGACTTCACACATTCTGTCGAAATCTGCTATCTGAAAGTCTCGTGTCCACATGTTCCTCTCATAACCCATCATCAATGCCATCTAGTGTCATGGTAAAAAGTGTTTGCAGCCTTCATAGATTTAGAGCAAGCTCATGACAAAGTAAATAGGATTGTTCTATGGAAGGTACTGAAAAAATATGATATTACTGGGAATCTACTTAACAGTGTGAAAGCCATGTATGCTGGCATTAGTGCATGTGCACAAGTGAATGGTGTTTTATTGAAATGATTTTCTATTGGTGCAGGAGTCAGACAAGGTTGTGTAATGCCACCATGGGTGTTTAATATATTTATGGATGCACGCATACCTGATGCCAAAACAGATAATACTGGTTTATTTCTTGGTAAAGGCATGTGCACGGATTGCTCTATGCTGACGACACAGTTCTGTTGGCAGATTATGTTGTCGTGGATGTATGAAATTTGTATGAAATTCAAACTGAGTATAAATAAGGGAAAAATCAAAGTTATGGTTTTTGAGCGAGGAACTATTTGTACTGAATGAAAGAAAAGTCTATGAAAGATAAGGCACAGAGATTGGCCAGGTGAATGAGTTTGTATATTTAGGAAGTATGTTTGACAAAGAGAACAAATTAGATGGCAAAATTAGTAGGTGAGTGAATTCTTCATTGAAAGTCATAGCTGCCTCAGGAGGATTCCACGGGAATGATGGGTTCTCAAGGAAGTCCCGAATGGCAATGTATGAAAGTGTAATTATTCCTTCTCTGATGTATGGCAGTGAAACCTAGGTACTGCAGAAAAGACAGGAGTCGTTTGTGTGCAGGGGAGATGCATTACTTATGTGGGGGGGGGGGGGTTAAGACATATTCTGATCATGTGAGGATTGAAGATGTGTTGCAGATGTGTAATGTGAGGCAAAATGTTGTTAGTAAGGTGGAGACTAATATTCTTAGGTGGTCTGGCAATGCTGAAAGAACGAGTGATGAGGTACTGATTAAGATAATTTTTTCAGCCCAAGTGGCAGGAAAGAAAGTATAGGAAAGCCAAGAAAATCATGGGAGGACCAGATTCAGGAGTATCTGCTTGAGAAAAAGATTATAAGGATGAAGTACAAAAGGTCTTGTGTGCGGCTTGTGATGGATGTTAATGAAGCTGGAGCTGCGTGCAGAGATCGTTGTAAATGGAGATATTTGACAAACCAACAGTAAGTAAATTCTAGTTCTATCAGTTAAAGGTGTACTTGGCACATGGTCTTTCTTTGAGGAGCTAACCTCTGAATCTCAGAGAAAAGCTTAATGATATATTTGTATGTAAAATACTTTTGGAATACTAAATTTCAGACTTGCATTGAGTGCATGCTCATCACAACAAAAAATTCAAGGGTATATATACATCACTCTTGCAACAAAATTAATAGCCTAAAGTAAAAACACTGGTACTTACCCCATACTGAGAAAGAGGTCCATCGAACAATGACACCTGCCCCACTCTGCACCGATCTCTGTTATTTAGAGATTCAGGGGTACTGTAACCTCCTCTAAGGCCAGCACCTTCTGCTAAGATTAGTTCCAGTTCTGGAGTTGCTCCTCCAGTTATTAGTGAACGGATCAATGTTAAGGCATTAGCATTGAAATAGGTCTGTAACACACACACACAAAAAAAAAAAAAAAAAACATCAGAAACTATTTTAGTTACAATAAAAAGCATAAAAATTAAGATGCATGCTACAATAACAAAAAAATTCTAAGGACCAAATTTAAAAATCAAATGTTATTGCTTAAATCAGTTTGAAAACTATACCTCAGGTTGGCGTACATTTTAAGTGCATTGAACCTGATTCTATTAAAAATGTAAAATCACATGGAAATGATTTTGAAAATTAGAGGTTTAAACTGAGCACCAAGAATTTTAATAATCTTGGGAAAAACATAGTTCTGTGGTTGAGTACTTTTGCAAGAAACCATTTATGTTTATAACATCAATAGATGGATCATCGTGAAAGTTAAAGGAATGAATTAAATGGATTCCATTACAAGCAGAATTTTAGGGGCCACTTGAAACAAAAAGCATTTAGTAATTACCACGAATTAAATTTCAATTCTAAATTTTATCAGATTGTAAGTAGTGATTTTTGCACCTCCTCTTGAGCTGCACCCAGGACAGTTGCCCCACCTTCCCCACCCTAGTTTCACCTCTGCCATTAATCCATAAAGGTGATCT
This sequence comes from Macrothele yani, assembly GCA_039090855.1. Classification (NCBI taxonomy): domain Eukaryota; kingdom Metazoa; phylum Arthropoda; class Arachnida; order Araneae; family Macrothelidae; genus Macrothele; species Macrothele yani. The sequence goes on from CM077005.1 coordinate 55,133,695, forward strand.
ATTATTAAATTCCACAGATGAAGAAAACTGCTATTTTTGGAGGCCCAAGTATGACAGCAAACAGAGGTCTCATGGTGAGTGGGCATTAAAAACTCTCTCTCATCAGTAGCCACAGTGGGAGTGCTCCCAGAGCAGCTAGGACTTCAGATGAAGCAGGCAGCAAAAGGCGTGTAGAATTCTATCTACCCTGATCAGTGGCGTATCTTGGGTCCGAGAACCGGGCTATCTCCCCCCCCCCCCCGACAGTACTGTTTTTTTTTAAATTGAGAAGCTTATTTTTTAATTGTTAAGTAATAGAAGTAACATTTTTTTCTAAATTCTAGGTACATGCCATTGCTAACATGATACCAAGTAATTATGAGGATTAGGATTTGAACACTTATTTATACATGAATTTCATTCTTTTTTCCTTTTGTGTGAACTTGAGTGTAACATTTCCACAAAAATGTTTCTTCCGAGTACTTTTTCATATTTAAAAATAATGTTTTTCTCTATTAACAAACCAGCCAAGTTGCTCAAATGTACATGTACTTGTGTGGCTCTAAGATATATCTCGATTCTTTTTAATACAGAAAAACTTCTTTCAGCAGTTGCAGTTGTTGATAAACAGTTTAATATTGATCTGATAATTTTTACACCTCAATAAACACTATGTCCAATTATTCAACTTTATGTAACAAGTAATGTCTCTTACTGATTTGTTTTGTACTCATCAAGGGAATAAAACACCTTCAGTTCATTTTTTAATCAAACTGTATCAACATTTGAAGCATAGAGTTCTTTAAGCACTGATAGTAGATGTTCAGGGAAGCTTTCACAAAATTTATTAAAGTGCTTCGAATCCAACAAAGCCACGAATTTAATATCACTGATTTTAATTCATTGACATTTCACACAAACTAAAACAACTCTCATGAAACACGCTGCTAAAAGTGGAAACATGGAGGGACTGAGGTAGTCTGAAGTCTTCTCTTTTCTGAGCAAACCGTTGTGCAAAGCAATGGTCCATTAACTTCCACATGCTAATTCATGTTGTCATGGAAACACGCTAGCAGGTAGTTGTATCGAAATTCTTCGCATCACAGCAGTAAAAACTCTCAAAGACCTGCTTGTGTTATGCCATTGGACTGGTCGCCGGACTGATTCCCATAATCAAAAGAAGCGAATCTGCTCGTGTTTTTTTTTCACACCAAAAGCATCGAATTATCTTACTTCTTAATACCACTGATAATTGACTTTTACTTGTGCATTCTTTAGGTTTCGCAGCTAGCCTCAAATATACACCACTGACCCTGATTACTGTACATTAGAAATCCACCTCCAAACACCTACATTTCCAAATGATCCTGAAACCATGCCTTTAGTTGTTTCCCACTACTGTGTGATACACAAAATATTTGAGACTCTTGAAACTAATAGTCTCTGGTTCACATTGTATACCTTCTATTGTGCTGGTCTTAACATCATTGTCAACTGTTATCAACCCACTGGTGGATGAAGGTCACTCCAAGTTTCTTCTACAATGGTCTATCTTGCCTAGTCTCTTCTAAGTCCCTCCCGCATGCTTTCAATTTTCATCCACCCATCTCCCATGTGGTGGTCTTCTGGGTTTTTTCCTGTCCCTTGGAATCCAGTCAAAAATTTGGGTTGTCCATGGGTGGTCCATTCTTCTGGCAACATGTCCAGCCTATTGCCATTTCAGAGATTTTACTCTGATCATGATGTCTTCCACTCTTGTCATTTCCTTACCCATGAGTTTTGTTCCTCTTCTTATCACACCTAGTTACACCAAGCATTCATTTCTCTCCATGCTTATTTCAGTTGTCAACAGTCTTGTATGTCTTTTTCAGTTAAGATCAATGTCTCTGCTCCATACGTAAGCACTGGAAGGATGCATTGATTAAACACTTTTCTTTTAAAAGACATAACGGCATATTGCTCTTAAAAATTGTACTGTTTCTTCCAAAAGCTCGCCAACCAAGTTTTATACGTCAATTAATTTCTTCATCAATGTGACCTTTGTTTGATATCTTCTGTCCAAGGTAAATGTAGGTACCAGATACCTTTCTCCATCAATCGATAAATCTTTACTTTCTGTAAAAGCATTGTACATCAGTTTTGTCTTCTGAAAGTTAATTTTTAATCCCACTTTTTTACTCTTATTAGCAAATTCCTGGATCATACCCTGCAGCTCTGAAGGGGTAGTTACAAAAATAACTATGGCATCAGCAAAAAAATGGTGAGCTAAATAATCTCTATTAATCTTTATCCTTTCGTTTTCCTAGTTCTATGATTGAAAGAAATTTTGCAATGTAGCATTAAAGAGTTTGCGAAATATGGGGTCACCTTGTCTCACTCCCTTTCCAATTTTTATTGGTGCTGTACCTTAAATAGCCATACCTTTGCACTTCCATTTTCATAGATGTTATTGATAATGCTAATGTATGCATCTTCAACACCGTATGATTCCAAAGCATTTGCAACTGCTGATGGTTTCACGGAATCAAAGAGCTTTTCAGGATCAATAAAAGCCCTCCATAATGGGAGTTCATATTCCCTTGTTCTCTCAGCACATGGATATGATCTATAATTCTGCAGACACTCCTGAATCCAGCTTGTTCTCTTGGTTGAGCCATGTCTAGTGCAGTGGGGTAACTAGCACAACGTGCGCCCCCTCCCCGCCAAGATTTACTTCAGCACCCCTAAGCACAGTATTTTCCCCAGGATTTCAAAAACGAGGGAGGACGCATTTTTGCGGTGTGTGTATGTGTGTGTGCAGTGGTTGTGGAGGGAGGGGTTTAGGAAGTCAGAGAGAGTGTCTGCAAAAGTAATGGTGGTACCTAAAAGCCCTGTAGTCTTAATGTTTTAAGTAACAGATTTGACAATACGTGTAATTGCTTTGTCCAAAACTAAACTAAATCACTTGAAGAAATCACCCTCTTACACATGGCAGATCTGTGGCTGCTGCGAATAAATGCTGACGCCTGTCGTGCACGTAATCTTAGGTAACAGTCTGTTTTCCCACATCCTCAATGGAGAATCTCACTGTGGCTTCATGCTTTTCCACAGCAGCGCAGAGAGAGGGCGATCGAAGAGCAATTGTATTATTTACAACCCATTATAGAGCAATCGTATTACAACCCGAAGTCAAAGAGCCGAACACTTTCAATCTGTAGGACATTCAGTGTTTTAAAAGTGAAACTAGGCAAAGCTAAATATATCTTAAAGCAAAATATGAATCTTTGGGTTAATTATTGTGCATGTTCGAATTTTTTCATAAAACTATAACTGGCAGATGCAGTACGCCCCTTCATTACCTGCGCCCCCTGCAGCTGCGGGGGTGGTAGTTACGCCACCGGTCTAGTGTTAGCTTCAAGCGATGCGAAAGAAACTTACTGAAGATTTTATAAACCACTGCTAGGAGGCTGATGGGCCTGTAGTTCCTGAAATCCTCAATGTCACCTTTTTTATGTAGTTGGAACATTGTAGCATTGTTCCAATCCTCAGGAATCCTCACTCCACTGAGACACTTAGTGAAAACTTGGGTGAGTCAAGTTTCAATTTCTCTACTTACATACATACATATCACTAAGCTGTTCTTTGAAATTCAGAGGTCAGCTCTCAAAAGAAATAAAAACTACCAGATAATTTTTACTTACTGTTGCCATATCAAACTTCTCCTTTACAGTGATCTTGATATACAACTCGGGCTTCATTGACATCCATCACATGCCATACACAAGATTTTTTGTACTTCCTACTCATAACCTTTATCTGAAGCAGAAACTCCTGAATCTGATCCTCCCATGACTTCCTTGGCCTTCCTCTGCCTTTCCTTCCTGCCACTTGGGCTAAAAAGATTTTCTTAGTAAGTATCACATCATTCATTCTTTCAACATGGCCGAATCAGCGAAGCATATTAGTCTCCACCTTATTAACAACATTTTGCCTCACATTACACAACCGCAACATATCTTCATTCCTCACGCAACCAGAACGCGTCTTGCCACATACCCCCATAAGTAACGTATTTCTCCAGCACACAAACGACTCCTATGTTTCTTCTGTAGCACCCAGGTTTCACTGCTATACATCAGAGTAGGAACAATTGCACTTTCATACACAGCCATGCAGGACTTCCTTGAGAACCCATCATTCCTGTGAAAACCTCCCAAAGCAGCCATGACTTTCAATGAAAAATTCACATGCCTACTAATTTCACCATCCAATTTGTTCTCTCTGTCAAACATGCTTCCTAAATACACAAACTCATTCACCTGGTCAATCACGGTGCCATTTAGACTTACATTACATTCAGTGCTACCAATACCTGTCTCAAAAATCACAACTTTGTTTTTTTCCTTATTTATACTCAGTTTGAATTTCATGCAAACTTCTTACATCCGGGACAACATACTCAGCAAATCACTTTTGCTCTCTGCCAACAGGACTGTGTCATCAGCATACAGCAATCTGCACACACGCATATCACCAAGACATAAACCAGTATAATCCAATTTTGGCATCACGCATGTATGCATCCATAAATATATTAAACAGCCATGGTGACAAAACATTCAATTTCTGACAATGTTCTGGGTATGTATAAGATATCCCGCACGTCTACTGCACCAATAGAAAACCATTTCGATAAAACACCATTCACTCATACACAAGCACTACTGCCAGCATACTATTCAATAGATTCCCAGTAACACCATATTTATTCAATACCTTCCACAAAGGTGTCCTATTTACTCTGTCATAAGCTTTCTCTAAATCTATGAATGCAGCAAAAACTATCTTACCAACAGCCAGATACTTTTCAATCATCATGTGTAATGCAAAAATTTGGTTAGTGCAGCCTTTACCAGGCATAAAACCACTCTGAACATCCCACACTTTCTCTGATGTAAGATCCCGTACTTTTTCAATAACAGTCTTACCAAACACTTTCCCTGGCACACTTAGTGGACTAATACCATGATATACTATTTGCATCTTCATTGGCAATAACCACCAAATAAGTGCACTATTTACGTGCAAGTCATTAATGGCTTCATAATCTGAAAGACCAAACTTACCCCTAAGGTCTTGGCTTCTTTCCTTTAATACACTTCTTACACGTTATTAAAAACATTTTGTTATGCAGCTGGCCGTTTTGGGTTGAAACTTTCTTCATATCTGCTCGCAGGTTGTCGCTAGTATACATCGGGTCATTAAACATTCTTATTTTCATTCACAAGACACTACAATAACGCCGAATTCTGACTGCTGTTTGACATGCTTGATATCTCATCCATACTTGACGCATACTCACTAGTGTGCAAGTGTTGTCGATCTTCATAAAGCTGTTTTTTTTTCTTCTTTGATTCACCCTTCCCTCAATAACTTACCGTTCAAATTCACATTTCTAAAAATGGTACTCCATCCTAAAACACACACTCACATACTTAATAAATACTCACTTATATCATACCTATATTCAATTCTATACCAACTCCACTACGTACTATTTACATACCGCATACTAACACAGTTACATACAATACATACAACACATTCATACACTCAATTTAAAACCACTATCTACATAATTTACAAGATATCAGGTTCTCGTGCGGAATGAGTCACTCATAAAAGCTTAAGGTAGCAGTCTTAAAAGCACGATAATTAAAACACTACGCAGACTTCGGATGAAGTGAAGAACTTATTTATTGTATAAGTTAAGAGATTAAAAACAAAGCCATAAGAACTTTCGGTCTTCCTAAAGACCATCATCAGATGGAAGTACTGAAGGAGCATTTTGGGGTGGGGAGACATATAAGTAACCTACAGGCGTGGCGTACAGAACACATGATCATGTCGTCAATCCAAATATGATGATTATACATCGATATATGAATGCATACAATCAAATGGCCAAATTATCAAATAATTAACATACAAGACAAGTAAGATGTAGAAAAAGAATAAATGAATGAAGTAAGGCAAATAATTTACATTACACTATTTACATTTCACACCAGTCAAACCCCTGTCAACTGTGGTTATGTAGCGCTCCATTTGCTTCATACATCGCAAAAACCCTGCAGCAAACCCTATTCATAATAGTGTAATATAAATTATGTAGATAGTGGTTTTAAATTGAGTGTATGAATGTGTTGTATGTATTGTATGTAACTGTGTTAGTATGTGGTATTTAAATAGTACGTAGTGGAGTTGGTATAGAATTGAATATAGGTGTGATATAAGTGAGTATTTATTAAGCATGTAAGTGTGTGTTTTAGAATGGAGTACTGTTTTTAGAAATGCGAATTTGAAGGGAAATTTATTGAGGGAAGGGTGAAGGAAAGTAGGGGAGAAAAAACAAAGCTTTATGAAGATCGACAACACTCACATACTAGTGAGCATGCGTCAAGTATGGACGAGATATCACGTACGTCAAATAGCAGTCAGAATTCAGCGTTTCTTTTAGTGTCTTGTGAATGAAAATAAGAATGTTTAAGGACCCGATGTATACTAGCAATAACCTGCAAGAAGATATGAAGAAAGTTTCAACCCAAAACGGCCAGCTGCATAACAAAATGTTCTCAATAACGTGTAAGAAGTGTATTAAAGAAAACAAACCAAGACCTTAGATGTAAGTTTGGTCTTTCTGATTATGAAGGCATTAATACCATGGTAGTTCTTGCAGTCAATCTAATCGCCTTTTTCCTTATACAAGGGAAAAATGATAGAATTCTTCCAATCCTGAGGGACCATTCCTAACTCCCAGCACAACTGGCAAATTTCAGTTAACCAATTACAGTGTCACCACCACATTTCAACATCTTGGCAGTTACGCCCTCAACTCCCGGAGACCTACCATTCTGAAGAGATTTTAGAGCTTTACACACCTCTTTTCTTGAGATCCCTCCTGTGCTTCCATCCTTCATTATGACATCATCTGCATCTGCCTCAGAATCCCCTTTGCTTTCCTGATCTAATAACTCACAGAAGTATTCACCCCATCTTTCACTTAACTCATTGGGCTCCCATATCATTTCCCCAACCCTACTCTTCACACAACTTACAACTTTGTTTACCCTATTTTTTCCTGAGTCTCATGTACTTCCAGAAATTTTTCCTATCTTTTCAAAAAACAAATTCATGCCTTTCCACCTTCCACTTCCTATTTTTTGCCTTACTCTGGTGAAACAGCTTAGCGGCTGCATGCTTCTTACAGCGATATTCACCCAGAGAAACTGTACCTTGCAACATCACCAAATAGGCTTCCTTCTTTCTCTTTACTGCTCCTTCAATCTCACTATTCCACCAAACATCACCTCTATTGTTATCCACTATTGTGGTGCCACAGACCTCTACAGCAGCAGTGACAACACAGTTTTTAAAACATTCCAATTTCTTTTCTACATCCCCCTCACAAGACTTCAGCTCCTTCAGTTGTTCTCTGAGTACATCAGAATAATGCTGATGATCTTCAGGGAGCCTTTCAACCTTTATTCTTTCCATCCTGTGCCTCTCCCTATTCCTTTCCCTCTAACCAAAATTCAGTTTCACTCTTGACACTACCAAGTAATGATCAGAACCTACATCTGCACCTCTTATCACATGAGTGTCAACAACTAAGTGTTTCAGACGCTGACTGTGGACAACAAAATCTATCGCACTCTTTTGACCAAGAGTACGATTTTTCAAAGTATATGTGTGCATATACTTGTGGTTGAAAAAATGTATTACATACACACTAACCATTCTCAATGCAGAGTTCAATAAATCTTTCACCATTATCATTCACGCAAGGATCATTATACATACCCAGAACATTGTCAGAAATTGTATTCTGCACACCTACTCTAGCTCTAGCATTGAAACCCCTGCAATTATAACTTTCTCTTTAGCACCAAACTGGCTCAAAACAGCTTTTAGGTCATTCCAGAAATCTTCCTTCCAATCAGAAGGTTACAGGTCACAAGCAGCATACACTACAACAATTACTATTCTCTGAAGTTTCACTTTCAAATGAATCCAATGAATTCTCTCACTTATGCGATTATAGTGAATCAAGTGTTCTTCATTTTTTCACTTAAAATCACACCTACACCAGCTTGTCCTCTCACATTATCCAATACTTCAGACCACACACTCACCATTCCATTCACTTCTTCTATCCCAATTTCCTTCTTTTTGGTTTCACTTACACACAGCACATCCAAACTATACTTATTCATCTCTCCAATCACCTCGTTCATCTTGCCATTTATACCTCTAGTATTCCATACACCAATCTTACACTCACTCAGCCGAGATCTTTCTCATGAGGCATTTAGAAGGTCCAGGTAGATTCTGTGGTGGACCATCCTTCTCAAGTGTGGTAGGTCCACCATATTCCACACTTGAGTCAGTTTTTGGATGTCTTTTTGTCTTTTTAATCAGGTAAATACATCAGTGTGGGGGATTATCCCACAGCTGACAGTTCCAGTTGGTCATTCAACCTAAGGATTTTGGAACAAAACCCAGTGAGTTGGGGTCTTTTCGCCAATGTCACACAGAACTTGCTGGCACCTTTTCAAGATTCACAGAGGCCCTTGTTGCTGTTCTGTGTGCCATTGCTCCCACGGAGTGCCCTGAAGAGGCAAACCCATCTCTCACTAAGATCGCCCACCTTGCTTCTGTAAAATGCCAACAGTAATACCATCTTCTCCTGGAGCTTTTCTCCATTTCATGTTCTTTACTTCATGTTTTAACTTCATTTCTCTTCTTAACTGCATGTGTAACTTCTGCCAGCAGGACTGATGGGACTTTGGTACTGTTACCTTTCATAATGCCTAGAATAGATGTATCACCTCTTTCATATAGTTCTGAGCAGAAATTTTTCATTCTTGTCAAAATTTTGCCTCTCTATTTCTCTATATTTCTACTTTGGAAGTGACATCTTTTTTATTCAATCTCTTCTCTTTCACATCAGCATTTTTGTTTTTCCTGATATTTCCTTCATATGCAACTTGTTCTTAGTACTACCTATTTTTGGTGCAGTATCTATAAGAGCCTTGGCTAGTTTTCTGTTAACTTCAGAGATGTCCACTTCTTCTGAAATTAGATCTTCTGGTGTGGAGAATCTGTTTTTCAATTCTAATTTGAAGGTATTATGATGCTTTTTAAGGTTGGTCATGTCAATACATTTTGTTTGTTTTATAAGTTTGCCATCATGCTCCAGTGTAGTGTTGAGGTGCATCTTACATCTCACCATTCTATGATCACTCCCAGTGTTGAACATGTTTAGCACACTGCAGTCTTAAAAGACAAGTTTCTTGTTACCCATAATAAAATCAGTTTCACTTTTCATTCCATTGGCATGCTTCCATGCCCATTTCGTATGTGGTTTTTTCTTGAAAAAGGAGTTCATGATGAAAAACCTTTCTACCTCTGCACCCTCTATGATAGTAAATACAGACATTTGATGTGGACTAGGAACATCAAACAGAAGTAATTGCTGTTTCCACGTTTATGTGCGAGTCATGAAAAAATTCTCATTGGTCAGCACCGGGAATCAAACCCAAGGTCTTCCACTTATGCGCTGGATATGCTTCCACTGCACCACAGCAGCCTCGAATTCCTTCAGACTCACATACACTAACTGCCAAGCCGATTGGAGCCCCACACAATGCTGAGCATTCCCCAAAGATGTTAAGCAGCAACTGAACAAATAATTAGAAGGCGAATGAATATTTAATACAGACATTTGATGTGGACTAGGAACATCAAACAGAAGTCATCGCTGTTTCCACGTTTACATATGAGACACGGAAAAATTCTCATTGGCCGCCAACGTGGAAACAGCGATGACTTCTGTTTGATGTTCCTAGTCCACATCAAATGTCTGTATTAATTATTCATTTGCCTTATAATTATTTGTTCATTTGCTGCTTAACATCTTTGGTGAATCCCCAGCATTGTGCGGGGCTCCAAGAAGCAATCTGCCAATCGGCTTGGCAGTTAGTGTATGTGAGTCTGGAGGAATTCGAGGCCGCTGTGGTGCAGTGGAAGCATATCTGGCACATAACTGGAAGACCCTGGGTTCGATTCCCGGTGGCGGCCAATGAGAATTTTTCTGTGACTAACATATAAATGTGGAAACAGTGATGACTTCTGTTTGATCAACGATAGTATTTACACGCTGATTTCTGTTCCCATGTCTGAAATTACCTACTGAAGTTTCCTTCTGTTGCCCTATTTTCGCATTGAAATCATCCATGCTGCTTGTCTTTATTATTTTGATGCCGAATTTCTTTATAAAATTCCTCAAGTTCTTCCTCATGATGACTTGTGGTGAGTGCATAAGCTTGAATAATTTGAGCCTGGTATCTTTTTGAGAGTTGGATAACAAGTCGTGCAGCTATGCCTCAGGAACTTTTAACTTCTAGAACATTATCCTTCAGTTCCTTGTTTATTATAAATCCAATACCACTAGTTATACTAGTATCTGTCCCATGATAGTAGAAGAGATGTCCACTTTCAATGAGATCTTCTCCTTTTCTTCTTACCTCACTTAACCTGACAATGTCCCACTTGATTCTTTCGAGCTCCTCTTCCAATTCAAGAGCCTTGAATCAGAAGATACAGATCGTCTGTTAAACATAGCCAAAGTGAGCATCGGATGGCAGCCTAATCTGGTCTTCCTGTGATTCTTAGCACCTTCTGCCTTCATGCCACACTGATCACTGCCTTGGCCAGGTACATTCCACTTACCAGAGACTGAGGGCCAAAATTTATGTTGTGAAGTTATCTTGGTGTTTGGGTAGGTACTTGTACATCTGTATAAATGCATGTTTTATATTGTCCATTTCATCTGCTATTTTCTATAATAGATACCTAACTGATTGAAAAGTTGCTTATATATATCTTATTCCATAAAAATGTGATGAATCCCATCCCCGAAACTTCTGACATACAGCTCTGGCATTTGTTATGTTCCAAGTGATGGCAAAGGCAATAATAATGGGGTGTTCTAAGCTGATAATGATAGCCACTATGATTTTTTTCATTGGCCTTTATTATTAAACAGGATGCCTTAGCCTGTGTTTAACCATGTTTGGAATATGGATATGAAAAATTTTGGTGACTCAAGGAGTTGTATTTCATATTTCAGACACTTTTCGTTTAATGCATGTAGCATCAAATTTTTTTAACATAATTTCCAATCATATGGATTTCAGTCTACTTTCTGACCAGCTTTTTCAGCTTTATTTCTGGTCATAGCATATGTGCTGCTGTTGTACATGCTTCAATGCCTCATCATACAATATCTGCTGTAATTCAGAGGTGCTCCATCAGGCAACAATGGCACACACAACAGCAACAAATGCCTCTATGAATTTGACCCAAAATAAACTTTCAGCATAAATATGGGTACCAACTAGTTCGGTCTGACACTTGCCGAACGACTCCTAGTCACTTGGTTTTGTTCCAGAACTCTTAGGTGCAATGAGAAACTCGAACTGTTAGCTGTGGGATGATACCTCATAGTGATGTATTTTTATTACTTCCAAGACTTCAGGAAGCGCAGCCAATGGTGCAAAGAGGGCAATTCGAGAGGAAAGTGATGCTGGGCATTTGGTGGAATTGTGAGCATCCAAACACGGAACCAGTGGCTGAGTCCATGCTAGGAAGCACAGCCAGTGGTGCCAAGTAGGTGGTTTGAAAGGAAAGTCATGCACTGAATTTGGTGGATTGTGAGGGTCCTGTTCACTGGTAATTGAACTATAAGGAACCAGTGGCTGAGGTCATGCCAAAAAGCACAGTCAGTGGTGCAAAGAGGGCAGTTTGAGAGGAAAGTCATGTTGTGCATTTGGTGGAATTGTGAGGGTCTTGTTCACTGGGAATTCCGACCAATGGGAACCAGTGGCTGAGGCCGTGCCAGGAAACACAGCCAGTTGTGCAAAGAAGGCAGTTCGAGAGGAAAGTCATGCTTTGCATTCGGTGGAATTGTGAGGGTTCTGTTTACTGGTAATTGAACCACAAGGAACCAGTGGCTGAAGCCATGTCAGGAAGCACAGTCAGTGGTACAAAGAGCACAGTTTAAGAGGAAAGTCATGCTGTGCATTTGGTGGAATTGTAAGGGTCCTGCTCACTGGGAATTCCAACTAATGTGAACCAGTGGCTGAGTCCACGCCAGGAAGCACAGCCAGTGGTGCCAAGTAGGTGGTTTGAGAGGAAAGTCATGCTTTGGATTTGGTGGAATTGTGAGGGTCCTGTTCACTGGTAATTGAACCACATGGGACCAGTGGCTGAGGTCATTCATGCCAGGAAGCACAGTCAGGGGTGCAAAGAGGGCAGTTTGAGAGGAAAGTCATGCTGTGCATTCGATGGAATTGTGAGGGTCCCGTTCAGTGGGAATTCCAACCACTGGGGACCAGTGGCTGAGGCCACACCAGGAAGCACAGCCAGTGGTGTAAAGAGGGTGGTCATAGAGGAAAGTCATGCTGGGCATTTGGTGGAATTGTGATGGTCCTGTGCACTGGAAACTCATACCAGATGATCAGTCTGTGGACAAGAACCTCTATGCTGAGCAACTACAGTTCGTTCCTAATGCTCTGTACCAATGCTGCACAACACTCATCAGTGGGAAGCAGGCATTGCTGCAAGAGGATAATGGCCCAAGTTACACTTACAGCATGGTCTGCTGAAAACTACAGAAATTGGGAGGGGTAAAGATTATACCCCATCCTCCATACATCTTGTACCTTACCCCATCCTCCATATTTTCCCCCATGTGACTACCACCTGTTTCCTCTCCATGACCCATTTCTTACAAGGACAGCTTTTAACTTCAGTGGTGGATGTGGAATATGGAATCAGAGAGTTATAATAATTGTTTTATCCTCAAAACCTGACAAGTATTACTCCCATTGGATTGTGGCTCTGGTGGTACTTTAGCAAAGAACTATAGGTAACAATGACCTGTGGTTCGCAGAATGAGGTGAGAGCATGTGACTTTTCTTGTGTCACTAAACCTTTTAGCCACAAACAAGTTGAACTTTTGACTCACCTTGGTAGACAACTTTAAACCAAAACAGGATTACAATCAGATTACTTCTCAATTCGTTTCTTTGGGCGCACTGAAACTACAAACAATATCTACATGCAGTACATAGTGGTATTTCAAGTATCACCCAAAATTCAACAATTGAAACTTCCAGGGCTTTTTTATGCTTTCCAACAGTAGGTTGAAGAAGCGTATATGCTCCAGCTTTGTTTGTCTGTCTGTCCCCATAAGTCACATAAAAATGGTTCGATTTCAATGAAATTTTAGTATGTGGTAGGGGACAACCTGGGAAGGAAACCTATTGAAAATGGACGAAATGGGGTTAAAGGTCAGGACATAGGGGATCCATTCCATTGCCCTTAAGTCATAACTTACATAAAAATGTATCGATTGCAACAAAACTTCATGTTGTTTCAGAGATGTACTGAACCGGTTCTGTTTAATATCATCGAAATGGGGTTAAAGGTCAGGGCACAGGAGCGAGATTTATTCCGCAGCCATTATACTAATAACTTGAGTAATGATTTCTGGTATGTTGGAAAGCATATCATAATCAATGCATTGCATGATTTTACTAACTTGTTTGTTTTTTCAGTTATACACAAAGAGAGTTGACAAAAAATTACAGATCTGTGGTGCCTAATATTTATCACCAACAACAAACACTTGCAATAATATTATATTGAACTTACTGTGCTCATGAGAGAATCAAGAACACTGACAGCAAAGGCTGTTCCACATGCAAAAGGTTGAGTTAGGTAAAGTTCAGTGTCAGGGTCATCATCATCATCTTGGTCTAGGAACTGGACATTTGTGTCATTCACTGTCAGAGAAAAATGATTATTAACACTTGGTGACAAAGTCTAAACAGAAGTCATTAACTGTAAAAGTTAGAAAGTTAATTATAACACCTAAATTAGTACAAACAAAGACATAATCATTCAGCACACACACAAAAAAATCTATTGAAATATTCTCCACTTCATTAGAACTGTGTGCAGTATTTGTTAGTTCTAATTTTGTAGGCCATGTTATTTTTAGACGCTATGTAATTTTGAAAAATATGAATATATCAGCCTGTCACCATTTGAGCTTTGATCCTGATATGCAAATGGCAGTTTCTTCTGCCTATTAGTATCAATTACACTCAATAGATCAGTAGGTACAAATTGGTATAGGTCAACGATCTAAACCATATAACATTCTGTTCATCACATATCAATAACAATCTTAAAATTGCCTATGTATTATTTGCCATGTGGGTCGTAAGCTGAGTGCATAAATGGATTAAATTGATAAATATCATAATTTTAAATAATGACAAATAACATATCACATACTTTGATGATTCATGCGGTCTAGGATGGCTAATACTGCAGTTAGGTAAAAGGTTGTTGGGGATAGTTGTCTGTGTACATTACAATTCAGACTTAAATCTTGTTCGTTGTCATGTGGCTAAGTTCTTAATATTTTTACTTAGTGTACACTTGAGTTCTTATGGAAGGTGGTTAAAGCTAAGAAATGAGGTTTTCTTGGCTTTAATCATCTTCCATAAGAACTCAAGCATACACTAAGAAAAATATCAACAACTTAGCCACATGACAACGAACGAGATTTAAGTCTCAATTGTAATGTACACAGATAACTATCCCCAACAACCTTTTACCTTACTGCAGTATTAGCCATCCTAGAATGCATGAACCAAAGTATGTGATATGTTATTTGTCATTATTTAAAATTATGATATTTATCAATATAATCCATTTCTGTACTCAGCTTATGACCCACATGGCAAATAATACATAGGCAATTTTAAGATTGTTATTGATATGTGATGAACAGAATGTTATATGGTTTAGATGATTGACCTATACCAATTTGTAGCTAATTAGTGAATCACTTACATTGTGATTAACATTATAACATATGTTATACATATCACATCTAAAAAACCCAATAGATCATATTCAATTCACATATGAAATTGATGCTTCTCTTCAATTTATTGATGCTCCAAAAGACCTTTTCTTATAATTACACTCTATTTTATAAATAAGCTCATGATTATCTCTAGTTTTATTTTAAAACATAAGTTCTTACGATTTATGGGGTTTTAATGTAGTGTGTTGCTGTGGTAATGGGAATTCTTTATTTTTAGCTACAGTATCTGGCGAAAAAACTATGGAATCACCACCACATGAACATGGAAGTGTGTAGCAGGGAGCATGTAGAAGCAACACAAGGGAAATAGGTGAAACAAAAACATAGTTTAATGAAAGCTTCACATCTAAGCTACAGACATCAGGACTCATATAAATGAACATATAATATCTGACTGAAATACATAATAATGTCTAACAACACGTGTGGGAAATAACTGTAGACTCACCAACATCAGAGGGAAAAGTTATGGAATCAATGATAGGTTGCACACAGAATCTAGAAATAGCAAGTGTTCAGAATGTCTGAATATGCAAATAAGTTTGGTGATAAAAAGGAGTAGTTGTGGCTGTGATACAGCAGTATCACGCCATTGCTGCAGTGAAGAGCATGGTGCCCAGGAGGGAGTTCAATGGAAACAAGGAAGAGAACTGCATGAGGTTTCAAAACCGTAAATACATAACACAAATGAAGACAAAGTTGGCGGACACAGGTGTTAATGTCAATGAAAAAACAGTATGAAACCATCTGAAGGAGATGGAATTTTCTTACAGAAAAGCACAACAAAAACCAGCTTTGACAACTAACCAAAAGAAAAGACATTTACAGTGGGCCAAAGAAAAGCAATCACAGTTTGTACAAGACTGGATGAAAGTGATATTCAGTGATGAATCATGGATGTGCATTGGTCATGGAGATAATGCTGGAACATTTGTCTGGTGACACACTAATGAAGCTCATAAGGATAACTGCTTCAAGAAAATAGTGAAGTTTCCTCAGTCACTCATGATATGGGGTTGCATGTCAGATAATGGACCAAGTGAGATGACGATCATCATAGAAACAGTCAATGCACAGGTATACATTGACATTTTAGAGAACTTTCTTATGCCATCAATTGAAAATGGTTTTGGTGATGATGAGGTCATATTTCAAAATGATAATGTCTCATGTCACAGGACCAAAAATGTGCAGCAATTTCTTCAGGAATGGCATATAAATACATTGACATGGCCAGCAAACAGTCCGAGTCTAAACCCATTGAGAATATCTACAAACTGAAGAAACTAGTCTAAGCAAAAGCCCCATTCAGCAAAGGTGATTTGGCGATTCCTATTCGGGAATGTTGAAAAGAGCTTGATAGTGACTGTTGTTTTTCATTAGTGACATCTATTCCTCAAAAGGTCCAGACTATCAAAGCTTGGGGAGGAGTTACAAAGTATTAAAGTGGCTACATACCATATCCCATATGGACTGCTTCCATTACTTTTCCCTCTGATGTCGGTGAGTCTACAAGTTATTTACCACATGTGTTGTTACACATTATGTATTTCAGTCAGATATTGTACATATATGATTCCTGCTCTCTGTAGTTCAGATGTGCAGCTTTCACTAAACAATGTTTTCATTTTACCTATTTCTTTTGTGTCATTTCTATTCATGTGGCAGTGATTCCATAATTTTTGTCATAGGTCGTATAACAGGCCTGATGAAGAAGACAGATCATATTCAAAATTAGTCCCCAAGTAAATAACGATACTCTAGATTTATAAATTGCATTTAAAGACCCTTATTTTAAATCTTCATCTGAAATCCAAATAGTTTAGCTAAAAAAAAAAGTAATTCTTACATTTATGATAGTTTCACTTGAAATTCCAAAAAAAAAAAAAAAAAAAAAAAAACGTCAGTTACTCCTCATAAGAAATCCTTGTTGCTAAGAAACAGAGATATTATTTATTCTAATTATTCATATTTGTTAAGCACACAGACACTTGGCCTGCTACCCCTCTCCCCTATTGCTGATGCATAATTTAAAAATGCTTTACACTTATAAGCCTATCAACATAATTTTTTCCCCATGGAAAAATAGAAAAATTCAGGAATGCACTGAACAGCTTTAACTTTATTGAAGGGAAGAAGGAATGCTGGTGATACCATTTCTGATTTGCTGTTGATGACACATGCTCAGAAAGTACAAAAGAATCAAGAATTAATTGTTTCTTAATTGATAGTGTTTACTCCTTCAATGGTAAAACCATAGCAAATTTCCTGAAAATAAGGGGAACTTTTTGGAATTACTTCAGCTGCATTTAAAGACAAAAGGAAATTCTGAGGAATGCTGACATCCAAAACGTGTTCCTGTTCTGGTTTCCAAATTCAAAATAAGATTATTTTGATAGCCTGTGTCTGACTATCATTACAACAATTTTAAATGCCCTGAAAAACGTACCATATATACTTACGTATAAGCCGAAAGTTTTTGGAAGAAATCTTGCTTTCAAAGTTGGGGGGCAGCTTAAACGCGGGTCAGTAAAATTAGGGCTGGCTCCCATGAATTTTCTCACAAAATTTACTGAACTTACTGGAGGATTTGTTTATGTTTTAGATCTCAGCTTTCTGCGCATCACTGTGCAATAATTAGGGTAATTATTTCATGGCGTTATTGACTCTCAGATGCATCAGTAGTGCCTTTCTAGAAGAATACCATGAAAATTACTCCTTTCATCAGCAAAAAGACCTCTTCATTTTCATGGGAGTATTGAAATATGTACCTCTTCAAACTGCAATGACAATAGTTTAACTACATCCCCATCATTTGGAAATCTCTCTTATCATTTAGCAACAACCATAATGAAGCACTTGAAAATCCAAATCTGGCCACCAGTCTTGCCCCAACTGTTTACAGGTCATCAAAACTCAAGCTTGGTTGAAAGTTTTTTCTTTCTTTTTTTTTTTTTCAATTTTCTTTAAGCACATATATCCAATATACCCAAATTTTTTCAATTTTCCTTAAGCACATATATAGCACACATATCCAACTGTGTCAATTTATTTGTTATGTGTGTATATTGCATGCTTGTTATTTATACTCCTTCATACTCACTATTCAACCAACAATCAGCTCTCATGTATTCTGAGTAAATAGACTTTTTTTTAATCTTGCAATTTTCATGTGATGATATTCATTTCATGACCAATGGCATTTTATTAAATAAGTACAGTTATCATGAAGAAATATTAAACTATTATATAAACATGCATTTTAAAGGTTACATGTAAATTCACTTTGACGCAGAGAAAATAATTTTTAACATAAATGAAATATTTACCAAAAATCTTTGGAGTAAAAATAATACAAAAGATTATGGATAATTGCATGCATAATTTCATTAAAATGACATACCTAGTTCTGTAATGAGAGGTACATTTGTCCCATACACAGAACCTCTTCTTTGCATGACAATGGGACTGCCAAGAGGAGACATTCCTTCACGCCCTTCATGCGCTGGAGTAAAAATTTTTTTTAGTCACAGAACAGTTTAGATCAATTAAAAAAAACATCATCTACATACTTTGACATCATTACAAATTGATACAAATGCAAATTTACATGATCTAAAAAAGCAGCCACACTGCTCTTAATTTTATAATTAAAAAAAAATAGTATGGATAAAAACAGGTGTATCACACTCATTAAGTTTAACATACATCTATCTGAATCTTAAATCTCTACATAAATATTCATTTTGAAAGTTGAATGAAGAAGTGGTGAAAATAAATGTAGCAACCAAACAACCAACGAACAAACTAAAAAATAATACAAAAAGGGCTTGAAAGTCTATTTAAGGAGTTTTTAAGGTCTTCAAAATCTATTTTCCAGGTATCAATGAAGGCATCAGAACTTTTCAAAACATCTTAAAATTTAATTTCTCTGAAAATGCATGGTTTTCCATTTCTTAGTTTACTCTTTGCTACATCAACAGACAAAAAGCATGAATTTTTACATTTTGCAAAAACAATTAAAGTTCAACATCCTCTGTCCCCATTTTTCATTCCCTATAAAGTCATTTTCTTTGCACATTGAGCATGCAGTAGCGGTTCCAAACACATTTCACTTTAAACAAATGAAAACATGCTTATCCACCAGGCCCATAGCCAAACAGAGAAGTTGGTAGGAGTGGCTGATGATTGAGGTCAGGCAAAAGATATAAAAGAGGTCAGGCATTGTAATGTAACTTAAGTCATTAGGATGGGCAAAAAGAAACACAGGTCAGGTGCCAATGGACCTGGTCTCCCCTAGCTACAGGCCTCTTACTCACACATTTTAAATAAAATTAAATACACAAATTGGTACTGCATTGTTCTCTCTGCCATGAAAACAATTTTTAGGTCACGATATGGCTCAGATTCCATCACAGACAGAATAAGTAGCATTTTTGAAATTTGATTTTGCTCTAAAAAAAGGAATGGGGGTGGGGGGATGCTTGCTCAGCTGATTGATTTTGAAAAAGAGACTATTAGAAATTTAGAAATAGAACATGCATTTCATTAAAAATTTTTTTAAGAAATATGCTTTTTCACTGTTTTTTTTTTTTTTTTTTTTTTTTGGTTGGAGGTTTAACGACCACCGTGAGCAACTCAATGGGCTATAAGCAGTCGCCCGTCCCTAATTTAGGGTCACTGGTTCCAGGGAAGGGACAAAGCCAGTGCCGTAAGACAAACACAACATCCATGCCTCACCGGGATTCGAACCCGGACCTCTTACGGACGAATGATCAGAGGCCAGCGCCTTAGACCACTGCGCCACCGGGGCTGCCCTTTTCACTGTTACCAATGATATTAAAAATGCAGAATCATGATCAGAAAAATAAAAAGAAAAGAAGGATGAGAGGTGAAAAAAATGCACCTGGGTCAGCAAAATTCAAAATCATGAAAATCACAGAACATTCTCATCCCTGCTAATAACAATAATTTCTATGGATTCCAAACATTTTCGATCAGCGGACGACATGATGTCCAAAAAATATGAAAAAAATAAAACATTGAGGAAATATCACAATATTAAAAACATCCAATAAACAATTCCAAAAATGTTCAGCAAATGTTAGAAACTTGAAAATATGAAAATAAAACTTTATGCAAATATTGAATAACATTATTTCACATAGATTTTTGAGTTCTATAGCATATTCAATGTTTCCCACTCTCTATGGTGGACCAATGATTTCTGTAGAGACTACATAGTGTCTATAGCACTTAGAGTGGTTTGGTCTTCTCTGAAGCAATGCAGAGGCACATGATAAAGTTTTTCCAATCATGCCTGTTGTACACCCCATTGGGAGAGAGACCAAGTCCATGTCAGCTGTGTGTGTGTGTGTGTGTGTGAGAGAGAGAGAGAGAGAGAGAGAGAGAGAGAGAGAGACCACCTCAAACACATTTTTCTGTAACTTAGTGAACTTGATTTATATATAATACTTCATCTCTCTTCCATTTTCTTAATGCTGTCAGATATTATACCCTAAGCCTAAGTACAAGTCATTGAGCATAAAAAAATTTGTAGATTAATTGCTGATGATATCATATGTGATAAAAGAACCAATTAAAAATCAAATGTGGAAAAAAAACTTATGGCATGGATTTGCCCAATTTGTTGTTCAATTGTGCTCAACATATAAATTATGCCATTAAATATGCATGTCTTATGCAGGTGTTGGGAAATATTTCATTACTTTTGGGTAAATTTTAATCATGGAACTCAAGAGAAGTTTTCTCATAATTCCAAAGAAAATGTAGAACAAATGCAAAAGACAGTTCTGCTCTGTTAATTGCAATGCTCAAACAAGTATCTGAATAATTCAATATGCCAAATGAGTGTAAAATGGGATATTTGTATTGTTCATACCAATTAACTTAGAAACTATATAAAGTAACCCTATACACTAACTTCTTATTAACCTGTAAAATAAATTAGCCCTTCCTATACTTTAGAATTAAACTTCCTTTTTATTGTTAAATACAAGCAATTAAATAAAACATACCTTGAAATGCATTACATACTTGTATACATTTTTTTAAATACTATATGTAGAGCAAGAAACAATTTCATTTAGAAATTCGATAAAACACTAAAATTTGAAGTTTCACAATAAACTTTTTAATGCTGCAATACATGCAGATAAATACAGCAATTCCTGCTTTGTCAATTTAATCTGATAATCAATGTTTGAGTCATTATACTCAGTTTTTCATTTCAGTCTCTTTTTCTGTTGTTCAAGGCATTTTACTTTTTCTGTAATTTTCATTTTTCAGCTTTCTTTCTCATTTCCTTATGCATCAATTTTTTAATTTTCTAAATATTCCTGATATCTTTTTCATGACTGTTGTACATAATTCATCATTCTTGTATTGATATCAATGTGTTGAATGCCACCTGCTTTGTGGACAGAATCATACACATGCCACTGACGAACTATAGTCTCTTCATACATGTTCTCAACAAGAATATACTTATTAATGGAAAATCGACTTTCTACCATAGCATTACTATGAGATAAAATCAGGCACAATTTAAACGTTTCCCACATATCTCTATAATATATCAATACAGCATTGCTAATATCAATGCCCACTTACCTGCTTTTAATATTAATGTGCTACTTAGAATTCCAATAAATTCTGAGGTTACTCACCATTTCACCTAAAATCTTTCAGGAGGTTTTCATCTCGTTAACAAATATTTCGAACACGTAAGTTTGTTTGCTATGGGGTGATTCGAGGCCTTAATATATTTTTTAAAACTTGTGAAATCCATATTTTCTCTTGTAAGTATGTGCCTAATCATATTTACCGAAATTTCGTTTAAAAACCATGAATACAGATATCTAATTAAAATGCAACTCGTTTAAGAACCTATAAAACACAATTCCTTAAAAAAAAAATTATTTCCTTTAAAAAACTCACACATCCTGTTAAAAACCCCTTGGCCACAATTATTTACACTTCAAACCAACTGATCTGAAAATCAACAAAAATATGAACCGCCAGCAAATTCAACCCTCTCTGCACACGGCAACCAACATTCTCTCGGAGTACTTTCTGCCTCCTCCAAGGCCGTTATCAAGGAGTGCCTGCAACGACCAACTTCCCTCCTCGCCCTCCAACACAGCAAATGTTCTAGTCCATGTGTTGTATCATCTCATCTCGTTCTTCACAGATCTGCCGCGTGATGTTAAATTATTTTTTTTTTAAATGAGGGGATGAAATGAATTCAGTATGACAAGTTAAAGGAAGATAAATATATAAAAT
Source organism: Macrothele yani (assembly GCA_039090855.1). Classification (NCBI taxonomy): domain Eukaryota; kingdom Metazoa; phylum Arthropoda; class Arachnida; order Araneae; family Macrothelidae; genus Macrothele; species Macrothele yani. The sequence goes on from CM077005.1 coordinate 55,155,989, forward strand.
TAATAATAGCTTGCCCTAGAATACAGAATGTTGAAAAAAACCGGAAGAAGTTGCAGCTGAATCATCCAATAAATGGCGCCACCACAGCAGATCTGTGAAGTACGAGACGATTCAACGTGTGGACTAGAAATTCGCTGTGTTGGAGGGCGATGAGCGCAGTCGGTCATTGTAGGCACCTTGATAACGGCCTTGGAGGAGGAAGAAAGTACTCCGAGAGAATGTTGGCTGCCGTGAGGAGAGAGGGTTGAATTTCCTGGCGGTTCGTAGTTTTGTTGATTTTCAGATGAGTTGGTTTTTTTGGGATTTCTTCATTAATCAATTGGTTTGAAGTGTAAATAATTGTGGCCAAGGGTTTTTTAACAGGATGTTTGAGTTTTTTAAAGGAAATAAATATTTTGTTTAAGGAATTGCGTATTATTGGTTCTTAAACAAGTTGTATTTTAATTAGATATCTGTGTTCATGGTTTTTAAACAGTCTTTCTGCACATATGATTTGTCACATACTTACAACAGAAAATATGGATTTCACAAGTTTAAAAAAATATATTAAGGCCTTGAACCACCCCATAGCAAACAAACTTACGTATTCAAAATCTTTATTAATGAGATGAAAACCTCCTGAAAGATTTTAGGTGAAATGGTGAGCAACCTCAGAATTTATTTGACATAATTTTATAGTTTCCTTTCTTTGCCAGGAATTCACTGTAAAATTTGTCAAGTGTTGCGACTTCTGAGGAGTTATATGCTTCAAAATGATCTTTAAAGGGATTTTTCGTAGACTTGCAAAGGCTATGGTACTCTTTTTTGGAATTTGAGGAATCATTATCACTGATTTGCCCAGCAGCATGCAAGGAAACTGCATTTCACAAAATTTTGAAGCTTTTATAATATTGGGATCTAGTGATGATAAGCTACAAACAATTTTGTATTTAATTGGGGATTTTTCTTCAAGTTTTTTTATTGTAAAAACAACCAACTTGCAGCATTGATGACGAAACGACATCGTAATGTTGTCATTTATTGTAATTTTTGACAAAAAGGGCTTACACTAATATCCAACATCTACATCTTTTGGTAATATTAAAGTTTTGTTTGTGATAAGGTCAACAGACGTTAATTTTTGAACTGACGAACATTTCTACAAAATGTCCGACTTAATGCACCTACTCCTTAAACTTCGTAATAAATTATGAACGTCTTATGTAAAAAAGGTGACACTAGCTAAGCAGTTTGAAATTTACAGATAAATTAAAAATTTTAAAGCAATATTATCACTCGTAAATAGATTACACAGCTTTTAATTAATTTATTGATTTTCAATCGATAACACCAACTTTTTAATGGATATAAATGATTTTTGTTGATTTATGAGTTTTATTTACACTTTTTTCTTTTTGATCTCTCACCAATTCCCCAACTTTCCCTGACTTTCTGAGCATTTCCCTGATTTTCCCCAGCCAAAATCTGTTGCCCTGAGATTCCAGAATGTATGAACCCTGATATAAGTAAGACATACAAAAAAGTCTGAGGTACAACATTTTCCAGGAGTCAAAATTAAATTTGTGAACTTTTTCAGGCCGCCCCGGTGGCGCAGTGGTCTAAGGCCTTGGCCTCTGATTATTCGTCCGTAAGGGATCCATGTTCGAATCCCGGTCAGGCATGGGTGTTGTGTTTGTCTTACGGCACTGGCTCTCTCCCTTCCCTGGAACCAGTGACCCTAAATTAGGGACGGGCGACTGCTTATAGCCCATTGAGTTGCTCACAGAAGTCGTTAAACCTCCAATCCAAAAAAAAAAAAAAAAAAAAAAAACTTTTTCAGGAGTCTGAGGGTAAAGAAGGAGGAAAAGGCTCATTTAGGGAGGTCTCTTTAAATTCAAGGTGGCATTCATGCTATGAAGAACTCAACCAGCCAACAAACAAACCAAACTAACCAACCAGCCAACTATGCAACTCAATCATGAGTGTATGTGCACACACACACACACACACACACACAAGCTTATACGGAATAGCAAGTAGGTTTGATAAAATGCAGCCCACAGATGAAGTACATAAAATTATACAAGTAATTCTCCAGTGGGAACCAGTAATTATTAGTACATCATACCAACATCTATTTAATTATTGGTACATCATACCAACATCTATTTATTTATTGGTACATCTACCAACATCTATTTAGTCAGATCTAACATGAAGTCACATTGGTACATCCTACCAACATCTATTTAACTATTGGTACATCATACCAACATCTATTTAATTATTGGTACATCATACCAACATCTATTTAGTCAGGTCTAACATATGAAGTCACATATATAAATTAAGAACATCTGAAAAGGAGAATAAGACATATAAACATGTAAAAACAACATGCAATCAGGGCTACAATCCGGCACTCAGGGCTGTAGCTAGTAGTAAATTCTAGGGGAGGCTACTAGTATTGTAGGTGAGGCTAGAAAAGTTTTTGTTACTTCAGAAAATTAATATATGTCGTGAAAGCACCTACTTTTTTTTTTTTTTTGTGATCTTAATGGCACCAAATCAGGAGGTGATTGTTTTCAGAATGAAATGACTCAGAACTGTAAAACTGTTTAACTGATGAAGACAAAATTTCGAAACTTAATATTTCCAAGTTCGTTTGTTTTTTAAATTGATAGCCGATTTGGCTGAAATTTGACAAAGGTATCCTTTATGCACTCAGTAGGTAACACATTAGAGATAGGAGTGATGGACAGTTAACATGGGAATCCCTGCTCAGCAGGGTTGGACTGGCATAGGAGTCACCAGGAAAGTGCCCGGTGGGCAGTCAGTGTCAAGCTATTTCTGTTCAACAAGCCCAAACAGAATGAACTGAGAAGTACGGCATGAGTTGAGAGATAGTCTGCATGAGCAATACCCAGTCTTAGCATAAATATTGTTACAAACATTTGACAGATGGCGCGCAACCAGTGTGCAACGTCATCGAGCAGCCATAGTGGGGGCAGTTATGAGAATCGTGGTGCTGCAATAGCGCTGGACAAAGTTGGAAAATCAGCTTTCGAGATTTTCAACATGCTGAAGAAGCTGAAAATCAGCCGGATTTTTGTCTACCAGACCATAAAAAGGTTCCTTGAAACCGGGACCATCGCTGACTGCCCCGGAAAGGGTCAGTTACATACCATGAGGACTGTTCGCCTGGTGAAAGCAGCGGCAGCCCCTATTCGACAAAATCCTGTCAGAAAACAATCAGTGATGGCTTGTGAGCTGAACATTTCAACAATGTCAATGTTATGCATGCTGCAGAGTGACCTAAGGGTGATACCTTACCGGCAGTGTACAGGGCACTTCTTCACCCTACAACTGAAGCAGCAGAGGGTGCTAAAAGTGAAACATTTGCTACAGAGTTATGCAGACAATCGCCACGGACAGATCTTTTTCTTTGATGAAAAAGAATTTTACTAGTGAAGAGACTTCCAACTGCCAAAATGACAGGGCGTATGTGTCAACCTCACGAGAAGCTCAGGAGAAAGCTCTAAGGATCATGAGGGGCCATCATCCTGCTTCTGTCATGGTTTAGTGGGGAGTCCCTTACGAGGGTACCACGGAGCTTCATTTCTGTGTTAAAGGAGTGAAAACATCCACCAAAGTCTATCAGGACAGGGTTTTGTTAAAGTGGTCAAAATTGTGTGTCACACCCTCTCCCAAAACCAACAGTGGAGCTTTCAGCAGGATTCCACACCTGCCCACAAGGCCAAGTCACCCCAGGAATGGCTTCAGGCGAATTTGCCAGGTTTCATTTTCCCAGCTGATTGGCCTTCCAGCAGCCCAGACCTCAGCCCATTGGACTACAAGTTGTGGACTACACTAGAGGACATGGCCTGCAAAAAGAGACACCCCAGTATTGACAGTCTCAAACACACTTTGGTGCGGGCAGTAGCAGTTTTCCCTGTGGAAACCCTGCGTAAAGCTATTGATGAATGGTCACAGAGATTGAAGGACTGTGTGAAGGCAAAAGGATGCCACTTTGAAAAGTGATTGGTGCCATGTATTCACAAATGTACTATTTAGGTCATATCACAGGTATATTAAAATATCTTTAAATTTCTTTTGTTACTTCACTGAATACTTTGTAACAGCATTTATGGTAAGACTAGGTACGTAGGCATAAAGCTGAAGATTAACAGCAAATTGGATCACGGTCAAATTGCTCCAAGGTCCCCCAATCACATGCTCTTATCTGCTTTTCAAAGGCATAGAGTTCATGACATAGTTTTTACTGCTGCTGAAGATGCTGAAACTACCCTCAGGTCAGTGAAAATGGCCACAGCCATTTAAAAAACAAGAAAGATGACACCGAATTTTGGGGTGAAATAAGCACGTCTTTTGAATCTGTTCTGACGCAAATTAAATTTGTCAAAGCTATTCAAAGTCAATGGAACCGGTATGGAAAACAGTAGTATCTGACGGAAGAAAGGAGTTTTTCAATCAGGTTTTTAATCCCTCAGATATTGCTGTAAACGGAATCGTGAACTTATGCCCTTTGGTTGCAGACTTGTGTATTAAGAAAAACATGAATTTATATGAGAAACATTTTTGCACCGGAAACGCTCTCCAAAATAGAAAGATTTTTTCAAATCCGACGCTTAGAAACAGAGATATCGACAAAAATAAGATGTGACTTTACGTCCTGGTGAAAACTATGCATGATTTTAGCAAGAAAGTATTCTCAAAAGGTTTTTCCATATGAGCACTATCGGTCCAAGAAAAAAAAATTTAGTCGAGTAGGAACCCAGATTTTGCTACAAATACATCAGAAGCAGAAATTAACACTTATGAAACGATTCTTTCAAACATTAGAAATTATGTGACTATTTTCCATCACGTCCAGAAAGAAGTTTTCAAATTGGAGATCTGGTGGGTATAAAGTCTATGCATGATTTTAGATGGATTAGTCCAAAATGCAGATGCATGAGGGGGGCCAGGAAAAGAAAAGGAAAAGGGAAAGCAAGTGAAACTTGGTGAATAAGATACTTCATCAACTCGAAATTTAGGTTATATGTTTAATGCACAGAAGGTAAATAAAACATCTGGTTCTCAGATCCTGTAACATTGATATGTTGACCGAACAGAAGCAGACAGATAAATCTGTGTGTGTGTTCTTTCTGTTCCAGAGTGTGTGGTGATTGGGTGCATTGACAGGGTCATTGACTTTGCTCGTCCATTAATATCCCTTTGAGTTATGGCCAGGGAGAATTCTTTACCAAAAATCCGAAATTATATGCAAAAGATTTTCCATCAGGAGGTGTATCCGCTGAGGAAAAAATTTGAAAAAGTAACTATATCTAAAATACTCCTCGACATAAATGGAATCGAAAGATAAAATAATTTTTGAATCGGATGTTTAGAAGCAAATATGTGGAATAAAACGTATTTTTGAATTCAACATCATTGGTATTTACGCCCCCTAGTGGCAATTTTTTTTATTGGAGTTTTAACGACTACCGTGAACAACTCAATGGGCTATAAGCAGTCGCCGGTCCCTATTTTAGGGCCACTGGTTTCAGGGAAGGAGAGAGCCAGTGCCTTAAGACAAACACAACATCCATACCTCACTGGGATTCGAATCCAGACCCCCTTCTCGGACAAATGATGCCATCGCTTAGACCACTGCGCCACCAGGGCAGCAAGGGCACTTCCTTCCAAAGATGCATTAAACTGAAACAAATCCCCATTCTCAGCCCTTAACTGAAATTCTCTAAGCTTTCCCCAATATTTAAATTTCGAAGACTGGTTTAGGGAACAAAGAGCTGGCACTGCATGCCACACGCTGACAAAAACTTTGCACGTCCCACCTTGGGTACACATACCACAAGTTTGCCACTCTTGCTCTAGTATATAACTTTACTGTGTCAGTTACTTTACATATTTTTAAGTTAATGAACATATTTTCCCTTTCATTGAATACCTGTGAAAAAAGCAATATTTCATACACACACATTTCACTATGTGAAAACAAGCTACAACTTCTTGAATCACTCAAGGAATGGCGAAATGACTTACTATGAGTTAGAACACCAATTGTGTCATCAAATGTCATTGCTTTTATGTTTAGAGAGGCCAAAATGGCTTCTTTGTCTGCCAGCGTTGGATCATCACTACTTGGAATTTTGGCAGATAAGATGACACACATATCACATAAATTGATGTTCACCGCTCTAAGATCCGCTCGACTCAAGGGTGATCCCTGCATATCAAAAGATAAAATGTCACCAAAGAAACTTATTACAAATCACATTATATGAATAAGTGCTGAAAGTAAAAAGAAATGGCTTAAAAATTTGTGATCTAATAATTAAATTAATCTTATTTTACAAATTGTTGTAAAAAGAATGCGTATGTCACTAATTTGATTTCATAACAGATTAAATTTTCTGATCAACAAATCTCTTACCAAGATAACATCTGAATCCAATGTGTCACTGATCCTACAATTCTAGGACAATGCAAAGATCTTCCAGGAGAATAACTTGCATATGTAAGAATAACTTGTTTATGCAGTGATGAGAGTAATTATCCAAGCGCAGCTAGGTCAAGTGGGGAGTTTGTTGGGGGATGATGATTTATATAATGTAATTGTAACCGTGCATGCGCTGGTAATGATTTTTTTTATAGTAATGCCAATTTTGGTTGGTGGGTTTGGAAATTGGCTGGTCCCTCTGATATTAGGAATACCAGATATGGCTTTTCTTCGTATAAATAATTACATATTGCATATTGTGAGATATTGTCATTTTCCATTTCCATCAACATATCAGGTACAATTTATTCTTCTGGAAGATCTATGAGCATAATATCTAGAAATATAATATTGAAGGATGCTTTACATTGACTTTTTTAGCCATAAATTCATCTTGTTCAGTTCGTTCTTTAACACTAATTTTTTAATAGCATGACTTTCCAAATGGTTGAGAAACAAAGCAATATTTTGAACTTACTTCATAATTCAAGAATCACAGCAATATCTGTCAAATCACCATATTTTCGAACCATATTATTTGGGCATAATAGCATTCAGCATCAGCGACATGCTTTCATACATTTCTTTCATTCTAGTGACATCGTTAGTGTTTCATTTCGTTGCGGGGTGGGTGACAGGGATTCTATCTCACACTCTTAGTGTATGTATGCATATGTGTGTATTATATGCACATACATTAAAGTTCTACAAGATGTACAAAACAAACATACATTCATGCACTATATTTGAACAGTTTTCAGAAACATTCATTTGCTTGTTATAATATATTATGAACTTATTTATTCCCTCCACATAAAATTCTTGTCAATGTTACTGGAGCTATCCTTTTGTATCAATTAACACTACCTGTACATAGTGAAGTGATATACTTTCAGATGATCTTTCTACAGTGCAAAGAGCTGAAAGTCGCTAAGTGTAAGGCTTAGGCTGTATGTAAACTACTGGAGAATGTCCCAACCAGTGGAAAGAGTTGAAAATCCCTAGATGTGAGGTTTTGGCTGCACTGAAGGCTAATGAAGAACGTTCGAAACAGTGAAAATAGATGAAATCACTAGGCGTAAGGTTTGTGTTGCATGGAGGCTGCTGGAGAATGTCCTAAACAGTGGTAGAAGCTAAAAATCATCAGGTGTGAGGTTTGGCGTGCATGGAGGCTATTGGATAATGTTGTAAGCAGTGGAAAAAGCTGAAAATCCCTATATGTAGAAGATTTGCCATATGGAGGATTCTGGAGAATGTTCCAAACAGTTGAAACAGCTGAAAATCACCTGGCGTAATTATATTTGCACTTTTAAGGTATTAACCTCCTGCAAAGTGCGCATAGTTTACTTGCAATTCATAAATGAAAAACTATTAGAAAGTACCAATTACTCACCCTAAAGATCATGGTAACCTCCATCGACAACACACTTCCAACACGTCAATCATCGTAATGTTTCTGGGCTTCCAAGGTTTACAGACATCTTGCTTACGATTCTTACTTCCGGGTGTGAAACATCGTTTTTTTTTTTTTTTTAGCCTTCTGAGATGTTACAATAAAGCTTGTCAATTCCATAAAAAACCACACATACTACTCATTCATACAATTCAATTAAAAACTATGTACATAATTTACATAACCTTACATTCCTAGGTGGTTAAACCTTTGTCAACTGCAAGTACCAAACTGCTCCTTCTGTTTCACAACCCCTGCCACTCCCACTGCAAGTGTCACACCCATTCAGCCCCTCATACACAATTCTCTAGTACTTTCAACAGACCTCTGTCGTCATCAGGAGGCAGGTGTGTCTCACCCGCCCACCACAGCTCAAGTGAGCAGAGCCATCGAGGCACGGGCCCCAGTCGCTATCTCTGAATCATTGTGTCTCTGGCGCCATCTATTGTCCCTGCTGCTCTTTTTTCCCTTTTTTTTTCTAAGCTGCTATTCAATTTTATTAGGGCTTTCCATTGTTCGTTTAAGTTACTAGGCTCATTAATGTTGCATAATCTTGATCTGTTTTTTTCAATTAACACTGATTCTGCAATTCTTAACTGCCTTTCGTTTTTACAGCTCTTAATAATTTTAATATCTTCAAACCTTGGACATTGTTGATTTTCCATACAGTATTGGGTTAATGCTGTCTTAGCTTCTTTTTATTCAAATTATTTATATGCTGGTTCAATCTATACTTTAATTTATTCTTGGTGCTGCCTATATATGACACAGGTGGTTGCTGGTTTATTGGGATTTCATAAATTCCTGCTCTATCTAATTGGCTGATTTTTCATTTTTAATCACTAAATTTTTTACAGTAAGTACCTGATTTCCTACCTGTATGTCATACTTGCCACAAACTTTATTAATTTCTGCTGAAACATTTTCTACATATGGTATTGCTCCTACATATTTTACAAGTTTTTTATCAGTCTTGACCTTATTTGTAACCTTGAGTTACTTCATAAATCCATTTTTTAATACCTGTTTAGGGTAACCAAAATCATATGCAATTTTTTCAATATATTCAATTTCCTCTTTTTTATACTGTTCCATTGATGAGTGTGTTAAACTTCTTTTAATTAGTGTTTTAACACTATTCCTTTTATGTGTTAATGGATGCGATGACTGAAATGGTATAAGTACTGGGATATATGAAGATTTTCTATACACTCTGAATTGCATATTATCATTTGTTTTAACAATCAAAATATCCAAAAATGCCAAAGTATTGTCATGTTCTTGTTCTACTGTCAGTTCAATAGATGGATAAATTTCATTATACTTTTTTGTCAAGTCCTCAAGTTCATCATTTTTTAGCCTGGACAACAGAAAAATGTCATCAACATATCTGCAGTATATCAGTGGTGGATCTTCGAGTTTACTTATTATTTTTCCTCAGTGTCACTCATTATAATTTCAGCAAATAAAGTTGACAGTGGTGACCCCATAGGTCCACCATGATTTTGTTTGTACATCTTGTTGTTAAACTAAAATATGTTATTTTCATATATGTACAATAAAATTTCTCTTAACTCCTCTATTTGTATTGCATTCATTGTCTGTAGCATATATAATTTTTCAATAATTATTTCTATTGCCTGAGGTACTGGTGTGCTAGGAAAAAAAGCTCTCACATCCATACTAGCCATATGATATTCACTTAAGTCTTGTTTAATTACTTTAATTTTCTCAATAAATTCGTATGTATTCTTCACAGTGAACCTTGTCTTCATGAACAAAGGTGCCAAAAATTTGTAGATATTTTTTTCCAGTTTTATTAGTGGGGAATTCCTTTTTGATACAATCACTCTCATAGGCATATCAGGCTTATGAGTTTTTATTTTTGCAAACATTTTTGGTATTCCAGTACCCATTGGTGGGTATGCTTTCTTTATTTCATCAGGCAAGGTGCTGTGATTTCTTATTCTAGCTAAGTACCTTACTTGAGATTCGGTTGGATCTTTTGCCAGAATGCTGCAATTCAGTTCCTCTATAGCTCTATTCATTTTTTTAGATCATATTCAGTTGTGTTTAATATTACAATTTGCCCTGTTTTATCAGCTTCACAGAATTTAATTGTTGGGTCATCTCTTAATTTAATCAGTTGTTCTTTCTCATACTGAATTTTATCTAAATGATATTTCTTTTTATTACTTTTTTCATTAAATTCTTTCAAAACAATTCTATACAATTTACTTCTAAAATTTTCACGTTCTTCTGCTGGTACACTGCGTGCCATTTCTTCTAAGTTGGGTATTAATTCTTCCGTCTTCAGCAGGCTTCGTGGAAACGCAAATTTTACCTCTCTGCAAAACAGCTCTTTGCGTGAAGCTCAAGGTCAAGTTGGAGTTATTCTGATATACCTCATACATATTCTCCCGTTGTTCTTGTACACGTTGTCTGTCAATCATCACGTGCAACTTTTTTTCCATGACTGCCCTTGAGCATTTCTTTTCGTATTCCACGATGTCAAAAATTTCCCTGAAGGTTACATCCAAAATCTCATCTTTCCAATTACCGTCAAAATGTCTATACTTTTTATAACATATCAAATCGATTAAATGCAAACATTTCATATTCAAGTTAAAAATCAATTTTCTTTTATTGACAATTTCAGCTCTTAATCTCTTTTTTTTGGCACTCCTGGATTATTTATCCAGGAGTGCCAAAAAAGAGAAATAATCCAGGAGTGCCAAAAAAAGAGATTAAGAGCTGAAATTGTCAATAAAAGAAAATTGATTTTTAACTTGAATATGAAATGTTTGCATTTAATCGATTTGATATGTTATAAAAAGTATAGACATTTTGACGGTAATTGGAAAGATGAGATTTTGGATGTAACCTTCAGGGAAATTTTTGACATCGTGGAATACGAAAAGAAATGCTCAAGGGCAGTCATGGAAAAAAGTTGCACGTGATGATTGACAGACAACGTGTACAAGAACAACGGGAGAATATGTATGAGGTATATCAGAATAACTCCAACTTGACCTTGAGCTTCACGCAAAGAGCTGTTTTGCAGAGAGGTAAAAAATTTGCGTTTCCACGAAGCCTGCTGAAGACGGAAGAATTAATACCCAACTTAGAAGAAATGGCACGCAGTGTACCAGCAGAAGAACGTGAAAATTTTAGAAGTAAATTGTATAGAATTGTTTTGAATGAATTTAATGAAAAAAGTAATAAAAAGAAATATCATTTAGATAAAATTCAGTATGAGAAAGAACAACTGATTAAATTAAGAGATGACCCAACAATTAAATTCTGTGAAGCTGATAAAACAGGGCAAATTGTAATATTAAACACAACTGAATATGATCTAAAAATGAATAGAGCTATAGAGGAACTGAATTGCAGCATTCTGGCAAAAGATCCAACCGAATCTCAAGTAAGGTACTTAGCTAGAATAAGAAATCACAGCACCTTGCCTGATGAAATAAAGAAAGCATACCCACCAATGGGTACTGGAATACCAAAAATGTTTGCAAAATAAAAACTCATAAGCCTGATATGCCTATGAGAGTGATTGTATCAAAAAGGAATTCCCCACTAATAAAACTGGAAAAAAATATCTACAAATTTTTGGCACCTTTGTTCATGAAGACAAGGTTCACTGTGAAGAATACATACGAATTTATTGAGAAAATTAAAGTAATTAAACAAGACTTAAGTGAATATCATATGGCTAGTATGGATGTGAGAGCTCTTTTTCCTAGCACACCAGTACCTCAGGCAATAGAAATAATTATTGAAAAATTATATATGCTACAGACAATGAATGCAATACAAATAGAGGAGTTAAGAGAAATTTTATTGTACATATATGAAAATAACATATTTTAGTTTAACAACAAGATGTACAAACAAAATCATGGTGGACCTATGGGGTCACCACTGTCAACTTTATTTGCTGAAATTATAATGAGTGACACTGAGGAAAAATAATAAGTAAACTCGAAGATCCACCACTGATATACTGCAGATATGTTGATGACATTTTTCTGTTGTCCAGGCTAAAAAATGATGAACTTGAGGACTTGACAAAAAAGTATAATGAAATTTATCCATCTATTGAACTGACAGTAGAACAAGAACATGACAATACTTTGGCATTTTTGGATATTTTGATTGTTAAAACAAATGTTAATATGCAATTCAGAGTGTATAGAAAATCTTCATATATCCCAGTACTTATACCATTTCAGTCATCGCATCCATTAACACATAAAAGGAATAGTGTTAAAACACTAATTAAAAGAAGTTTAACACACTCATCAATGGAACAGTATAAAAAAGAGGAAATTGAATATATTGAAAAAATTGCATATGATTTTGGTTACCCTAAACAGGTATTAAAAAAATGGATTTATGAAGTAACTCAAGGTTACAAATAAGGTCAAGACTGATAAAAAACTTGTAAAATATGTAGGAGCAATACCATATGTAGAAAATGTTTCAGCAGAAATTAATAAAGTTTGTGGCAAGTATGACATACAGGTAGGAAATCAGGTACTTACTGTAAAAAATTTAGTGATTAAAAATGAAAAAAATCAGCCAATTAGATAGAGCAGGAATTTATGAAATCCCAATAAACCAGCAACCACCTGTGTCATATATAGGCAGCACCAAGAATAAATTAAAGTATAGATTGAACCAGCATATAAATAATTTGAATAAAAAGAAGCTAAGACAGCATTAACCCAATACTGTATGGAAAATCAACAATGTCCAAGGTTTGAAGATATTAAAATTATTAAGAGCTGTAAAAACGAAAGGCAGTTAAGAATTGCAGAATCAGTGTTAATTGAAAAAAACAGATCAAGATTATGCAACATTAATGAGCTTAGTAACATAAACGAACAATGGAAAGCCCTAATAAAAATTGAACAGCAGCTTAGAAAAAAAAAGGGAAAAAAGAGCAGCAGGGACAATAGATGGCGCCAGAGACACAATGATTCAGAGATAGCGACTGGGGCCCGTACCTCGATGGCTCTGCTCACTTGAGCTGTGGTGGGCGGGTGAGACACACCTGCCTCCTGATGACGACAGAGGTCTGTTGAAAGTACTAGAGGATTGTGTGTGAAGGGCTGAATGGGTGTGACACTTGCAGTGGGAGTGGCAGGGGTTGTGAAACAGAAGGAGCAGTTTGGTACTTACAGTTGACAAAGGTTTAACCACCTAGGAATGTAAGGTTATGTAAATTATGTACATAGTTTTTAATTGAATTGTATGAATGAGTAGTATGCGTGGTTTTTTATGGAATTGACAAGCTTTATTGTAACATCTCAGAAGGCTAAAAAAAAAAAAATACCATGTTTCACACCCAGAAGTAAGAATCGTAAGCAAGATGTCTGTAAACCTTGGAAGCCCAGAAACATTACGACGGTTGATGTGTTGGAAGTGTGTTGTCGATGGAGGTTACCATGATCTTTAGGGTGAGTGATTGGTACTTTCTAATAGTTTTTCACCTGGTGTAAGATTTCGGATGTATTGAACAGAGGTGAAAGCTAAAAATTACTAGGTGTGAGGTCTGGGCTACATAGAAGATGGTAGTGAATGTTCCATAGAAACTTCTGTAGAAAGTCCTACGTTCAGCGGGCTCCATGCAGCTGAGCATTTTTACAAAGGAAAATAACTCTCTAGCTAAGAAGACCAGCTTATTTTCTCCTAATGACTTCTTATACACTACAGTATCTCACAGTAATTGTCTCCAGTGATGGTACACCCCTGCCCAAAAATTCCACCAGAAGTACACTGAAGAAGTTCCAAAAGACCATTGCTGGCACTTCACTTTTCCAACAGAAGGTGCCACTTTAAACATTTTTTTTTTTTTTTTTTTTGCGGGTGATGTTGAGCATTTCCGACCTAAGGATGCTTTTTTAGTGGTTGGAATAGACCAAGGTTTTGTATCCCATAACACCTTGGAAAAGAAACTGGTTTTCACCTTGCACATTATCTTGCAGTATTGTGAGAGTGGCCATCATACACATTGATTTGTTTTAATTTGTTAATGCACATGGGGCACACCTCATACGCATTTTGTTGTACAGTATAGCAAAACTTTCATGGACAACATACTGCACGGTATAGCAAAACTTTCATGGATAACATACTGCACAGTGGCATATGACATGCCCAGTTCAAATGCAATGTGTCACAAAGTTACATGCCCATTGTGCTTCACCATTTCTTCAATCCATGTTGCACTGATTTTCATTGAGCAGCAGCTTGGGCTCCTATTGAGATTGTCATCTGTTATGCTATCCCCCATACAGAATTGCAGTGATGGGTGACATACGTCACAGATTTTATTTTGGTCCTGCAGACAAAACGATATCTCCAGAACACTTTTAAATCATCTCATGCAGATTCCCGATCATAGATGCAAGTATTTTGACTTCGAATGGAAATCCATCTTTCAAACCTTTTCTAAAACAGAAATTAGATAGAGTGAAGATTTCTCCCATAATTTTAATTTGTTCTTCCGTGACATTACCTCTGTTCATATTGTTGTGAAATATCATTTTATTGCATAAATGCTTGTGTTTCAGTTTGAAAATGGGTGCAAAAATTCCTGGAAATGATCATCAGACGAAGCAAAGTTTTTTCCCGTAATCATTATTTTTCTTTTGTGGTGTTTTCTCTTGCACTGTATTATGGTTTAAAAATCATTTAATTACATTGTTTGTAATTAACATTGAAAATGGAGAAATTTTGTCCAAAAATGGCAATTGGATGGAGCAAAGGTTTCTCCCGTAGTCATAATTTTGTTTTCTAGAGATGTTTCCTTTGTCCTGTATTGTTGTTAAATACAATTTCATTCTATAAATATTTATGTTTCAGCTTGAAAACAGGAGCAAAATTCTAGAAAGAAAGAGCAAAGTGTTCTTGATCCTAGTTATCATTGCAATTACTATAATACCTAGGCTAGGTTTTTAAAAGTAAATATTAGGTTTGTCAGTCTCTTTTTCTTTTATTTCTATCTGTGAAAATTTTCGTTGTTTTTCGCATCCAGTAATTATCTTGCCCTGCGACCATTCGTAGATTTATTTGTGGACCCATTATATCTATTGCATACTGATGAGGAATTTTCTGATATGGATATAAATCCCTATGAGCTACCAACAACATTCTGATGTTCTGATGCGACATTATTACTATTTTTATTTTTTTTATTTTAGGGTTTAACGATCACCATGAGGAACTCTAAGAGCTACCAGAAATTTCCTGTCTTTAACTTAGAACCACTGGTTCCATGGAAGGGATAGACCCAGTTCTATAAGACAACCACAACACCCATGCCTCATCCGGGACTCAAACCTGGGTCCAGTTCAGATGAATACCCTGAAAGAGCTATGCAGCTGAACATTCAGCCACTTTTCCTTTCCCCATACACTCTTGAACAACAAGTTGGTGATAAATATCAGTTGGCAAAACTTTCTCTGTCCTCAAATATCAAACTACATTTCAGACCTTTTCACAAGCCCTATGTTCAGGGGCAGATTGGGACAACAAAACCAATCCAGGAATTTCAGCCTTGTGGTCCGCTGCAAAAACACATGTATCTATCTACATACATGTGTTCTTACAATATACCCCATAAATTTGCTTCTGAAAAAAAGTTCTGTTAGATCCTGGATAAAAGAGAACTCTTGAAATGTTTATTGTAAAATGAGTTCAGTTGAAGGCAAGTTCTAAAAAATTATCAGTGAAAAAATATTTAAAAACTCCCACAATTAAATGTCATCCAACCATGCTCGAAACTGAGTGGCGTTATATTGGATAATTATTTTTCTTTGAAAAATTTTGTTTTTGACAAGGAAAAAAAAATCATGAGTCTGTCGCAGACCTAATTTCCAACTAAATTACTGTGAAGATCATTCCAAAAAGTTGAAATGTGCACATGCCAAATAACAGGGGTGTATATAGTATTTTTTTTCGGGGGGTCAACTGAAAATGGAAGTTTTTGAAATCCATCAGGAAAAATTTAAAGCTAATTAAAAACAGAAGAAAAATTAAAGCATACACAGAGCTAACCTTATTTGCAAGAGGCTTTCTGCTCTACAAAAAGACTTATCAGATCATCAACATTGGCAAATTGCATGGCTTTCCACCCCTCTTAGTACATAGACTAATTAAGAAATTTAAATCACAGAATAGATCTACTAGTTTACTGCCTGAACCTTTCACCACTCATCAGTTTGTTAGCACTTTGCCATTTAGCCTGTCCTTCACTCATAAAGTTTGCTCTATTTTCAAATATTTTGGCTACAGGATTACAGTTAAACAACCTCCACATCTTAATCTCACCCTTAAAGACAGAGATCCCAATAAACCCCTATATTTACAAGGTGCCTACACTATCAATGTCAACACTTTCACAGGCGTTACCCACTACATTGGTAGTATCGGGTTGTCGGAAAAGTCATGACGTATTTTGGCACCCGATGGCGGTTGGGCGGTTTCGGAAGTACTAGAGGCATGCGCAGCTCTGTTATCGCTATGGCATTCGACAGGTGCCAGTTCTAGCTGCAGTCTAAAAGGAATAGTGAGCGATTTGGTTGATTTGCGGAGATTTGACATCAAGTTGAAGATGGAAGACCAAACTGTGCATTTTCGCCATATTTTACTGTTTTACTTCCGTAAAGGGAAGAACGCGCGTCAAGCTTGTGAAAATTTTGCATAAAGTGTATGGTGATAATGCTCTATAAGAACGTCAGTGCCAGCAGTGGTTCGCAAAATTCCGTGCTGGTGATTTTAACCTCAATGATGCTCGTCGGTCCGTGAGACCTACCAAGGATGATGACGACCAAATCAAGGCATTGATTGAGTCAAACCCACGTTACACGACACAAGAGATTGCAGACACATTGCACATCCATCATTCAAGTATTCACAACCACCTGAAGAATCTGGGATACGTAAGCAAGCTCGATGTGTGGGTTCCTCATGAACTCAAAGAAGCTCAATTGACGGTGCGTATAAACATCTGCGATATGCTCCTTAAACGTGAGGAAAACGATCCGTTTTTGAAGCGACTGATAACTGGTGACGAAAAGTGGATTGTGTACAACAATGTGCTGTGCAAACGGTCTTGGTCCCGATGTGCAGCTTTGCCTCAAACGACATCCAAAGCAAACATTCATCAGCGGAAGGTTCTGGTCACAGTGTGGTGGGATT
This sequence comes from Macrothele yani, assembly GCA_039090855.1. Classification (NCBI taxonomy): domain Eukaryota; kingdom Metazoa; phylum Arthropoda; class Arachnida; order Araneae; family Macrothelidae; genus Macrothele; species Macrothele yani. The sequence goes on from CM077005.1 coordinate 55,173,163, forward strand.
TTATAGGTGTCGTGTTTTTCGAGCTCCTACCACAGAACCAAACAATCAATTCGAATGTGTACTGTCAGCAATTGGACAGTTTGAACGAATCCATCATCCAGAAATGTCCAGAGCTTGTTCATCATAAAGGTGTTGTGTTCCCTCACGACAACGCGAGACCATACACAAGTTTGATCACCCGCCAAAAATAATTGGAGCTTGGGTAGGATGTGTTGCCCCACCCAGAATACTCGCCTGACCTTGCGCAGTCAAACTTCTACTTGTTTCGCTTTCTTCAACAGTCCTTGCGTGGTATAAGGTTCAATTCAGAAGAGGTTGTAAATCAGCACCTTGTACAGTTTTTCGCCACGAAAGACAGGTCTTTCTATGAACGAGGCATTCTGCAGCTCACTGAAAGATGGCAAAAGGTTATCGAACAAAACGGGCATTATATCATTGATTGATCTTTGTTCTTTCTATCAACAAATGACCTTTGCAAAACATGGCTAAAATACATCATGACTTTTCCGACAACCCAATACTTACCGCAGCATCAACCGACGACTGATGGAACATATCAGTGATGTTAAAAAAGGCAACCCTTCCACCTCCCTTTCAATTTTAATTATCAGCTATACATCTGCGATTCCCAAATGGAAAAATGTTAAACGAATCACTCCGTTTAGCAATCTGAAAGCCCTCAGGTATTGCGAAAGCATTGAAATCTACCTAACCTCTAACATCTGCACCTTTTCACATCCCTATCATTTGGAAAGCTATTTTGAAATCTGGCAACAACTGATGCCTATACCTCATGGTTCATTCCACATGTTTCATTCCATGGCTGATTAAGGTAGAAGTCACTACCGAAACATTTCACTACTTATAATTTTTTAACCTAACTTATGTGTGATATGGTGATATTAAGAATTCTTCTCATTTTAAGTGTTCAATGAAGATATGACAAATTGTTTCAAGTTGTCTACTTCCTCATTAATAGTGGGTTAAAAACAATGCCTCTGCACATTGTTAATGCTCAAGCTGTACACAATTTAAGTACATCAAAAACACTCATCACAATGTTCAGTCACCAAGGTCTCTGTTGTAGTTATGATAATGTCCTAAGTCAAGACCAAATGTTAGCCAATAGATCCATTATCAGAGCTGGAGGGCACCGTGTCCCAATGCCACCCTTAATAAAACCTGGAATTCCTGTTCATGGTGCTATATGCAATTTTGATAGATAAAAAGCTACATCAGATATGCATGGAACTGGTTTTGTTTCAAGGTCACCAACAGAAATTCGCAATAGAAGAAAACGATTGCCCAGAAAACTTCACAGGAACATTTGGTATTGATGTAACATCACATAGTTTCGATAAAGGAATAGGAGCCCAACAGTTATTGGACTATCATAAGCCAAAGACAAGGCATATAGTTTCAAGTAACTTTATGCCAACAGTGATATCAGTACAGCATCTGAAATAAGTAAGCTGGGATGAGATCTGGATTCAGTATGGTTCCTATAATGATTTCTTAGAGACGCAAATGTAACTTACCTGATTAAAAAGACACAAGGAAATGAATATCCAGAATCTAGTGGGGGATATGGTGGACATACCACACTTGAGAAGGACGGTCCACCGCAGAATCAACCTGCACCTTCTACACAGCACATGAGAAAGAGAGCTCAGCTAAGTGAGTGTAAGATTGGTGTATGGAATACTAGAGGTATAAATGGCAAGATAAATGAAGTGATTGAAGAGATGAATAAGTATAGATTGGATGTGCTTTGTGTAAGTGAAACCAAAATAAAGGAAATTGGGATAGAAGAAGTGAATGTAACGGTGAGTGTGTTGTCTGGAGTACTGGATAATGTGAGGGGAAAGGCTGGGGTAGGTGTGATTTTAAGTGAAAAGATGAAGAACAACTTGATTCACTATAGCTACATAAGTGAGAGAATTCTTTGGATTCGTTTGAAAGTGAAACTTCAGAGAATAGTAATTGTTGTAGTGTATACTCCTTGCGACTCGGAACCTTCTGATAGGAAGGAAGATTTCTGGAATGAGCTAAAAGCTGTTTTGAGCCAGTTTGATGCTAAAGAGAAAGTTATAATAGCAGAGGATTTCAATGCTAGAGTAGGTGTGCAGAACGCAATTTCTGACAATGTTCTGGGTAAGTTTAATGATCCTTGTGTGAGTGATAATGGTGAAAGATTAATTGAACTCTGCATTGAGAATGGTTTGTGTGTATCTAATACGTTTTTCAACCAGAAGTATATCCATACATATACTTGGGACAATCGTACTCTTGGTCAAAAGAGTGTGATAGATTTTGTTGTCTACGATCAACGTCTGAAACACTTAATTGTTGACACTCGTGTGATGAGAGGAGCGGATGTTGGTTCTGATCATTACTTGGTAGTGTCACGACTGAAACTTAATGTTGGTTGGAGAAAAAGGAATAGGAGGAGGCCCAGGATGGAAAGAATAAAGGTTGAAAGGCTGCCTGAAGATCATCAGCGTTATTCTGACTTACTCAGAGAATGACTGAAGGAGCTGAAGTCTTGTGAGAGGAACGTAGAAAAAAAGTGGGAATGTTTTAAGTACTGTGTTGTTACTGCTGCTGAAGAGGTCTGTGGCACCACAATAGTGGGTAACAATAGAGGTGGTGCTTGGTGGAATAGTGAGATTGAAGAGGCAGTAAAGAGAAAGAAGAAAGAAGCAAGTTCATTTGGGGATGTTGGAAGGTAGAGTTTCTGTGGATGAATTTCGCTGTAAGAAGCGTGAAGCCACTAGTCTGTTTGGCCAGAGTAAGGCAAAAGATAGGAAGGAGAAGGTGGAAAGCCATGAATTGGCTTTCTGGAAAGATAGGAAGACTTTCTGGAAGCACATCAGAATCAGGAAAAATAGAGGAAACAAAGTTGTAAGTTGTGTGAAGAATAGGATCAGGGAAATGATATGGGAGCCCAATGAGTTAAGGCTCTATGAGACCCGCCATCTTGTATTGCTGCCTTCTCTTATTAACCAACGGGCATGCATATTTCACAAATTGCTACGGCAATTTTGCACATTTTGGAACACCGTTTGTGGCTAATGCAAGATATATGATAAATAAAGAGTTCCCTGGTTTCAGATTTTCATTTTGGACCCTTTAAGTATTTTTCATTAATTAATAAAACTATGGAAGACGCCTTGGTACGACTTTCACTGCAGATAAAAAATGAAGGGAAAGGTCAATACAAATTCTGAAACCAGGGAACTCTTTATTTATCATATATCTTGCGTTAGCCACAAACGGTGTTCCAAAATGTGCAAAATTGCCCGAGCAATTTGCGAAATACGCTTGCTTGTTGGTTAATAAGAGAAGGCAGCAATACAAGATGGTGCCGCCCGGTGGCGCAGTAGTCTAAGCGATGGCCTCTGAACATTCACCCGAAGGGGGTCCGGGTTCGCATCCCAGTGAGGCATGGATGTTGTGTTTGTCTTACGGCACTGGCTCTCTCCCTTCCCTGGAACCAGTGACCCTAAATTAGGTACGGGCGACTGCTTATAGCCCATTGAGTTGCTCACGGTGGTCGTTCAACCTCCAATCAAAAAAAAAAAAAAAAACATAAACATGGCGGGTCTCTTAGAGCCTTAAGTGAAAGATGGGGTGAATACTTCTGGGAGTTATTAGATCAGGAAAGCAAAGGTGATTCAGAGGCAGAAGCAGATGATGTCACAGGGAAGGATGGAAGCATAGGAGGGATCTCAAGAGAAGAGGTGTGTAAAGCTCTAAAATCTCTTCAGAATGATGGATTTCGAGCTTTACACACCTCTGAGTTGATGGCATAACTACTGAGATGTTGAAATATGGTGGTGACTCTGTAATTGACTGGTTAACTGAAATTTGCCAATTGTGCTGGGAGTTACGAATGGTCCCTTGGGATTGGAAGGATGTTATCATTGTTCCCTTGTATAAGGGAAAAGTTGATCAGATTGACTGCAAGAACTATCATGGTATTAGCCTACTGACTGTGCAAGGGAAAGTGTTTGGTAAGGTCGTTATTGAAAAATTACAGGGTCTTACATCAAAGAAAGTGTGGGATGTTCAGAGTGGTTTTATGCCTGGTAAAGGCTGCACTAACCAAATGTTTGCATTATACATGATGATTGAAAATTATCTGGCTGTTGGTAAGATAGTTTTTGCTGCCTTCATAGATTTAGAGAAAGCTTACGACTGAGTGAATAGGACACTTTTGTGGAAGGTATTGAATGAATATGGCATTACTGGGAATCTACTTCACAGTGTAAAAGCTATATATGCTGACAGTAGAGCTTGTGTACGAGTGAATGATGTTTTATCCAAATGGTTCTCTATTGGTGCAAAAGTCGGAGAGGGTTGAGTAATGTCACCATGGCTGTTTAATATATTTATGGATGCGTGCATGCAAGATGCCAAAATAGATAATACTGGTTTATATCTTGGTGACATCCGTGTTTGCAGATTGCCGTATGCTGATTACACTGTCCTGTTGGCAGAGAGCAAAAGTGAGTTGCAGAATATGTTGTCTTGGATGTACGAAGTTTGCATGAAATTCAAACTGAGTATAAATAAGGGAAAAACACCAAAGTTATGGTTTTTGAGAGAGGAACTGGTAGTACTGAATGTAATATATGTCTAAATGGTGCAGTGATTGACCAGGTGAATGAGTTTGTGTATTTAGGAAGCATGTTTGACAGAGAGAACAAATTGGATGGTGAAATTAGTAAGCGTGTGAATTTTTCATTGAAAGTCATGGCTGTTTTGGGAGGTTTTCACAGGAATGATGGGTTCTCAAGGGAGTCCCGCATGGCTGTGTATGAAAGTGTAATTGTTCCTACTCTGATGTATGGCAGTGAAACCTGGGTGCTACAGAAGAAACATAGGAGTCGTTTGTGTGCTGGAGAAATACGTTACTTATGGGGGTTATGTGGCAAGACGCGTTCTGATTGCGTGAGGAATGAAGATATGTTGCAGTTGTGAAATCTGAGGTAAAATGTTGTTAGTAAGGTGGAGATTAATATGCTTCGCTGATTCGGCCATGTTGAAAGAATGAATGATGTGATGCTTACTAAGAAAATATTTTTAGCCCAAGTGGCAGGAAGGAAAGGTAGAGGAAGGCCAAGGAAGCCATGGGAGGATCAGATTCAGGAGTGTCTGCATGAGAAAAAGATTATGAGTATGAAGTATAGAAGATATCGTGTACTGCATGTGATGGATGGGAGTGAAGCCCAAGTTGTAGGTCAAGATTGCTGTAAATGGAGAAGTTTGATAAAGCAACAGTAAGTAAAAATTATCTGGTAGTTTGTATTTCTTTGTGGAGCTAACCTCTGAATATCAGAGAACAGCTTAGTGATATGGATGCATGATGTATATAAGTATGTAAATGTAACTGAACATGATTTCCCTGATGTAGTATATGTACCATCAAGAAGTGGTTTTATGAGTGTGTTGTGTAAGCATCCTTCTCACAGAATATCAACAGGCTTTATGCCAATCCTGCCCTATCCTGCAATGCAATATAATTTTATTTATACATCACTGATAAACTTTCAATGAAGTTTATTGTATTTCTTTGGCTATATGATGGTATGATGATAAACTTTCAAGATGTACTACACCAACTGAATCTTTCAGAAATACCTTTGTGGTGTGATGAAACAATTTACCACATAGCCAAAGAAATACAACTTCTTCATCCAGATGAATTTTCTAATATGTTGATTGTCCTTGAAGGATTTCATCTACAAAAAGTTGTGCTATCGTGCATTGGTCACGATAGCACAACTTCTTTTCTACAAAAGTTGTGTTATCGTGCTTAAAAACAGCAGTACTTTTGAAATCTGTGCTGGGATTCAGATGGTAGGACCATGTTCAGCTGAGAGTGCTTTAAATGGCAGCCATTATGCTCGTTCACTCAGAGCAACTTCAATGCTCAGTGATGTCATACAAACACTTCAATAACCTTAAAAACCTGCTTGAAAGCAGGTTTTTAAAAGGTTATGATGAAGAAAGAAGCATCTCGACTTCAGAGAAGAGCACAATTATCATAATTGACTTCATGACATATACAAGAAAAGTTTACACTAAACTGCTAAAATTATTGAAGACATTTGGTCACTACTTTTGAACAGAGACATTGGGTGACTGTTTTTCAATTTAAGAGTTTGGAGGACAGGAAACATTCTGGAAAATCATCTAGTATAAATGGGGAAGACAGTCATGGAGATGAGACAAATTGTTCCTCAGAATCTGTGATACCTAAGAAAATGATGCGGAGGTATATCAAACCCTAATGCAGTTATGAACCTTATCATCCTTTGCAAAAGAAATGAGGCACAGACATGGAAAGGAGGAAAGAAGCACCAATATGATTATAGTACATGTCCTACACAAATTCCTAAATGAATGGCACATATATTTTTGAAGAATGTGTAATATATATCTTATTCGTTTTTATCATTCATTGGTGGAATTCTAGGTAGTTTCACATCTAGAAGGAGTCCGTGTTCTTGCTTTACGTTTTTTACGCTTTCCAACCGTTGGTTGAAGAAGCGTATATGCTCCAGCTCTTTCCGTCCGTCCGTCCATCTGTCAGCACGATAACTCACGTAAAAATGGTTCCATTTTGATGAAATTTTAGTATGTGGTAGGGGACCACCTGGGGAGTGGGGTCAAAGGTCACGACATAAGAGCGGGATCCATTCAATTGCCCTTATGCGTCATAACTTGCGTAAATATGGTTCGATTTCAATGAAATTTTAGTATGTGGTAGGAGACCAACTGGGAACGAACCCTATTGAAAATGGGTGAAGTGGAGTTAAAGGTCAGGACATAGGAGCGGGATGCATTCCATTGCCCTTATGCATCATAAGGTGCGTAAAAATGGTTCGATTTCAATGAAATTTTAGTACGTTGTAGGGGACCACCTGGAGAGGAACCCTATTGAAAATGGGACAAATGGAGTCAAAGGTCAGGACATAGGATCGGGATCCATTCCATCACTCTTATCCCACACTGTTAAGGTGGACATCAAGTAATTTTGCTTCCTATATTTCCAATGGAAAACCTTTTGTACACATTTCCTTCACAATTAGTGTGTTCCCAAGAATGGAAATTTGAACATCGATTAAAATAACTTCATACTATAACTTGGAATACTTAACATTTTCTAAAACATAAGCATAATTATATTATTAAAAAACAATAACGTTTCCTTTGGTGGTGTTGAAACCAGAAAACAGATGGCGCAACCTGTACTTTGATGATGTCAGTGGACAAATAAATGTTGGATTGCATAATTACGGTTATGGTTTAGAAAATATTATTACGGTTATGGTTTAGAAAATATGAAGTATTCCAAGTTATGAAATGAAGCTATTTTAATCGATGTTCAAATTTTCATCCTTGGGAACACATTAATTGTGAAGAAAATGTGTACAGAAGTTTTTCCATTGGAAGTATAGGAAGCAAAATTACTTGACGTCCACCTTAAAGTAGCAATTCTTGTATGTATGTATGTATGTACATTCTATTTTGAAAACGGCTCTAAGAATTTTGATGAAAGGCGTTAACCTACCATTTTCTGGTACTAGAAATCGATTTAGCTTGATCTCGACTTTAGGAGAATTCGTTTAGTGGGTTAAATAATCACCCTGAATTATAACAATTTTAGTGTCATGGCGTCATTCCATTAATGTTACCAATGCTTAGAAATCTTATGACGTCACAATCACGCGTTTGAGAATGTTGGAGCGCGGTCACGCCATCTGTCTCATTATGTCACACGTTGTGTGCGGATCCTATTAAAGTTTTATGACATCACACTCTTGCGAGCAGATGGTCGTGATTCCCATCTGCCTCATTACATCACGCGTTGTGTGCGTATGTCCGTCCGCACGATAACTCGCGTAACAATCGTTCGATTTCGATGAAATTTTTGTATCTGGTAGGGGATCACCTGGGAAGGAACCCTATTTAAAGTGAACGAAATGGGGTCAAAGGTCAATACATAGGACCGGGATCCATTCCAGTGCTGTTATGCGTCATAACTAACGTAAAAAAGGTTCGATTTTGATGAAATTTCAGTATGTGGTAGGGAACCACCTGGCGACAAACCCTATTGAAAATGGACGAAATGGGGTCAAAGGTCAGGACATAGGAGCGGAATCACTTCCATTGCCATTATGCATCATAACTTGCGTAAAAATGCTTCGATTTGGATGAAATGTTAGTATGTTGTAGGGGCCTGCCTGGGGACAAATTCTATTGAAAATGGGTGAAATGGGGTCAAAGGTTAGGACACAGGAGTAGGATCTATTCCATAGCCCTTATGCAAAATAACTTACGTAAAACTGCTTCAATTGCGACAAAACTTTATCATGTTATTTCGGAGGTATACCAAACCGGTTCTGTTGAATATCATCAAAATGGGATCAAAGGTCAGGGCACAGGACCGAGATTTGTTCCACAGCCATTATTCTCATAACTTGAGTAATGATTTCTGGTATGTTGGAAAGCGTATTATAATCAATGCATTGCATGATTTTACAAACTTGTTCACTTGTATTAAGGTTTTCACTTTCGTTGTCAGTGTCTTTCAGATACTGGGGTAGCTTTTCTTCCTCATTTGATTTCTGGGTTCGTTTTGACTTTAGAATGTAAGGCTTATATAGCACTTCCTGTGGCAAACAAAATGAACCTTCAATTCATCATCAGTTATAACCAATCCACCATTCAAAACAGCACTAGCTTCTTCAGGTTAATCTTGACCAGAGTCTGCCCCATATAATGTTTCTGTTCCCCTTCATTTCCATATGATACAAACATCACTTTCTTTTCCTTTTTCTCTTCACAGATGAGTATTCAAATTCTACAGCCTGCATTTTTAAACGTCATAAATGACTAGTTTTGAATCTGTAACAAAATTGAAAGTATATTTATTACGTTATTGCAATAAATTGGATGTTTTATGTTTATTTTGCACAGAATATGGAATTATACTGATCCCAGTTTCTTTTTATGCCTTTTTTGAATTCAACACACTTGAAAACATATAAAACCACATATCACAACCCCACGTTACATTATTTACTCAAAACACAAAACATACATTATATTCATAAAAATTTACAAGATGGTGGCCATTTCTCAAAAATGACCACTGCTAAGACATGTGACCAATTGTTTTTCCATCACTAAGGAATGGAGAATGCACCCTGAAAAAACTAAATTTCTGCACCTCAATATTCCTACATAAGCCCCCTCCCCCAGCTTCTAGACTAAGATGGACAAAGTGATAACATCAGCACATACCTTTTTTACAAAAAACGTGCTAAATGGGGCAGCGGGGGGGGGGGGGGGGGCATAAGAACTAAACAGAATTATGTGGCATTTTACATATAAAATATCATTTCAAAGCAAAAATGTATTCTTCACAAGCACGCTACACATACAACTTTAGCACAAACATACTAACACTCAGGATTGATATCTTTGGCAAATTCTGCAGCATTTTCCATTCTCTTCTGAGGTAGTCCACATTACCAACAATTACCACATGCTTGAGCTCATGATAGTGAAAGTTGCTTGCTCGTAAAGGCATCACCAGGTTCCTTAAACCAATGAGGGGAGAGTCTTTGTCAGCAAATAAACATAACACCACATGACCATTCAAAACAGTCATGGCAGCCTGATTACGGTCCTACAGAAGAAAACAAATATGTTTTGATTTAAGGTAAGAAAAATGAAGACATACACAGCAAATTATCACACATGTCCACCATGAAAGACAATTTTATGAAGTACATTGATAATCTGAAATTGATTTGCCACATAAGAGAAGAAAACTTGCATGACAGAGAAACAAAAAATACTTAAAAAAAAAAAAAAAAAAAAAAAAGAGAACTGACATATCATTAATACATAGTGATACATGCCATTGAACTTCTATTAAATATACATGGTGTCTGGAAAGTAACTTACACCTATTTCAAAGCAAGGAATTGTATTATTATAATACCACCATTTGTCTGTTATTAACCAATTTTACTTACAGTAATGATACACTTATTTCAAAGCAAAAAATGTATTACATTATTACTGCAATTCAGTTGTGATAGACCATTTTTACTTACAGGAATGTTTGGTGTGTATTTAGAGGAGGAGCAAAGGGCCTTACCCTCCAAAAGTGCCATTTTCTAATATTTTTGGTTAAAAAGTGATTTACATTAGAAAAAAAATGCTTTAATTTAATATGAATGAATCAACTTAGAAAAAAATGATCAAGTTTTTTTTCTATTTTTCATTAAATTTTATTTTCTGACAGATTTAAAACACTTTAATTTTTCACCCCCCCCCCCCCACTGAAAAAAATTCTATATATGCTCCTTGTTATGATACATCTATTAGAAAGTACTATATGCTCATTTCAAACCAAAAAAATATGTTATCTTAATACTACAATTTGTTTATTACTGATCATTTTTACTTACAGTAATGATACACCAGCTGGGAAGTAACTGTGTACCATATTTCAAAGCAAAAAATACAGAGCGTTCGTAAAGTCTTTCCCACATTACAAAAATTAGTATAAAAAATGTATTACAGGTACAAGAAAGGGATTCCACGACAATGATGGTGCACAAGTAAAGTTTTTTTTTCCAGTGTCAACACACCTCTACATGGGCACCATTTGTGGTCTGCAGGACATCTAAGCAATATTCAATTTTACGCCATGTTTTGCTTAACATCTCAGCAGAGACAGAACCAGTGGTGTCCGTTATTCTGTTCTTCAATGTCTCGACATCCAGAGCAATGCTAGAGTAAACTTGGTCTTTCACATAGACTCACAGGAAGAAGTCTAGAGGAGTTATGTCGGGCAATCAAGGTGGCCATGTCATGGGACCATTGTGGCCAATCCATCTGTCCGGAAATGTGCCACTCAGGAATTCATGAACCATTACTGACTAATGTGGTGGGACACCATCTTGTTGGAAAATAACCGAAGGTTGGAGTGCATGCAACTGAGGTGCTACGAAAAATTCCAGCCTGTCCAGGTACATGTTACCGTGGGCTCTGTAAAAAACAAGGATCCTATGATTCTGTCATGCATCAGGCCACACCATATGTTCACTTTCGGGCTAGCCTTCTGTTGTTCGATGATATGATGGAGTTTTTCTGATCCCTAGACTTGCACAGTGTGCCTATTTATTGTATCAGAGATGTGGAATGTGGCTTCATCTGAGAAACAGAAATGGTGCAGATAATTCACTATCATGAGCTATGCGCTGCAACATCTCCGTTGTAAATGCAGCACGGCGTGGTCGGTCATCAGGCTGAAGAGCATGAACGATCTGTGCCTTATAAGCATACAGATAAAGACATTTGTGTAAAATTTTGTGAACCATGGCATGGGGGAATCCCAGTTTCCAGTGAAGCACAACAAATGGATTTCCTCGACCCACTTGGCAGAGATTGCCAACACTACTCGTCACTTTAAACTTTTCATACCAAGCTTTTACGCTTTCTTGATCTGGCAGTGATTGTCTGTACCCTTCTTTGAAATGATGCTGGACAGTAACTGCCGATTTGGTCTCACGGAACCACAACATGCATGCCACTTTTTCTTGCATGGAAGCTCCTCTTATTCAGCAGTAGAGGTTGCCTAAAGAAGAGAAAAAAAACTTTATGAATGCTGCTATATTTTGTTGCCAACCATTTTATTTTAACTTACATACATTTTTTATATTAATTTTTGTAATGTGGGAAAGACTTTATGGACACCCTGTATATTGCAACACCACAATTTGTTTGTTACTGACTATTTTTACAACCAGTAATGATACATCTATTGGAAACTAACAATACACCTATTTCAAAGCAAAGTATTATATTAATACTACAAACACTGTAGTTTTTTTATTGTTTTTACTTACAGTAATGATACAGCTATTAGAAAGTAACTATATGCCTATTTCAAAGCAAAAAAAAAATGTATTACCTCATTATTAGGATTTGTTTGTTATTGACCATTTATATTTAAAGCAATACTTTTGATAAATATTCAAAAATTTATGGCTAATTTCCAGATATATCCTATTTCTCTGTCAAACTAATTGCCACAGCAGTTCATAACCAATGCCTAAAGAAGCAAACAAGTGTTAAACTGATCATTAATTGTTTTTCCTAGTTCTCTCCCTTTTTAATTTTCAAATCTTCTCATATAGCTTCTTTTTTATAACATTTGGCTGTCAACTTAAGGTTTTTACTGAATTTCAGTTTATTTTGTGTACAGACCATTGTACATACCTATTTAATCCAGTTTTATTTATTACATTTGCATAACTGATTTACATTTTTTCACAAGGGCTTCAGCTGTCTTCGTGTTTCATCCAGGCAAATATGCAAATTTACAGTCTATGCTGTGCACTTCTTCTTACATTATGATTTCTTTTCCTTGCTGTTTTAATACCTAGAAGACATCCTTTGATTTTATCAGTAAGATCTGGATCTAATCTAATATCGAACTCTAAGCTTTTGGAGATTTTCAGAGATTTTTTTAAGTATTTTTACAGAAATTTTTAGCTTTGTTTTTCATAATAACTCATTAATCATTTGAAGAATGAAAGCCTTTTTCTGCCAGAAGTTTTAAAAAAGCTTTCTTTATGTGATTAATATAATTATTCTGTAGAGTAACTCATTTTTTTAAAATAAATTGTTTCACACTGAAAAAAAAAAAAAAAAAAAAAAGACAGCCAAAGTTTTAGTACAACAATGTATTGTACTTCAACTTTTAGAAAGTCAACTGGTGTTGAGGGAAACATTTAGCATTATAGTGGTGTGGTGATATAGTATTTCCAGTCTGTATTTTGTTAGTTTCAAGAGTTACTGGTTTTTAAACACTAAGTTACTATTTTTAACAGCATGAAGAAATGCATAAGCAAAAATCTGATTGTCTCAGGTGGCTCTGTGACCACATGATTTACGAGTAGCGGAAGTTTGTTCAATAGTTAAAGTTGCTTTTTAAAGATATGTTTTTAAATATTTCTGGCTTTAAATGCATAAATTTTAAATGTTTTAAATTGGTACAGAGAATTGAAGGTGCAGAACTGCATACCACTGGGTTTATTCAAGTGCTACACAAAATGCATGCATTTTCACTCAGTTGTGCAAGAACAATTTTAAACCTGAGTTTAAGACCAAAAATACATTTGGAAATTAGTCAAAAAAAAAAAAACTTTTTCATTATTTTGGTGTTTATGGGCTATTTATACATTGGGACATGCATTATGTCCTTTTATGCACACAGATAAGTCCAGGTAACTAATTTTATTTAGAATAAATTATCAGCATTTATTTACAATTAAATGTTTTATTAACATCGATTACAGTTTCGCAGAGCGTTTGGCTTGGTATCATCAGGGTAAATGGAATGTAAACATTTAAATAATTGTGACATCATCAGAGTTCTGACGGTCATGGATTTTGATTAGTTGTTTCCACGCACTTGAAAGAAATGTCATAGACGTCATGTCGTTGACAAGTTGTGAAGAATTCCAGTGCACATGGAAAGCTTCTATAATAATATATTAAGCTTGGCAGTTGAATCAGGTTTATCAATAAATGCAGCATTTCCAAACAAAAAATTTACAGTTATTTTCGTGACAATGTTGGGCTATTGATGACTTCTTCAGTTCATAGTTCCATATGTCAGTCTTGTGTTCATTCACATGGAAATTTAAAGCCCTGTGGGTCTGTCCTACATATGAAAGTCCACATTCACAAGATATCTGATAAATTCCCCAGGAATTTATGCCTTCGATGTAATCTAGATCCATAAAAATTCATCTTGTTTATGAGTTAAAAAATAACTTTGAAATTAGAACTTTTGAGAATTTTTGAAATTTCGAAGCAAATCTGAGGAGCAAATGGGATAACTGCCAAATTCGTTCATACTGGGCATTCGTTTATTTGTACTATTGGCGTGAGCAAGCAGACAGGCTTCGATTTCCTAAATTTTTGGACAGCTTTGTCTATCACAGAAGGGCTATATCCTCTGTGTGCTGCAATTCATTTAAGAAAATCAAGCTCTTTCTGTAAGGAATCCTCAGCTGAGCATGTTTGTATTGCATGATACATGTATGTGAAAAAAAAGTGGATTTTTTTTTTTTTTTTTGTAGAAACTAGAAATGTGAAAGATAACGCACTGACAACTAGACCAACTGTTACAACCAAAAGGCATGATACAGATTTTGTCTATCTAATTTTTTGAAGTTAATTATATTATTTTCCAATCAAGAAATGCATTTCATGCAAAAGAAAAATAGCATGTAAAAAGTTAGAATAGTTAAACCATTATCATTAAATGGATATTAACTAAAGACAAATTTTTTGTTTCCATGGGTGATTTGATTTTCCATGTGGAGGTAAGGAAACAGCAAATAGTTTTTGATAAACTGTTGTACTAAAGGATTTTTCAGAGCGTGACACAAGGACGTCCAGGAATGGTAAGCAGCTATTATTTTAAAACAGTCTCACATGTGAACTGTATATAAAGATCAATTGAATTTATTAAGCTCAACTAATTTAGGTATTTCTGAATTCCTACCATTCCAGAGGACAATGATGCCAGAAGACAATAACTAATCTTATTGTCTTGCTGCACTTCAACAGTAAATTTCAAGGAATCGGCTACAGAACTGAAGCTTAAAAGAACCTTATCTGGAATGGATGTATCTTTTTTATCTAGAAGGGAAAAAAAACCCCAGTTTATGGATTTAAGCATCAATGGCATTGGAGTGAAGCACCTCTACCACTAACCTGGTGCCATTCAAAAGACTTTTATTTAAATTCAAGTTTCCAAGCAGCATTATGATGGGCCAACTTTGAGTTTCAGTAAATCTGGTGGAATTCCTGATGGGCATTACTGGTCCAGAAACTCCGCTGGTAAATGAGAGACATAATTAAAATTCTCTTCATCCATTGAATCAATGCTATAATAGCTTTTATCTTCTTCAGTAATCTAATGTAATAAATAGTTAATTTTTTACATATGTATGCACATAACCATGCAATGCAAAACAACTATTCATAGTGTCAATTCATGTATGTTATGTACATACACAAAAACCTAGCAAGTTATATATTTCAATGCAGCATATCCATGAAGAAAATGTTCTTGCAAAAAATTTGCAAAATCTGAATATGTTTTCAAGATTTGGCTCTATATGAGAAAATCGGTTTTTGTGAGTTGGCTCTCATAGGTATGAGTCACAGAAACAGCAAGAGAGGTGAAGAACTTAAGCCTCCATACCAGTCAGGAAAGATAAAATTCATGAAACCTTGAAATCTACATAAATTACACTGCAATGTTTCACCCTTTGATAACACTAGTGTAGTATTGCAGCTTTTGCCCTTTCCAGCCCAAAATTTTATTTTTGAAATCGGTAACTTCTTGGGCTGTTTTGGGCTTATAATAAATAAAAACACTGAAAACATTTTATTCCTCGATTACAAAATGTTATTTGTGAACAACATTGGGATACAAAAGTTTAAATGTCTGATAATTTGATTCCTTTTCCTTATTTTGTTTCCTTCATGAACATGAAACCACATCATTCTTTTCAAAAGGAAATTCTGTTTTGATCTCTCATTTCTGAATATAAGAAAATGTTCCATAGAATATTTTTCACTTCACATGGGAATGGGAATTGACAAAGCATGTTTTTTTGTGTGTGTGTGTGTGTGTGTGTGTGTGTGTGTGTGTGTGTGTGTGTGTGTGTGTGTGTGTGATCATATCACATTTTTGGCACAAAACATAGAAACATCCTTTTATTGTATATATCTGTCAACTATACAGTTGTGATATTTTGTACTGTTTCTCACGTTGTATGAATATCAAAGTGCTTGTGAGAAACATCCATCTTTGTCTTTCATGGCAGACAAAGATGAATGTTTCTCACAAGCACTTTGATATTCATACAACGTGAGAAACAGTACAAAATATCACAACTGTATAGTTGACAGATATATATACAATAAATCTTATAACCATGTAATGAAGTTCAACACCGAAGAGTGTTAGAAGAACTAATTAAATAAAGAAAAATCATGTCTTGCAGTTTTTACAGTGTTGTTTTGGATAGTCTACCAGCTACAATGGGTTTAGTAAGAATTTTTTGTGTCAGAAGGACTACCGAAATTCAAATAAGTTATATGTTGTTTCTGAACAATGGGCTTGAAAGGGTTAAAGTGCGTAGAAATCTATAATTTTACCAGGAAATGTGCATTCCTAGTAAAATAAACTGCAGTTCAATGAAAATTAAACTCCAGGAAAAACATTTCTGATCAGACTAAAACTCACAGGATGGGTAGGTCACATGAGGAGGTGCAATGATTACAATCACAGCATGCATGCAAATAATTTGTGCCAGCCACGCCCTCGTAGCTGTCCCACATACAGGAAGTACAAAAGCAGGATGCACGGGGCAAGTTGCAACAGTCAATTTGGGGGAATTGTGGCAGTAAGGTAGTGGTAATGACTGTGCTACAGAACCCTCAATGACATGAGGCATATGCAGCTCAGTCATGGATGAATACACAGGAAGACCGTCATCTTTGCTGTATGGTGTTGGCAGATCGAACAGCCACATCTCGAGGGTTAGCACAATAGTGAAGGTCAGTATCACATCAAGGGCTGTCTACAAGCTTTGTTTGATGCTGTTTACTTCAGAGAGGCCCCCCATTACCCACTGTCCATTGCTTCAACTTCCCTTGCCCTTAAACCACAAACATCAGTAGCTGCAATGGGGCCAAGAATGCAGACACTGGCATGATGAATAGCAGTGCATACTGTCTTCTGACAAGTGACGGTTCAACCTAATGGCCTATGATGGATGTATCCTTGTATGGTGATACCATAGTGAATGATTGCTGGAGGTATGCATTATGCAGACCCAACACCAGGTGTTCTGGTATGGGGTGCTGTTGGGCTTCATTCACATTCTCACCTTCTTCTAGTTCTTGTGTTGGATGCTGTTGGGTTCCACTTATGTTCCCGCCTTTTTCTAGTTCTTGTGTGGGGTGCTGCTGGATTCCATTCACGTTCTTGTGTGGGGTGCTGTTGGGTTCCATTCACGTTCTCACCTCTTACATATTGCAGGGACCATGACCAGCTAGCAGTACATCACGGAAGTTGTGGAGGTTGAAGTGCTGCCATATCTGCAGATGATCCCCAGTGCCATCTTTCAACAGGGCAATGCCCGACCACATGTGGCACAGAACGTCTTACATCCCCTGTATGTGCACATGAACATACATCACCTGTATGTTCAGGTGCCACATCTTCCTTGGCCAGTGTGTTTTCCTGATTTGTCACCCATTGAACAAGTATGGGGTATTGGCGCTTGATGCCTGGCCCATCAGCCCCTGCCACCAGTTACTCAAGATGATCTTTGGGTACAAATCAGGACAGTATGGAATGACCTTCTGCAGTGAGACATTCAGAACTTCTTCCAATCAAGGACACACTGTGTACAAGCTGCTATCACCACTCATGGTGGGTACACAAGGTACTGTGTGTTGTGTGTTCCACACTACTTACAGGTTTGTACTTCTGATCACTTAGTCATGTATCATAAGCAGAAGCATAACTAAGCATTTCTACGCCCAGGGCAAATCACAAATATTGCGCCCTCTCACATACACACAAGTATTTTTGCCTTATATAAATGTATTTCACATTTAATAGTGTATACTAATATCTATGCACATAAATATACACTGATCAACAAAATTAACATTACCCTCTAATGTATCCCTATGGGGGTGGCACCAGGGGCTTATATAGAAATATTTTTTTGGGGAGCTGGCCCAAAAATGAAAGTGTTTGAAATCCATCAGGACAAAATAAAAGTTAATGAAAAACAGAAGAAAAAAGAAAGATGACACAGAATTTTCGGGGTAAGAAGCACATCTTTTGAATCCGTTCTGACACAAATTAAATTTATCAAAGCTATTCAAAGTCAATGGAACCGGTATGGAAAACAATAGTATCTGATGGAAGAAAAAAGTTTTTCAATCTGGTTTTTAATCTCTCAGATATTGCTGTAAATGGAATCGTTAGCTTACGTCCTCTGGTTGCAGACTTGTGCGTTAAGAAAAACATGAATTTATATGAGAAACATTTCACATCGGAAACGCTCTCCAACACAGAAAGAATTTTTCAAAGTGGGCTCTTAGAAACAGAGATATCGACAAAAATAAGATGTGATTTTACATCCCCTGGTGGGAAAACCATGCATTATTTTAGGAAGAAAGTATTCTCAAAAGGTTTTTCCATGTGAGCGATATCGGTCCAAGAAAAAAATTTTATTCGAGTTTTCAGGAACCCAGATTTTGCTACAAATACATCAGAAGCAGAAATTAGCACTTATGCCCCTCCTGGTGGCCACACCATTCTTTACCAAACATTAGAAATTATGTTAAAAATATTTTCTATCAGGTCTTGTGTGCGACACAGGAAGAATTTTACAAATCAGAGTTTTACTTTGCATCGGAAACACTATCCAACAAAGAAGGAATTTTTCAAATCAGACTCCTAGAAGTAGAGATATTGAAAAAAATAAGATATAAATCTATGCCCCCTGGCGTAGAAACCATGCATTATTTCAAGAAGAAAATGTTTCTAAAAGATTTCTCGACATGAGTAGTATTGGTCAACAAATGACTTTTTTTGCAATCAAGATTTTAGAAAATCATATTTTGCTGCAAATACACAGAAGTAGAAATTAAGACTTACGCCACCAGGTGGCCAAACCATTTTTTACAAAAATTAGAAATTACGTGCAAAGTATTTCCCATCAAGAGCTGTATCCGGTGCAGAAAGAATTTTTCAAATCAGAGATTTAGAAGCAGAGATATAGGGGGAAAAGCAATTTACCTTTACGCCCCTAGCGGAAAGTCTATGAATTACTTGAAAATTTGGAAATTTTATGAAAAACATGTCACACTGACAACACTATCCAACAAAGAAGGAATTTTTTAAATCGGACTCCTAGAAGTAGAGATATTGACAAAAATAAGATATACATCTGCCCCCTGGCATAGAAACCATGCATTATTTCAAGAAGAAAATGTTTCTAAAAGGCTTTTTGACATGAGTAGTATCGGACTACAAATGACGTTTTTTTTCAATCAAGAATTTAGAAGCTCATATTTTGCTGCAAATACATCAGAAGCGGAAATTAAGATTTACACCCCCTGGTGACCAAACCATTTTTTTACAAAAATTAGAAATTATGTGCAAATGATTTCCCGTCAGGAGCTGTATCCGGTGCAGTAAGAATTTTTCAAATCAGAGATTTAAAAGCAGAGATATAGGGGGAAACACAATTTACCTCTATGCCCCCTAGCGGAAAGTCTATGAATTACTTGAAAATTTTGAAATTATATGAAAAACATTTCGCATCGGAAACACTATCCAACAAAGAAGGAATTTTTCAAATCGGACTCCCAGAAGTCGAGATATTGACAAAAATAAGATATACATCTATGCCTCCTGGCGGAGAAACTGTGGAATATTTTAAGAAGAAATTATTGCGAAAAGGTTTATCAATGTGAGTGGCATCAGTCCGCGAAATAATTTTTTCAATCGATATTTTAGAAGCTCAGATTTTATGGCAAATACATCAGAAGCAAAAATTAACACTTACGCTCCCTGGTGGCCAAAGTATTCTTTACCAAAAATTTGAAATTATATGCAAAAGATTTTCCATCAGGAGTTGTATCCGCTGATGAAATTTTTTTCAAATCTGAGTTTCAGAAGAAGAGTTATCAGGAAAAATTTTAATTTACTTTTACGCTCCATAGCAGAAAATCTATGCGTAATTTGAAAAAGTAACTATATCTAAAATACTCTTCGACATAAATGCAATCAAAAGATAAAAGATCTTTTTCAATCGGATGTTTAAAAGCAAATACGTGGAATAAAACTTATTTTTGAATTCAACATCATGTGCATTTACACCCTCTAGCGGCGAAATTGTACATCGTAAAAAAAAAAAAAAAAAAAAAAAAAAAAAATGAAGGATCATCATTCGCATATTTCAAGCTTCCCAGTGCAAAAAGAATTTTTCAAATCAGACTAATAGTTGCAGAGATATCGTGGGTACAGACAGACAGACGGACGGACAGGCAACCATTAACATAAACACAATCTTTTTTTACAAAAGACGTGCTAAAAATTAAAGCATTATTTTCTATTGTAAGTTGAAAGTTTGCATGCAATTATGCATTTTTATTAAATTAAAGCATTTTTTCTAATGTAAGTCACATTTTAACAAAGAAATGAACCACTTGGGGGGCTTTGCCCCCAATAAGCCCCTGGGTGGTGCAATCAAACTGACTTTACAGCATTTTCAGGTAACCAACTTATCTGAATCTGAACAAATATTGTAAAAGTGTACGACACTATTTAATGCACATAAATTCATCATGGATTCATTATTGCTTTGCAGGAAATTGAGCAAAATTTAAACTTTTACCATCTAGTTTAATTCACACACCCACACATTACACTAATATAAGAACTTGCCGTCCTCATTAAGTAGCAAAATGCATATGGAATGTTCATCAAGTGTATGCTTTCAGTTACCTAAATTTGGCTTAGTTTCCTACCTATAGGAACTTCTTACTGTCGGGGCGAGGCAAAATTTGCGACTCTCCAGCTACACTAATGGATATTTTCATTGTAGTTTAACAACCTAATCCTTCAGTATTTTTACTGGGATATGTACAGTAAATAGGGTGTAGTACAGTCAGGCGTGCCATTTCTTGTTCCAAATGGGAACGGCCCTTTCCACTCTTTAACAGGGTCATAAGAAGTTTGGAAATGGGAAGGGAGATCACTCAGAGAAGGGTTTTATGCATTTCCCTTATCCTTACATCAAGGATGTTCTAGATAGTGAAGCCAAACTGGACACAGGATACCATTTGGGAGTGCAAAATACAGAAAGGGAAGAGGGAGGTCAGATTCCCAATTGCTTCAGAGTTCAGGCTTTGGATACTGCATCAAATGGACTGAATGCAGCTGATAATTGTGGTTTGTGGTTGCAGCAATAATCGAATATTCCCCAGAGAATCTTCAACAATGTGAATGACATCCTTACCTTGTAATGTACTTACAACTGTATCTTCATTTCTGAATGTGAGCAATTAGCATTCTCTGAACATTTTGAGGAAATATGCAAATTTTAAGATGACAAGGTTACCGAAACTGGGGAAACATTATAAAAAAATTCTGTATATAGGCAAATGACAAAGTATGGCGTGAAAAAAAACTGTACCAGAAATTGGCTGAAAAGTTTCATTTTCAATTTTAATCAGATTGCACACAGCGGTTTTTGCGCCCTCTCTTCAGCTACGCCCAGGGCAGCCATCCTGCTTGCCCTGCCCTAGTTTTGCCTCTGATCATAAGTAATGTACCCTATAAATCTCACTTCAATATCTCCAGTCTTTCTTGGTGTTTCATTTTCAACAGACAGCAGTGTACATGATTACATAAGAAATGAGTGATATTCTGGAGATTATTTAAGGTAAAATTTTAGTTAGAATGAATTCCAAAATAATGTAATGTTTAGTACAACAAATTTCAATCGTAACAAAAAGATCAGTGTAACAAATATTCTGGTTTATTTTTTATGAAGGTAAGTGTTTTCAAAATACTCATTGAATGCTTTGTTTATGTCCGATTAACACAGAATGATCCAATTATTTATTATTGGACTTTCAAGTGACTATTACAGAGAGGTGGATGGCTACAATCCAAGTTAAAGGACAATTTTTTTAAACATGAAATCTTCATACATAGGAATATCAACCAAAGTGCTTTAATCTCCCTTCAGCCTATGCATCTGACTCAAAAATAGTGAAATGCTTTTGAATGAAAGACCACTTTTGATCAGGTGTGCATTGATTTCACTCAGATGCTGAAGTATATGCAAGGGGTGTTGCTTAGCACTGGGTAGGGTTTCATGGAACTAAACATCCTTTGGCTACAATCCAAGTTCAAGGACACTTTTTTCAATTTTTTAGAATAATGTAAGAAACTCTACTACCTCACTGAGGAACCTGCACTTCTATCTCATCTACTATAATCTAGATTTGTTTTTCTCTATTGGTCGTTATTAAGTCCAAAAATGGATAAAAACTGGACAACAACAATTTTAGTTAGGAGAACAAAAAACTCAAAAATGTAGTTTCTGGAAAAAAAGAAATATGATGCTGCAAAATAATTTGATAAAGTGGCCACAATACATTTACACACACTTAAGAGACAACATTAAAACATAAAGACAAGATTACATTTAAAGCTTTAGGACCCCATCAAAAAAAAAAAAAAAAAAAAAAAAAGTATATCCCATAATGACACACACACACACACACACACACGCAAATACATTTTTCTTTGGTTTCAACATGTCTGGGCAAAGGGCTTCCTAATTAGGAGTACAATAATATGCAAAGAATGGCACCGATATAGATAAACTATTTCAACACATTTTTCAAACAAATAAAATGTTATTTCAGTAGAATGCACATCTTAGTTTTATTGTTTCAGCATAAAGGATAAATTTTGCACTCCCTTTGGAATTTGTTGTAATAAGACTTGACCTATAACAGTAAGAAGACATCCAATTACAGAAAGGGGTAGTATATAGCGTAGACTGTGTACCTGCGGATGAAGCTACATAGGTGAAATGGTGAGAAGCGTAAAATTTCATATGAAAGAACATAAGACATTGCAATCAAGACAAGGTTAGACAGACATATACAAGCAAGTGGACACTCCATAAAATGGGACTCGGTAAAAATAATCACCCACCAATCCCACTTAGTGAAGAGGAAGCTTGAAGAAGGAATGAAAACAGCAAGAAGAAGTACCACACTTAATGATAACTGCAGTTGGGCACTCCCAACCAAATGGCAACACTGCATACATAATCATCACATTTTTTGAAAGACAATGGACCTCTTTCTAATCAAGTTAGCAAACTCTTGTAGAATGAATAGTCACTTAGTATTTCAGAGCAGTGCATTTTAAGTTCCCTAAAATACTGTCAATACAGATTACAGTTATTGGATGTATTTGTATGACACAGCATGAAATTTATTCCATGAGCAATGGTTTCCTGAGTTTTCAACACACATATGAGTTCTCTATCAAACTTCAAGCATCTTTAGAATTATTTTGTTTTGTGGACCTGATACTAGCTGCAAAACTGGTATAAACTTACTGCACAAGTGAAGCATAGATGGTGCCCTTTGCATTCCCATAATGAATTCACAATATGAAGATTCATAAGAAAATGCATTTCATTGCACATGTGGGAAACGATAATTACCACATAAATAATGAACCTTACTCAACAAAACACAAGCTACCTTTTCAATAGGATGTCAACCAGTTGGTTGATTCCTTTTTAATACCGACCTTGGGGTATTTGGAGGTGAAAAATTCCCCGAATAGTCGTTTTTGACTTCCTCCACTGCTCTACATAAGCATACCTTGAAGAAAATGAGCCATGAAGCAAAAGAGGTAATAGTCAGAAGGTGCTAAGTTCACACTACACACTGAGTGAGGAAGAAGCTCAAATGCCCTTTCTCTAAGTTTTCCCTTGGTTCAAACTTGGCATTGTCTTGTTGGAGGAACACTTGCTGTCTGTTTACTGAATGTGGAAAACATTAAGCACTATGCAGTATGTGCACTCCATTTGTTCTGAGTGAAGGTCAGTGCTGATTATGGATTCCAGATACATTGGAAACAAGAAAAATGACACCGAATTTCCGGGTGTAATAAGCACGTCTTTTGAATCCGTTCTGACGCAAATTAAATTTATCAAAGCTATTCAAAGTCAATGGAATCGGTATGGTAAACAATAGATCTGACGAAAGAAAGAAGATTTTTAATCGGGTTTTTAATCCCTCATATATTGCTGTAAACGGAATTGTGAGCTTACAAACTCTTAGAAACAGAGATATTGACAAAAATAAGATGTGACTTTATGCCCCCTGGCGTAGAAACCATGCATTTTTTCAAGAAGAAAATTTTCCTAAAAGGTTTGTTGATATGAGTACTATCGGTCAACAAATGACTTTTTCAACCGAGATTTTAGAAGCTCATATTTTGCTGCAAATACAACAGAAGCAAAAATTAAGACTTACGCCACCTGGTGGCCAAACCATTTCTTACAAAAATTAGAAATTATGTGCAAACGATTTCCCGTCAGGAGCTGTATGCGGTGCAGAAATAATTTTTTAAATCGGAGATTTAGAAGCAGAGATATAGGGGGAAACGCAATTTACATTTACGCCCCTAGCGGAAAATCTATGAATTACTTGAAAATTTTGAAATTATATGAACCACATGTCACACTAGAAACACTATCCAACAAAGAAGGAATTTTTCAAATCAGACTCCCACAAGTAGAGATATTGACAAAAATAAGATAGACATCTATGCCCCCCAGCGTAGAAACCATGCAGTATTTTAAGAAGAAAATGTTTCTAAAAGGTTTGTCGACATGACTAGTATCAGTCAACAAAAGACGTTTTTTTCAATCGAGAATTTAGAAGCTCATATTTTGTTGCAAATACAACAGAAGCGGAAATTAAGATTTACGCCCCTGGTGGCCAAACTATTTTTTACAAAAATTAGAAATTATGTGCAAACGATTTCTCATCAGGAGCTGTATCCGGTGCAGAAAGAATTTTTCAAATCAGAGATTTAGAAGCAGAGATAAAGGGGGAAACACAATTTACTGCTACGCTCCCTAGAAGAAACTCTATGAATTACTTGAAAATTTTGAAATTATATGAAAAACATGTCACACGGAAAACACTATCCAACAAAGAAGGAATTTTTCAAATCGGACTCCTACAAGTAGAGATATTGACAAAAATAAGATGTACATCTACGCCCCTGGCGGAGAAACTGTGGAATATTTTAAGAAGAAAATATTCTGAAAAGGTTTATCAATGTGAGTGGCATCAGTCCACGAAAGAATTTTTCAATCGATATTTTAGAAGCTCAGATTTTATGGCAAATACATCAGAAGCAAAAATTAACACTTACGCCTCCTGGTGGCCAAAGTATTCTTTACCAAAAATTTGAAATTATATGCAAAATATTTTCCATCAGAAGATGTATCCGCCGAAGAAATTTTTTTTTCAAATTGGAGTTTTAGAAAAAGAGTTATCGGGGAAAATGTAATTTACTTTTACGCTCCCTAGCGGAAAATCTATGCGTAATTTGAAAATGTAACTTTATCTAAAATACTCTTCGACATAAATGGAATCAAAAGATAAAAATTTTTTTCAATCAGATGTTTAGAAACCAATATGTGGAATAAAACGTATTTTTGAATTCGACATCATCTGCATTTACGCCCTCTAGCGGTGAAATTGTACATCGTAAAAAAATTCGAAATAAAGGATCATCATTTGCATATTTCAAGCTTTCAATTGCAAAAAGATTTTTTCAAATCGGACTAATAGTTGCAGAGATATCGTGGGTACAGACAGACGGACTGACGGACAAACCGATAACAGAAGCACGATCTTTTTTTACAAAAGATGTGCTAAAAATATGGGACACTTTCGACTGAGGGTGAAAGTTTAGTATGCGCATCCAATCACATATGCCAGTCTTACAAAATGATTCTAACTATTCTTATTAATCAGTCAGTCTTGCTCACTCTTGCAATACTTTTCTGAAGAATGAATTTCACTTAACAATTGTTTCTTTTTAAGAACCATGTCAAGAAAAGTTACACAATCCTCATTGAAGAAGGCTTTTTCAATAAACATTGATTTTACAGTTTTTACAGACAATTTGTTTTTCTCATCAGTCCACAGTGCATTCATGAGAGAAAATAATCTTTCAACACACACATTTGTTCCAGGGATAATACACATAACGAACTCCACTACTTTCTTTAAATTTGATAGTTCTCCTTCAACATTTTTTAAGAGATCCTCCCAGACTTCATCTAAATGTTTGGATTTCAACATGTCCTTCACTTCACTATCTTCTTTGGACTTCAGAGCTGCATCCACCAGGTGTTGAGGTCACATGCCCTCCCCTTCCCCGATATCAATCTGCCACGGCTGTGCTTGTCTACATAACGAGAGCAATAACCACAGAGTTAGACGCGGGAGATAACAGTCAGCTTGGGGGAAGCATGGCATGCAGGTTAAAAAATATGTTTGTAAAAGAATAGAAATTGTAACTCATTGATTTTGTTTCTCAGACTTGAACTCTAAAATACAGGACAAAAGCTGTCCCGAAGAGTTTTCTCAGGACAAAGGGATGCATTAGCCAAAAACGGGACGTCTGGGATCCCTAGTGCTGATGGCACGCACATCAGGAATCACTTTAAACTGCACCACACCCTCAAAAATACAAAAGACACACATCACCTTTGATTTGGTTCATCCACTTTTTGGGACAGGAAGAACAAAATGGTGTGGGTCAAGCCACTGCTTTTGTCTTTTCAGATTGGTGAAGTAGATCCAGTTTTCATCACATATAACAATTCACTTGATAAAACAATGATTGCATGAATTCATGCAGTTTTTCATGCAGACCTTGATACAATGGTTGGACAGTTTAGTAATCAGTTTATGTGGAACACTTTGGCAACTCCTGGCTACCTTACAGATGCATTGCAGATGTTGGGCTATACAAGGTAGGAGCAAAATGTTATGACCATCTGCCTAGTATTGTGCAGGTTCTCTGTGAACAACCATGACTGTGGCCATGTAATGAGAAAAATGAACTTACTCTACAACTCCCAGGAAGGTATCTACTGCAGCATTGCACCCAAGATTTTGAAACAAAGGGGGGTTCCAAAGTATAACATCTTTGAGTTAAACACACACACACACACACACACACACACACACACACACACACACACACACACACACACACACACACACACAGTAATATGTATTGACTCATCGCTCTTGTATTAGATGGATACTAACTGGCAAAATTATTATGGACTGGATACTTATACTTGTCCCATGAAGAGTATAAGCATCCATTAATTAATCCAGACACTTGTAAATAAGCATGGATGGACTGGACTTTATACTCTTCCTTGCTACTATATGCAGTGGTATGCAGTGATGTGCCAACAAATGAATGCTAAATAATAAAAAATGCATAGACCAATGAATCACCCCAGTATAAAGAATGCACAAAATTTAGCACATGCAAGGTACACTACTGTTTGTGAAAATTACGCCACTATGAAGAGCTGTGAAGCTTGAAACTTACAGTATATGTACAAAAGATTGGGACATGCAAATGATTAAAATGTCAGTAAAAATGGGCATGCAGTTTTGGAGCAGTACTCTCTGAACTGTCTGGCCTTTGGTATAAAGAGTTAGCTCAAACAAGATGCTGCAATCAGTGAAGAGCTGAAATATAGTCAAAAAGATGTTTCTTGTGTTTCACAATGCTCAGTCACTGAAGAAGGTTGCATTTATGAACACCTGACAGATTTTGAGTGAGGAAGGATTGTTGGGATGAGAAAAGCTGGAATTTCCTACCATAAAATTGCCACTCGAATGGGATGAAATGCCAGTACAGTGATGTGAACGTGGCTTCAGTGGACAGATGAGACTGGGATGCACAGAAATCCAGGAAATGGACCGCAAAATCGTATGACTACCGGAGTTGGCCGACACCTGTACCGCATGGTGGTGATTTATCACACAGCGACATCAGTGGTGTTAGTGCAGCACTGGAACACTGTCACAAGTCATGCTTTGTCCTCCAGCACAATTCAATGTCATCTGATTAACAGAGGACTGGTTGCTGGCAGCCCATTGCTGCACATTCCTTTGACTCTCAACCACCAATGCCTCAGGCTACAACGGGGTCTCGAACACAGACATTGGCATGCTGATTGGCAACAAGTCATGTTTTCTGATCAGTCACAATTCAACTTGATGCACCATGATGGTCACATACGTGTTCGAAGATATCATGATGAATAGCATCTTGCAGCGTCATTATGAGATCAATGCCAAGCGTCATGGCTTGGGGTGCCATTGGGTTCAATTTGTGATCTCGCCTGATACAAATTGAGGGAACCTTCACCAGCCAGCGATATATCAGGGATGTTTTAGAGGAAGAGGTGATACCCTTCTTTTGAAGTTGTCCTGACACCATGTTCCAGCATGACAATGCTCGGCCACATGTGGCCAGGAATGTGTAAGACCTTTTCCATGAATGGCAGATACTGCTTCTTTCCTGGCCCGCATGTTTGCTGGATATGTCCCTGATTGAACATATCTGGGACATGGTAGCTACGTGACTGGTCTATCATGTGCTTTTACTAGTAACCACCAAAGAACTCTTCCATAGGAGAAGCCTGGCAGGCTATTCCCCAGAATGATAACCATCGTGTTGAGGCTGTTATTTTTGCACGAGGTAGCTTCACACAATATAGAGGAAATAACTTTTTTATGGGTCTTATAAAGGTTATTATTCAAACATGTTGGTGGTTAAATTTTTGAACTAAAGCCTAGTTCATCATCAGGACTACATCACTGGAGTAGTTGCTACCACTCAGCTGGAAGAGTCCAACCAAAATTATCGTTAATTGTGGTACTTCTGCTTGCTATTTCCATCCCTTCTTCTAGTTTCCTCTTTACTAAGTTTGATTGGTGGGTGATTATTCTTACTGAGTCCCAATTTATGGAATGTTCACTTGCTTGTATATGTCCGTCTAGTCCATTTTGCTACTAATGTTCCTAATAGCTGCTTGTTCTTGCATAGAAGAAGCCTGGCAGGCTATTCCAAGCAGCTATTAGGAATATTAGTAGCACCAAACAGCTATTAGGAACATTAGTAGCAAAACTGGACTAGACAGACATATACAAGCAAGGGGACGACACTCCATAAATTGAGACTCAGTAAGAATAATCGCTCACCAATCAACCTTAGTAAAGAGGAAACTAGAAGAAGTGATGGAAATAGTGAGAAGAAGAAGTACCACAAATAACGATAATTTCGGTTGTACACTTCCGACTGAGTAGCAGCAACTACTCCAGTGGCATAGTTCTGATGATGAACTAGGCTTTAGTTCGAAAATTTGACCACCAACTTTTTGAATAATAACCTCTATAAGACCAGTAAAAAGTTATTTCCACAGTAAACTATGAATAGAGGTGCCATAAATTCATTTACAACAATATTGAGTTCTGAAGTGAAGAAATCTTATACAGTACAACAAATGCAATCAGTTATCGCCTGTAACATGAGGAATCAGTGATATAAATTTCATTTGATAAGAGCAATTCTTTCTTGGTGTTGCAGTTTTCACAAACAGTAGTGTAATTACAAACTTAAATACAGTTTAATTCCAATATATATAGGCAGCGGCCAGTGCGACATGAAGGCAGAGGGTGCTAAGAATCCCCGGAGGACCGGACTAGGCTGCCATCTGATGCTGACCTTGGCAACGTACAATGGACGCTCCCTATCTTCTGATTCAAGGCTTCTTGAATTGGAAGAGGAACTACAAGGGATCAAGTGGGACATCGTGGGGCTAAGTGAGGTAAGGAGAAAAGGAGAAGATCTCATCGAACTGAAAAGTGGACATCTCTTCTACTATCGTGGGACAGATACTGGCAGAACTAGTGGTGTTGGATTTATAATAAACAAGAAACTGAAGGATAAAGTTGTAGAAGTTGAAAGTTCCTCTGACAGAGCTGCACGGCTTGTTATCCAACTCTCGAAAAGATACCAGGCTCAGATTATTCAAACTTATGCACCCACCACAAGTCATCCTGAAGAAGAAATTGAAGAATTTTATGAGGAAATTTGTCATCTAAATAATAAAGGTAAGCAGCACTTGAAAATAATTATGGGAGATTTCAATGCAAAAATAGGGCAACGGCAACAGAATGAAACTTCAGTAGGTAAATTCGGTCACGGCAACAGAAACCAGCGTGGAAATACTCTCGTTGAGTTTGCAGAGGCAGAAGGGTTTTTCATCTTGAACTCCTTCTTCAAGAAAAAGCCACACAGGAAATGGACATGGAGACATCCAAATGGGACGACAAGTGAAATTGATTTTATTATGTGTAACAAAAAATTCGTCATAGAAGACTGCAGTGTGCTAAACAAGTTCAACACAGGTAGTGACCATAGATTGGTGAGATGTAAGATGCACCTCAACACTAAACTTGAACGTGGCAAGCTCATAAGACAAACAAAATCTATTGACATAACCAACCTTAAAAAACACCATAATACCTTCAAGTTGGAACTGAAGAACAGGTTCTCTGCTTTAGAAGGCCTAACATCGGAAGAAGTGGACATCTCTGAAGTTAACAGAAAAGTAACCAAAGCTCTTATGGAAACAGCAACAAAATTAGCTGGGTCTAAGAACAAGTTGCATGTAAATAAATTATCAGGAAAAACGAAAATGTTGATGCAAAAAAGAAGAGAGATAAGGACAACTAAAGAAGATGTGACTTCCAAAGTGGAATATATAGAGCTATGCAAGACAGTACGAAAAAGTATCACTGAAGACGTAAGAAAATTCAACTGTGAACTAGTGAGGAAAGCAATTGAAAACAACCAAAGCCTAAAGATAGCAAAGGGACATCTCAGTAAGGGAAGAAAACAGATTATGGCACTGAGAAAAGAAGATGGTTCTGTAACAAGAAATAGAGGCGAAATTTTGACAAGAGTGAAAGATTTCTACTCCAAATTATATGAAAGGGATGATACATGCACTCCAGACATCATGAAAGATACCAGTACCAGGGTTCCTCCAG
Source organism: Macrothele yani (assembly GCA_039090855.1). Lineage (NCBI taxonomy): Eukaryota > Metazoa > Arthropoda > Arachnida > Araneae > Macrothelidae > Macrothele > Macrothele yani. Next base: position 55,204,027 of record CM077005.1, read on the forward strand.
TCCTTCCAGCAGAAGTTGCACATGCAATCAAGAACATGAAGCGGGGAAAAGCTCCAGGAGAAGATGGAATTACTGTTGACATCATACAAGAAGCAAGTGGAGAAATCGAAACAGTACTCGCCCAAATTTTCACTCGATGCCTAAATGAAGGAAAGATTCCTGAGGATTGGAACACCGCTACAATGATCCTGCTACATAAGAAAGGTGACATTGAGGATCTCGGAAACTACAGACCTATCAGCCTCCTATCAGTAGTTTATAAAATCTTCACTAAAGTTCTTTCACACCGTTTGAAGGTAACACTGGACATGGCTCAACCGAGAGAACAAGCTGGATTCAGGAGTGGCTACAGCACAATAGATCATATCCATGTGCTGAGAGAACTAATTGAAAGAGCGAGGGAATATGAACTTCCATTGTGCATGGCTTTTATCGATTATGAAAAAGCCTTTGATTCGGTGAAACCATCAGCAGTTACAATGGCTCTGAAAACCTGCGGTATTGAAGATGCATACATTAATATTATTAATAACATCTATGAAAATGCAAGTGCAAAGATTAGGCTGTTTGAAAATACAACACACATAAAAATTGGAAAGGGAGTGAGACAAGGTGACACCATATCTCCGAAGCTCTTTAATGCCACATTGGAGGATGTTTTTCAGTCACTGAGCTGGGAAAACAAGGGGATAAAGATTAATGGAGATTATCTAACCCACCTTCGTTTTGCTGATGACGTAGTAATTTTTGCAACTAGCCCATCAGAGCTGCAGAGTATGATCCAGGAACTTGCTGACAAGAGTAAAGAAGTGGGATTAAAAATGAACTTTCAGAAGACAAAAGTGATGTTCAATGCTTTTACAAGAAATGAAGATTTATCGATTGATGGAGAAAAGCTGGAGATAACAGACACGTACGTTTATCTTGGACAGCAGATATCGAGTGAGGGTCACATTGATGAAGAAATTAATCAGCGCACAAAACTTGCCTGGAGAGCTTTTGGAAGAAACAGCATAATTTTCAAGAGCAATATGCCATTATGTCTTAAAAGAAAAGTGTTTGATCAATGCATCCTTCCAGTGCTTACGTATGGTGCAGAGACGTGGACCTTAACTAAAAGAGACATACAAAGGCTGCAGACAACTCAAAGATGCATGGAGAGGTGCATGCTTGGTGTAACGAGGAGAGATAAGAAGAGGAACTCGTGGATCCGAAAAATGACAGGAGTGGAAGACATCATGATCAGAGTTAAATCCCTGAAATGGCAATGGGCTGGACATACTGCCAGAAGGACAGATCATCGATGGACAGCCGAAATTTTAGATTGGATTCCAAGGGACAGGAAAAGACCCAGAAGAAGACCACATGGGAGATGGGTGGATGAAATTCGAAAGTATGCAGGGGTGACATGGAGGAGACTGGCACAAGACAGACCGTTGTGGAGGAAACTTGGGGAGACCTTCGTCCAGCAGTGGATTGATAATGGTTGACAATGATGATGATGATGATAAGCATATGCTGATCAATATGTATTCTCTTGGTCATCATGGTCATCATTGTCAACCATTATCAATCCACTGCTGGACGAAGATCTCCCCAAGTTTCTTTCACAACGGTCTGTCTTGTGCCAGTCTCCTCCATGTTACTCCTGCATACTTTCGAATTTCATCAACCCATCTCCAATGTGGTCTTCTTCTGGGTCTTTTACTGTTCCTTGGAATCCAGTTTAAACTTCCGGCTGCCCATCAATGGTCTGTCCTGGCAATATGTCCAGCCCATTTTGGTAACATCACATATATCCCAGTGATAATATAGTTCCTGCCAGATTCTTTCCAGAAATGCTTTATCTGCTTGAAACATGGCCTCTGAAATCTGGCTTCCAATTCATCAGGGCTGCTGAGCATTAGAGGCATGCAGACAGTATCCTTAACATAGCTTCATAAAGTAAAATCCAGAGGTGTCAATGGCTGCCAAATAATTTTCCAGCGTAGTGGCTGTTGAGGAAGTTGCAGACATCCTTCAAGAAAAGAGGCATGGTGCCATCATGTTGGGACAACATAGGAAGTTCCATATCAATGCCCAGTGTCCAGTTGTAGAATGAGTAAGCTTTCCAATGTGTCCACATATATAATCCCCATCATTGTTGATTCCACAAAGAAAAAAATGGCATGTACATTTTTTAGCAGATCATCGCTGCAAACACAACCTGTCAGCACAAAACCAATGCCCATTTGTCAGCACTTCCCTGGAATTTTCTATGCCCCAAAAACAAACATTGTGTTTGTTTACTTTTCCACTCACATGAAAGACTGCCTAATCAGAGAAAATGACTCTGCCAAATAACTGGTTGTCCATCTCTATTTGCTTAAACATGCTACAGCAGCAATATCAGTTGAGTTTATCATTTTCACTTAATGCCTGAAGAATTCCAAGTCTGCATAGTTCGAAAGCAAGTCTCCAACACAGGATCTTTTACACTCTGGGCTGAGGAACTTTGAAGCTCCGCACTTGAATGATATGTGGACTTCATGGGATGCAAACAAATCTTTATTGTATTCCTTCAAGTTTCCACTGACACATGCATCTTCTTTACCACCCTTCCCTTTGAAGAACACAAATAACCTCCCTCAACAAATTATTTGTAACATACACACATGGTTTTCCTTAACTGTGTGTGGTACAATAAAGGAGCGGTTTCTTGCCAAATTTCATGTGAAATCTGCATTGAACTCTAGTTGTCAACTTTGTTTCACTAAAGCACAGTATGCACTGTGCTTTCTCCACTTCATTAAAATAACCCACTTTGCTAGGGCAACTAATGAACTGTCACCTCATGGCCTACACACAAAACAACTGTACCCCAAAAGTAACCTGACAAAATAAAATGCAGTATTCAAGCCTACATTAAAAGCAACCAAAAATATCATCAAAATGAAATTTTGATCAGAGGCACATACACCCAACAACATACTAATAAAATCTTACCAGTATGCAGTCTTCAATGGGACGAGCTGGGCACCAGTGGAACATTCCAGTTGAGTCATATTTCATTTCAGTTCGTTCAAAGTCAAAATCTTTACCTTGATCTTCAGCCATAACACCAAATGGTCTCTCCATAGATAACTTGGACATTCCGTTGTTGGACTGACGCCCAGCAGGCCTAGAAGCCCAAAATGAAGCAAAACATTTTAAATAAATTAAACACACATTACATAAGGAATATTATTATAAAGAAAAATAATTTAAAGATGAAGAATATCTCAGGGGAAATACCAGATGAATCATAAATATATTTATCAACAGAACAAAAATATTCACTAACTAAAGAATGTAATTCCTTATCTACTTATTTCAAAGATAGACATAACAGGAAGAAAATTTTTATTCAAATATAGCTACCTTACATAAAGCATGACTGTTATATCAGTCTGAACTATATCAGATGCATGAGCATAGTACTTGAGTGCCAAATTATTATGCGAGGTTTTAGTATGTGATTCCAAAATTGCACTACATATTTATGAAAACTATTCTTATGTCTAAATTTCTTTATTATGAATTCAGAATACTCTTATCAAACAGTTAAGTATTACTCTATTATTTGTATATGAATAAAGTACTCACAGGACTTTTTGTTTGTTTGCTTTTGAGATTTTTGGAACTACTTAACATAAAAAAGAAAAAAAGAAACATGGTAATTTTCTAATATGTAATACTTCACACAGGTGGATTCAATTCTACATCTCTTACACTGCTCATGCTGAAAGATGTAGACACCCACAAATTTACATTTCAACTTTCTATTTTACAGCATTTCCTTTCATTATTGCTTATCAAATAAAGTTCTAATACAGCTAACAAACATTTTGTGCATCTTATAATAATGTTTACCTTAAGAGAACTGATATGAGATGGAGAATTACTGAAAATTTTAGTAGGTTTCAGTAGCCGAATTTTCATGTTAAAAAATTCTGTGCTTCAAAGTAGGCTTCCTCCACCTGTGAAATATTTGGCAAAACGAAATTTAAGATTAAGAGACTCATGCTTTTGATTTTAATAACAATCCACTCATTGCATGGCAACAAAACTATTTTTTGATGGAATTCGAAATGGGAAAAGATTAAGTGATGGGTGAAACATGAGAGTGGTTTTTGAACAGACAATATTGCATTATGATCACTGACATGTCTCTTTTTCATGCAGCCTGTGATTACAAACCAGAACAACATTCAGTGCTAAACTCTCAACTCAAGTGTGGTCAACTTCAGTTTATTAAAAATCTGTCCAGTTTCTTATCAGTTTTTGTCAGGAATATTCATGCCTCAATGCCATTGTGATATTCAGATGTCTAAGAGAGACAGATGGTTTGTACCTTAAACATCTATAAGCCGACATCAAATGATTCACTCTTAAACTTTTAGGGTTTTCCAGTACTGTGAAGGATTACTCTGCCTTCTTAGGAATTAAAAATAAGAGCTTATCACATAATAGTAGAAAAAGAGAAAAATAATATTGTTTGATACCAAACTGATGATTTATTCACTGTAATCCAATACAAGCTGCATGTGAATAACTGAGGACAGAAGCTTATAGACATGAGATGTGGTTCAACCAGAACAAAGAAAATAAAACTATAAACCAAAAATGAAAAATACCATTGCCATTGAATTTTCAGTTTGAGAGAGTAAATGGGTTCAAATGCTCATGGGGATCTACCTCAAGTTTGAGAGAGTCAATGGATTCATATGGGTGTGGTTGGTTGGTTAATGTTTATGTGTGTGTGTACATCTGCAAGGTATGGTTGATAAGTTTTTGGGGCTTCATTCACCAAAATATGAAACTCTGGTAGTCAATCAAGAATGGACGGATTCTAACAATGTCTTTTCTTTTTTCATAAATTCCTTACAGTTTAACCAATAATTTAAGAAGGCAGTACTACAAACCTTGACAAGAGATAAATGCTAGTACACATCATGTAAATTTGAGTTGAATATCTGTAAACACTGGTTACAAATATAAAAAATAATGCATGTTTTGATGCATTTTACCTGCTGAAAATGGGTAATAAAAGCGCATGTGAAAACAAATGTCACTTTAAAAAAAAGATAAGGAAACATTTCATTCAAAGCCTAAGTAAACAACTGCTGTTTTCCCTAATTTCATGTACATGAAAAATAACTTCTGAAAATACCTGAGAATACCTCAAAAGCAATGCAGCTTCAGAATATTAACAACAGTATACACTGAAGAGCAATTGAATTAGAGACAGCTGGCGTTATGCAAATGTGGTGCTGTAGGTGGCCCTGTAAACGGAAACGACATTATGTATGCAGCGATCCGACAATATAAGGAGTGAGGCGACGGGAATCAGTAAGAGTCGGACGGAGTATGGGTAAGACGAAGGATTTAAGCGCATTTGATTGTGGGCAAATTGTGGGGGCCCGATGAATGGGTCACTCCATCTCAGAAGTCGTGCAGGAACTGGGATTTTCACGAACCACTGTGTCACGGGTGCACCGTGAGTACATCGAATCCGGTAAAACCATCCCTGCAAGGGCCAACTGCCCTGGACAACAGCGTGTGGATGAGCGGGGTCATCATCGGCTAGCTCGCATTAGAACAGCGAATAGATGGGCCACAGTGCAAGAAATCACTCTGCAATTTAACACTGGTGCACAAAAACGTGTAAGCAGCCACACCATCCAGAACCATCTGCTCGCTATGGGGTACAGAAGCCATCATCCCACGAGGGTACCGCTGCTGACTGCACATCACAGGGTGCAAAGATTAGCATGGGCACGGGAACATTGCCACTGGACCCTAGATATGTGGAAAAATGTTGCCTGGACTGATGAGTCAAGATTCACGTTGGTACATGCGAATGGCAGGATACGAGTACGGCACAAACCACATGAAGCGATGGATCCTTCTTGCCAGCAGGGTACTCTTCAAGCTGGTGGGGGTGGCATTCTCGTCTGGGGACTGTTTACGTGGACTGAAATGGGACCCCTGGTATGTGTGACATCGTCAATCATAGGTCAACGTTACCGGGATATCCTGGACGACCATTTGCTCCCGTTTGTGCATCCTCAACATCCCACTGAGGACCTCATCCTGCAACAAGACAATGCACCGTGCCATTGCTCCCTAATTGTATCCGAATGGTTGGATGAACACTCCATCGACGTGACCTCGCTTCCTTGGCCAGCTAGGTCACCTGATCTCATCGAGCACATCTGGGATGGCATCGAGAGAGATGTTCGAGGCTCTGACCCCTCCATTAAATCTTTGTGAACTGTGGGAGCTTGTTCAGGGGTCATGGATTCGTATGGCTTCCCAATGCTTCCGGTGTCTTGTCCAGTCCATGCCGAGATGAATTGTCGCCGTCATCAGGGCAAAAGGTGATGCTACACGTTACTAGACAGGTATCTCTAATTCAATTGCTCTTCAGTGTATGTTTCAAATGTCCTGACATTGAAAAAGTATTTTCTTGTTTCCTGCAAAGCCACCAACCCAACAGTCTTAATACACTGAATCCAGGCACTTTCAGTGAAGTAAATGTTATGATCAAACTTTTCATTATACTGCTGCTGAGGAAAGTAAGGTAGTGTTTTTACTACTGACTATGATAAACTGAACCTGTACAGAGCTTCAGAACAACAAATGGACAAGAGAAAGAATTTTACATTTACAATGAGCACTACGATTTCATTATCAGTGGAATAGGAAAAAGTACACAGTGTTAATGAAATGGAAACAGTAAAATAAAACAATGAATTTATTTAATATGAATAACCATTGTCTTTTTTTCTGACATTATTTTATGCAAATGGCCAATATTCTTGGATGCCTTCAGTTCTTTTAATGTAAACAATAAATGTTTCTGGATTATTTTATCAAATTTATTTAGTATAAAGAGCTAGTTGATTTGAATGAATAATTCATTTAATTTAAATAGCAATGCTAGTGAATGACTACATTTTAAAGTGAATGATAGTGTTTCTCGATGACTAATTCATTTAATATAAAGTGCAATATTCCTGCATGGTGTGGTTCACAGAACACAGATTTTTTTTTCAGTGCTTAATAGTTTATCACCATTATTTGTTCTTTTGATCACATTATATTTCTTTACAATGACACTGTTCTTGAGATGACATAATACTTCTAGCATTTATGACCCTTGCAGATAAAATCATATCTTTTTCAGCAATAAGAAACAGTATATTGTATTCATGGCTCAGCCTGGGAAAAAAATACTGTCTGTGAAGACTGCCTAACAGAAATAGATATTTGGACAACAGCATAAATTTAAGTTTTGCAACCTACCTTTCTTTAAGGGCCTAACCACTGAACTAGGAATCATATCCTATGCAAAGTCAACCTAAAATACTCTAATTCCAATTCTCTTTTACCTGTGACACTTTTAGCCATAAAGAGTTGCCTGTCAGAATGATTAACCAACTAATACTGATACATACACAATTATGAAGAAGCAACATCTTACAACCATATAGAAAATCATTCTACTTTTCCTGTCAAATAAGTCTGCAAAATGGTGTAGCAGATATGAAAACATTCCTTCAATTGTCATGATTTCATTCCCTGTGAGTGGCATCAGGAATTCTTATGTTCAGGAAGTTGCAGATTTCAGTATTCTCCTCGACAGCTGGCTTACTTTGTTTACTTTTTGCCTTATCTTTCTTCCATTCCAATATTAATATAAGCAAAAAAGCCAGCCCCCTCCCATGGAAGCATTTTCAATTTGCTGAGGTCAGTGTCACAGAACAAACACATTATTGATTAAGCTCATCTTTGTTTTGTGGCTTTTTAGATTACTACATTTAAACTAGTTATCTTTTTTATGGGATTTATCTAAGTAAAGTTACAATTTTCTGCAAATTTTCAGAAAGAACTCCTCTCCTTCATTAGGCAGTCTTTTAATCCAATCTCCGTCACTGTCTTCGGTTATGGTTAACCTTGATGGTTACAGTGATTCTGCAAATATCTTGCCAGATGTTAGGCAGCATTTATCCTCTACAGTCATTTATGACTGAGTTCTGGTATTTTTCAGGTTTGAGTCCATCTTTCAATTTACGCTTCAGGAAGTTGCATTGATGAAGTCCAATAACAGTTAAAGAGTCCCAGTACATGTGGTGTCCTGCTGCTCTAATGTACCTGTCTAATCCTGTCTTGCTCAAAAATTTTTTTATTGCTGCTTTGTGCTCCACAATGCCAGTTTCCAGCCTATGCCCTGTTTCACCTATGTAGTATTTTCCACAGCTGCAAGTTACTTTATAAATTTATAACATTATTGATGATTCGTCCAAAACTCAAACCTGGGCCCAACTCCGATGAGTGGCCAGAAGCTTGTACCTCTGACCACTCAGCCACTGAAAAGGGCAGAGCAATGCTGGTTTCCCAGCATTTATGTAACCTACACTCCTTGGTTGAAGTACAGATCACGCTGCCAGGGTGCACATCTTTGATGAGGTTATTTATAACATGCTTTGTCTGCACAATCAGAAACTCTCTCTCTCTCTTTCAGCACACATGTACACACACACACACACAAAAATCAGAACATGGACAATGTATGTACATATAGTGCACTGATGACTAATTTTATCTGATTGCCTATAAATATCAAAGGGTCTATGTGAAATGCCTTTACATTGTTTCCTTTCACAATGACTAAATGCTCTCATGAACTATGAGGATATGGAAGTGTGTGTGCGACTAAGGAATACAATCTATGCCAACATAAACTATTGATTTTATATCTGGATAAGGTGAATCTACTGCCTTTTTCTAATTGTGACAACAATACAGGTATGGCAGGAACTGTGCTACAATAATTTAATCATAAATGCATCTTTCACCTACACAAAAAAGATTACACTATAGTTCTTACTAGATGGCCAATTCATGATGATATTACACTATTTTTTCATGCTAAAATACCTTTCTATAGTGTTAAACATTTCAGCATAAATCACTATCATATTTTATCACATGATACTCATTTCAACAAAATGACTACTTCAGGGCAATCCTAAAGTAATGAATAATTGCATTTATATTTATTACAAATGGTAAAAAAAAGTGGCCAGTTTGTGCTGTAATCTGAGAATACACTACAGCTCTACTCTACAGATGCATACTGGCTCAACATTTTATTGCTATTTCACATCAACTAAGTCTACTAATCTCCTTTTCAGACATGCATATAGGAATAGCAGGCACAAGCTGTCTCTATCATCTATTCAAACAGTCTCAAGCACTTGCAGGAAGAATAAGGATTTCAGAAGCAGGCAAGGTATTGGGGGGATTTAATAAGAGTGGATACTGTTTAGGATTATCCATGAGTGGGCAGCTAAAGGTAACAAGTGTTAAGTGATCAAGTATATGCTTTGTCATCAGCAACAAGGATAATTTAAAATATCTTAATGTATACCATCTCATATCTATCACTCCATAAATAGGGATAAAAGTTCCTAAAAACTTTGGAAGAAACAGGCATCATTATTATTATAAAAGTTCAGACATAATATGCAGATCTAAATTTTCAAATTCAATAAAGCAACTTCTATGACATTCCCAAAAGTGGGATGCATATGTAGTACAAAAGAGCATGATTTATAGAAAAAAAAAAAAAAAAAAAACCCTCTGAAACCACATTTTTCATATTAAAAAATGAATAAATATGCTTTGTTTCTGAAATTATTTGAATCTATTTGTATACATGAATGCCTTGCTCCTAAAATAATTTGCACATAACTATCCATGAATAAGGAAATCTTTTCAAAGCAAGCTTGGATTTAAAGCCCTAAGTCTTTAAACTCTGATCTGTTCTAATGGAAATACTTAAAAAATAAAACAAAAAAAAAAAAAAATACAAACTCACTAAAGAATAAATTTTAAAAAAAGGGCCACAAAACAAATAGGTACCACAACTGGAGTATTAAATCATTACAAAAACACGTGCAATTCCTAGAATAATTTGTACAACTGAATTAGTATGAGATCCTACAATGCCTCATCCAATAACAATTAATTGAAATTTCTGAGAATTTTTAATGTACACACACTAAGATTGACAAAGAGCATGGCGTCATTTTGATTGCTGCACGTGCAGCACATTTACCATAATTTTGGGGCTAAGTGCCACATTACCGTAAGTGCTGCACCCCAAAATTTTGTTATCTCTTAGCCGTCAACGTAAGCGCTTCGATAAATAACATCGTAACATGTTTGGATCACTATCTGAATTACCTGCATGTTTTTAAAGTCATTTTCTCATAAGTTTATGCTATCTGTTAAGCTTTTTTTTTTTTTTTTTTTGGCAATTTAATGAGCTAATATAAAATTGAAATGAATGATGGCATCAAATATCTTGAATGTTCTTTCTTTTATTTTTGAATTTATTTCCTTGCAGTTAATAGTCATGCTTAAACGGTGATAACTGATAATGAATTTCAGCTTGTAAATAGTTTTCACAGCATGAATTACTGGTGCTATTCTAGTTGAAAACATTTATTTGTATAATAAAAAATATCTAAATGAAAATAAAGAAATATTAAATAGCCATTTCTTATAAAGGAATGTTCATAACAAATGAATAAATACACTGCTGGCCACCCAATATGCAACACCAAGAAGGAAGCATCCGATTGGTCTGAAATTCGCAGCATGCGTCGCCCACGAGAGGACATGCAAACGATTAGCATTGCAGGGCATATGCAAATAATGTGCGCTCGGCACGCCATCGAGAAGCACTATAAGAAGGGTGCACAGAAGGCGGGGTGTAAGCAGTGGAAGTGTATTGTGCTGCCGGACCTGTGGGTGGGAAGCTTCCTGATGCCTCGTCACAGAATACGGTAGTCATTCCAGCACGTTTCGGAGTTCGACAGAGCATGAATAGTGGCTTATCGCGACAGCGGTTTATCGTATCAAGACATCGGCGTCCGTGTGGACGACATCTAGCCACAGTGAGGCGAGTATGGATTCGGTCGGTGAAAAGAGGGACGGGCGGACCGACGTGAGCGACTGCCGCAGTCGCTGCACACCACCGAACGAGAGGACCGGCATGTTGCGCGGCGGGCATTGACGGCTCGCACCGCCACATCACGAACATTACCGCAGGAATTAGGATGTGTTGCACAACAACCTGTGTCAGCACATACCGTTCGACGTTGTCTGCAGGAGATGGGACTTGTCGTATGGCGCCTATTGCTCTGATTACTATTGACGTTACACCACCGGCGACTGCGGTGGCAGTGGGCCGTTGAACACTGCACCTGGACTACGAAATGGCACGACATTGTCTTCTCCGACGAATCCCGCTTCTGCCTGCAACATCACGATGTGTTGCAGGCAGAAGCGGGATTCGTTGGAGCACGATGCGTGCCCGCACGTGGCACGCATCGTGCAACAATTCTTCACAGCCCACCAGGTGTCACTGCTGCCATGGCCTGCCTGTTCTCCCGATATGTCGCCCATCGAACACATCTGGTTGCTGATCGGCAACCGAGTGGCCCGGCGAGCACCACCCGCGGCTATGCCTGATGAGCTCTGGCAATGTGTGGAAGCAGCCTGGACCAAAATACCCCAAGCCCACATCCAAAGCCTCTTTCGTTCGATGCCATGGCGTGTAGTGGCCGTTATTGCCAGCCATGGGGGCCACACAAACTATTAATGTATGCGTGTTCCGCAAGTCACACGGGCCTGTAAGCTCAATCGTTTCATCTTTGTATCTGCTGTTATGTGTTCAGTAAATGTGGCTTTGCTATCTCGTGCCCTTCTTGGTGTTGCATTTTGTGTGGTCAGCAGTGTAAATGGATAAAAGAATCAGAAATGAGGTGGAAAGAAGAAACAAAAGCCAACTCTGATTTTAATTTCAAATACTTTTACTGCATGTGTGAAAACCACAAATGACATTTTTGATAACAGTTTTAACTTTTGTATGGAACAATACTGAATTCCCAGAAGTGTTGCAGGTTGTGACATGAAAAAAAATGTGTGTGGGATCACTGCTACAAATTTCTGTTACAACATGATTTTAAGTTACTGCTGACAAGTGTATGAGAGAAATGTCTCCCAAAACTATCATGCTGTTCCTTTCTAATTAGTGTTAAATTTAGTGACATAACAATGCTGACTTTTGGTATTCTTGATAGATTTCGCTGTGTTCTTAAACTTTGGTTAGTGCAGTTTTTTAAGAAAAGTGGAAAAGATAAATTACCGGGAAAAAATGCAGGAGAAGGATCTTTCTTTTATTTGCAATAAATTTGCAGAAATTAACATATGATTCAAAAACAGGGGGAAATTCATAGCTATTCACTGTGAGAGTGATATCACACACAAACTTACAATTGCCATTTGTACAGTAATTGTTTGGAAAAAATTCAGGGTAAGCATCACATAATCATAAGAGCCAGAAGATGAGCAAACCTCACTTTTTCTCTCGTAAGAGTAGCAGCTCTTAGATTGCTGAAAATCACAGTAACTGAACAGAACGTACAGCAGAAAGTATGTATTACTAATACACGGAACTGTCTTGGTTTGCAGTATAAGTCAAACATCATGGCATACAAATAAGCAGGCGTTTGACTGTCTTGAAAAATGGCCAACCATTTCTTTTATGAACCGATCAACGACATCACATCTGAATATTGTATTATTTAACAATGGCCTAGCAGATGGTCATTCACCATGGCTGCTTACATGTTAGTGGATGATGTTAGTGCTTCCAACACAACAAACAAATTATTACCTAATTTTTAAAAATAGCAATTAGAAATCGTTCCTATAATAAGGGTTCTTTTCCCTTGGTAGTGGGTAGTTTACACTCTGTGACAAAAAAAAAAAAAAAAAAAAATTGAGGCACCTCAAACTGGTATCCAAACAATTATTTAGTTGTTTTTTTTACTACTATGTGTTGATCTAAATAATCTAGAGCTGAACCAAGTCACAAGGGAATGGTTTACACCATATGTTTTCAGGTAACACTTAATGATTCTTTAATAATAATTTGAAACACGCTTGTAGTAAGGCAAGGACATTTTTACCACTTCTGTTTTTTTTTTGGGGGGGGGGGCTCCTACACAGTGTCATTTTACTAGCACCATTTGCAATGTATGAGTATAACAAAATTTTTATACTAAATTTACAATTTTTAGATGTATTAATATATATATATATAAATAACAAAATTGTGATTATATGTAGATATATAATCAGCTAACAAGTTTCAGCCCCTCAAAATTTGTAATTGCCCTCCCCTGGAAAACACGCTTTGAATGCAACGCTGGTTCCAACCCTTCTATTGTCAAATGAATTTTGGATGATAGAGACAAAGAAAGTACTCCCCCCAGTCTTCCTCATCCCGATCTCAACATCATCTGCTGAAAATTATGTACATTGGACACACTTACTGTAGCATCAATAGTCATTTATTGGAGCACAGAAAGGACATCCACAAAGGAAATTTTGAAACTTCACTGGCATCTCTAATTTTGGAGGACACTTCTGCTGAACCTCTTTAGACTGACACCAAACGAACTTCCCCAGGCATTAATCATTTTTCACTATGCTATTGGGAATATTTGGAAATTTTTCTCAGCCCTAAGGACTTTATCATGTCATCCTTTTATCATTCCAATGATACATATAACTTCATGGATCTGGAAACCACTACCATCATCATTATCCATCTGTCACAAGTCTGATGACGACTGAAGTTATCAGTTGAAAGCTTCCTTACATTAAACTTTTTACGTAACTTAAGAGCGTGCCAATTCCACTTAGTAGTTCTAATTCTGACTATTATATAGCTCTAATTATTGTACTATTCTCTTTTACGTGCGATATTTCAAAGTAACTTGTACAAAAATCTAGCGGATAATGCTTACCTTGGCATTCCTTTCTAGCGATGGGAACATTTCACGCACGTGTTTTCCGGTCTTTGTTGATGTTATTGTCCTAAAGTCCGTTGTATGCGATGACTGGCTTTACTTTTCACACTTTTCGCTGGGTATACTCATTGGATCTTTGCCTTAAGATTCAAACATCAATTTTTACCGTTCTTTATACTCGAAATTTTCGCCCATACTCTGGGCATCTTCAGGAGCGTGGCGACTTTACCACCGATGTTCGTGGTTAACTTCGCGCTAATGGAGTCCGATACTCCTTGTTGCCATTCGTCGGAAAAACTTTCCTTGATATATATCGCTGTTCAATTTTCGCTAAGTTGCGATGAACATACTTTTTACGTGGCTACAATATTTTAATTCGGTTGACATTAAATGTCTGTAAATACTGTTTCACACGTTATGCAAGTTCAGCTATCGGGAGATTGCAAAAGGACGTTAACATAGTATTGGCAATTGAAGTCAAGTATAATAATAATAAGTATCTGTACTTACAATATTCATAGTGGCTGTCGGGGCTTCATATGTGCGTCATCTAAGAATATGAATTCTTTCAATTGTGAAGTTAAAATTCATGATATTGTAAAATCTGCACCAGATAAAATTAAACAAGATGAATTTTTTACAATGCAAAAAAATCCTTTAACATCGATGAAATAAGAAACTGAATTAAAACCTTGTTGAATTTTTTTAAAAACTAACTACAATCCTGAAGAGGAGACAATCTTGACCGCGAAGCACCCTGATACATAATGAAAACTGAAGATGAATTATACTTTTGCCAAAACCTCAAAAATAAACAATCTTGAAAGAGAAAATACAAACATACAAATCTCCCGAATGCGAAGCACCAAACTAGTTTCTGCTAACATTTATAGCCATCATCAGTGGTAGGTGCACGGACATTAAGATTACCACACTCACTCGCTCAGGTATGCAGCTTAACCCCAATGTATGTTCAGCCCTGTCGTGTAGATATTTGTGCATCATGATTTGGGTTCCACTGCACATATCAATGGTGTCGCCATCTGTAGTCAAACAAAAATATACTAGTAGCATTTACGTAGAAATATTCAACTGTATTTTTTAAGTAATATTTCATGTCACATGTTTTTTGTTAATGTTTTTCCTCTTGAAATGTTTTCTCTCCTGTTCAATAAGGTACCTCCATGCAAACTGAAGCTCTACTGGACTATTAACGTTACAGTTGTATCTTTTGGTTTTCTCAATGACTACAGCCTCGGAGGTTAGAATCTAGGCATGTGATCTATGTGATGTTAGAATTTTTGTGTTAGTCCAATCAGGAGTTACATGATTTTTGATACAATGTTGTATTAATGAAGTTTTTTCATCTTTTCTTGTCCAGTTCGTAATATGTTCATTTAATCTAGTCAAAAATCTTCTACGCGTACTTCCAATATATACTTTGTCTTTTTGGTTATCATCCGTAACTGTTGGAATGACATAAACACCAGATTTATTTAGAATTGATCTATTATTAGTAGTAGTAAGTATGCTTCCATTGTCAATAACCGTTTCTGCAATGTTAATATTGTTGTTGTAACATTCTTTTTTAAAATAGTACTAATAGGAAGTAAGTATGGAAATTTTCCATAATATTGCTGTATTTCTTTTTTAATGTTATTATCGAAACGATGTATATTGGCCGTAATGTTGTTATATAAAGATTTGACTAATCCTTTACTATATCTAAATTATTCTGCAGATTTTTCAATCCATTTTAGCTCTTTGATCTCCAATTATTTATTGGATGAGTGTGTCATGGCTCTTTTAATATAAAAGCGGAATGCTGCAGTCTTATATTTCCAAGGGTGTGTAGAATCTCTTGGGATAATTGCCTGTACATATGATGGCTTCCGGTATACAGAATATTCTATAATTCCGTTATCCTTTTCTATAGATATATCCAAGAAGTTTAGCTGGCCATTAACCTCAATTTATTCTGTATACCAGAAGCCATCATATGTACAGGCAATTATCCCAAGAGATTGTACACATCCTTGGAAATATAAGACTGCAGCATTCCGCTTTTATATTAAAAGAGCCATGACACACTCATCCAATAAAGAATTGGAGATCAAAGAGCTAAAATGGATTGAAATAACTGCAGAAGAATTTGGATATAGTAAAGGATTAGTCAAATCTTTATATAACAACATTACGGCCAATATACATCGTTTCGATAATAACATTAAAAAAGAAATACAGCAATATTATGGAAAATTTCCATACTTACCTCCTATTAGTACTATTTTAAAAAAAGAATGTTACAACAACAATATTAACATTGCAGAAACAGTTATTGACAATGGAAGCATACTTACTACTACTAATAATAGATCAATTCTAAATAAATCTGGTGTTTATGTCATTCCAACAGTTACGGATGATAACCAAAAAGACAAAGTATATATTGGAAGTACGCGTAGAAGATTTTTGACTAGATTAAATGAACATATTACGAACTGGACAAGAAAAGATGAAAAAACTTCATTAATACAACATTGTATCAAAAATCATGTAACTCCTGATTGGACTTACACAAAAATTCTAACATCACATAGATCACATGCCTAGATTCTAACCTCCGAGGCTGTAGTCATTGAGAAAACCAAAAGATACAACTGTAACGTTAATTGTCCAGTAGAGCTTCAGTTTGCATGCAGGTACCTTATTGAACAGGAGAGAAAACATTTCAAGAGGAAAAACATTAACAAAAAACATGTGACATGAAATATTACTTAAAAAATACAGTTTAATATTTCTACGTAAATGCTACTAGTATATTTTTGTTTGACTACAGATGGTGACACCATTGATATGTGCAGTGGAACCCAAATCATGATGCACAAATATCTACACGACAGGGCTGAACATACATTAGGGTTAAGCTGCATACCTGAGCGAGTGAGTGCGGTAATCCTAATGTCCGTGCACCTACCACTGATGATGGCTATAAATGTTAGCAGAAACTAGTTTGGTACTTCGCATTCGGGAGATTTGTATGTTTGTATTTTCTTTTTCAAGATTGTTTATTTTTGAGGTTTTGGCAAAAGTATAATTCATCTTCAGTTTTCATTATGTATCAGGGTGCTTCGCGGTCAAGATTGTCTCCTCTTCAGGATTGTAGTTCGTTTTTAAAAAATTCAACAAGGTTTTAATTCAGTTTCTTATTTCATCGATGTTAAAGGATTTTTTTGCATTGTAAAAAATTCATCTTGTTTAATTTTATCTGGTGCAGATTTTACAATATCATGAATTTTAACTTCACAATTGAAAGAATTCATATTCTTAGATGACGCACATATGAAGCCCGACAGCCACTATGAATATTGTAAGTACAGATACTTATTATTATTATACTTGACTTCAATTGCCAATACTATGTTAACGTCCTTTTGCAATCTCCCGATAGCTGAACTTGCATAACGTGTGAAACAGTATTTACAGACATTTAATTTCCTGGATATATTTCGTTATCAAGCCCGGCTGGCGCCATCTATGTTTCGTTGAGAACACTTCCCCCTCCCCCGTATTTTTTTTTTTTAATTTTCTTCTCCTATCCTGGTTTTCTTGTCTTGTTTTGCCTGTTTTTCTTTTGTTGTTGTTTTTCTTGTCTTATTAGTTCCTTCCACAGGCCCGATAATGTGCTAGGGTCGTTCTGGTTACATACCCTTGCTTTATTTTTGTAGATTAATATTGCTTCTTCCCTCCTCATTTGCCTTTCCGATTTTTTATTCTTTTTTAGCATTTTAATTTCATCGAACTTTGGGAATGTCCGGTTTTCCAAGCAGAATTGCACTAAAGCAGTTTTGGCTTTTTTTGCCAGTTAGATATGTGTTGTTTAAGTCTTTTTTTTAATCTGTTTTTCGTACTTCCAATGTACGATATTGGGGGTATGTGTGCTATTGGAATTTCGTACGTTCCTGATTCTTCCAGCATTTTTTCCTCTGTTTTTTTGTTGACAGTCATACTTTTCACGGTGTGCACTGAGCTTCCTAGTTGTAAGTCATATTTAGCACAGTGCCTATTGATTTCTTTACTCACTCCTTCCAGGTATGGGAAAGCTCCAATGTATTTCAATTTTTTATTTCTCATCTTCCTTTGGTTGTGCACTTCTTGGCCTTCTTTACTCTGAGTCATATGCTTTTTACTCTCATGTATCCATTTATTAATTAGCTTGCTCGGGTACACATACTCTTGTGATATTTTCGAGATAAACTCTAGCTCTTGATTTTTTAGCCTGTTGTTAGATGTGTGTGTGTACGCTCGCCGTATCAAGTTTACTATGCTGTTTTTTATGTAACACTGGATGGTGCGACGAGTATGGTATCAGTACAGGTATGTAAGTTGCTTTTCTGAACACAGAGTATTCAAAACTATTTTTGTTTTTCTCTAGTTGAATGTCCAGGAAGGATAGGCAATTATCCTCTTCAAACTCAATAGTTAGCTCTATGGTGTTACAGATTTTGCTAAACTGCTGTGCTAGATCTTGTAGCTCGGCTTTGTTAAGTTTAGACATTATAATAATGTCGTCTACATATCGAGCATAAAGTATTGGTTTTTCAGGTAAATTTTGAATAATTTCTTTTTCGAGGTATGCCATAATCACTTCTGCATATAATGCCGATAATGGGGATCCCATAGGGCCACCTTGCGTTTGTTTAAATATATTTCCTTCAAAATGGAAGATGTTGTTTTCCTTGATGAAATATAAGGTATTCTTTAGCTCTTTCAGTTGTGACAAGTTTAGTTCTTTGTTGATGCTTAGTTGTTGCATAATCAATTCGATGGCTAGCTCGACAGGAGTGTTTGGGTATAACGCCTTAACATCCATGGAGGCCATAGTTATTTGCTCTAGGTCTTGATTAATTAATTTGATTTTTCTATAAACTCATAGCTATTCTTTAATGTATATTGATTCCTCATGAATATTGGGGATAGATAGTTGTATATTTTTTTCTAGGTTGATGAGTGGTGAGTTTTTTTCGATAGAATCAGTCTTAAAGGTGTGTTTTCTTTATGAGTTTTAATTTTCGAGAATATTTTTGGCATCCCTGCTCCCATTGGAGGGTTTGCATTTTTTATTTCTGTTGGTAACGTGCTGTGGTTCCTTATATTAGCCAAGAAGGTAAGTTGTTTGTCGGTGGGATCTTTGTTGATGCTATCGCACTGTAGCTCTGAGATGGCCGTCCGCATTTTATCATTATATTCCAAAGTGTCCATAATTATAATTTGCCCTGTTTTGTCCGCTTCGCAGAACTTGATCGTGGGGTCTTTGCAAAGATTTACTAGTTCTTTTCTGTCATACTTTAATTTATTAATCTTACAGTTTTTTTTTGTGCTTAGCCTTATACTCTTTAAGCATGATTCTGAATAGCTTAAACCTTACATCGGTAGCATGTTCTGGATGCACTCGCTGCACAATATCTTCTAAGATAGGAATGTACTCTTCTGTTCTTGGGGTTTTAGGTAGAAATGCGTATTTTTTCCCACGTTGTAGCACTGCCTTTTCACTAAAAGTTAGAGCTCTCGATGATTGATTCACAAACACTGGGTATTCTGTACTTTCATCACCCTCATTTTGATTCCATCTAAAAGAGTATTAAATTTCTTGGCAGTTGAGCTTTCTGCCGCCTTTTGTTGGCTTTCGACTATTTCATTAATTTCAGTGAGAACATAGTCTATAATAAGGGTTTTCCATGTCCCGTTAAAATTCTTATATTCAGTATTCAGTATCTGGTTCCACATATTATAGCACTGAATGTGGTTTTGGTATAGTTGCTTTCTTTTATAAATGATTTCTGCACTTAGTCTTTTCTCTTGACACGTCAGTAGCAGCCTTTTGTCTTTTCCATGCATAGATTTGTTGGAAATTCGTAAGTATTTTGGTATTATTAGAGACTTTAATATTATACCAAAATACTTACGAATTTCCAACAAACCTATGCATGGAAAAGACAAAAGGCTGCTACTGACGTGTCAAGAGAAAAGACTAAGTGCAGAAATCATTTATAAAAGAAAACAACTATACCAAAACCACATTCAGTGCTATAATATGTGGAACCAGATACTGAATACTGAATATAAGAATTTTAACGGGACATGGAAAACCCTTATTATAGACGATGTTCTCACTGAAATTAATGAAATAGTCGAAAGCCAACAAAAGGCGGCAGAAAGCTCAACTGCCAAGAAATTTAATACTCCTTTAGATGGAATCAAAATGAGGGGTGATGAAAGTACAGAATACCCAGTGTTTGTGAATCAATCATCGAGAGCTCTAACTTTTAGTGAAAAGGCAGTGCTACAACGTGGGAAAAAATACGCATTTCCACCTAAAACCCCAAGAACAGAAGAGTACATTCCTATCTTAGAAGATATTGTGCAGCGAGTGCATCCAGAACATGCTACCGATGTAAGGTTTAAGCTATTCAGAATCATGCTTAAAGAGTATAACGCTAAGCACAAAAAAAAAAAAAAAACTGTAAGATTAATAAATTAAAGTATGACAGAAAAGAACTAGTAAATCTTTGCAAAGACTCCACGATCAAGTTCTGCAAAGTGGACAAAACAGGGCAAATTGTAATTATGGACACTTTGGAATATAATGATAAAATGCGGACGGCCATCTCAGAGCTACAGTGCGATAGCATCAACAAAGATCCCACCGACAAACAACTTACCTTCTTGGCTAATATAAGGAACCACAGCACGTTACCAACAGAAATAAAAATGCAAACCCTCCAATGGGAGCAGGGATGCCAAAAATATTCTCGAAAATTAAAACTCATAAAGAAAACACACCTTTAAGACTGATTCTATCGAAAAAAACTCACCACTCATCAACCTAGAAAAAAAAATATACAACTATCTATCCCCAATATTCATGAGGAATCAATATACATTAAAGAATAGCTATGAGTTTATAGAAAAAATCAAATTAATTAATCAAGACCTAGAGCAAATAACTATGGCCACCATGGATGTTAAGGCGTTATACCCAAACACTCCTGTCGAGCTAGCCATCGAATTGATTATGCAACAACTAAGCATCAACAAAGAACTAAACTTGTCACAACTGCAAGAGCTAAAGAATACCTTATATTTCATCAAGGAAAACAACATCTTCCATTTTGAAGGAAATATATTTAAACAAACGCAAGGTGGCCCTATGGGATCCCCATTATCGGCATTATACGCAGAAGTGATTATGGCATACCTCGAAAAAGAAATTATTCAAAATTTACCTGAAAAACCAATACTTTATGCTCGATATGTAGACGACATTATTATAATGTCTAAACTTAACAAAGCCGAGCTACAAGATCTAGCACAGCAGTTTAACAAAATCTGTAACACCATAGAGCTAACTATTGAGTTTGAAGAGGATAATTGCCTATCCTTCCTGGACATTCAACCAAAGAAAAACAAAAATAGTTTTGAATACTCTGTGTTCAGAAAAGCAACTTACATACCTGTACTGATACCATACTCGTCGCACCATCCAGTGCTACATAAAATAAACAGCATAGTAAACTTGATACGGCGAGCGTACACACACACATCTAACAACAGGCTAAAAAATCAAGAGCTGGAGTTTATCTCGAAAATATCACAAGAGTATGGGTACCCGAGCAAGCTAATTAATAAATGGATACATGACAGTAAAAAGCATATGACTCAGAGTAAAGAAGGCCAAGAAGTGCACAACCAAAGGAAGATGAGAAATAAAAAATTGAAATACATTGGAGCTTTCCCATACCTGGAAGGAGTGAGTAAAGAAATCAATAGGCACTGTGCTAAATATGATTTACAACTAGGAAGCTCAGTGCACACCGTGAAAAATATGACTGTCAACAAAAAAACAGAGGAAAAAATGCTGGAAGAATCAGGAACGTACAAAATTCCAATAGCACACATACCCCCAATATCGTACATTGGAAGTACGAAAAACAGATTAAAAAAAAGACTTAAACAACACATATCTAACTGGCAAAAAAAAGAAGCCAAAACTGCTTTAGTGCAATTCTGCTTGGAAAACCGGACATTCCCAAAGTTCGATGAAATTAAAATGCTAAAAAAGAATAAAAAATCGGAAAGGCAAATGAGGAGGGAAGAAGCAATATTAATCTACAAAAATAAAGCAAGGGTATGTAACCAGAACGACCCTAGCACATTATCGGGCCTGTGGAAGGAACTAATAAGACAAGAAAAACAACAACAAAAGAAAAACAGGCAAAAAAAGACAAGAAAACCAGGATAGGAGAAGAAAAAAAAAATACGGAAAAAAAAATTGTTCTCAACGAAACATAGATGGTGCCAGCCGGGCTTGATAACGAAATATATCCAGGAAAGTTTTTCCGACGAATGGCAACAAGGAGTATCGGACTCCATTAGCGCGAAGTTAACCACGAACATCGGTGGTAAAGTCGCCACGCTCCTGAAGATGCCCAGAGTATGGGCAAAAATTTCGAGTATAAAGAACGGTAAAAATTGATGTTTGAATCCTAAGGCAAAGATCCAATGAGTATACCCAGCGAAAAGTGTGAGAAGTAAAGCCAGTCATTGCATACAACGGACTTTAGGACAATAACATCAACAAAGACCGGAAAACACGTGCGTGAAATGTTCCCGTCGCTAGAAAGGAATGCCAAGGTAAGCATTATCCGCTAGATTTTTGTACAAGTTAAAAGCGTGCTTTAAAGTTTTAATACTTATTATTTATGGTTACATGCTTATGTCCATATTTTATCACTAAACAAAGTGCTAGGAAGTTTGGGATGGTAGGCAGATCTGGCTTCTGCCCAAGTTATGTCACAAGCATTATTGACACTAGGGTAAATAAGACTAGACCTTGTTGCTGAGGATAATATCTTGCCATTCCACAATCCACGTGGCTCACATCTTACATCACAGCAAAAATGTTCATGAATGCACACTGTCAAAGGCAGTCAGAGATGAAGATGCTAAGCTCTTAGTATTGCCACTATTGCCACTGTAGTCATCTGGTAGTGACACTTTGGGTGATGGGAAACCCTCATGGAAGGAGCTTCATTTGATTAACATTGGCTGTCTGCCTGTGACAAACTAAGTGATCTTCTGTGGCTATTTAGTTGATGGTGCCTGAACTTTAAGAATGATTATGAGTACTTTCTACACTCATTACTGTTAGAAATGCCTAACCATTGAACTGCTACTTTTGTGTCTCATGCCATTCTGGCATCTTATGTACTTCATTATTGCTACTTTGCCCTAATTATCCTCATTCAGGGGATTCCAACAATTGGTTAGTGGTTGAAACAGCACACTCAATTACTTGTGTTTTCCTTCTTTCTTTTTTAATCTTACACAGACAATTCATGTTTTTTCAGATCATGATCATCAACCATTCACAGTCTGTTGCTGGATGAAGGTCTTCCTAAGTCGCTTCCACAACTTTCTATCTTGAGCAATTATCTTCCATATCACTCCAACATGCTTTTGAATTTCATCCATCCATCTCTCCAAAGCCCAATTTTCTACTGCTCGAGAAAGAGAGGAATGGAAGAAACTTGAGAAGACCTTTGTCCAGCAGTAGACTGATGGTTGATGGCATTGTATTATGTGAAAATTGAGAGAAGCACTGAAATTCTCATTTCATGCATTGGTTATGGTATGGAAAAGTAAATGGTGAAACGTTTTGGTACTTGACTTCTACTTTCTTCAGGCCAAGGAATGAAACATGTGGTATTAGCATCAGTTGCTGCCATATTTCAAAATAGCTTTCCAAATGATAGGGATTTGGAAAAGTGCTTCTGAGCTGCAAGTATTAGGGGAAAGGAAAATTTCAATGCTTTCATGGTACCTAAGGGATTTATGATTATTGAATGGAGCAATACATGTTATGTTTTGCCAATTGGGAATTGCAGATGTATCGCTGATAGTTAAAATTGAAAAAGAGGTGGAAGGGTTTCTTAGTGTCGGCAACATGTTCCACCAAACGCCAATTGATGCTACGGTATGTACTACCAATGCAATAAGTAACACCTGTGGAGGTGTTGCCAGCAGTAAACACCTTGTAAATCCAGGGGTTTATTGGGATCTCTGTCTTTAAGAATGAGATGAAGAAGATGAGGTGGTGGTTTAACTGCAATCCTGTAGCCAAAAGATTTGAAGACTGAGCAAACTCCATGAGTAACCAATGCGTGATAGAAGAATTTTAGTTCTTCTCTCAATTGTTATCGTATTACATGCTCTACTACCAAATCCTTCTCAGGATTATGTGAATACTATAACATACAAGAGGACTTCCCAGCTTCATGTGAATGGCAACATCTTTGTAAAATGGAGAATGGCAAATAATAAAATCTGTGTTACACTCATATACACAATTGAAAATATTATGGTATATCACTAGAAATTTCCATGGAGAAAGACTGCACCCAGACATCATTAGCTGTTAAGATGTATCCTATACTGAATTGAATTAATTCTATGAGGCAGCCAAGCTATGCTTCTGATATTCAGATAGTCTCCAAATGGGATACATCAATAAATCTTTATATGCAAAGCACAAAATATGAATGTGAAAAATATAACTTTTAATATGATAAGAGTGGTATGTGATATCTACAAGTTACTCCACTGAGCATATATAATAATTAAATGAGTTCAGTAAATTGTTCAGTCAAACATCTTTACTGTTTTGTGTTTATTGTTTTGTGTCAACACATGAACAGAGATCTATTATCTACAACATTAGTGAGATGCCCATTAACTGCAGAAACACCACACCCCACTTTTTACTGGTTAGGTGTTCTCCCTATCTTCCTCCATGTTTCAGCACAATGTGCACAACAAGAACAATCCCACTTTTTATGCCTATAAATCATTCATAGGTAATGAATACTACTACAAGGACCATAATCTAACTTCTTTAAGAATAAGTTCTACAAAGTGTTTGAAAAATATCTTAAAACTTGCATATTCAATCAAACGTACATTTTCAGGTGAGAGAAAGGGGTGTGCAGTTCCTGATTAAAATGAGAAGCTGGGATTAAAAGTATGGTAGTAAATGAATCAGAAACCTAGAACAAACTAACTCAATATATGAAATGGTACTTTAGATCTCAAAAAAGTTAAGCCATCTAACTGATTTTTTACTGGATAACTCACAAATGTCCAATTGCCACAGTAAGAAATTTATATCCTACAGAAAGTTAATTGTACATATGAGGTGTGACAATTTAATTCCTAAAATAGTCGTGTAGTGTTGCCATTGTAGCAAAATGGGAAGAATCATGTGCCTATGCATGTCTGGACATGTTTCAGGAAGCGCACGCATTAACTGCAGATCAGTAGAAACATTCATGAGTGAGCAGTTGTGAAAGAATGTATGTCCGTGTGTGAGTTTTGAGGTAAAAATGAGTGATAGAAATTTAGAAAAGCATATGAACATCAAATTCTATGTGAAGATTAGTAAAAGAACTACTGAAGCGATAGAGCAACTGAAAGTGGCATATGGTAAGGATACTATGAAAAAGTGAAATGTCTTTGAGTGGCATAAGAGCCAAAAAAAAAAAAAAAAAAAAAACTGCACATCACACACACAGTTAAAGACCATGCATGTGTGTTTTTTCGATCACAAGGAAATGAAATAGTTCATAATGAATTCATTTAATAGGGACAAATGGTCAACCAACAATGATTTTCAGAGATGTTGAAAAGGTTATGGGATTCTGCCCAAAAGAAAAGAGCTGAACTGCTGCCTGACAATGCCCCAAGTCATGATGTGCTCAGTGTTTGCACTTCCTGCCTAAGAAATGAAATATTAAGTTGGATCATCCACCCTATTCACCTGACTTATCCCTTTGTGACTTCTGGCTCTTCCCCCAAATAAAAACTGCTCTGAAAGTACAAAGATTTTCAGACATTTCTGACATCCAGTGCATCGTAACAAAGGAACTCAAGAGTATTCCAGAAACAGAGTTCCAGGTATTTTTCCAGCAATGGCAACAGCGCCTAACTAAATGCATAGCTGCAGGAGGAGATTGCTTAGAAAGTAACAGTAGCCACTAGCGCACAGGTACACACACATTTTTTCTACAGGTGCATTCCAGGAATTAAATTGTCACACTTCGTATCTACAGTATATCCAAACCATAATATATCTGTATTCATTTCTCTGCTTTAAAAATACATTTTAGGTTACCAAATCAGAAGTAAGATGCAGCAATGACTCAGACTTGGTAGCAACATTGTGGAGATATCTTTCTGTAAATGAAAAAGCTTTGTCTGTGTGTACACATCCACCATTGCCATCATTCATGCACAGTTTAAAGTTTTAAAAAAATGGAAGAAAAAATTGGCACCTAAGCTTGAACAAATGGAATGTTCATCACTGAATCAAATGAAAACAAAATTTTACTGAAAATGTTTTGAAGGTTTTACCATTATCTTAGAAGAACTGCTATTTCTTTTAATTACTGCATGAAGATATTACTTAAATAGTTATATAGCTTAAACAGAAACTTTATTCATGGAGGTGTACAAATTTAACATTGGCAGGAGCAAAACAACTTTATAGGTATCATAATCCCTGCTGAAATGAAGAACTTATGGTAACAAATAAATGAATACAGCAGGTACCATGCCACATTTTAAAATTAAATGCACCAAAATGAGTTCACTTCACAGATAAGTAAGCATGATATCGGTACACTGTTATTTTCCTTCACTTGCTTTTTTGCCCACATAGAAATTAAAAAAAAAAAAAAAAAAAAGCCAAAAAAAAAAAAAAATACATTAGGAAATAAAAAAATCACTGAAATTTGCTATGAGTGCTTGATATATCAAAATAATGAACAATTTGTCATAAAGCAATAAAATCAAATATGTCAGTAATTCAATGACAATTGCTTCATAAATTTAGTGAGTTAATGTCTAAGTACAACACTTTTTTCTTGAAAAAAAAAAAGTGGATCATAAAACACAAATACACTCCAGTAGAGGGTATCAATTAATCAAGTAATTCAGCTTGTATATCACCAGCTGACTCTGAAACATGAATCTGTTGCCAAAAGCCTGTACCTGTTGCCAATTGACAAACAGCATCAACAATGCACTTAACACTTGTTACTTGAAAGGAAACTAAAAGGGTTTATTGTAGGAGAAAGAAAGAGACAGAAACAGGTGCATACATGAGTTTCTTTACTTCATAGGCTAGGTGCAGACCCGGGAACAAGACAGCATCGAGCCGGGGTGCAACTGGAGGGGAGTCTGGACTGAAACGAGATTGTGGTACAGAGAGAAGTGTGATCATGACTATCAGGTTATTGATGCTGAGCTGGTGCAGAAAGGATAGAAGATGAAGTACTCACAGATCAAAATTTACGCATGACGAAGTTAAATCTCAAGATTAACGGCAAAACACATGAATTAATGCTTAGATGCTGAAAATCAATACTGACTGAATACCAAATCTAGAAATCACTACAAAATATCTAAACTTTCAACTTTTTTAGCAACACAGACACCAGAGTTAGAAAAATAATATAAGTCAGCACCAATACTGTTGTAGGAACAGTATCACAAAGAAAAAAACAAAAAGAATTCACATAAATTTTTTTTCATTATGTGTGATCAACTTCAGATAATTTCACTTTTGCACAGTACAAGAAAAATACATTATTTTGACTATATTACTTTTTTGGAATAGGAACATATTTAACTGTTACCATGCAGCCAACAACTAAGCGAACCTGAAAATTGTATCATCCTAGAGCAGGAATTGAATTCATCTTTTCATATCTGTCCAAGTATATTATTCTTATGATATTCACAAGACATTTTCAAGCAACTAAAGTATGAAAATCTGAACAAGCATCAGATTGTGCTAGACCAGTGGTTCTCTACATCTTTGTCCAAAGTACCTCTCGAAGGGTTGACCAGGTTCTCAGGTACTTCCTAAGACTTTTACTGCCCCAACTCCTCATAACAATAGAAATAGGAATATTGTAAATATGCATATATCATTTCGTAAAGAAAATGTTGTTAGTAAAGTGGAGACAAATATTCTTAGGTAGGCCATGATGAAAGAATGTGTGGCAAGATGCTTACTAAGAGAATTTATTCAACCCAAGTGTCAGGAATGAAAGGTAGAGGAAGACCAAGGAAATCCTGGGAGGACCGGATTCAGGAAAGTCTGCATGTGAAAAAGATAAGGTGTATGAAGTAAAAAAGATCTTCTGCGAGATGTGTGGTGGATGGCAGTGAAGCTCGAGCTGTGCACCGAAATCGCTGTCAATGGAGATGTTTGATATATAAACAGGAAATAAAATCCAGACCACCATCAATTTTAAACTTTAATCTGGTAGATGAACTTTCTTTGAGGAGCCAACCTCTGAATATCAGACAGCAGCTTAGTGATGTGTGTGTGTGTGTGTGTGTGTGTGTGTGTGTGTGTGTGTGTGTGTGCACGTGCACATGCATGCATATATAAATTTAGATGTAAATGATTTTACAATTCTGATAAATATTTGGTAAACACTAAGTACATGAAAATCCTCCATTTTGGATCCAATGCTTGAGGTACTCCTGGGAACTCCTCTAAATACCCTCAGAGGTATACATAACCCCCAGTTGAGAACCATTGAGCCAATGCATCCACTGCCACCTCCCACTCTGACCTAGCAATAAATGCAATCTAGGAATTACCAGTTTTTAAGGCAATATGACAGAAATTAATGGACTGTTTACCATTACAGTTTTTTGCTCCAAGACAATACATATTAAAGTTTCTTGACATTTGGTTGTATGGTGACAGTTAAATATGGTATTTCTATATCTAAAAATAATGTAACTACATCTGTCATGTATTTGTGAAATTAAACTTCTATGAATTATTGTGAATATACAAAACTTTTTATAATTTTTGGCCAGTTACCATATACACTAATGATTTTTCTAAATTTAATTTCTCTCATAATTTCCATGCAATCATAAATATAGTTACAATTTAAAATAATTTAACATGACAGAAACATGGATGAAATTTTCCATAGATTTCTCTAGTGCAGTAATTGTTTGAAATCCCTTCACAAATTATGGATGTCACTTTTGTTCCACACCATACAGAAAATTACAAAAAGGAAATTAATTCATCAAATTCACAAAACACATTAAAATTATGACATGTGTTTATAACATAAAAGCCTGCATGAAATTCTCACTTCACAGCCATTAATCGTTTCATGGCTACAAATGCTTTGTTATTTTTTTTAATTTCAAAATTCATAGAGTTTTGCACTTAGCTTAGATGATGGTACTTAAAAATGCTTTTAACCAATTAAATTTTAACTGCTCTGCTCAAGTATTATTATTTAAGTTATTCAAATTTCGCAAAAGTGGCTTGGTCATCTTTTGCTAATATTTTCTTACACAGTAATTTTTTTTAAAAACCTGACTACCGCTAATTTAATAATTGCTCTTTTTATCACCATGAATAACACATAGTGATTTCTGTATTTCATATTTTGTTCTAGATTGCTTCACGACTCATTTTATGTAGTCTTTAAATATGCTTTATGATTCCAGCCTACATTAATCTAAGTACATGCATGGTTGTCTCAATAAATTAGTAGATACCATAGTTTAAATCAAACATTTCATGGCAAAAACTATCCATTACATACTCTAACAAAAAAAATTATAGTTTGGTTCTAAAAACTTTACAATGATGATGACCTCTTCATTAGTAAACACTTAAAAAGCACTGAGTTATTACTAGGAAATGTGATGGAGTGAATTATCACAGTAAAACAGAATAAAAAAAAACTTTATTGAACAAAATTTGCATATTTGAAAAACGGAAAATAAAAGGAATTTTCTCTAATGACATTGTTACATTATTTAAAGACACCCACATATTATACTGTGTTTCTGAGCATTTTCATAGAAATGTAAATAAAGTAATCACTGCATTTTATCTGCTTTCATAGCCTAACTTGTACCCTTTTTGGTCTGGAAATTTCATGTGAACACCAAGATTTGCCATAAAAACTTTAATTAGTCAAAGATGCCACACTTGATAAATTCAAGCTCTCAGATATTTACCAATGGTCTAATGAGAAATCTACTTACTTGAATGATTTATTACTGATAAATTATTCTAATTAAATGTACATATATATCCTACTACTGCTTTTACTGACATTTTATGCATGTATTACTGATTTTATTTTTACTTCATGAAACCTGGTACTAATATTTTTGCTTTATTCTTGTAAACTTGATAATGTTTAACATGAAAAAAAGTTTTTGGAAAATACATCTGTGAACAACTGTGTATGATATTTCAACACACTTATAAATGGAAATTAAAAAAAAATACTTGCAAATCAATTTAATACACATCAATAATAATAACAAACAAGAATGGCACAAAAATTCTACTACACAGTGAAAATGAAAAACTGCTAGTAAGGTTGCAATACTTTTTTTTCAAGGAATTCAGATAAAGATTGAAATCACACTATTTAATTTAGTACATTGCACCTATTGTTCCAACTCTTTTTTTTTTCAGCTCTTGCATTAAATCATGTTCAATGACAGAGGGGGGGGGGAATTATTTAATACTGATCCTAATGACCACAAATCACTGGTTCTAATTTCTCAACACAAAACTGAAAACCACCAGAATGAAAAGTATTCACGGCTGCTTTTCTGTGATCCCTTTCAAGTGATTTACCCTTCGTTTTGAATGGAATGAACAATGAAACATTTCATCAAAAACTGTGATAACAGAAGAGAAAAAGCGACATGATTTTGCGCCCATAACAATCACAAGTAGTCAATGACTATTCCCCATAAAACTTATGAGCACAATTTTTATATTTTGAGGACAAATGGACTGCAGGAGATAAAAAAAAATTCTGTTGAAATGCTCTGTGTTAAACATCATGCATCAACTTCTACAATATAGAATCATCTTACAACAGGAAATCGTTTTTAATGACTGAACAGAAAAATTCCACACAGTGCATTCTGGTGTTCTCAATCCAATCGAAGAATAACTAGTGTTCAGTTTTGAATGCATTGTAAATAGTTTTCATCAATATAATTTTCATAACAGAATTTTTCAGCATGAATAGGAAGTTTGTCATCTCCCAATATAACAGACTTAAGTAATGAGTTAATATTTCTGACATGTCCACATGATAAAAATTCGGATTATACATAGCACGAGAAATGCACATGTCAACTTCAACTTCTGACTATCAATTAGCTCTTGATTTACTGACAGGAGAGCAGAAAACCAATATAGCCTTTCTTATTTTAATGAAATTTCACATTTTTTCACATATGGTATGTACAACCAAATTAAGTATCAGGTGGAAATCTCATATGTATATGAATAGTATGACAAGAAAAATTATGGACCAGGTCAGGAACTCAGAAAACATGAAAGCTACCATTTTAAATCTCTGTGCAAGTGTATAGAAAAAGTCCCATGGTGAGACAGTGCTAGACCCCTTTTCCCCATAAGAGTAAAGATAGTACCACTTTAGAGAAAGGCCAAAGAAGTCAATTACAAAGTTGTATCACACTGCAAAAATAGCAAATAATGTAATAAAGGATAGCATGGCCATTCCTAGAAGTTATTACTCTATAAATTTTATGTAAATGTGGGGTTTTCATACGGCAATATTATTTTTCACTCGTAACATTTTTGGGCTGTAAACCTACCAATCATTAGGACTCAGTAGATGTTGTCACTCCTGGGATAAAGTCTGACTTTTCTGATCATTCACAGCAGTTCTTCTTCTCCCCTCTATTTCTAGACTTTCTGCTATTTTTCTGTTTAAAAGTGCTATTTGGTGTGTCAGTACTTCCATAGTCTCAAATCGCTTTACTCCCTGTATTTTGTACATGTCTATCCAAACCTGTTTTGTTTGAAATGTTCTGAATTACAACTTATGTTCTTCCACTCTTGCTCTAAGCTGCCTGCCCATCTCTCTCATATGGCTTTCCACCAGGGGCATAACTAGAACCATTCGGGAGGCTTCAGACTCCGCGATATAATTCATGGGAAATAAATCATTACAAATGAGATTTAAAAAAAATTGTAATGTGAAATAAATAAAAAAAAAGTAATAAAAAAAAAACATTTGTGTATTGTAATCTATGGTGTTGTACGATTCCAGAGAATGGTTCTTTTTATTTCCCTGTTTACTAGAGAACTGTAGTGCAACAACTAATATTAGGTGCGCAACTTAATTCTTGGACACAGGCACGACACGTTGACAGCAAATTGAATACGTACCTAATCAAGGAAATAATCCCCGTCGTGTTGGACACATTTGAGCCATTGGTCAGGGAGCTACCAAATGCCACTGTGGAAAAAGAGGGCTGTTTCGAGTTGATAAGGTCATCAATACTTGTGTGGACCTCCTCGAAAGAAGTGAAGTGCGTATCACTCAGGTGATGTTGCAGGGAGCGAAAGAGGTGATAATCCGACGGGGCGAAGTCTGGAGAATACGCCGGGTGGGACAAAATCTGCGATCCCATGTTGGTGATCACTTTTAAAGTCGTTTTCGCAGTGTGAGTACATGCGTTATCGTGAAGCAACAGGACCGACCTTCTGCCCTTGCCAGTGTATGGCCTTTTTGCCTCCAGTGCGTCACTCACACGAATGAGTTGCTGACAATAACGCTTATCATTGACCGTTTCGCCAGGTTTGAACAACTCATAGTGTACAACACTGCGCTGATTCCACCATATGCACAGCAACAACTTCCTGGCATGGATGTACTGGTGGTAGGCTGACCTGGATAAACCCACAATTTGTGCCACTTAGGATTATCGTAGAGGACCCACTTCTCATCACAAGTCAAAATCTTGTGGAGGAAATCCTCCTTCTTGAATCTGGAGAGCAAGGACACAGCAACATCGTAGCGCCTAGACTTGTTCGCAGCTGTGATTTGGTGGGGCACCCAACGGCCCTCCCTGTAAATCTGTCCAAGCTTGTGCAGGCACATTGCAATAGCTTGCCGTGTTACTCTGAGTTCCTCGGCGAGCCCTGACTGGCTGCAACAGGGATCCGCGTCCAACAGTTGTTCCAGTTCCTCATCGTCAACTTTCTGTGGCTGTCCCGGACGTTCTGCATCACGGAGACCGAAATTTCCCTGCTTAAACTGCTGGAACCACTTCTTACACATACTGTAGGACACAGCAGCATCACCCAAAGCAGCACAGATCATTTGCTGCAGTACTTTTTTTCAGCTGAGACGCGAACAGGAGGCAGTGCCTCAAATGTTGCTTCTCGAAGGACATTGCCTTCACCGTCAACTTTCGTCCCTTCTGTCACTACAGCTGCGAGCGGTTATGGTTGCCTGGAAAGCTGTTGGATGGCGCTGCAATCAGACATTATCGCACACAGCTATTTGCATTTGCGAACGTTCTATGATCGCTTGCGGTTATGGGCCGATAATTAAGTTGCACACCTTATATTAAATTCTTTGTTTTCTTTTTTCGTGATTCGTGTACCATCCACCACCCATGACCCCACTTCATTTGGCACGGTGTGGGTGGAAGGGTAATGATGTAGTTCCACAGTGACTACAAGTACTTGTGCTGGGTTACCTCCTCCCATTACTCCTAAGCTGGTTTTCTTCGAGTTGTTTACGCTACATTTTTTCCCCATTTCTCCAACACCACCACCCGACACCTGAACTTATCTACCAGGAGCTCGTGTCAGACTTCCCCCTAGTCCCAAGGATTCTTACTATTTGCCTTGCTACGTGACTGGAGTTGAGACGGAGCAGCACCTGGCAGTCTGGGACAGGAGGAAAAGAACCGGATATTCATGGACTATGAATATCCGGTGCAATTTGTTTTAATAACTCTTTTTTAGTTTTTTGAAATTCAAAAAATTCTTGGCATGATTTGTTAAAATTTACCTTTGTAATCAACAATGCTTTTAGTGTTACTATAGACAGTTGGGTCTTTTCTGATGTCCACAGTTTATTAAAATGAGAGAAAATTCGTTCCACAGGAGAATTTGTCCCAGGTAACTACAACACACACTGAATAAGTTTTACCATATGTTTATGTTGAATGTTCTTATTTTTAAAATGTGAGAACATCTCAACCCAATGATGCTCCATTGACAACTTATCATTGTTTCATTGAGATATTTTATCCTCATTCATATACACTGCCGGACAATTGCTACGGACGGATGACAATAGCAACGATAGCAACCATAAAATGGAAGGCAGGAAAATGTGGAAATTAGCATAAGTGCGGGATACAGTAAGACGTGTTGTGTGTATGCAAATTTTGGATTGCCGAACTTGTTCGTGACATCATAGCGCTGATAAGAGATATAAAGAATTTGACGTGTATTGACCGTTCTTGTTCAAACGCAAAGTTGAAAGGGAAAGAATCAATTGACGAACTTTCAATTTTCAGTATGTCTTCCCGACATCACCTAGATGATTTTACGCGTGGCTGTATTATTGGCAAGATTGAAGAAGGGCGAAAAATAACAGATGTTGCCAGGGAGTTTGACGTCAGCCACAGTGTTGTTTCAAGGCTTTGGAAATCATTTCAAACAAATGGAGAGTGTAGCAAACATCACGGGGGTGGTCGTGTTCGCAGTACGACACCTGCGGAAGATCGGTACATAGTGCTATCAACAAAAAGTCGCCGGCGCAGCACAGCTAGTGAGGTAGCAAATCAGTTTATGGCTGCTACTGGCAAGCGGATCTCTAGAAAAACTGTCGCCAGACGTTTGCATGAAGGAGGACTATACGCCCGCCATCCTGGTGTGTGCATCCCATTGTCCAGACGTCACCGTACCGCCCGTTTGCAATGGTGCCATCAACATCGCAATTGGACTGATAACGACTGGTCTGCTGTCCTCTTTTCAGATGAGAGTAGATACAGTCTATCGTCTGATTGTCGACGCCAACTGATCTTGTGTGATAGTGGTACTGCATATTGTCCAGCAAACATACAGGAAAGGGACCAATATCCGACATGTAGTGTCATGGTATGGGCTGGCATCATGATCAATGGCCGTAAGTCCCTCTATCTGCTTCCAACTGGGACTATGACTGGCCAACAATACATTAATGATGTTCTGCTACCTCATGTTCGCATGTTCCGTGGTGCTGTCGGTTATAGATTCATTTTCATGGACGACAACGCAACATGTTATCGAACAGTCACTGTCCAGGAGTGTCTTGAGAGCGAGGATATTCAATGCCTCGTATGGCCAGCATGTTCTCCAGATCTGAATCCCATTGAAAATGTGTGCAATGCTTTGGGGAGGAGTCTTGTTGGTCGCCAATGCCCTCCAATAAACAAGGACACCCTCATCCGTGCACTGACAGAGGAATGGGATAAATTACCCCAACAGCTGCTTGATAATGTTGTGCAAAGCATGACACGACGTGTGGAATCTTGCATCGCCCTCCATGGTGGCCATATCCCGTATTGACATCTTACGCCGGAACGCCTGCGGACGGTAATTGCATTTTTTTCACGTTTACGTATTCTGCACAAAATGGCCTGTTTGTCCCTTGAACACGTTCCAAGGCCTTCTGGATTTCAGAGCACAATTAATTGTCTTTCTTGTAATGTCCTGGCATTCTGACATTATTTTATTTCACTTGGCATCCAACCACACTTACTTTTTTATGCGCTATATAGCCTGCGGACGGTAATTGCATTTTTTTCACGTTTACGTATTCTGCACAAAATGGCCTGTTTGTCCCTTGAACACGTTCCAAGGCCTTCTGGATTTCAGAGCACAATTAATTGTCTTTCTTGTAATGTCCTGGCATTCTGACATTATTTTATTTCACTTGGCATCCAACCACACTTACTTTTTTATGCGCTATATAGCCGTTGATGATCCGTCCTTAGCAATTGTCCAGCAGTGTAGTTAGTAACATATGTACATTTGTCACACACTTCTGTATCATATTTAATATCGAAAACATTTTTTTGTGAAAGATAGTCCATTGATTTTTAATATATGACCAGGTAGGTAAAGCATTTAATGATGCCCACTGAAAACAGCTCAAGTCTTTGAAATGAATATCCCACTGATCCATAGTAAGCAGATGTCATAAAACTCATCTACTATTTTTTAGAATAGACAGTTTACCTACAAGCCATCAGACTGCAGCTTTTTCATTTGAAATCTAACAGAATATGGCAGAAACACATCCTTTTTTTGCATAACACATTTTTTTTAGGTCATCTATTGTCTTCTTCACATCTACTGCTGACACAGTCTGCCCCTCAATCACTTTAGTGCTTTGATTAAAGATTACTGCTTGGCTGTGGACAAAGTTTAACCAAAGTTCTGAGCCTGGGTTTTCAAAAAAAAAAAAAAAAAAAAGTATGCAGAATATTGGGACACTTATCCTGACTAAAAAAAAAAGGACTTGGAATGGTGGATGATGCCAACTGCATAAAGTGGGACTTTGTCAACACAGTTTCCAAAAAGTGGGACATTTCAGCATCTCTGAAGGATTAGGAGGGACAGCGGGACATTTCAGCATCTCTGAAGGATTAGGGGGACAGCGGGACATTTCAGCATCTCTGAAGGATTAGGGGGCAGCGGGACATAGAGCTAAAAATCGGGACGTCTGGTCACACTATTCATGGTATTACTAGAAAGTGCTTTGATGACATAAATATGAGAGCATTATTCAATTTAGAATGAGTTGGAACATTTCCCTCGAGAACTGAGACATGTTTTAGTGTAGGTGTTTGTGTTTTGGAAAGTGATACAATACATTTAGGTTTGTAAACATGTATCTGTGGTCTGTAAAAACCTCTCGGTCAGTAGTATTGTAACAGTACATATCCCTTGAATACAAGTATTTATTCTTCTATGTGGTGGTTTTGCTTTTCGTAAAGTTTTACATCCAAAATGGATATACGATTTTATTTTAATTTTAATGCAAAAATGAAATGGATATATGTTCTTATTTTAATTTCAATGCTCGAAGAATCCAATAGAACAAGTGAAAGTAGGTTTATGCCTAGTACTAGCACTTCTCCAGTGTCAGTGCAAAATGTGCAAAAACAGGCAAGTGATCTTGGTTCGAAGGAAGAGGGACCACATCAGCCACGAATTATTTTTCCATTAGCAGAATTTGGTGCCCGGAAAAGGCTTGTTGGTACAAATATTTTCCATAGCTTGAGTACAGTGTTTCATTAAACAGTGCTTTTTGTTTTCTGTACCACATTTTCTTAACTGAAACAGCATCAAAGGTGGAAACTGCTTTTATGAAAAAATGAAGTTTCCAATAGGAAAACATTTTTAAAAAAGCTAAAACTACATGAAAAAACTGATTGTCATTTTAAAGCCATGGAACTCTGGATGAACTATAACACTGTTATAAGCTCAGGTGTAGGAAATGTGGAACACCAACTTGAATGTGCTTCAGTGGAAGAAATTAAAAAGAGACAGAATTTCTTGAAGAGAGTTACTGAAGTTCTTTTATTGACAGTAAGGCAAGGGCTGCCCCACAGAGGATATAATGAGTCTCATTAAAGCAAGAACAAAGGAAGCTTTCTGGAAATTTTTGAACTAACAGTAAAATATGATACTGACAATGATATCACAGCAATGCCAAAAAAAAAAAAAAGTTGTTATACCTCCCCAAAGTGTCAAAATGAGTTGGTACAAATCTGCAGTCAGTTTATATTGAGTAAAACATTATCAGAGGTCAAAAGATCTGGTTTTTACTCAGTTTTGGTTGATAATGCCAGAGATATCAATAATAACAAACAAATGAGTATTTGCATAGGGTATGTTTATGGTGGAAATCTATTTGAAACATTTCTTTGTTTTGTCCATGTTACTGACTTGAGTGCAATGGGACTAAAGAGATGTGGTATGTGAAAAAATTAACGAATTTGGATTAAATTAAGTGTTGGGCAAGGGTATGATGGATCATCTGTGATGAGTGGCAATGTGAAGTGTTTGAAAACACTGTTTCAAAAAGAACACAAGCAAGCAGTCTACCCCAATAAGCTATTACATTATGACCACCTACCTAATAAGCTATTACATTATGACCACCTACCTAATAAGCTGTAGCCACTAAACAGTGGCCACTGTTTTGTGGCTACACCCGAAAAACAGTGGCCACTCAGCGAGGCATCGACTAGATGAGGTGGCGATAGGTATCCTGGGGTATCTGGTACCATAATATCAAGAGCAGGTCCTCCAGTTCCCGTACATTTTGGGGTGGTGGTGATTTAGCAGGAACCCACTTTTCCAAGTCGAACCACAAATGTTTGATTGGGTTCATTTCAGGTGAATTTGGGGGCCAGGGCATTAACAGAAAGTCACCAGCATGTTCCTTGAACCACTCCT
Source organism: Macrothele yani (assembly GCA_039090855.1). Lineage (NCBI taxonomy): Eukaryota > Metazoa > Arthropoda > Arachnida > Araneae > Macrothelidae > Macrothele > Macrothele yani. The sequence continues at coordinate 55,242,367 of CM077005.1, forward strand.
TGACGATTCTGGCAGTATGGCATGGTGCATTAACCTGTTGGTAATGGCCACCACCAGCAGGGAACATAGTTGCCATGAATGGGTGAACTTTGTCTGCAATGATGTTCAGATACCTGACAGCTGTCAGGGATTGTACTATTGGGATAATGAAGCCTAAAGTGTCCCAAGAAAACATCGCCGACAGCATAACACCGCCGCAGGCCTGTTTCCGCCCAACAGTGCATCCAGGTGCCATAGTCTCCGTTGGTAATCGGCGTATCCGCACTCTGCTGTTTACGTGATGCACCGGGAATCTTGATTCATCAGACCAGGCCACTTTCTTCTAATCATACAATCTCGATGATCTGAGGCCCATTTCATGTGTTGTTGGCGATGACGTGCAGTGAGCCTGGGGACCCAGCTGGGTCTTCAGCTTCGCAGGCCCATGTGCAGAAGCCTGTGATGAACTGTGTGTTGTGACACATTGCCTTGATCACCACTGTTGCAGTTGCGGGCGATTTGTTGCACTGTGGCCCTGTGGTCACTGTGCAACAATGAGCCACAGTCTCCTCTCCCCTCTGGCATCAATGAGTCGTGGACGACACACGGCTGAACGACGGTTCATCATTTGCCCATCTATGCACCACTTTTGATACATATCAAACCACAAGCCATGCCGTTTTGTTCACTACAGCGGCATGTGAACAAGCCACAAGCCACGCCATTTCTGAGATCGTAGTTCCGAGGCGCCATGCCATCACAATTTGTCCTTTATCAAACTCCGATAACTTGGCAGTTTTTCCCATTCTGATTCTGAACACTACTAACCGAAAGCCGGTCCTCGGGTTGTATATATATTGCTCTGTGAACTTCACCTGCACCACCGTTCGGTCTCCGGGCACGCTCATTTCTATTGGCTGGGGGTGGTCATAATGTAATGGCTCCGGTGTATATTCATTATTATGCACATCGATGAAATTTGGCATTGTTGAATACTTGCTCTGACATTCCTAAAGTTGAAAAAAAAATTTGAAATTTTGCAGTCATTGCATTCATACTTTACTCAATCTGGTAGAACTAATCATAACTTTATAGAAATTCAGGCTGATTTAGATTTGGGCAGAACTGAGATGCAGGAATTAAGTACTACAAGACGGGCTTGTCAAAGTAGAACATTAAAATCTGTGAAAAAAAGTCTAGCCCATTTTCAATAGCGATCAAGTGTTGTTGTTTTTTGTTACTTCAAAGGCTTCTATCCCTTGGAGTAACAAGATGATGTTTTTTTTTTTTAAGTACATTATAAGGGCTTTTTATCCTGGTATTTTAAAAATTATATCACCTGTCCCACATGACTTTTTCAGGGCATGAAAAAGCACATTTTTGAAATTTTTTGAAGTTTGAGCAATTTTTTCAGGGTGAAGGACTGCCAATAACAGCTTTAGTTTTTTTCTGCACATGCTACTCATACATAAGTGTAATAGGAAAAAAAAATAGCCTATTTTTTCAAGTCCTTTATTGTTTTTTTTTCATGCTACAAAAAACAACAGTTCATGAATGAAGATTCGAGCCCCAAAAACCTCTGTATAGGCTTAACTTAAATCTAATTTAGTCTGCACAAATAAAACTAAGCCCTATCTGACCACCCTGGTAATTCAAATAAAAATTCTACAGCTTTCAGAAAAAAAGTCTGAAATGGCATTTTTTGCTTGTCCGTGTAGTAAACAAATGGCTATATCTCCGGAGCAAAATATTTTTAAGGTATAAAAAAGTTGTTTTGGTTTTCAGAACATTGGTACATATCACCTACCGAATTTCATCAAAATAAAAAATGGTGTAGCAAAACGCGTTTGTTGATTTAACATGGAATGACCCTACATCGACATTAGGGGTGATCATATCCCCTACTGAGGATCTCCTCTACCCTTCGTATCGTCTTTAGCTGTGATGCATCTGTATCATGGCACCCAGTGCTATGTAACTAATTCTGAATAAAGTTCCATTATTTTAGTACAGACAGTTGCGTCGGTGTTGTTTCTGTCATCATTTTGTTAAATAATGGAGTTCCTATGGTTTGAATTTCACACACATCCAGGCTGCTCCTGTGCAATGCCACACGTCAAAATCTGGCTCACCCTTAAGTTTTGCACATGAGAGTACGCCATATTGACTTATAAGCCAAAAGGTACAGTGCAACTTTTGCCATGGTACGCAACTTTGAAATTAACTCCATGTTTCCCTGTGTCACTTTCAAAAGGGGGGAGAAAGCAGCTCAATTTATCTCACAATGGGGATGAAGAAGTCTAACATCTCATCATGATGCACCATAGGGGTTTCTTAAATACCTAAGCAAAAAAAAAATAGAATGCTCGTAGCTACCATAGTTCTTGAGATGTTAGCCTGGTACATGATTTTCTTCTCCACCCTGTATATTATTGTAACATAAAATGGCAAAGCTTAAAATGGTAGAACTATTTATTCTTCGGGCAGGTGGTTGGAGCTCAAAATTAAAAATTGAAACATCATTGCGTTTGTTTCAACTGATTTTAAAATTTAAACCACATCTAGTCCTGAATATGAGCTACAAATTGCAAATTAGATGAAAAATGGATTACAGCTGTTCCAGTTAAGCTCCACAGTAAAGTGAGAAATGTCTGTTATTTACAGAATGGTATAACTATGTAAAACATCCTATTATTAAAAAAGGTGCTGCTGTTTGATGATGATTCACTCATGTTCCATGAAAAACATACTTTGCAAGCTAGTCAGATGTGAAAATCTTTGGCACAAGTATCAGGTTGTTGGGAAAATAATGGCCGATTTGGAGGGTAAAAAGAAAGAAACATACCTCACAGCATACAACCTTGTTTTATTCAAAATAGGCACCTTCACCTCTACTAGCGAGTGACAAGTGCTTCCAGTCCAGAAGAAATCTGGTTCCCTGGATGCAAGAAAATCCCAGAATGCAATTTCAGCCTCTTCTCAGTTTCTTAAGGTCCTGTCCTTGAGGTATTAGGAGTGCAACTTAATTCTCGGCCCCTAACCGCAAGCAATCATAGAACGTCGGCAAATGCAAATAGCTGTGTGAGATAATGGCTGAATGCAGTGCCATCCAACAGCTTTCCAGGCAACTTTAACTGCACACAGCTGTAGTGACAGAAGGGACGAAAGTTGATGGTGAAAGCAATGTCGTTCAAGAAGCAACATTTGAGGCACTGCCTCCTGTTCGCGTTTCAGCTAAAAGAAAGTGCCACGGAAGCTCAGCAAATGATCTGTGCTGCTTTGGGTGACGCTCCTGTGTCTTACAGTATGTGTAAGAAGTGGTTCCAGTGGTTTAAGCAGGGAAATTTCAATCTCCGTGATGCAGAATGTATGGGACAGCCACAGAAAGTTGACGATGAGGAACTGGAACGATTGTTGGACACAGATCCCTGTCGCACACAGTCAGAGCTCAACCAGGAAATCGGAAAGCCACTGCAAAGCGCCTGCACAAGCTTGGACAGATTCACAAGGAGTGCCGTTGGGTGCCCCACCAACTCACAGCTGCGAACAAGTTTAGGCGCTACCATGCTGCTGTGTCCTTTCTCTCCAGATTTAAGAAGAAGGATTTCCTCCACAAGATTTTGACCTGTGATAAGAAGTGGATCCTCTACGGTAATCCTAAGTGGCGCAAATTGTGAGTTTATCCAGGTCAGCCTACCACCAGTACCGCCAAACCAAATATCCATGCCACGAAGTTGTTGCTGTGCATATGGTGGAATCAGTGCGGTGTCATACACTATTGCTCAAACCTAGTGAAATGTTCAATGTTGAGCGTTATTGTCAGCAACTCATTCATGTGAGTGACGCAATGGAGGCGAAAAGGCCATACACCGGCAAGGGCAGAAGGTCGGTCCTGTTGCTTCAGGATAGCACGCATCCTCACAACGTGAAAACGACTTTAAACACGATCACTGACTTGGGATGGGAGATTTTGTCCCACCCGGCATATTCTCCAGACTTCGCCCCGTAGGATTATTGCCTATTTCGCTCCCTGCAACATCACCTGAGTGATACGCACTTCACTTCTGTCGAGGAGGTCCACACAAGTATTGAGGATTTTATCAACTCAAAACAGCCCTCTTTTTTCCGCAGTGGCATTTGGCAGCTCCCTGACTGATGGCTCAAATGTATCCAACACGACGGGGATTATTTCCCTGATTAGGTACGTATTCGATTTGCTATAATTTACTGTCAACGTGTCATGCCTGTGGCCGAGAATTAAGTTACACACCTAGTAATTCCTAAAATGCATGAACAGGTGGAAATCGGTAGGAGCCAAATCAGGCAAGTGGTTTGAATGTGGGAGGATTTCGAACCTCAGTTTGCGTAGTTTCTGTTTTGTCATTTGTGACATGTGTATGTAGTCTAACGTTATTGTGGAGCAGGATAGAACTTTTCCTGTTCACCAAAGATGGATGTTTGAAACACAACTTCTGGTGCAATCGGTCAATTTCTTCACAGTATGTGACTGAGGTAATGCTTTCACCAGCATTCAAGAACGTGTAGTGTATGACACCATGAACAGTGCATCACACTGTCAACAAAACCTTCTTTAGCATCAGCCTTGGGTTAAGTTGTTTCAGTGGTTCACCATGGTTAAGACACTATCTAGATTGCTGATGGTTGTTGTATAGCACCCACTTTTCATCACACATTACAATGCAATCAAGTGGGAGCTACTTTTCGTTGTGAAGCAGAAGGGTACTGCACATTTCAAACCATTGCTGTTGCTGATGCTCTATCAGTTCGTGTGGGACCCATGTATCGATCTTCTTGACCTTATCAATTTGGGGGAGATGTCCAAAAATGGTTGACTTCAACACATTGTACTGTTTGGTGAGTTATTCGACTGTGACAAAAGGATTTGCTTCAACATTTGCCTTCAGAGTGTCCTTATCAATGACCGAATGTTGTGCTCGGCCCTCCTCATCTCATAGGGTTGTGTGTCACTGGAACAAAACTTTTAAAACCACGGACAAACAGTACGCTCATATGTTACCTCTTCCTTCACTCCATGACTCGACCACATTATGGTAGGTTTGTGCAGCATTATGACCCAATTTGAACTCATGAAGCAGAATCACCTGCAACTCGCTCCTTCCTAACATATTGTACAGACCACTCTCACACGAGTAGCAACGACTACAGCTCAACCGATTATGGCGTCCGAGTGAGCCGTCCTTCAATTTGTACGAATGGCACTGGGAGTGGGTTGGTCTGCAAGCATTGTGGGTGAGTTAGATGTGGCACCTCAGAAAAATGGCCATTATTTTCCGAACAACTTGGTATATCATACACCATCAAGTGTTCTCATTCTTGAAATCTTGAAGAAAATGTTCCCAATGTGCACGCCATATATAGATTCTGTATAGTTTCACAGCTTTTCTGTCAAAATTATATTCTGCAATTCACAACACTACAGCACATTCTGAATATGCCTTCTTATTAAATCACACTTATTAATCTATAATGGCCTTTATAGCTTATAATTTTACCAGGTTAATAGGTATTAAAAAGGTTCCTGTGTCTGACATTTATTTTTGGGAAAGCTCCCACTGATTATCTACTATAATTACTCTTCACTAAGTGGTTTCTAATGTTCACAGTTCAATGTTATCACATTACTTGGAACTTGTATCAAAACTGCTCCTACGCACAGATGTAACTATTTTCCTTTACTCTAAATTAAAACAGATTGTTTCAAATCACATTTCACTTGAAAAATTATTGGCAACAAATTAGAAAACAATATTAATTCACACTTGAATTTACGAGACAAATACTGATACACAATCAGCAGCTGTTACAGAAACCCATTTGACATTACTCAATAAAGAGTTCAATTTCTGCAATTACTCAAATAGAGGCTTCCTCTTTGTTTTCAATATTCAAACTTCTAAGTGATTTTCACTTTCCCAATCCAGTTCAGTAATTAATACATTGTTCTCGAAGAAATGATGCCAAGATTTCCTCAACAACAAAATTAAAAATATTAAGAAAAATCTCCTACAGTGAAGGATCATGGCAAAAATCTACAAAATAAGAAATAAACGCAAAACAAGACACGCGCTGCACTTGAATAACAAAAACAGAGACATCTTAAATGAACAGAAAATAATATTTTGCAACAGGAGGTACTAAATTTTTTTTTTATTGGAGGTTTAACCACCGTGAGCAACTCAATGGGCTATAAGCAGTCGCCCATCCCAAATTTAGGGTTACTGGTTCCAGGGAAGGGAGAGAGCCAAGGCAGTAAGACAAACACAACATCCATGACTCGCCAGGATTCGAACCCGGACCCAACTGGGATGAATGATCAGAAGCCATCGCTTAGACCACTGCACCACCGGAGCAGCATACTGTTTTGTACAACTGGAGTATATGCATGCTGACTTCCACACAAGAGATAGTATGAAACTAATTCCTCCAATAGTTTTTAGCATAATTGCTATAATAGTAAAACTTATGTGGAAGACATACATCTTTCATACATTTCATTTTGTTTTCTTCCTTGATGTCCATCAAATTAATATTATTTTAGCTGAGAAGGTTCTATATACACTGAAGAGCCAAAACATTATCACCACCTGCCTAATATGATGTTGGTTCTCTAAGTGCCCATCAAAACAGTTCTTACCCAGTGAGGCATGGATGCTACAAGATTTCTAAAGGTGCTTGGCACCTACACCTTACCAGCAGATCCTTTAACTCTTGAGTAAAACTGGATCTGAACCACAACAGATCATATTTGCTCAACACAAACTAGATAACACAGACAGATGCTCGATTGGATTAATGTCTGGGGAAGTTGGAGGCCAGGTAAATAAATACCTGGAAGTCTTCCTCGTGTTCCACGAACCATTCTCAGACAACCAGGGCAGTGTGGCATGGCACATTATCCTGCTGAAAGAAGGCACTACTAGAGGGGGACACTATTGCCATGAAAGGATGTACCTGGTCTTTATTGATAGGTGGAATATGTCATAGTTTCCTGCACATGAATGGCTAGACCCCAGGGTTTCCCAACAGAACATTGTCCAAAGCACCACACTTCCTCCACCAGCTTGTTTTCAACCAATGGTACATCCTGGTGCTAACAATTCCCAGGTGAATGATGCAAATGTACCTGGCCATTCACATGGTGCAACAGGAAATGAGATTCATCAGAACAGTCGACTCTCTCCCCATCAATCAAGGCCCAGTTTTTATGCTTGTGTGCTCATGATTGGTGCTTTCAATGGTGAACCAAGGCTATCATTGGGACTTGAAACAGCCTGCGGATATGCTGCCCAATTTTCCGTAGCCTTCAATGTACCGTGTGTTGTGACACATTACTCCTGTCAACAGCATTCAATTTACTGGTGAGTTGCACTACAACATCCCTTCTATTGGCTTGTACCATACAGGATAGACTTCACCTTGAGCATCGATGAGCCATGATTGACCTTCACCTTGCCGGCTATTCATGGTTTCCCCCTCCTCGGACCACTTTTTGTAGGTACAAACCACAGTTGACCATGATCAACAAACAAGCCTGGCCATCTTGGAAATGCTCTGACCCAGTTGTCTGGCCATTACAACTTAACCTTTGTCAAACTTACTTAAATGCACTGCCTTTCTCATATAAAGAACAAGCTAGTAAAATCATGCAATGCATTGATTATGATACGCTTTCTAACATACCAGAAATAGCGTGCAGACAAACCCTCCTACCTACCCTGACTATTGTTTTGTTCAGTATACCTCCGGAACAACGTACTAAAGTTGTGTCGCAATAAAGCATTTTTACTTAAGTTATTACTAAAGTTATGAGGATAATGGCTGTGGAATAAATCTTGCTCCTGTGCCCTGACCTTTGACCCCATTTTGATGATATTAAACAGAATTGGTTCTGTATACCTCCGGAACAACATACTAAAGTTTTGTCTCAATAGAAGCATTTTTAGTCAAGTTATGAGGATAATGGCTATTGAATAAATCTTGTTCCTGTGCCCTGACCTTAGACTCCATTTCCATGATATTCAACCGAACCAGTTCAGTATAACTCTGGAACAACATGATAAAGTTTTGTCACAATCGAAGCATTTTTACACAAGTTATGATGCACAAGGGTGATGGAGTGGATCCTGCTCCTATGTCCTGACCTATGACCCCATTTTGCCCATTTTCAATACGGTTCGTCTCCAGATTGTCCCCTACCTACTAAAAATTTTATCAAAATCAAACCATTTGTACGCGAGTTATTGTGTGGGTAGACAGACAGATGGACGGACTGACATAGCTGGAGCATCTACACTTCTTCAACCTATGGTTGGAAAACATAAACGAGAATAACACTGACTAATAGAGCTGGGCCGCAGAAGGCCTAGCGGTCTGCATTCATGACTGTCACGGAGAAACCTCAGGTTCAATTCCAGACAGGTACGAATGCTCGAACCACTAAATATCCGCAGTGCGTCAGATGGGCACATTAAGCCGTCAAACCCCGGGTACTGGCCCCCGGTAATAAATACGGGCATCTTCCTTCCCCTTTCTAATTTGCTTCCATGTCACTGTCACTTTCCTATCATGCACTCTACCCTAATCTCCTAGCTTCCTATTTCTAAGGGTTGTTTAAGATCTGGGGTCAGACACTCCCTTCCTAAAATCCTCTACATATGATCTGATCTGACTAACATAGCTCAGTATCAAGTGTTGTTTATACCATTTCATGATCTTCACAGTTGTAGTCATTTGCCTGCTTTGTTTGGATTTGCAGAAATATTATAACCAACATTTGCAAAACTGGTCACAATGTTTTGGCTCTTCAGTGTAGCAGTGTTGTAAATTTCCTTGCCAAGACTTTGGAGTATATCATAAACACATAATCTGTAGTTAAGCACCATGAAAAAGGTGTCCCCATAGTTTACTCTTTAGAAGGTCAAACAGGTAAAAAAAAGTGAAAAAGAAAGAAGAAAGACATAAAACTTGGTATCACAATGATTCATGAATATAGATGTCTTGATTTTATCACAACAGCAGTGCCAGAATAAACTTTCATCCGTATGACCAACTCCTTATTGCATCTCATTAAGAAAAGACACAAAAGTAACTTAAATGCTTTGAAGTCAGCTTAACATGCATGGCATTGTTCAAGAACAAATGCACACACAAGCCTATGCCTATGTAGGCTATCATTAAGTAATTTCTGATGACCTTCAGAGGAAGACCAGGGATATGTAAATCAGTGTCTCCCAACTTCATTAGGTTACTCTCCAGACTAGAGGGTATTGTTTGGCATACAGAAGTCTGAATAAAAAGACAATGTGCTAGAGAACAGATTCAAATGAGAATGACAACACACCTCAAAACATGGTTTCTCTTGAAGGTAGGCACAGTCCTTAGGGTTTGCTGGCATGGAAAATGCCAGCAGCATAGATCCATCCATCATAGAAACATAGCAAGAAGTCTAGTTTGCGAGGAACATAGCAAAAAGTCTATGTTACTCAAGTCACAAGTATTCGGAGCACATCAGAATAGTGTTCAAAATTTGCACAGCCTTCAACGTCAACAGCAATGTGGGTGGGTATATGCAGGTTGGTTCTGATGCCAAAAGACAAAGTGGTGACTTTGCACCAGATTGCTCCAAATGCACCAAACAACCCACTCAAACAGCACTGTGGCAATTAATCCAAAGTGATAGCTGAAATATAAAGCCTTAGATGCAAACACTTGACATTAAATCCTTTGTGTAAAATTTTTAAAAATTGGTATGTTGGTAGGACAATGATTATGTAGAAAAGTAAGATTTGCAATCCATATTCATTTCCCTAATTTGTTTGTATGTGGATATAATACAACCTTTGTAACTAGGCATCAGAAGTAACTTTTCTGATCAGCCCTCATAAAATTTCTTTACTGATGAATAAATGATAATATATTTACACTTATAGTCAGTGGTGTAACTACCACCCCCGCAGCTGGGGGCGCAGGTAACCAAGGGGCGTACCGCAGCTCCCAGTTATAGTTTTAAAATAAAATTTGAATGCGTAAAGACAAACAAACAAATAATTAACCCAAAGGTTCATATTTTCCTTTAAGGTACATTTAGTTTTGCCTAAATAAATGTCAAGTTTCACTTTTAAAGCATTGGATGTCATACAGATTGAAGCCATTTGGCCCTTTGGCTCTGAGATGTAATATGATTGCCCTCTCTCTGCGCTGCTGTGTAAAAGCGTGAGGCCACATGAGGATTCCCCATGGAAGAGGTGGCGAAACGATGCTGTCGTATATGCGACCGGGGTTGAAATGGTAGTAAATGCGACTGGCTTAACGCAGAGGTATGGGGAAAGAAAGAAGGGAGGTCAGATAGAGGGGGTGGAGAGGAGGGAGTGAGCTGCTGACAATGCAGTGTGATGAAACGGGTAGTAATTGCGACCATCACGTGAACTACGGAAATGCTTTTTCTCTACACGTTAAAAAGAATTTGCTTTGTACCAAAGAAAGTACATACTTCAGTTTGAATGCGACAGAACTTCAGTGTTTTGAATGCGTGCCTGGGGACTCACAGGGCGGTTTCTCCCACATGAATTTTACATCTCCAGAAAATATTAAATAATAATATGGCTTTGATTTATTTGTCATTCTTAAGAATAGCTTATTTATGCTCTGACTTTATTATAACCGCATAATAACAATTGGTTAGAAAATGTAGAAATATCATTCCCCAGAAAACATTCCTACCTTCATGTATTGCTCTTTTAATTCCTCATAGATTATGATGTTACACGTATCAGAATTATTATTCCTAAAAAATCTGAAGAAATAGCTGTTGTAAATTTAAATTTCAGATCTTTATACAAACGCTCATTATTGGACTGGCGATCCATAAACTGCCCTGGAAGCAGATTTTTTGCAACTCACTGTTTGTGAAAAATATCCAAGTGCCCGAAAACTAAAATTAGTGGTATGCTGACATCGCTATTTCCTGTTTAATAGCCTTTTTTAGCAAAAGTCTGATAAAAATAATTATTGTTATTATTATTATTATTTTTTTTTGATTGGAGGTTTAACGACCACCGTGAGCAACTCAATGGGCTATAAGCACTCGCCCGTCCTTAATTTAGGGTCACTGGTTCCAGGGAAGGGAGAGAGCCAGTGCCATAAGACAAACACAACATCCATACCTGACTGGGATTCGAACCCGGACCCCTTACGGACGAATGATCATAGGCCAGTGCCTTAGACCACTGCGCCACCGGGGTGGCAAAAATAATTATTGTATCGTTTGTATTTACAAAATAAGGTTTTACTCATGTTTCTGGATTGCAGCTGAAGATACCCTTAGTAAAACTTGATCTGTATATAAAAAATAAAACACTTCCTTTTCCCATGCAATAGCCATAGTACTTTCTCTAGGACAAACTGCCGGAGATTTTACTCCATTCGTGTGGGAATTTTATTGCGATAGCTGCATTCATAATTAATTGCAAGTTTCTTCACTTTTAGTAAGAAAGGAAATCCAAATGTTCCCAAATTTCTTTTTGTTTTTTCCAAGATTATGAAAAACGAAGTAATTACGAAAGCATCAAAACATCGATGACAAAATGTAAAATGTTTGTTACTGCAAGAATTTCAATGGTAATTCATATATAAAGTGAGAAATTAAAGAGTGCAAAAATTGTTTATTCAAATAATTCCTACAAACGTGATCTGCTCGGACCTGAACCCACCTACCATCTGACCTTTCAACCCCGATCACATTGACCATTGGAAGATGACCCCAGGTGCTCATCACCTAATCTACCCACCCTGCCTCCCTACTTTCTTCCCCACTCCTCTTAGCCCCTTCCGGTCACATATGGAAGACACCGTGGGGAAACAGTTAGTCGGTTACCTAGGATTACGTACACGACAGGCGCCAAAGTTTATTCATAGCAGCCGCAGATCTGCCATGTACAAGAATGTGATTTCTTCAAGTAATTTATTTTAGTTTTGTACAAAACAATTACATGTATTGTTATATCATCAATTACTTAAAAAGTTAAAGCTACAGAGCTCTAGGTACAAGCATTACTTTTCCACACACACTTCCTGACCCCCCTCCCCCCATTCGCCACACACCGCGAAAAACGCGTCCTCCCTCGTACTTGAAATCCTGGGGAAATTACTGCGCTTAGGAGTTCTGAAGTAAACCTGGGGGGGGGGGGGGGGGTAATGTTATGGTAGTTACGCCACTGCTTATAGTCATTACAGTGCCATAAATATTTTACTCCCCCAAATGCAAATCCCATTTGGATTAATTTTACAAATTTTTTAGACAACTCAGATGCTGACTGTGTTGCCATCATGAAGTTGCTTTGCCAGTAATGCATGCCAGTTGAGATGGCAAATCTCAGGCTGCAAAGGTGTCAGACAAACACATCATCCATGCCTACACTGGGACTCAATACTGGACCTCACTTGGTTGGGAAACCTGAAGCTCCATGCCTCAGACAACTTGAACAGTATTGTGGCTTCATTACCATTGGTATATTAAATGTATGCTATAATTTTACCATGAATTTTATATAGTATAAATTGCCAGCCATAAACTGCCCATACGGTTTTGCTTTATGATGTGAAGACCTGGAAGATTACCAAAAGAGGGTTCCCACTCAAAAGTTAAAAAATAAGAAAAAATCCCAAACTTTTCCAGGTGGTTTCAAAATTTGTTCCATAGAACCAACCCAAATCATGTTTTGATGAATAGTTAGCCTGCATTTCCCTCCATTCTTGCATTTTCTCACCACAGCACACATTTGTAAATTCTTAAGTAACTGATCTTTATACAGTTACCTGCTTTTCATTAATAACAACTATATGCACAAGGCAATTTTTGGGGTAGGGGGGGGGTACTATGATTCCATGATGTTTTCTGAGCTTGGGTGTTATGTGGTATACTGCTGCATAGAATTTGTTAATACATTTACATATGAATGGTGCATATATATAAATCTGTCAGTTGATTAGTTTCATTTGTATATATGTAACACTAGCAATCATGTCCATTCTTCAAACAGTGAACCTACAAAATCATTTTTTGAAATAAAATTAAAGAAAGAGAAAATTAATTAAGGGAAAGAAAAGTAATTTAAGATCCTTAATTTAGAATGACTTCAGCTGAGAAAATATTTTATTTTTAATTTAGAATGACTTCAGCTGAGAAAAGTGAAGAGCCCCCATGCTACCTCTAGAAACATGCGACATTGTGATCACAACTCACGTGCTGGAAATGTTAAAGTGGAAGCAAGACCATGAAATGGTAAGTTACCCTAAATGTATTATTACATTGTTGCACGTTTAAGTTGAACTTTATGATATTGGACATGTTTCCAATATATGGGTATTTACAATTTAAGATCCATAACTGTTTTACGATTTAGAACAGGGTCGTGACATCAATGCATACCCATACGGTTTGATGTAAAACGGTAGCATGCTTTGGCTTCCCTTAATTTTAAATAAAAATTTCATGAAATTTTTACAGCATTTCAATGCTTCTGGCATAGTTATCTTTAAACCCATCAGCATTTTGAAGAGTAAAGCTAAGCCATCCTTTTGAATTTTTCAGACCTTTTTAGTTGAAGTGGTAGAAAAATTCAAGCAGACAATATTCCAAAGCTGCCATTTTGTTTTAATTTTTTTGGTTTTTTAGACTTATCAGCATTTTGTTTTAATTTTTTTGGTTTTTTAGACTTATCAGCATTTTGAGCAGTAAAGCTAAGCCACCATTTTGAATATTTTTTCGTTTTCAGACTTTTTTAGGGTAGAGGTGGCAGGAAAATTCCAGAAGACAATACTCCAAAGCTCCCAGTTTGATTTTTTTAGCTTTCGGACTTTTCTAGGCATCCAGACCTTAAAGCCTATCGGCATGCCCATTTTCAGATCTCTAGGTCATTTACAAGTGGTTGAACAATTCACAAAAAAATCAAGCAGGCAATGTTACAAAGTCACCATGTCCATTTTGGTGGGTAGTCATAATCTTCAATACTGTTCCTAACATTACATCTACCATTTGGGTCATTCTAGTTACCTGGAAGACATGCACCAAAATGATCATGCTTTTTTGAGGTCAATGAGACCTGGCATTGTCAACAATTGCTTCACAACAGCTGATTCTCCTGTGACTGTGGCACTGCTATATGATTGCCAGCATTGCACTGAACACCTTTATATACCTCACTTCGCGAGTGAAATTGTTCCTGTGATTTGCTGTTGCTTTTTCCATTATTTCAATAAACCACGTAAGTGCAACAGCTCTAGAACCAAAAATACGAATTTTGAAAAAAAGAAAGATTTGTTGTTGCTTTTTCCATTATTTTGATAAACCCTTAAGTGCAATAGCTCCAGAATCAACAATACGAATTCTGAAAATAAAAAAAAGATTTGCTGTTGCTTTCTCCATTATTTTGATAAACCAACAGCTCTAGAATCAAAAATAAGAATTCTGAATTATTTATCAAAAAATTGAATTCTGCAACAGCTCCAGAATCAAAAATAAAAATTCTGAAAAGAAAAAAGAAATAAAGAAAGATTTTGACTTTAAAATGCCAGAAATATGGTGAGGGCAATCCAATGGACAAAGCAAAATCTAAAATTCTATTGTAGCTAGAAATAAATGTAGAGGGAGTGTGTTGTATATACACTATATTGAAAAAAGTCACAGGACACATTGAAGAGAAACACAACATAGCAGTTATTGATATACATTAGTATGCTGTCTGTCCACCTTTGGCCTTAATATGCATGCACTAACCCTTCGAGACATGCTTTTGACAAGGTTTTGGAACACAGCAATAGATATGCGCTTCTATTCAGTACATAATGCTGCCGCTAAATGTTGCTTAGTAGAAGGCCTTCGTTTCAAACTACTTATGTGGTGCTCTAATTCATCCCATAGGTACTCCACAGGATTAAGATCAGGGCTCTGTGCAGGCCAGTCCACACACGATACGGAATTATCATCAAACCACGCCATAACAGTCCTTGCTTTATGACTCAGTGCATTATCTTGCTGGTACCAACAAGGCTCAGTTTCATAGTATTGCCACAGAGTTTGTAGGGCATAATTGTCCAGAATGTAGAGGTAGACGTGCTGGTTAACAGGTTTGTCCACGATAACCAATGGGCCGGAACCATACCACGAAAGACACCCCCACGCAAGTACATTGCCAGCTCCAAACTTGGCCATAGGAACAGTACACTGTGGTAAATAACGTTCTCCCGGCTGCCGCCATACCCACACACAGCCATCAGCCTGATGGATTGTGTATCTGGATTCATCAGTCCATAGGACACGTTTCAATTGATCTACAGTCCACGATAAATGTTCTTTATACCATGCTAAACAACAAGTAACATTCCGAGCGGAGGTGAAAGGCTTATGGCCAGCAGCATGACCATGGTAACCCATGGAATGAAGTTTTCTGCAAATGGTACATGTACATACCGAGGTTCCAGCATTTTTACTCACCTGTACACTGAGGTCTTGTGCAGTACTCCGTCGATTAGCTGTAACGACTCTCCTGAGGCTTCGACATCCTCTATCACTGATTTTTTTTTGGTCTGCCAGTATGTTTTGCTGCTTGAGGCATGCCATGTGTCTTCCACTTATTCAGTACATCCAAAACAGTTGACTTGAGTATGTTTAAATGCCTCTAGGTTTCTATTATGGACAAACCACTAATATAACATCCAACAATATTTCCTTTCTCAAAGTCATTTCTCTCCCGCCACAACATTTTCACTCAACCTCACGGTGCAATATGATCGCGGTCAGCTGCAGGCTTGTTTTTATACCGTTTGCAGCTGTACTGTGCACCTTAACAATGCAGTGGATCCGTTCATTTGCTTTTGTAGGGGTGTCCCGTGACTTAAGTATTTACACACATCATTAGTCAGCAGGGGTGCAAGAGGTTATTTATCTGTACTGAAATCAGAAATGAGAAAACATTTTCTCTTTTATTCTTCAGTTTATATTTAAAGTGTATAATTAACTTTACCCAATGTGTTGCACTGCATTTTTGCACTTAAAAACAGAAAAGATTAAATTGTAGATTTTGCTGTTCCACATGCATTTTGTTACAATTTTTGCTGACAAAGCCGTCAAACTGCCACAAAAGGAAAAAAAAAGTTCCAGCTCAAACACTGCAAGAATATGGAGAGCACAACTGAAACTTTCCTACTGTGTTTAAATGATTAAAAAATTAATTCTATTTTTACAAATTTAAAATTACTTTTGAGAGTACAAAAATTGTTTTATTGTGCTAAATATTGGTAAGTACTTTTTTTAATTATTATGAGAAATAACTGCACTTTTAATATACAAAATGTCTCAAAATAATGTAATTGAAGGGAACTTGAATTCATTAGAATATCTTGCTGCAAGAGTTATGTTCATAAACAAGGATACCGTGTCATACACAGTATTTGCAAAGGTTGATTTGGAACCTGAAGATGCCAATGCCCAGTCAATTGGAAAACCAGCTGGCTTGGATTATGTGGATGTCAATGACCCAGTCAACAGGAAAACCAACTGGCTTGGACCCTGAAGATGCCAATGCCCAGTCAACAGGAAAACTAACTCACTTGGACCCTGAAGATGCCAATGCCCAGTCAACTGCCAAATTAGCTAGCTTGGACTATGAAGATGTAAGTACCCAGTCAACTGAAAAACCAAGAGATTTGGACCCTAAAGATACCACTGCCCAGTCAACTGGAAAACCAGTAGTTGGCTTGAACCCCAAAGAAGCTAGTGCCCACTCAAAACAAAAACCAGTTGGCACCCTGAAGATGCCAATGCCCAGTCAAAAGGAAAACCAAATAGCTTGGACTTTGAGGAAGACAGTCCCCCCACCAAAAAATAAATCTGATGTTGTGTCCTTCAGATGCCAATGCCTAGTCAATTAGAAAACCAGCTTGCTTAGACTTATGACATTGTACTTCAAACAACTTAACTTGACTTATGTGGCTTGAAGGAAGTGATTTTTTGAGACTACAGAAGATTTATCTTATAGGAGTTGAAAGGCTAGTGAGCCTGATGTGTTAAGCACCCACCTGGTAATGAGTACAGAAATGTGATCATAGGAAATAAAAATCCATGGATACAGGTCTATACTTCTTTTATGTGAACGAAGACAAAATAATGCATTTTTATATACATTTTGAGCAACATATATTTTTTGTCATTTTCTTATGAGAAATCGGTAAAAATTATTCTGAATAATTCTTAATGAAATGAACTGAGCTGCAAGAAAAAAAGAATGCCATGTACTGTATGTGCAAGCCAAAGAGCAGCCCCTCACTGCATTTGTTTTTAAGAGCACCTTTAATGTACAGGACAAAAAGTTTAAAAACGTCTTTTTCTATTTTTCTACGTGAAAATTTTCGTGTGGTCTCTCCAAATAATTTTTTTTTACTTTTGCCAAAATTATTACATTATACTGTCTGATAATACAATATCAGCTGCCCTAACTTTGCAAACCAAATCGATTCTGGCTTTTCATTTTATCCCAAATGCAATATAGCATCATCATCATCATCATCATTGTCAACCATTATCAATCCACTGCTGGACGAAGGTCTCCCCAAGTTTCCTCCACAACGGTCTGTCTTGTGCCAGTCTCCTCCATGTCACTCCCACATATTTACGAATTTCATCCACCCATCTCCCATGTGGTCTTTTTCTGGGTCTTTTCCTGTCCCTTGGAATCCAATCTAAAATTTCGGCTGTCCATCTATGGTCTGTCCTTCTGGCAGTATGTCCAGCCCATTGCCATTTCAGGGATTTAACTCTGATCATGATGTCTTCCACTCTCGTCATTTTTCGGATCCACGAGTTCCTCTTCTTATCTCTCCTGGTTATACCAAGCATGCACCTCTCCATGCTTCTTTGAGTTGTCTGCAGCCTTTGTATGTCTCTTTTAGTTAAGGTCCACGTCTCTGCACCATACGTAAGCACTGGAAGGATGCATTGATCAAACACTTTTCTTTTAAGACATAATGGCATATTGCTCTTGAAAATTATGCTGTTTCTTCAAGAGCAATATGCCATTATGTCTTAAAAGAAAAGTGTTTGATCAATGCATCCTTCCAGTGCTTACGTATGGTGCAGAGACGTGGACCTTAACTAAAAGAGACATGCAATACAGCATATGGTGAAATATTATGTGGCTATTGACATTAAAGCATAACTGCTATCAAGAGCAGTAACAATACTGTTCTTCACATATATTCTTGTACATGCATGCAGGGTGAAGCAGTTAGGTCCAAATAATTACATAAAATATATATAGAATGAATATTAATGGTAAAAAACTCACATTACTCACAGCAATTTAGGCCTATTACATATGTGGATATATTCTGCCACAGTGGTAAAGTATTTGCACAACATAATGGATGACATATTTAAACGAAATCCAAATTAGTCTATCTGCCTAAACAGAATATTCACAGATTGAATAAAATAATACTTCACATTAAGATTTTATACCTATGTACAACTGTTTGCTAGGAATGACGATTAAATCATGAAAATAAAAACCCAAATGAATAAAAAGGATGAAAGAAAGACCAAAACATAATTCACCACTGCAACACACTTCCAAACATGTTTCGGCAAGAACCTTGCCTTCTTCAGTGGAAACATAGAGTTTTACGTGGGCACCGAGTCCTCATTGGTGATCTTCAAAAGACTGATACAAAATCTTGTGTCATACTGCCTTCAATCTTCATCGTCACAAACAATGGATAATTGCGCGTCATTGCACAAGCCGCTAGAGGTGATATCTATGGTATTATGTTCTTCTTGATCACTTCCTGCAGCTCGGAGTTTACGACCTTTGAACCTGTGTTTATTGTTTTTTTTTTCAATTGATTGTTTTCATATTTGATCCAATATCGCCAAGCATGAGGTAATTCAAGTGGCAAATTAGTGTTGTAACACTTATTTTTTAATTTCTCAATGACTAGGGTCTCCGATGTTATAATTTGCCTATGAGTCCTGTGAGAGGTCAAAAGTTTAATATTTTCCCAATCGGGCTGCGAATGATTTTCTATACAGTGTTGTATATAAGCTGTTTTGGGGGTTTTCTTTTGCCAATCATGAATGTGCTCTTTCAATCTCGTAATCAGACATCTTCTTGTACTTCCTATATAAATTGAATCCTGTTGATTATCGTTTGTCCTGGTTGGAATGACATATACTTCTGATCGATCTAGGATGGATTTTTTGTTATTACCTGATGTTACTAATGAGCCATTATCAATAATGGTTTCTGCAAGATTTACTTCATTCGAAATGCATTCTTTCTTTAGTATGTTACTCAATGCTGATAAGTGTGGGAAAGGGACATAAGATTTATATACAAATGTATGTTCTTTTGTTTCATCTGGTTTTAATTATACGAGTATATTGAATCAATCGAACGTTTATTGTATTCAAAATGTTCTGCAATATTTTTAATCCACTGTATTTCTGTATGTTTGAAATCTGCTGTGGAAGAATGTGTTATTGCTCTGTTAATGTAATAATAGAAAGCAGTTGTCTTATATCTCCATGGGTGTGTCTAATCCACTGGTATTAATGCAGGTACAAAACATGGTTTTCGATAAACAGCGTAATCAATGGAATCATGCTTTCTGATTAATTTTAGGTCTAAATAATGGAGATTTTTATCTACTTCTTCCTCGAGAGTTGTCTTAATGGTTGGGTAAGTATTATTAAAGGCCTGTATGAACATATCTAGTTTGTATTATTTCTCAAATGATGGTATCATTGTTTGTATCTGATACCATCATTTGAAAAATAATTACTGTTGGTTATAAATCTCAATGCAAGTATAATTTCTCAAATGATGGTATCATATACAAATATTTGGAGCACCCATGGGATCACCACTCTCCTGTCTTCTGGCAGAAGTTGTCATACAGAATATTGAGCAGACTTTCTTTCAGAACCCAAACTTTGATTTGCCAATTTTATATTTACACTATGTTAATGACATCTTGATTTTTTGGCAACATACGAAGGACAAACTAGATATGTTCATACAGGCCTTTAATAATACTTACCCAACCATCAAGACAATTCTCGAGGAAGAAGTAGATAAAAATCTCCATTATTTAGACCTAAATTTAATCAGAAAGCATGATTCCATTGATTACGCTGTTTATGGAAAACCATGTTTTGTACCTGGATTAATACCAGCGGATTCCACACACCCATGGAGATATAAGACGGCTGCTTTCTATTATCACATTAACAGAGCAATAATGCATTCTTCCATAGCAGAGTTTGAACTTATAGAAATACAGTGGATTAAAAATATTGCAGAACTTTTCAGATACAATAAACGTTTGATTGATTCAATATATAACAATATTAAGCACAATCAAAACCAGATGAAACAAAAGAACATATATAAATCTTATGTCTCTTTCCCACACTTACCAGCATTGAGTAACATACTAAAGAAAGAAAGCATTTTGAATGAAATAAATCTTGCAGAAACCATTATTGACAATGGCTCATTACTAACATCAGGTAATAACAAAAAATCCAACCTAGATCAATCAGGAGTATATGCAATTCCAACCAGGACAAACAATAAGGGCCATTCCACATCAATCACCCAATAAAAATTAAGTTTGACACCCACCATCTCAGATCTTGATGAAATTTTGTTCAATTGTTCCTAGCAGGATCCTGGAACCACCTGCAAAATGTTTTGGCTCTAGCCCTTGTACGTCTTTTTGTACATATTTTTTTGTTTTATGATATTGGCGAAATTCAAGAGCTCGGAAAGAGCAGTGCCGAGCTGTACTTTTTACTAAAAAAATTTATTTCTCTAAGACTATTCAAGATATCAGTATGAAACTTTGCAACAATGTTGATAAACATACTGGGAGTAAGGAAAAAATATACTAATAGGCCTAACATCAATTTAAGATAATTAAAAAAATATTTTCCAATAATTAATTTAAAATTTCCGGACGACTGCATGAATTTACTAAAATTGGAATATCTGGAATCTCCCACCTCAAATTTGTTTTAAATTATTACCTATAATATAGGATATCTGGAAACCTAAAAATATTCATGGCTTTTTAACACGTATTTATTTACAATACATGTTGAAAAGGAATTTACGAAAAAAAATTTTTATTTATACTTACATTTAAAAAAAATCAAAGTGAAATAGAAACACAATATTTGAGATTTCTTAGTCATTTGTACATTTTTCATGTTGTGATTGATATTTAGAAATATAATTCTTCCAATTTATCCAACAATTTTCAGTAGTTTTCAACTCCGCTTTTTGAAAATAATACGCTTTTCCTGTGTTGCTCGTTTGGGGTGCATCTACTATACAGAGGACGTGCTGTAATGGCACAAGGTAACAGTCCTCCCTGTGAGACCAGAAAAAAGATGTTGCCGGACCATAGGGGTGAAGGAAAAGCAGTTCAACATCACCTTCTTCAATTAATACATTTTATACCAGGGCGAAATAGTGCATGAATTTACTAAAATTGGAATATCTCCCACCAGATAGAGAGCTCAAATATGTTTAAATTATTACAAATATATAAAGGCTATCTGGAAAACTAAAAATACTCATGGATTTTTAACAAGTAAAATTACAGTGCACAAGGTAGAAAAAATATGAAATAAAAAAAATTATATGTATAAAGATTGCATTAGCAATAAAAGACAATATTATATTTAAGAGCTATTTTTAAAAATAATAAAATAAAAAATAAACAGAATATTGAATTATTATTGAGAACCATCTTGCATATGCATTTGCTCTAATATAGAATAATTAAATTAAAGTTTAATAATGATAATGAAAAATTACATAAAATAATGAAGAGCACAAAATGGTAATGAAGGTCAAGATGAGCATGTCTGTGCACATGCTTCAGACATGTACTGACAAGCTCATGAAACCATGCCTGCATAACAATCTCTTTGTGCATGTAGTGACATGAAACCTGTAGTCACCCAGTTGTCATCACATTCTGATTCAGTTGATCCCTGCCTTTAAAGGAGTGAACATCTATGATAAATGTTGAAATAGTGCCTTTTTTAATTTAGTGCTTGTGTCCATCGAGTTTTAGTGTGAACAGTGAACTGAGTGAGTGGATTCCAATTTTATAACAATTATTGTATGTACATATCAATACTGATGTTTAATTATTATGTAATATTATTATATATAATAATTTAATAATTTACATTATTATATAATATAATAATTTACAGGTGGTTCCAGGATTCTGCTAGGAACAATTCAGAGCAAATTTAATCAAGATCTGAGATGGTGGGTGTCATGATCTGGATGATCTGACATGGAATGACCCTATACTACTTTTTGATTGAGTTAACTTACGCGTAAATGAACATGACTGATAAACAGACTTGTAGCATTGGTTTAGTTCTTAAAACACTGTCACCAAACAATCTATACATCTACATCAAAGATTCAATCTATTTCTGAATTATATTAATTCAACATTTGTCGAAAACATTACGTGGTTTCAGAAATTATTAACTATATGTCAACAAAATAGTTTCCATATCATCTACTGTTTATGCGTTACTAGAAATTCGAGCACGGGAAAAACGTCCATATAATAAGAAAATTTTTATTTCAACTTGTCACTAATATTCCTTTTTTTCTTTTTGATGTTCTTTATAATAGTTTAGAATTTTATTATGAAGATTACAAATTTATATGAAAAAATGTTTTAATATGTGCAGTCAAATGCATCATAAGTTGTCAAAGTCCTCCAATACGTAGAGACAATATGTATTAAAAGATTAATATTATTCCAGTTTTTTAAGTCATGATTTACGAAATTAATACAATAGAAAAGAACTTTCGAACCTTTTGATTATGATGCGTTGAATCAGTAATAAGCCATCTTGTTATCGAAGAAGGCATGATTTTTTTTTTAAAAAAAAAATCATTTTTTTAAAAAAAAAAAATCATGCCTTCTTCGATAACAAGATGGCTTATTACTGATTCAACGCATCATAATCAAAAGGTTCGAAAGTTCTTTTCTATTGTATTAATTTCGTAAATCATGACTTAAAAAACTGGAATAATATTAATCTTTTAATACATATTGTCTCTACGTATTGGAGGACTTTGACAACTTATGATGCATTTGACTGCACATATTAAAACATTTTTTCATATAAATTTGTAATCTTCATAATAAAATTCTAAACTATTATAAAGAACATCAAAAAGAAAAAAAGGAATATTAGTGACAAGTTGAAATAAAAATTTTCTTATTATATGGACGTTTTTCCCGTGCTCGAATTTCTAGTAACGTGCGAAACAGTAGATGATATGGAAACTATTTTGTTGACATATAGTTAATTATTTCTGAATTAACGGATGAGGACAAAGATATTATTATTCTTAAGACAGGAATTAATGTTAGCAATTTTAAAACCATATGCTCTCATCATAGCTACTACTTTTTAAATAAGTTTGAAAACCATGAAAAAATTTGTTTTGATCCATTAAAAAAAACAAAAAGTCTGTGAAAAAATCATTAAGAACAGTAAGCTTGGACTTTGCAAAATCATTGATTTCAAAAGGAGTAAGCATAACGCCATGGCAAAACCTTTGTCCCAATTGCCGTAGCTATTGCGAGGGGGAAAAAATATTAATAAAAATGAATGTGATAGTGATGATAATCTCATGAATGAATTAGATTCAATGGAATCAAGAAATTTAAGTCTTCAGGAAACAAACATAGCTTTGGATGACTTTGGGTGTTCCCCTGTAAAACTCCATGCCATATCAGCTCACAGAAAAGGGTCATATGGTAAAAGAAAAATTGAAAATGCCACTTCTGTTCTGAAGACAAAGATATGGAAAGCACTAGACTACCCTATAGAAAGTTCTGATAATGAAGAAGAAGACAAAGAAGAAGTATAAAAAGCCAAAGACTTTGATGTTATGGTTTCTTTATTTAAGAGAAAAGTTTCAACTGTAGGGCGATCAGAAAAAAATTCAGATTTTGACATTGGCTCCAGAATCTTGGAGTAGGAAAGAGTGATGAAGGAATTCAATGTGAGTGAACATGAAGTACACCAAGCAAGGAACCTGAAAAAAGAAAAAGGCATTTTGTCCATTCCTGAGCCAAGAAAAGGTAAAAGAAAAAGAACATACACCACTACTTGTAACAGATTTTTATCAAAATGATGAATATTCACGAATATTACCTGGAGCGAAAGACAAAGTAAGCATTAAAAAAAATACTTATATGCAAAAAAGGCTTATCCTCAGTAATTTAATAGAACTTTATTATTGTTTCAAGTCGCAATATCCAGAAGTCAAAATAGGATTTTCTACATTTTGTCATTTAAGACCTAAAATGGTGTGTTCTGGCGGGTTCTACAGGCACAAAAAAAAAAAAAGTCTGCAGATGCAGTATCCATCAAAATGTTAAAAAATACAGTCTGCGTATGCAGTATCCATCAAAATGTTAAACTTTTATTGGATGCTGTCCAAATTGAAGAAACTTACAAATACTCTAAAGCAACTTATGGGAATTTACTAGGAAATTTTTTCATTTATAGCAAATTTTCGGAGAAAACTCTTCTCCTTCTTCAGGCTCTCTTGTTGTTGTCACTTTTTGCTTGTCACTATCATGGTTACGGTTTACCTTGATGGTTACGGTTAACCTTGACGGGTTAGGTTATTTTTCAACAAATCCTGCCAGATGTTAGGCAGGGAAAATCCTTTGCAGTCATTGATGATGGAATTTTGATTTTTCTCAATCTCTATTCCTTCTTTCAGTTTTCTTTTTTGGAAATTGCTTTGGAAACTGATTACTTTAAGGGAATTCCAATCCATGCTGTGCCCAGTTTCTCTAACATGCCTATCTAATCCAGTCTTGTTGGAGCAATTTTTTATAGCTGCTTTATGCTCAGCTATACGAGTTTCTAGTCTGCGACCTGTTTCACCTATGTAAGATAGTCCACAACTACAATTTACTTCATAAACTACTCCTTGCATTTTTAAAATATCTTTTTCTCTTTGAACTATTTTAGGGAAAAATTTTTAACTTTGTTCTCTGAACTTGGAGCTAGCCTAATATTGTATTTTTTACTAATTCTCTTTAAAGCCTCAAATAAACCTTTGTGATAAGAAATTTTTCTAGTGAACTTTACTTCTTGCTTTTGTGGGTTCTTCGTACCATTAAAATTCAGAAGCTTCTCAATTTCTTCTTTAGGATAGTTATTTTCTGCAAGTATGACTTTAAGCTCTTCTTTATGGGCTTCTTTTTTATCTGCAGTAGAAACTATTTTATTAATTTTTCTAAAAACTGACTTGCTACAATTTTCTTAATAGAAACTGGAAGATACGAATTGAAATCCAGTAGTCTTTTAGTATTCATTGGTTTTTTATACCAACTAGTGAGGAATTTTTCATCTTCATAATAGATAGTAATATCTAAGAAGTTTATTCTTCTTTCTTTTTGAAGTTCAATAGTGAACTTAAAGGAATCATCTAATTCATTGAATGAGTCTATTCATTGAATTAGATGATTCCCTTAAGTTCACTATTGAACTTCAAAAAGAAAGAAGAATAAACTTCTTAGATATTACTATCTATTATGAAGATGAAAAATTCCTCACTAGTTGGTATAAAAAACCAATGAATACTAAAAGACTACTGGATTTCAATTCGTATCTTCCAGTTTCTGTTAAGAAAAATGTAGCAAGTCAGTTTTTAGAAAAAATTAATAAAATAGTTTCTACTGCAGATAAAAAAGAAGCCCATAAAGAAGAGCTTAAAGTCATACTTGCAGAAAATAACTATCCTAAAGAAGAAATTGAGAAGCTTCTGAATTTTAATGGTACGAAGAACCCACAAAAGCCAGAAGTAAAGTTCACTAGAAAAATTTCTTATCACAAAGGTTTATTTGAGGCTTTAAAGAGAATTAGTAAAAAATACAATATTAGGCTAGCTCCAAGTTTAGAGAACAAAGTTAAAATTTTTTCCCTAAAATAGTTCAAAGAGAAGAAGATATTTTAAAAATGCAAGGAGTAGTTTATGAAGTAAATTGTAGTTGTGGACTATCTTACATAGGTGAACCAGGTAGCAGACTAGAAACTCGTATAGCTGAGCATAAAAGCAGCTATAAAAAATTGCTCCAACAAGACTGGATTAGATAGGCATGTTAGAGAAACTGGGCACAGCATGGATTGGAATTCCCTTAAAGTAATCAGTTTCCAAAGCAATTTCCAAAAAGAAAACTGAAAGAAGGAATAGAGATTGAGAAAAATCAAAATTCCATCATCAATGACTGCAAAGGATTTTCCCTGCCTAACATCTGGCAGGATTTGTTGAAAAATAACCTAAACCATCAAGGTTAACCGTAACCATCAAGGTAAACCGTAACCATGATAGTGACAAGCAAAAAGTGACAACAACAAGAGAGCCTGAAGAAGGAGAAGAGTTTTCTCCGAAAATTTGCTATAAATGAAAAAATTTCCTAGTAAATTCCCATAAGTTGCTTTAGATTATTAATTCAATTAAACTAGGAAGCCATTTCTCAATATGAGCTTTATTCAAAGACTTACAAATACTTCATTGAAGATGCTTGTTTGTAATATAGAAAGTTCAAAATGTATGCTTCGCCATTGTGATATCTGCCCGACAAATGCCACATTAATTCAGTTTTTACATGATAAATTAACTGAAAATTATGACTTAGAAGACGAGGTTGAATAAGCCAATGGATGAATACGGACAGAGCAGAAATGGTTAAACCATCTATCAGTAAAGAAGATTACATAACCTTGCTGGCAAAGAAACTGGAAGAACTAATACTCCATTCATTCATTTCAAAATCACAATCATAAAAGTTAAAAAAAAATGAAGGATGATTTATCTTCTGATACAGCTATCATAGTGATGGATTTCAGTGAAAATTATTCATTCACAATTCAAAATGAAATCTAAAGTTATCATTAGACAAGAAAAAGCTGTACTGTTCATCCAGTTGGAATATTCTTAGTCAACGAAAAAAAAAAAAAACATCGCATCAAGCCACTGCTTTATTAGTGATGACCTTGAACATGATACAAGTTTCGTTACTTATGTCCAAAGTGAGGCCACAAAATGGATTGCAAAACATTACACACAAGTAAAAACTGTTCACTATTTCACTGATGACATCTGCCCAATATAAGGACCGAAACAGTTTTTAGAACCTTTACAAACATTTTAATGATTTTGAAATAAATGCTGAACATTCTTTCTTCGCTACAAGCCATGGGAAGTTAATATGTGATGGCCTGGGAGGAACCGTAAAAAGAATTTTAAGAAAAGCAAGCCTCCAGCAATCAGATTAAAATCAAATTGTGACTGCTTCTGCTGCGTACATTTTTTGTCAAAAAAACATAGAAAATATCCACTTCCACTACATTGCAAAAAAAAGATACTGATGTGTTACGTTCACAGCTTAAAGAAAGATTTTCTAAAACATGGACAATACCTGGAACCAGAAGTTACCACCACTTTAAGCCACTGTCTACCAATCACCTAGAGATGAGAAGAACAACTGACAGTCGAAACCCTGCACTTATCTTTTCTTTTGACAGAACTTCGGAGTGGGCCTGTGTGGAACCATCAGTGAATGACTATGTAGCAGCTGTTTATGACGACAAATGGTATTTTGCCTTAGTAAAGAATTTATTTATTGAAGGTGATGTTGAACTGCTTTTCCTTCACCCCTCTGGTCCAGCAACATCCTTTTTCTGGTTTCACAGGGAGGACTGTTGCCTTGTGCCATTACAGCACATCCTCTGTATAGTAGATGCATCCCAAATGAGCAGCACAGGAAAAGAGTATTATTTTCAAAAAAGCGGAGTTAAAAACTACTGAAAATTGTTGGATAAATTGGAAGAATTATATTTCTAAATATCAATCACAACATGAAAAATGTACAGATGACTAAGAAATCTCAAATATTGTGTTTCTATTACACTTTGATTTTTTTAAATGTAAGTATAAATATTTTTTTTGTTTTTCGTAAATTCTTTTTCAGCATGTATTGTAAATAAACACTTGTTAAAAAGCCATGAATATTTTTAGTTTTCCATGTAGCCTATATTATAGGTAATAATTTAAAATAAATTTGAGCTCTCTATCTGGTGGGAGATTCCAGATATTCCCATTTTAGTAAATTCATGCAGTTGTCCGGAAATTTTAAATTAATTATTGGAAAATATTTTTTTTAATTATCTTAAGTTGATGTTAGGCCTATTAGTATATATTTCCCCTTACTCCCAGTATGTTTATCAACATTGTTGCGAAGCTTCATGCTGATATCTTGAATAGTCTTAAAGAAATAAATTTTTTTAGTAGAAAATACAGCTCGACACTGCTCTTTCCGAGCTCTCGAATTTCGCCAATATCATAAAACAAAAATATATATATATATATATATACAAAAAAAAGTACAAGGGCTGGAGCCAAAAAAATTTTACAGGTGGTTCCAGGACCCTGCTAGGAACAATTTACCAAAGTTTAATCAAGATCTGAGATGGTGGGTGTCATGACCTGGGTGATCTGACATGGAATGACCCATAATCAACAGGATTCAATTTATACAGGAAGTATAAAAATATGTCTGATTACAAGATTGAAAGAGCATATTCATGATTGGCAAAAAAAAAAAAATCTAGAGCTGTTGGGTTTGATCGATTAATCGATCAATTTTTTAATTGTCGATTATTTTCTTCTTCCGATTAATTGGTTAATAAAAAAATTTATATAAAAATAAAATTCATTAGGAACAGTTGCAAAAAATTGCATGTAATTTTGAATTTGTTGAATACACGAATTTGTGCTCATGTCTTCACTTATTGGAAACTAGCCTCTTTACGGTGATGGGAGTTTAAATCTAGCAGTCACCACTATCAGCAGCAAGTCCATCGTTCATTGTGTGTCAGTATGCTAGTCTTCAAAGTCCATCGTCAATTCCGAACTTCTGCCTTTAACACCGCACTTGTCCTGCCAGCATTTCATTGAGGGCTTCTTGACCTCATGGTTCCCCTGTTCTTTTATTGCTGTGCTTTGTACTCACTTCTCATATGGTGGTCTTTGCTTCCCCTCCCTGGCATCCCCTTTGTTGACTGTACCTATTCAGGAAAACTGCAGCTTTGTCGGTCATTAAGGGGTGCCAAACCTCTTCTACTCCTGTCTCAGCTGAATCGTCTGGGCAGAGTCAGTTGTTTCAATACATAAGGTCAGTATAACAGATCGCCGACATCTTCCAAGCTTGGTCGTAAGATCGGTATAACAGACATCCGGCATCTTCCAAGCTTGGGTAATGGTCCTCCGAGGTTTTATTACATCGATGCAGATGAAAATACGCTGCTGGTCCTCACAACGAGATTCAGCTTTCAATAAGAAGGATGGGGGATTGATACACGTGTTTCTTGATATTAATGGGGGTATACAATTAGTCTTAATTACCAAGGAACCAAGTTGAGTACCGTTGCAGAAGTACCGTATCCGTCAACAGAGAGAATTTCCAGTGCAAGAGCAAATGTCTGGGGCAAATTTTTACCCTCACTCTGCTCCTTGAAAAAACAAATAGTGTTCCTTTATTGGCGGCAGAGCCTACAAGGATGACAGTGTCTGTTAATGAAAGATAATTTGAATGCTGATTCATCTCTTGTGGTCACATTTATTTGAGCTCCAAAAATGAAGTTTCAGGGATGAAAAGGGGTAGTCTTGTTTTGTATATAAATTAGAAGACAGTGGGGAAGTTACTGATCATAGACATGTTTATTGTTTAAAATGTAAGAAAATTTTTAAGCACAGTGCAAGTGTAACTAGCTTACGTTATCATTTACAATCACAGCATTCACTCTTGGAAATTGTATTAAATACGCCACAGGAGCAGCTTAGTTCAAATGCCACCGGTATGAAGCAAATCAGTATAAATTCCTTCCTCGAAAAGCCTGTTCTGAATTAAAAGAACAGGAATTAACAAATAAATTAACGTTGTGGATTGCATCTAGTTCAAGACCTACCAGTATTGTTGAAGATCCTGGCCTGAAAGTATTGTAAACAGCTCTGAATTTAAAGTGTTACAATTTACCTGCCAGAAGTACCATTATGAACAAAATTGTCCAAATTTATGACATTCGGGAGTCAAGAGTGTTTAATGAATTAAAGTGTGAGTTTAACTGGAGATTTTTGTGCGAGTTTAATTGGAGATTTTGGACCTCACTCGCCAACGACAGCTACTTAGCAATAACAGTACACTGGATTGGCAATGAGTGGCATCATTGTGATGCAACTTTTCAAATGAAACAGATGATTGAGAAGCATACTACAAATCAGTGCACAACTGAATTTGAGGAGTCCGTCGAAAAATGGTAACTAACGGACAAGCTTGTTGCCATCTGCACTGATAATGCCAGAAATATTGTACTTGGCATTAACAGATCAAAGTTTGACAGTGTAAAATGCTCGGCACATACTTTACAGTTAAGTATAAATAAAGCTCTTACAGTCGCATCGATGGAAAAAGTTCTAGCTAAATGCCGAAAAATTGTAGGACATTTTAAACACAGCTCACATGTAGAGGCTACACTCTCGTCTAAGCAAAAAGAACTTGGTCTTCCTGACACTAAGCTACAAACAGGACATAGTGACACGCTGTAATAGTACCGACATCATGGTGTCTTGTGAAAGCTAAAAACGTAGTACACAACATTCTGGTACCCAATGAATCAAATACCCCTGGCTCTGACAACAGTTGAGTGGGAAGTGCTTGAGAAGCTAATAAGCGTATTGACACTTTGCTTGGAAATCACCGAAATACTTGGAGGTCACAAGTACGTAACTGCCACTGTTGTAATGTCCGCTCTTACACACATCAAAAGCACAATGAGATTGTCCGACACCGACCCAGCATATAATTGCAGATTTAAAGCTATGTTGCTCGACGATCTGACGGAAAGACTCAGTCAATGGCCTTTATACAACAAGTACGAAGAAGCTACTGCCCTTGACCCTCGATTCAAGAGACTTCGCTGTATACCCGGAAAAAACCGAAAGCTAGTGTGGAACAGAATTTCATCCAGTAGCACAAATCAACAGCTGCCCTTACATCAAGAACAAAGTAATGTGGTAATGTGCAACAGGAATGAAGAAAACTATGTTTTGACAATTCATCGATTTCAGAAACAGAAATAAAGGAATACACAAATGTCAGCACACCAATAGAATTAGAGCTTCAAGTTTATCAGAGCTTGCCTGAACTTGACTACAATTTTACAGATCCTCTTCAGTGCTGGAAAACTCATTCATTACAGTTGCTGTTGCTTGCTACTTTAGCAAAACGGTTGCTCTGCATTCCAGAAACGTCTGTGCCAAATAAAAGAGTATTTAGTGCCGCTGGTATTGTTGTTAACAAACTTCATACTTCACTTAAACCATCCAATGTTGACAAGCTCTTGTGCCCAAAATCTTGGCTAAAGCAGTGACTGCAAACCAAGTTTACGGTAATTATTATTAATTCGTACTTCTGATTTTTTAATAAAGTAAAGCAATGAATACTACTGGATTTACAGGCTACGATACATTCAACACCCTAACATTTTAGACAACGGATTTGGTATCCATGTAATAGAATAATGCATAATATAATTTATAGTCGTATATTTTTTGTGACAGTATTTTTTATCACTCAGTCAAATTATCGATTAATTGGTTGATTAATCGATCAATAGTGAAATACTAATTAATTAAAATTATTGATTGGTCGATAGCCCTAGAAAAAACCCAAAACAGCTTTGATACAACATTGTATAGCAAATCAATCACAGCTCGATTGGGAAAATATTAAACTTTTGACCTCTCACTGGACTTATAGGCAAATTATAACATCGGAGGCCCTAGTCATTGAGAAATTAAAAAATAAGTGTTGCAACACTAATTCGCCACTTGAATTACCTCATGCTTGGTAATACTGGATCAAATATGAAAACAATCAATTGAAAAAACCCAATAAACACAGGTTCAAAGGTTGTGAACTCCAAGTTGCAGAAGGTGATCAAGAAGAACATAATACCATAGATATCACCTCTAGTGACTTGTGCAATGATGCGCAATTAATTATCCATTGTTTGTGACCAGGGGTCGAAAAATGCGGTCGCCTGGTCGCCCAGGACGACCAAAATAATTGTATGGGCCACCACAGAAAACATAACTGAAAAACATGTATCGTAATTTTCGTCGTATAATACGCGGATAAGCGGCGATTAAAAAAAAAAGTTTTTTGCGGCAGTTTGATTTTTAAAAAAATATCCGCAGGATAATTGTGCATGAGAGGGGGTTTATTGGAAAAGGAACTCCCTCGGAAATTCTTTCCTCAGTTTAGGAGTTTGTATGGAACAGAGGGGCGGGGAGGAGGGGGGGGGGGATGTCATAATGAAAGGTTGCGAAAGTTGTAGGGAGGGACGGCGGGAGTTGTTTTGTCTTTGTATTGTTGGGAAACACAAAACGCTGACTGTGCTTGTGCCCTCTCTTCGTCAATCGGCCAATAAAAATATATGCACAGCGCTCGCTGCACGAACCTACACATGCACACCTCGTTTCAAAGTTATATGTTCTGGATCTCGTGTGCGCTGTACTTTAGTTTGCCGTTGTCATTTGTACCAGTCTTTGCTGCTGATATTTTCCTTCATCGCTATTTATGATGTCACCAAAAAGGAAATGTTTCAGTTACCCTCCAAATTTAAACTTAAAGTGGGGGCACAGCTGAGGATATTATCGTGTCAATAGTTTTCAAAAGGTCAGAAACTAGCGCGCAGTGACACGTGAAAAGTCGCCGCCTAAATCGTAAACAAACCCGTCCGTAACTCCGCAGGAGAATTCACGGAAGTCCAGCCCCATTTTTTTTTACCCATGTTTTTACCCTACTTTGAAAGCAAGATTTCTTCCTAAAACTTTGTGTAAGTCGACTCCCTACTTTGAAAGCAGGATTTCTTCCTAAAACTTTCGACTTACACACTAGTATATACGGTATTTCTATGAAATGTTCTGTATCAGCGTTTCATCATTGGCAATGTGTAATGCAATTAGAGCTGCTGCATCGGCGTGATTAAAATTTGTGCTCCATGGATGCCACGTTACTAACCTTCTTTTGTGTCCAAAGGTAAAAATATAATAATTTTTCCTTTAAAAATTAATCCCTTTATTTCGCAAGATCGTTTTTCTTTATTTCTTCGGACTCCGGGGTCTTTATGTAACAGACTTTTCTGTCGAAAATTCCGCTTCTGTATCAGCATTTGTGATGTGCAGATCATACGGCGATTTTTTTTTCTCTGAATGTCACAATCTGCGAATTATACGCCGACGCAGATTATACGAAGGTAAAGTAAAAAAAAAGTGTGAATTCCAGGGTCTGCTGCGGATAAACAACGAAAATTACGGTATTTTCAAGAATTTGCGAGACCCAGACAAAAAAAAAAAAAAAAGAAAAGAGTACCTGGGTGTTTTTTTGTTTTTTTTTTCGTTTTGCCAGGGAGAAATAAGCAGAGAGTAGAATTTTTTTCGGACAGAAGTGTACATGTCTTTGATATTTTATATACCCTTCCCCCCCCCTTTCCCCGCGGGTCCAATGTCTGGCTCCAAAAGGTTTGGCTGGCCACCAGATTTCAGAATATTTTTCTATCCCTGTTTGTGATGATGAAGATTGGAGGCAGTAGGACACAAAATTTTGTATCAGTCTTTTGAAGATCACCCACGAGGACTCAGTGCCCACGTACACCTCTATGTTTCCACTGAAGAAGGCAAGGTTCTTGCCGAAACATGTTTGGAAGTGCTTGCGTTGCAGTAGTGAATTATGTTTTGGTGTTTCTTTTATCCTTTTTAGGTTTTAATTTTCATGATTTGATCATCATTCCTAGCGAATAGTTGTACATAGGTATAAAATCTTAATGTGAAGTATTATTTTATTCAATCTGTGAATATTCTGTTCAGGCAGATAAGACTAATTTGGATTTTGTTTAAATATGTCGTCGTCCATTCTATTGTGCAAGTACTTTATCACTGTGGCAGAATATACCTGCATATGC
Organism: Macrothele yani; assembly: GCA_039090855.1. Lineage (NCBI taxonomy): Eukaryota > Metazoa > Arthropoda > Arachnida > Araneae > Macrothelidae > Macrothele > Macrothele yani. The sequence continues at coordinate 55,276,541 of CM077005.1, forward strand.
AATAGGCCTAAACTGCTGTGAGTAAAATGAGATTTTTACCATTAATGTTTATTCTACATATATTTTATATCATTATTTTGACCTAACTGCTTCATGTTGCATGCATGTACAAGAATACACATGAAGAACAGTATTGCTACTGCTCTTGATAGCAGTTATGCTTTAATTAACGATTCTGGCTTCTGTCAAAACTACAAAGGAAACAAATGTTCCTTCTCAGTCGAGTCCTTCAGATCATGGTGTTATAATATGAATAATATGGAGGTGACAGGAGCCAAAACATCCCATAGAGGTGTAATATGTGTCTTTCCTTTACATATAATATAAAAAAGATGTGATGATTTTAGAGTTACTGGACACACAAAACTAATTTAGAACACACACACACATCATTCACTTCACCATAAGAGACATTGGACATGCGATGAAAACTTTCAATTCCAAAAAGCATTTGTGAATTCAGTTTTAAGAACCACAAGAAAAATTTTGAAAAATCTAATCAAAGCAAAAAGAGCAATGTGTAACAACAGTTTAATACTATGAGATGATTATGGTTAAGCTTGACAGTTACGGTAATTTTTCACCAAATCTTGCCAGATGTTAGGCAGAGAATAAACCTCTGCAGTCAGTGATGACAGAATTCTGATTTTTCTCAATTTCTATTCTTCCTTTTAATTTTCTTTTTTGAAAGCTGCTTTGGAAAGTGATGACTTTAAGGAAATTCCAGTCTATGTTGTGACCAGTTTCTCTAACATGTCTATCTAAACCTGTCTTGCTGCAGCATTTTTTTTTTATATCTGACAAGATTTGGTGAAAAATAACCATAACTGTCAAGGTTAACCATAACCACAAAGTGATGGAGAAAGGGTGACAACAAAATACAGCCTGATGAAGGAGAAGGGTTTTATCTGAAAATTTGTGATTTAAAATAAATATTTCCTAGAAGAAAAAACCCATATTATGAGATGATTTGGATTACAACAGAAAATATGAAGAGACATGAAAACTATTCCCATGTTCTCCTACTTATGTTTACTATAGCTCTCTTCAGTGTAAAAATAATGGCTGATGTTAATTTTAGTTTATATCATCATCATCATCGTCAACCATTATCAATCCACTGCTGGACGAAGGTCTCCCCAAGTTTCCTCCACAACGGTCTGTCTTGTGCCAGTCTCCTCCATGCCACCCCTGCATACTTTCGAATTTCATCCACCCATCTCCTATGTGGTCTTCTTCTGGGTCTTTTCCTGTCCCTTGGAATCCAATCTAAAATTTCGGCTGTCCATCGATGATCTGTCCTTCTGGCAGTATGTCCAGCCCATTGCCATTTCAGGGATTTAACTCTGATCATGATGTCTTCCACATTAGTTTATATACAAACTTAAAATTACATATATAAGTTTACAAGACATGATAATAGTCCACTAGCATGGAATTTTCTGCAATAAAAAAACTTTATCATGGATTATCTCACACAAAATTAAACATTAACTATCCATATTAAAATCACTCAACATATCTACATGTTATGACATTACTTTTCAGCCACACTGATTTGAAAATCAATGAAAATCACTTTGCTTTCAAGGCTTGAAGTCCCAATATTTAAAACAAAACTCATAAAAGCCATTACTTACCTTGCGTGAGTAGGCTGTATACTTCGCGATCTACGTGCGGGCGACATGACAGTGGATGGGGAATTACCTTTCCCAGGACTACGTGCTCGATTTCCATTTCGAGGAAGAACAGCAGCTGTTGATGTAACTGAAAAAAGAAGTACTTCAGCTAAGCTGAACAAAATCAACAAACTGATGGAATCATTGTGCAGCTACCTAGTTAGAAATTAGAAACATTGCATCAAATGGAAGTATGTAACCTAACATTTTTAGTTCAGGAATAGTGACAAGGTAAACTAGAACAGATTTCAAGAATTAATCATTAAAGGCAATGCTTTGGAATTTATTGCTTAGAATCTTCAGTAGATTACCTTGTAATAAGCTGACCAGTGGAAGCCATGTAGGCCCACAGCCAGGTAGGTGCCAAGTCATGTGATGCTCATACTGCATTTCTTGTAGCCCATCCTATTGATTACACGCCACAATTTTTGGTCTAAGCACTGTATCGGCATAAGAATAGCACTCAACAAAAATTGTTATTTCGGAAACAAATTCATTGTAAGAGCCACACTGGCATAAGTGTCACACCACGAATTTTTGTAATTTCTTAGTTATCGACGTAACAGCTTCAGCAAATAATATTACAACATGTTTCTCTCTCTCTTCCCCCTCTCCCTTTCTTTCCTTTCCCCTATCTCCCTCCTCCTCGCTCTTACCTTGCCCTCTCTCTCTCTCTCGCTCTCTCTCTCCTCCTTGCTCTTTCCTTGCCCTCTCTCTCTCTCTCTCTCTCTTCCTCGCTCTTTCCTTGCCCCCTCTCTTTCTCTTTTCCCCTCTCTCCCTCCTCCTCGTTTTTTCCTTGCCCTCACAATCTCTCTTTCCCTCCCTGTTTGGATGACTCCCTGATTATTATTATTTTTAAATTCTGTAACATCTTTCAAGTTATTTTCAGTAATTTAATGAGATAATACAAAAATTAATGATGGAACTGAAAATATCCAATGCTCTTTCCTTTATTACACTATTTATTTATTTGCACTTAATAGTTGTTCTGAGATTGTGACACGAATTTCTGCTTATAAATACAATTCTCACACCATGAACTGCTGGTGTTGTTTTTAGTTACAGAAAAAAACTTATTTGTGCTATCAACAAATATCTGAACAAAAGCAAAGTGTGAAATATTAAATAGCCACTTCTTACAAAAGAATGTTCATGAAAAAAATACAAATAAATGGATGAATGAAACAAAAACATGCTGGAAAGAAAAAATAAAAATCAATTATATTTTCAATTTCAAGAACTTTTACTTTTGATAACAGTCTTAGCTCTATTTTACATTACAACACTAAATTCTCAGAACTGATGAAGGATGTGACATGAAAGAAACTTGGGATCACTAAGTCCACAACCTCCACATAAGTTACTGCTGACCACATAAGAGAGAAATGTCCCTCAACTCCATCATGAACAGTAGTTGCTGTGCTTGGCTTTAACTTTCCACCTAGGAAAGGGACGGAAGAGGTAATAACCCAAGGGTCAGTAATTTCACTGTGTTTTGAAACTTTTGCTCAGTGCAGTAATCTAAAGAAAGTGCAAAAGACAGGTCACTGGGGGAAAATGGTGGTAATGGGTCTTTCTCATTCTCAATAACCTTGAAGGGAAAAACACATGGTTAAAAAAAAAAAAAAAAGAATTCATGGCTGTTTACTGTGAGAGTGATATCAAATGCAAACTTAAAATTTCTGAGCAGTTGTTTAGGGAAAAAAATTTGGGGAGAGTGCTGCATTAGCATAAGAGCCACAAGATGAGCAAACAGCATTTCTACCATAAGAGCCACAGCTCTTACCCCAAAAAATTATTTTACACACACACACACACACACACACATACACATGGAGTAGGATCCAAAAGTTGGGGGACAGCACCTACCCGTGACAACACAAGCATGTAGTTAAAGTTACGGCATCTGAAATACATCCCGCCACCCTTCCCTCCACAGTCAGAATGGTTTGGCCCATGAGAAGTGATTGGAATGCACACGCAGGCGTTTGCTGCTGTGGTTAGTCGTATGTCTTCTGCGATGTAAGAAACATGGCTTTTGAAGAGCAATGCTGTAACATTAAATTTTGTCAGCATTTGGGTAAAACAGCTGCAGAGACCTTAGAAATGCTTTCGAAAGTGTACAGTTACACGATGGCGAGACCAAAGGTGTACGGTTACACTACGATGGCGAGATCAAAGGAGTACAAGTGATATTGGCATTTCAAAGAGGGCCGCGAATTCATCGCGGATAATGAGTGCTGTGGTCGACCTGTGACTTCACAGAATGAGGAAAACATTACGATGGTGGCACAGTGTGTTCATCAGGATCATCGCCGAGCCATTGAGGAAATCGCTAATGCAACTAACTTATTGGAGACCACATGCCAGCGCATTTTGATGGAGGATCTGAACATGCACTGCGTGTGTCAGCACATTGTCCCTCGCCTTTTGACTTCCATACGAAAGGATGAACAGATGCGGATATTGGGTGAATTAATTGACAAAGCTGATAGCTATCCTACATTTTTGGATAAAATCATTACAGGTGATGAAACCTGGTGCTACTTCTTTGATATTCAGCCAAAGTGTGATTCTTCAACATGGAAATCACCGTCTTCACTGCGATAAAAGAAATTCAGGCAGGATCGCAGAAAAGGGAAAGTCATGCTGGAGGTGTTTTTATATTCTCACGGCATTGTCCATTCCAAATTTATTCCCGAGAGCACAGCAGTTAACAAGGGACGTTATCTGGACATTTTATGCTGCTTATGGGAGTCAATTCATTGTAAACGGTCGGAGATATGGTGAAGTGGACAATGGTACCTTCTCCATAACAACACGCCTGCACCTTGGTTCTTACTGGTCACGGAGTTTCTTGCCAGAAATCATACTAATGTGCTCCCACATCCTGCCTATTCACCTGACTTAACCCCCTGTGATTTTGACCTCTTTCCACTGATGAAACAAAATCTGCAGAGACGTTGTTTTGTGTCAACAAATGAGGTAAAAACAGCAACGGGAAAGTGTTTGGTAAGGTTGTTATAGAAAAACTACGGGGTCTTACATCATTGAAAGTGTGGGATGTTCAGAGTGGTTTTATGCCTGGTAAGGGCTGCACTAACCTGATTTTTGCATTACGCACGATGATTGAAAAGTATCTGGCTGTTGGGAAGAAAGTTTTTGCTGCCTTCATAGATTTAGAGAAAGCTTACGACCGAGTGAATAGGACACTTTTGTGGAAGGTACTTAATGAATATGGTGTTACTGGGAATCTACTTAATAGTGTAAAAGCCATGTATGCTGATACTAGAGCTTGTGTACGAGTGAATGGTGTTTTATCAAAATGGTTTTCTATTGGTGCAGGAGTTAGACAAGGTTGTGTAATGCCACCATGGCTGTTTAATATATTTATGGATGCATGCATGCATGATGCCAAAATGGATAATAGTGGTTTATGTCTTGGTGATATCCATGTGTGCAGATTGCTGTATGCGGATGGCACTGTCCTGTTGGCAGAAAGCAAAAGTGGGTTGCAGAGTATGTTAACTCGGATGCACGAAGTTTGCATGAAATTCAAACTGAGTATAAATAAGGGAAAAACCAAAGTTATGGTGTTTAAGAGAGGAACTGGTAGCACTGAATGTAATGTAAGCATAAATGGCACTCTGATTGACCAGGTGAGTGAGTTTGTGTAGTTAGGAAGCATGTTTGACAGAGAGAACAAGTTGCTCTGGGAGGTTTTCACAGGAATGATGGGTTATCTAGAAAGTCCCGCATGGCTGTGTATGAAACTGTAACTGTTCCTACTCTGATGTATGGCAGTGAAACCTGGGTACTGCAGAAGAAACATAGGAGTCGTTTGTGTGCTGGAGAAATGCGTTACTTACGTGGGGTTTGTGGCAAGACACGATCTGATTGTGTGAGAAATGAAGATGTATTGCAGCTGTGTGATGTGAAGCAAAATGTTGTTAGCAAGGTGGAGACCAATATGCTTCGATGGTTTGGCCATGTTGAAAGAATGAGTGATGAAATGCTTACTAAGAAAATATTTTCAGCCCAAGTGGCGGGAAGGAAAGGCAGAGGAAGGCCAAGAAAGACATGGGTGGATCAGATTCAGGAGTGTCTGCATTAGAAAAAGATTATGAGTATGAAGTATAAATGATCTTGTGTACGGCGTGTAATGGATATTTGTGAAGCACGAGTTGTATGTCAAGATCGCTGTAAATTGAGAAGTTTGATACGACAACAATAAGTAAAAATATCTGGAAGTTTGTATTTCTTTTTGGAGCTAACCTCTGAATCTTGAAGAACAGCTTAGTGATATGTATGTATGTATGCAAAACATGGCTTTCAGCAATGCTTCCAGAAGCTTTACGAGGGCTGGCAAAAGATCATCGTCGCCCAAGGGGATCATTTTGAAAGTGGTTGTGCATCAATGTTCTAAAGTATTCAAGGTAAGGAACTATACGCCAAGTCCCCGGACTTTTGGATCCTACCTCGTATATCTGTATATACATATATGGTAATAAAATTTCAGATCTTTTACCCAACTTAAATGGCTTCAGGTCTGTAGCCAACTTCTCTGTCTGGCTACAGTCCTGAAGCCATGTAGGGGGTAGCAGTGGGAGGAAAGGGATGGCAGGTTGCACTGCATCATTTATGCACCCAAAAATATCTACTTTCAGATTAGAATTAATAAAAAATCTTAGGATCTGTGTTCAGGCCATATAACATTCACCATTTCTTTAGGCCTGTATTAATGATTTTTTTTTTTTCCAGTAACACCTCTACAACCCACAGCTCTATATTTTAAGCATTTTTTTTTTTGATTGGAGGTTTAACGACCACCGTGAGCAACTCAATGGGCTATAAGCAGTCGCCCGTCCCTAATTTAGGGTCACTGGTTCCAGGGAAGGGAGAGAGCCAGTGCCGTAAGACAAACACAACATCCATGCCTCACCAGGATTCGAACCCGGACCCTTTATGGACGAATGATCAGAGGCCAGTGCCTTAGACCACTGCGCCACCGGGGCAGCTATTTTAAGCATTAGGGATCAGTACAACATCACATTTCCTATGGACTAAATATAGAAGCCAAATATACAGCAATAAAAATGAAATTTATGCTTGCTACACAAAATAGGAATGCAGTATGGAAGCTTTTTTTTACTGTGGAATTAACTTTTTTACGGGTCTTATAGAGGTTATTATTCAAAAAAGTTGGTGGTCAAATTTTTGAACTAAAGCCTAGTTCGTCATCAGAACTGCGTCACTGGAGGAGTTGCTGCCACTCAGTTGGAAGAGTCCAACCGCAATTATCGTTAATTGTGGTACTTCTTCTTCTTGCTATTTTGATCCCTTCTTCTAGTTTCCTCTTTACTAAGTTTGACTGGTGGGCGATTATTCTTGCTGAGTCCCAATTTACGGAGTGTCTACTTGCTTGTATATGTCTGTCTAGCCCTGTTTTGTTACTAATGTTCCTAATAGCTGCTTGGTGTTCTTTCATTCGGACTTTAATACTTCTCCATGTTTCTCCTATATAGCTGAGTCCGCAGTTACAGTCGATGCAATATATTACTCCTTCTTGCAATTGGATGTCCACTTCTTTCTACTTTAAAGCTGGCAGGAATTTCTTTAATTTATTTAGATCTGGAGTAAGCCTGATATTATATTTTGCTCCAATCCTCTTCAGTTTTTTGAAAAGTCCCTTGTGGTACGTAATTTTGCTGGTGAATTTGAAGCTGTTTATTTCCTACTTCATTTTTGGCACTTGTCTAAATATTTTCTCAACATACGGGGAGGGGTAATTGTTTTCAGCCAATATTTCTTTTAATTCTTCTCTGTGAAAGTCTTTTTGAGTATCTGAAGAGACCAGGACTTCATTTTTTTCCAAAAATTGTCTCGCCATATTCGATTTAATATAATCAGGGTGGAATGAGCAGAAGTCTAACATCTTCCCTGTGTCCTTTTTTTTTTTTTTTTTTTTTTTTTTCAAACTACACATCTAGTCTATATTTTAACGAAAGTTTTGGGAACGAAGCATTCAGGTTGTTGCCAGATCTCTATCCTTGGGTTTCTGTAGATCTATAAATCTGTTCTCATCCTAACAAAATGTATGTAATGATTACAATACTGGGAGCCAACTAAAAGGACACAAGAATAGTGGCCCAGCAACAACCTAAAAGTTCCATTTCCAAAACTTTGGTTGAAAAAGACTTGAGATATATGTAATTAAAAAAAGCTCTCACATTGCATTTTTATTTTACATAAGCGCAAATTAAATTTTTATCGCTGTATTCTGATATTAGCATATTTTTGCACATTTCTCTCAGTAGAAGGCAAAACAAGCAAATGAGCATTCATTTGCATTTATCATGGCACAAAGCCTGAAAAATCATATGCTAATTCCTGCTTTTGACAGTAATGGTCTTGTAACACTTCTTTTTTTATCAAATCATGGCAACAGAGAACTAATGTTCGAGAAAATTTCCTTGCAGCCTGAGACCCACATAATAGACATGACCTATTCATTGAGCAGTACCGCTTGTCTGCCATCCTGTATGGATATTGCCTACAAGTGTTACTAGGCGACATCAATAACCAGGGCTGCCTCTAGCATGTGCGGAGTCCCGGGCAAATATTTTTGTGGAGCCCCTGACTACATGAACAATTTCATTAAAAATACATCACAAAATGCATGGGTCCATAAGCTTATCTATTGATGAAGATTTAGCACAATGGATGGAGAAGAAGTACTCACATATTTGTTTATTGTCCAATCAGTACCTTCCTTAACTCTTTAGGCTATAATCACTACGTTCCTTTAATGTCATCTATTCCAATGTTGATTATGGTCTCTCTGGGGATTTACAAAATAGTGCTCAACAATGACATAACTGTTGAGAAGGAGGGCTTTTTCATTTATTTTTTTTCAGAATCCCAAAGGAAAATTTGTCAATTTTACTGGTAGCAAGCCTTATTGCAATGTACCACATTGAGACAAAGTAATGATATGAAATGCTAGAGGTAAAGCTGATTAAGGGGAATGCCTTTCTTTTGTATACAAAATTGTGAATGCTTGGACGTTCTATTTATTGTGTATGTTTGGATGTCCTATTTACAGACCATCTAACATAAAATATAAAGTGATATATAAAATTCATAAATTGTCACAAGCTCATTCTAGAAAAAAGATTTTTTGTCTTCATTTCAGCAAAAATATTATGTTGCTGCAATCCAGATTATTCCCTAAAGCATCTTCTTTTAACAGTAATGCCACATCAGATTACCTTTCTTGAGTCATTGTAGTATACACTATATTGACAAAAGTCACCGGACACCTAGAAGAGAAACACAACATAGCAATTATTGGCATACATTAGTACAGTGTCGGTCCACCTTTGGTTTTAATGCATGGACTTACCCTTCGAAACATGCTTTTGACAAGGTTTTGGAACACAGCGATAGGTAGGCACTTCTATTCAGTACATAATGCTGCCACTAACTGTTCTTAGTAGTAGGCCTTCGTTTCAAAATTCTTATGCGGTGCTCTAATACATCCCATAGGTGCTCTATGGGATTAAGATAACAGCTGTTTGCTGGCTAGTCCACACATGATATGGAATTATCATCAAACCACGCCATAACAGTCCATTCTTCATGGCTCGGTGGATTATCCTGTTGGTACCAACAAGGCTCGGTTCCATAGTATTGCCACAGAGTTGGTAGGGCATAATTGTCCAGGATATCGATGTAGATGTGCTGGTTAACAGGTTTGTCCACAATAACCAATGGGCCGGGACCATACCACAAAAAACACCCCCATACAAGTACACTGCCAGCTCCAAATTTGACTGTAGGAACAGTACATTGTGGTAAATAGCGTTCCCCCAGCTGTTGCCATACCTGCACACCGCCATCAGACTGATGGATTATGTATCTGGATTCATCAGTCCATAGGACCTGTTTCCATTGATCTACGGTCCATGATAAATATTCTTTACACCATGCTAAACAACGGGTAGCATTCCAAGTGGAGATAAAAAGGCTTATGAGCAGCTGCACAACCACGGTAACCCATGGAATCTGCAAATGGTATGTGTGCATACCGAGGTTCCAGCATTTTTACTTATCTGTACACTGAGGTCTTGTGCAGTACTCATTTTATTAGATGTAATGACTCTCCTGAGGCTTTGACGTCCTCTATCACTGATTTTCTTTGGTCTCTCAGTATGTTTTGCTGCTTCAGGCATACCATGTGTCTTCCACTTATTCAGTACATCCAAAACAGTTGACTTGGGTATGTTTAAAAGCTTCTCGGTTTCTCTTATGGACAACCAACTAATATAACACCCAACAATCTTTCCTTTCTCAAAGTCAGTTCTCTCCTGCCACATCATTTTCACTCAATCTCACAGTGCGATATGATTGCGGTCAGCTGCAGGCTTGTTATTATACCATTTGCAGCTGTACTGCGCATCTTAACAATGCAGCAGATCCGTTCATTTGCTTTTGAAGGGGTGCCCGGCGACTTTTATCAATATAGTGCATATTTTTCTAAATTTCAACATAGAAACACTTGTAAATGGAATTATCAATAAAATTCTTAAAGCAATATTGATATTTGGAAATGAATCAGTACAAAAATTCCATATGGGAATCCGGAACTATCGTGTCTAAACCAAGACAATTGGCTGGCTCAATTTCGACGTATTCAGATGTTCTAATAACCGAAACTATACATCCCATACGAATGTGATAACAATCACTTGGTTGTGTAGGTCATTCATAATTATTTTGTTTTATTCCTCATATTTCAATTTTACCTTACTAATTTTTATGACTGTGTTGAATACGATCCTCCAAAGTGCAGGGACCCCTAAGGTGCACGACACAGGGCAAGTGTCTGTCCTGCTTGCCCAGGTCTAAGGGTGGCCCCTGTCAATAACAAAGCATTGCAAAATTTGGCAAATTTTTTGTTTGCTGTAAAAGTGACTGAAAACGGTAGATGAAGTATAATGTCTCCATGATGAAATGCAAACATTTGGAAGAGATATCTTTATTAATGGACATAAATGTTTATTTGACAGAATAAAGAATTCACACAAATAACTCAAGGAACAATCTCCAAATCAAACAGAAAAAGCCCAAAAGATGTTTTTGTTATATGACAGAGAAATACCATAATTAAATTTTATCCATGTGACCAGGATGCTCAATTATTCAATTGTTTGCATTTCTGGAAAATTTAATTTTAAAATTTCTTGAACAGAGCTGGCTGGCACATATGACAAAATTCAATTTTGGCATTTCTACACCATAAATTATACAAAAATATTTAGTGAAACATTTTATTGTTCCTCTATACAATGGAAAATCAAATGTCTTTTGCATATGAGACACCAAAATTTTTCAACACTAAGTATAAAAACTTTCAAAACGTGCTTTAGTTACGTAAGAAAGTTTAATTTAAGGGAGCTTTCAGCTGATAACTTTAGTCTGAAAGCTCCCTTAAATTAAACCTTCTTATGTAACTTAAGCATGTTTTAAAGGCTTTATACTTATTATTAATGGTTACGTGCTTATATCCATATTTCATCATGTTTTTCATATTTTATCAGATGGCAATCTAAAAATCCACCAAAATGAAAATATTGGCTGAATTGTGTGAACTTGCCATTAATGATAAATGAAGGTAAAACAAAATAAAGATATATTTAAAAAAAAAAAAAAAAAAAAACTACTTTCACAACGATAAAATGTGAAACTACCAGTCAAATGACCTAGAAAGTACAGAACATTTGGGCATAGCATGTGTGCATACGAGCCGTCAATGCTGCACCAAAGTCAGCTAGCCATAGTTGTGTGTTAGCTGTTGACCAGTGTTTCATGGACTAGTTCGATCAATTAGGGAGTTTGCATGATCATTTGCAATGAACAAGAAGACAGATAATCCCGCTAACTACAAAGTGTGGTCAGTTATTCACTTCCTGAATGCACAAAATGTTTGACCAATTGTAATTTATTGTGAACTTGTTGCAACATATGGTGAGGGAGCAGTGGCATACCCAGAAATTAGTTCTGGGGGGTGCATATCGTCCCCCTAATGTCAAAACCACCAATGCAAAATTTTGTATTTTGAATTATCGCCATTTAAACATTTTGATCAAATAATCACTTTTGCAATTACATTATACTGTTCAAGCACTATACATAACATTTACATCAAGTTGAATCTGTATTATGCATCAGTGAATAAAACTTTATATGATTTAGGAGAATTCGAATTCGTGCAGAAATAGTCCAAAGTAATCGAGGTAGTTGCCTTCAATGCACGATCTTAAAAAACAAGAGTCACTCACAATACAAATTTAAATCCGTAGGCTGAATTTAAAGATTTTATTGTATATAAGAACTTTCGGGTTTCCCTAGAACCCATCATCAGATACAGGAGAAGGAATAAATTTAAATAAAGTGTTACGTGAACATAATATAGATATCATATATGAATATGACATAATGTCACGTGGCATCAAATTGTCAAACGACGTGGCATGTATCATGAAATAAAAAAATAAAGGAAATAGAATGCAGGTATACATATAATACTGCATTGTAAAAATAAAGGAAGGTTAGTAGGTATAAATTGTGTTGTTCTCATCAGGAGCCACAACAAAGAGCACTACAGCAGAAATCGAGATTAAGTGATTTCGTCCTCAGTTTGCCTCGTATTCGGTACAGTAAATAGTTTCCAGATTGTTGTGGCTCCTGATGAGAACAACACAATTTATACCTACTAACCTTCCTTTATTTTTACAATGCAGTATTATATGTATACCTGCATTCTATTTCCTTTATTTTTTTTTATTTCATGATACATGCCACGTCGTTTGACAATTTGATGCCACGTGACATTATGTCATATTCATATCTGATATCTATATTATGTTCACGTAAAACTTTATTTAAATTTATTCCTTCTCCTGTATCTGATGATGGGTTCTAGGAAACCCGAAAGTTCTTATATACAATAAAATCTTTAAATTCAGCCTACGAATTTAAATTTGTATTGTGAGTGACTCTTGTTTTTTAAGATCGTGCATTGAAGGCAACTACCTCGATTACTTTGGACTTTATATGATGTCAAGTCAACAATCAAAAAATTCTCACATTCTTCGTTTTATCACTGCAGCTACGATATCATTCCTTCTCAAAGTGATGAAAACAATGTGCATGAGAACAGGCATTTTTATTTTCCTCAAATGCTATTAATTGCAAAGTAATGTTCATTCTGTTTTTGTTTTCCTGATGGTATGTACTCAAGATACATGGCTTACCCCTCCCTCCCTCAGCCCCCCCATTCATTAGCCTGTTGCCCTAAACACTACAACACCAGTCTGCTCTTCTTTCTATGGTGGCATACAATTGAGAAAAGCTCACAGGGAAGGGGGGGGGTAGGCCTTAACAATAGGTATACACTGATCAAATTAGAGATACCTGTCCAGTAACATGTAGCACCACCTTTTGCCCTGATGACGGCAGCGATTCGTCTCGGCATGGACTCTACAAGACACCGGAAGCCATACGGATTCACGACCCCTGAACAAGCTCCCACAGTTCATGATTATTTGACTTATCAGTCCAGGCAACATTTTCCCATATGTCTAGGGTCCAGGGGCGATGTTCCAGTGCCCATGCTTACCTTTGCACCCTGTGATGTGCGGTACCCTTGTGGGACGATAGCTTCTGTACCCAATAGCGAGGAGACGGTTCTGGATGGTGTGGCTGCTTACACGCTTTTGTGCACCAGCGTTAAATTGCCGAGTGATTTCTTTCACTGTGGCCTGTCTATCCGCTGTTACAATGCGAACTAGCCGATGATGACCCAGCTCATCTACACGCTGTTGTCCATGGCAGTTGGCCCTTGCAGGGATGGTTTTACCGGATTCGATGTACTCACGGTACACCCGTACACAGTGGCTTGTAAAAATCCCAGTGCCTGCACGACTTCTGAGATGGAGTGACCCATTCGTCGGGCCCCGACAATTTGCCCATGATAAAATGCGCTTAGATTCTTCGTCTTACCCATACTGCGTCCGACTCTTACTGATTCCCGTCGCATCACTCCTTATATTGTCGGATCTCTGCATGCGTCATGTCGTTTCTGTTTACAGGGCCGCGCACAGCGCCACATTTGCATAACGCCAGCTGTCTCTAATTCAATTGCTCTTCAGTGTATGCGCCCTAGTCTGACTATTCCAAATAAAGAAGTAACTAATGACAATTTAAGGAAGACAAGAATGGTGACACTAGCAAAATAACGTCACCGACAATTTTTATCAATTTTTAAAACTAGACAAATTATTTTGGGGGGTGCATATGGCCCTTTGCACCCCGCCATTGTGAGGGAGTAATGAACGAGTTAAGTGTGGGGAAATGGTGTCTAATGTGTAACAATGAGAGATCAAACATTTACGATGAAGAGTGATCTGAGCGCCCCTCTCTCATCACTGATGGGAAAGACAGATTCACACATTTGACAAAACAGACATTATATAACTGAAGAAATGTATAAAAAATGCTCTGAAATTTCTTAGTCTTTAATTCATGAAATTGTGAGCAAGTATATCAATTACCACAAAACTTATGCACATTGGATCCCATGAATGCTGTGGGACATGCATAAGAAACAGTGAATGGGTGTTGCATTGATATATTTGGTGCATTACCAAAAACGATAGTGACGAGTTTTTTGACTACATTGTTACCATGGATAAAAAGTGGGTCTCACACATTAACCCAGGAGGGCAAATGCCAATCCCTGGAATGGCATCATGATCACTCACCGAAAAAGCTGAAGAAATTAAATCAGACCTTTTCTACCTGAAAAGTCATGGCCACAGCCTTTTAGGACCATAAAGGCATTTTTATCTTGATAATGGAATTCACCGGTAACAGCCATTAACATAAATGCTGTTTGCAACACTCTTTGAATACTACAAAGACCATCATAGAGGCCTGCTCTCCAGCAGAGTGCTTCTTCTCTGTGACCACACTTGCATGCATACTGCCTCAGGGACATGGGTGTTGCTCAAGGATTTTCCCTGGGAAGTTTCTGAGCATCCTCTATGCAGCCCAGACCTAGCTCCATATGACTACCACTTGTTTCCACACATCAGGGATTATCTGGCTGACAAATGGGTTGAGAGAGATTAGGTAGGCTTTCTAAAGAAAACGGTCATGATGTACTAAAGATCACTGAATTTTATGATGAGGAGATACAAACACTTTGACAAGTATCTCAATATCAGTAGTGACTATGCATACACACACACAAAAAGCTAAAGTATATATCAGCATTTATCAATAAAGTTTTTGCTTTTCCTTATATTTTCATGTTAATGACCCAACATTCTTTACTTTTTGAGTTGCCCTTGTGTATAGAAACAAACATGGCCTCAATTTTTTAAGTAAAACGAAAATGCCCTAAACTCTTTGGAAGATGTTCAAAATGCGTGAAAGGAAGAATTAAAGATGAGCCTAGAAGAAAATGGTAACATTTTCTTGTACAAATAACAAATATCTTTAACAAAAGTAGAAAGAAAAAGGAATACTAACAAAGATACAGTCACTGAACCAGCAAAGTTACAGACCATTAAGTATTATTTGAAAAACTTCAGAGGGCAAGTAAAATATTCAGTATTCTATATGAAACAGGACTCTGGATTACATGCTAAGCCTATCCCCTTCCAAACTTCCTGGCATAATGCCCCCCCCCCAAATCCTCCTATAAGAAGGTACCATTTCAGACATAAATTGCAAATATGGTATCAGCTGTAAGTGAGAGATAAGCAGAAAACTTAGAACAAGAGTAGCAGAACATGAAGCTGCAATTAAGAACATTTCAGGCAAAACAGAAGTGGATAGACATGTAAATAATGTGATTTGAGACAACATGGAATTACTAGTACAACAATGGTATTTGCTTTGAAAGAAAAATAGCAAAACATTTGAAGATAGGCAGAAAAAGAGGAACTACACTGAATGATCACAGGAATGGTGATGCCTACTCAATCCTGAATGGGTAGGCCATTATATGAAAATCTGCCAAGTGAAAATCAAATATTCAATAGCAAATCACATAACAAACTCAATTTTTACAGTAATGATACCATTTACTACTAATGAAAAATCACCTCAGGAGCTAATGCTAACTTTTTAAATATATCTAGAATGTTATTTGCCACTAGACATAGGTTATGTGCAGAGCAGTGGCGTAACTAGCACCCCCCCCCCCCGCAAGAAGATTTACTTCTCAGCAGTGGCACACCCGGGAATTCTTGTTGGAGAGGTCTGTATATATATATATATATATATATACATATATATAGTATACGTACAGAATGTGTGTACATATATGTGGCGTACGCCTATAGTTTATATGCCGTTGTGGAGTACATTACTCTTAATCTCTTTGGGGCCTTGGAAAAAAGACACTATGTAATTTTTTGAACGTAAAATAATATTTTTTAATGCTTCTTACATTAGAAAAAATGCTTTAATTTTTTTCATCTTTTATTTTGTTCTGGTGGATTACAAAAACTTCCATTTTTCATCGACCCCCCTCCTCCCCCGAAAAAAAATTCAATATACGCCCCTGTATTCAGCCAGACTGAATCCTACAGGCGCTTATCAACTTGTTATCCTGAGATTGGGGAGGTATTCACTTCTGCTTTATAGAACAACAGATAGATTTGACAGCTTTTTTTTTCCACCCCTATTCTGATTTTGTCTACGTAAAACAACTGTGCGAAGGCACCACAATTTGTGATGTATGTCGCTCTTAATCGCTTTGGGAAGAATGTAA
This sequence comes from Macrothele yani, assembly GCA_039090855.1. Classification (NCBI taxonomy): domain Eukaryota; kingdom Metazoa; phylum Arthropoda; class Arachnida; order Araneae; family Macrothelidae; genus Macrothele; species Macrothele yani. The sequence continues at coordinate 55,293,068 of CM077005.1, forward strand.
TTTTTTTCAACATGTAAAATACAGGGTGTTTCAGAAAATTTGATATCATTTGAGATGTAAATATCTGAGTAACTAAATAGTCTAGGGTAATGAAACTAAACAGGCTTAATTGTTGAGCAAAATAAGATTTATTCGTCAAAATTTGAATGAAAAATTCAAAGGTATGTGGATTTCATGAATGATTTCACAAGTTTTCAATATGCGCACCACCTGTGACATGGCACATGTCAAGTCAGTTGTCCAGCTTCTGCCAAACATAATGCAGCATGTCCCTGATGTTCTCAAATGCACCACCTTCAATGCAGATTTGGACATGGCACAAAAAATTCAAAGAGGAATGCTGTCTGTGCAGGGGTAAAGGATCTGGACAACCACCAGTAGCGGAAGATATGGTCGTGCGGGTTCGGGAAACATTTCTAAGGAGCCCCAGGAAATCCATAAGAAGAGCAAGTCTGGAAACCCAGATTTGAGAATTTTAATCTCGTCCCAGGCAGGAAGGTAATTACCTTGGTTTACAAGTTGTGCTAAAGCTGTGGTTGTTTCTCTACTTTTAACATCATATTTATGTTCTTTTAATCTAGCTGATATTGAACGAAAAGTGGAGCCTATGTACACTTTTTGTTGTTCATTTTCTTCTATGCTGTTAAGAGAAATAATATATACACAATGTTTCATATCAAAAGGCACAGGTTCTCTGTCTTTCAGAAGTAAGGACCTAATGTTGTTTATGTTTATTCCAATATCAAATCATATTTATGACATTTTCATGGAATAGCACAATTTCGGTACAAAGGTAAGAGAACCAATGTATTTTCTTTGTTTTGGTTCATATACAGATGTTAATGCTGTAGTTCTGCTCCTTTTAATCTTGGCTGCAATCCTATGTATGGTTTCATCTGGATATCCATGATTACGGGTGATATTATAAACGGTATCCATTTTTTGCTTTCGAAGAGCTGTGGTGGACGAATGAGTGAAAGCTCTTCTTATAAGAAAAGATATCGACGATTCCTTGTAGCTCCATGGTTGTGCCGATGACCAAAGTATTAGTATCGTATCTGATTCTGGTTTTCTATATACTGAATGATTAATAGTTGATTTAGATGGGTTTCTAGTGAGCATGATATCTAGAAATGGTAAATTATAATTACTTTCATATTCTACAGTAAACTTTATAATGTTAAATACATTTGATAACTCAGATACAAATATTGATAGGTATTCCAAAGGACAGTCCCAGAGTACCAAAATATCATCTACATATCTGAGATACATGTATAATATAGGTCTGTAACTAGTTGACTGAAGAACTTTGTTTTCAAATTCTTGCAAGCAGATTTCTGCAATGGTTGGGGAAAGTAGAGATCCCATTGGTGCCCCTTCACATTGCCGATATATTATCTCATCGAACTTAAAGTAAGATATCTTGTAAACTAGAGATAGTGCTTATAATACAGCTTCCACCTCAGGAGATCAACTTTAAGATTTGTTGAGAGTTTGTATATTATAAAATACGGGAATACAGTGTGTAATGATAATTTACCAGAATTTATACCTATACCGTGGAGAACATACTTGGGTTTGCCGGGTTAGGTATTAATAAATCAATAGACTTACCCTATTACTGTTATGTTTGACCAGTAACAAATGTTGTCCCACACTTTCATTGGTTAAGCCCATTTCATACTAGTTACATCATTACGACTGTGTATCTCATATAAATATCAGTGCTTGTCACGTTCGTTTGGTGAATTTTAACAGTATCTGAAGATGGTACCCACTTTCGGTACGGAAAGATCTCATGTATATTTTATTATATCATCGTTTAAAATGTATATATTAAATATTTTAACATTGGAGTTAAAATAGTTATGTCATTTCGGTAGTTTTTCATGTATGTACTTGTGAAATCTTTCATGAAATCTCCATACCTTTGAATTTCTCATTCAAATTTTGATGAATAAATCTTATTTTGCTCAATATCAAGCCTGTTTAGTTTTATTTGTGTAGACTATTTAGTTACTCAGATATTTACATCTCAAATGATATCAATTTTCTGAAACACCCTGTAATATTTTTCAATGTTTAATTTGTGACATACTCGTAATCTGTTTGGGGAGAAGACACCATGTCAGACACTGTAATTTTTTGAACATGTAAAATAATAAGTTTGAATGTTTAATTTGTGACATACATCGTTCTTAATCTCCTTGGAGGGGGCTTAAGCCCCCCCCCCCCCCCACCGTGGGTGTGCCACTGCTTCTCAGCACCCAAAGGATTTCTAACAGGAGCAAGAGTGTATTTTTTTTTTTTTTTTTTTTTTTGCAGTGTACGTGTGTGTATGTGTAGTGGTGCTGGGGCAGGGGTGTCAGGAAGTCAGGGAGAGTGTCTGGGTGGATTACTAGTACTAATCCACTCATAAAAAAATCTCATCAGAAATTACTGATCTCAATACATCATTTACCACTGAAAATGTAAACTTCAGATATCACAAAATACTTTTCTTTTACTGAAGGATGTGCCCAGCGAATGACCCCCCCCCCCCTTCCTTTCTTTTTTTATTTTATTTTCCTAGGAGCCCATGAGACACGCACATGAAATGTTATTTCGGCCTTAAGGAAGAAAAACACTAGGAAAACGGAATTTTTTGTTACCACGGATAAAAACGCTTAGACGGGACGGACTTAAAGTACTTAATTTCTGAATAAATAACAAATAACTCAGTAAATTCATTTTGTGTTACAAATCATTCTTTAAAAAACAAGATTATTCATTCACTACTTTCAAGTATTTAAACACATTTGAGTTCTTAAAACTTTTTAGATCGTTTAGACATATATATATATAAAATATAGGAAATCACAACACACTAATGAAGAAAAAGATTAATCACTAGATGTTCATTAAATTTCTACAAAATATTTTGTATTCTGAAAAGACGGACTCAAACCTCAAAGTTAACAGGTTTACAGCAGACGATCAACCATTAACAAAAACATACGGTTTACGGTTAAAACCATGGTTCGATAAGTTCCAGAATGTCTAGAAAAATGCTTTTTCATAACATATAATTCTAAAGGTCAAAACCGACAGCATAAGGACCAAAGGTCAACAACCGACACGTAGAAAGACCACAAATTTCACACAGCACTGTCGCATACCCGATATCCAAATACCGAGAAACTGGGACTGTGGACAAGCTACGTAGTGGTCGACCGAAAACTGCTACCGACGCGACGAGGAAACCACAATAATGGTCTTGGCATGCTTTTTTTTTTTTTTTTTTTTTTTTTATTGGAGGCTTAACGACTACCGTGAGCAACTCAATGGGCTATAAGCAGTCGCCCGTCCCTAATTTTGGGTCACTGGTTCCAGGGAAGGGAGAGAGCCAGTGCCGTAAGACAAACACAACATCCATGCCTCACCGGGATTCGAACCCGGACCCCTTACGGACGAATGATCAGAGGCCATCGCTTAGACCACTGCGCCACCGGGGCGGCTGGCATGCTTTGTAAAGAGTCCACAACGTATTAGGAGCTTGAATGAATTCCCGCTGTTTTTTTTCACACAAACACCTGTGTGTTGCAACAGAACGGTACAGGGTAGTCTATTCAAAGTAGTGTCCGTTGGCAGCTACGACCTTTTCCCACCGTTGGGGTAACAAATGGATTCCGCGGTAGACAAATGCAGGCTCTTTCGAGGCAAACCATTCATCGAGCCATTGTCAGATATCCGCGACAGAAAGGAAGTGCTGCTCTGACAGACAATGTTGTAGCGACCGGAACAAATGGAAGTCCGAGGGCGCAATGTCCGGAGAATAAGGCGGGTGTTGTAAAAAGTCCCAACCAAGTGCCTCCAAGAGTTCCTTCACGGATTTGGCGATATGAGGTCTAATGTTGTCGCGGAGAATAATAATCTTGTCATGTGGGATCCAGTTTCCAAACTTCTGGATCATTCCCATTGCCTTTAAACGTTTGCTAACCGTTGACTCATCGACCCGTAGTGTTTCAGACAACTCTTGGAGCGCCTGACATGAATCCTCGTCCAATAAGGCCTCCAATGAGCCATCTTCGAACCTTTTCGGCTGCCTAGAGCGCTCTTTGTCCTTCACATCATATTCGTTGGCTTTGAAGCGTCGGAAGCACTCTTTGCATGTTGCTTCAAATAGGGCATATTCCCCATGGGCCTGCACCAGCAAACGATGACTTTCCGCTGCAGATTTCTTGAGATGAAAGCAGTAGAGTAATGCTTCCTGCAAATGCTCCTTTTTCGGCACGAAACTCGACATCGTGAATGCGATACAAACTCGTGTTTCTGTGCCCTCCCATCGCGTGTCACACACTGCTACGCCCAGACTACGGACGGTACGTGCGTCGCAAGGGAGGTCACGTGTGTTCCGGGTCACAGCGAACCACTTCTGCGCTCTATTGAGCAACAGCGGGAATTAATTCAAGCACCTAATAGTACGATGTGGCTCCACTACACTAAGGTGCAACTGTTCGTCAATGGCTAGATATTCAATTCCCTGGTCATTGGATTGGCCGGCGTGGTCCTGTGGAATGGCCACGCAGATTCCCAGACTTCACACCACTCGACTTTTATCTGTGGGGCCATCTGAAACACCTGGCGTATGCTGTGAAAATCAGCGACAAACACCACCTTCAGCAAGTAATCCTGGAGGCCTATAACAGCTTTTCTACCGATATTCTCGTGCGGGTGCGTAACGATTGCATCAAGCGCCTTCGATCAACTCTGTGTTCAACAACAGAGACAACACATTGAACATATCAAATAGCTACACATCTCTGGGTACTTTAAAAGTTGTTATTTCAACTTTCTGTGTCGATAACTTGTGAACCACAACACATAGGTTAAACCCGATTACGGCAATAATTTCTGAGAAAATTCTGATCTTGTTTGATATGCAACGTGACCCCCTTACCATTTGAAAATTTTGGCTTTGATCAGATATGGCAGATTTCAAGATAGCGGCCATGTTCCGGAAATAGCCTAAAAGATAGACCCTCTCACCCATTCTTTGCTGGAATATTCAGATATTTCATTTTCCCTCCCGTTTCTGAAATACAAGGGTGTCCTGCGACTTTTGACTCACCCTGTAGAGTGAAGTTTAGCACAATAAGAAAAGTCCAGTATGCAGACTGAACAAAGACTGGTGGTCGAAAAACAGACACCAAAGCACTATTTCGTTTCTTATCCTATCTAACCAGAAAATTTTACATCAGAAAAAACAATTATACACGGCCATCTATACAATTACCAGACCACAATATAGATATACAGGTGGCAGAACTGTGGAAACCAAAATTGCACGTCAATGCCACTTGTATCTAAATGACGTGACCAACATGTGGGCCAATGACTGGGCCCAATTTATGCATTCTTATGGGATTGTAAAGGGCAGAATTATTAGAGTTCCTTAAGAATGCTACTTTCATTTTTTTCATTTTCTAATTTCCTTTTCCTCTTTCTAAAACCCTAACTCTTTTTTCTTTTTAAACGTGCACTATTTGTGCTTAATAATAGGTCTTGGGATATCGTTATACATCTGGCAAAAATGTCTGTCTTCGTATGTTTTCTGAAATAATGAAAATCGGTTAAGTCGGAAAATATACGACTGCAAAACTTTGATAGCCCAACACTTAAGAACTGAAAGTGGTTCAAAAGAACATTATATTTAAATCATAAGTATAATCCAGAAGCCACTACATGGAATTCCTATACCAGGAGAGGGTGGAAAAACTGATTAAGATCCAACATGAAAAATAGATAGCTCGAAGCATCAGAAAGAAAAAGTCCTACATGTTATATGACTTCTAAGATAAATATTAAAGAGAAGATTATTTCGAAACAGTACTGGAAGTTATCTGATATGTAAACCCAAGGATAAAATACTGGCTCACTCAATGGATATGGCTGAGGGATACGGGCCCGCAATGAATAGCCGACTAGACCGGGACCTAGGGCAGCAAATTTTAGTGGTAGTTAAAATCAATAATTTTTAAAAGCCCATAAAAATAATGAAATAATTTTCTTTTTTTGGTTGAAGATTTGACGACCACCGTGAGTAACTCAATGGGCTATAAACAGTAGCCCATTATTAATTTTCCAGGGAAGCGTGTGAGCCAGTGCCGTAAGACAAACACAACATCCATGCCTCACCAGGATTCGAACCGGGACCCTTCACGGACGATTGGTCATAAGCCAGCGCTTAGACAACTACGCCACTAGGGTGGCTAAAGAAAATTTTTAAATTAAAATAAAAGTGGAAAACTAGCATTTAGTCCAAAATCTGATGTATAAAAGATTTTGTTTCTGAATTCCCGTAATTTCTTTCCTCTTCTACTGGAGAAACTATAGACAAACATACTTCTATCTTTTTAAAACTTCCTTAAAACTTGGCAATTTCCAAAAATTCGATACTGTTGAATTTTAAATAATGCAGCACTTGTGCATGAATTCAAAAATTCAGTTTTATTTAAAATTTAAAATTTATTACTTCACTGCATCAAAAGAAACATGACACAACGAATCGTACGCATTAAAATTGCAAACGAATTTCATGAGATAAAGCGTCAATTACATGACGTTTTCGGCCAACCGGTGTCCTTAGCTATGTTGAAGCATACGTCCTACTGTCCAGTCTGAAAGGCTCTGCATTGTCGTGTATCAAAACATAAAAATTGTTAAAAAACAAAACGAAAGAAAAGAAAGAAGATACAGAAACTTATACTAAAGCAACTGATATTAACAAATATCTAACGAATTTATGAATTGATGGAGGAAGTCAAAAGGAAGGAATTTTTGTCACGGGTAGACGAAATTTTGTTATTAATTGTTATAAGAAAAATTCTTTTTTACAGTTTCACCACATTTAAGCTCTAAATTATTATTTTTATTTGTACTTTGTTTTGGATAGGCTACCGCCACCCCTAAGATTTCGTTTTGCTCCTGGATTGGACCCGAATGAGTTACACGAAATTGTAGCCATCAAATTCTTTACTTTAAAGGGGAGTAGGGGCGGTAAATGTATATAGGCCTAGGGGCGGCAAAGCTGTTATAGGCTTTACGCAAAGTGGTACAGCTCAATTAACAAGGGCATCTCCAGATATCTTATTTTAACCTCCTTAGTATTTCTATCGAGGCTTAAACTCCATGAAAGACATTTTCGCGCTAAATTATTGTCAGAACATTAAGTCCAAGTGGCTGAAATCATTCTAAATATTACAACCTATCGAATGGATAGACTCAAATTTTGATTCCATTCCGAAAATCAATGAAATTATAGAAAACAAAATCACCCTACTGTAATACTGCTGATTTCTAATTCTGAAATAAGCATTCAAATATTTTTCCAATGACGTCATCAATATACAGGTAGAGCTATCGATTTTTTTATTGGAGGTTTAACGACCACCGTGAGCAACTCAATGGGCTATAAGCAGTCGCCCGTCCCTAATTTAGGATCACTGATTCCAGGGAAGGGAAAGAGCCAGTGCCGTAAGACAAACACAACATCCATGCCTCACCGGGATTCGAACCCGGACCCCTTACGCACGAATGATCAGAGGCCATCGCTTAGACCACTGCGCCACCGGGGCGACGAGCCATCGATTAGCAGTTCTCAACATTACCCAAAGAAAAACGATTAATTTTTAATATAATTATGGTCAAGTTTTAGCAAATATTAAGTAAGCCATGCTGTAATTTAAAGTTCTTTTTATCGATGGGCAAATTTACATTAAACTGAAAAAAAAAATGTCTACAGAAGTTTTTACTATTGAAAACATAGGGCAGAGTTTTTAGATGAATTTTGAAGTAAATCATCATGGATTTTGTAATAAATCATCAGTGATTTTGAATAAATCTAAATCATCTTGCCAGTATTCGGCAGCTTGTTGAGCAACGTCTGAGAAAGTGATCTCACTGAAAGTGAGCCAAATATATTTCACTTCTTTCAAGTACAAAGTGACCCTTGAATTAATTTGGTTTGGAATTGCGAAGGTTCGCGTCAGCGGTTTAACTAGCAGAACGTGCGCTCCCTGCAAGATTTGCTTTAGCACCCCTAAGCATCGTGATTTTTCCAGGATTTCGAACACAAGGGAGGATGTGTTTTTTCGATGTGCGTGCGTGTGTGGCACAGGCGTAGCCAAGGGGGTGGTCCTCGGGTGCGGAATCCCTTGAAGGGAGATTGAGCACGAATTTAAAGCAATATATATGTATATATGAGGCTTTCACCAATGAACCAAACCCATGGATCCCCCCTCCCCCCGCCACTCTTAAGAAATTTCTGGCTACGCCACTGGTACGTGTTGTTGGTGTTAGTGAGGGGAGGGTCAGGAAGTTAAGGAGAGTGTCTGGAAAAGTAAGGGGGTACGTAGAGCCCTGTAGTTTTAGCTTTTTAGGTAATTTTTGGAACAGAAGTACATAATGCAAGGTTACCAATCAGCCAATTCCAATTTACACGGTGTGCGTACATGAATATACATTTAAAGAAACGGATTCGGTAAAATATATTTAAATGGTTAAGGTTAATAAGACTTCATAATCACCCATTTTAATTTGACTTTTTCTGAAGTGCTTGGTATTTGGAAAATGTCTGCTTCCAAAGTTTGAATAGCTGATGTGCTGAACAAATCATCATTCTTTTTATCAGAAATGGCACTTGAACTTAATTGACTCTGCGGCAAAAATAACTGGTCGAGTTTTGGAAGTTTCTTCACGCGCTTTTCTTCTTTTTACTTTCGCCGATATTGTGCTCCACTTTAACAGTTTTGTGTCCCTTTGCAAATGGATGTTGTTCACTTGTGTATTACACTTTCCACACAGTGAATGAGATAGACATACGTACTACAAGAAAGAACTAAAAGCAATAGCAACGAGTAATTGTTTTATCCCAAAACTAAAATAAATTACTTGAAGAAATCACCCTCTTATAAATCACAGATCTGCAGCTGCCGTTAATAACTGTTGGCGCTTGTCGTGTACGTAACCCTACGTGACCGACTGTTTTCCCACGTCCTCCACGGGGAATCCCCATGTGGTCTCGTACTTTTCCTCAATAGCGCAGTGAGAAGGCGTTTGGAGAGCGCGCTCATGTTGTTTAAAACCCATTACACAGCGATTGTATTGCAACCCATTGGAGAACAATCATATTACAACCCAATGCAAAACGATCGCATTAAAACCCGGAGCCAAAGGGCCGAATAGCTTTATCTGTAGGACATCGAGTGTTTAAAGTGAAACTTGGTTAACACGATCGTATTGCAATCAATTTTAGAGCGATCGTATAAAAACCCATAGCCAAAGTGCAGAATAGCTCCAATCTGTAGGACATCGAGTGTTTCAAAAGCGAAACTTCTTTAACACGATCGTATTAAAATTCATTGCAGAGGGATCGTATTAAAACCCATAGCCAAAGGGCAGAATAGCTTCAATCTGTAGGACATCGAGTGTTTAAAGTGAAACTTGATTAATACGATCGTATTACAATCCATTGTAGAACGATAGTATTTAAACAAGGAGCCAAAGGGCAGAATGGTTTTTTTTTTTTTTTTGATTGGAGGTTTAACGACCACCGTGAGCAACTCAATGGGCTATAAGCAGTCGCCCGTCCCTAATTTAGGGTCACTGGTTCCAGGGAAGGGAGAGAGCCAGTGCCGTAAGACAAACACAACACCCATGCCTGACCGGGATTCGAACCCGGACCCCTTACGGACGAATGATCATAGGCCAACGCCTTACACCACTGCGCCACCGGGGCGGCGCAGAATGGTTTTAATATATAGGACATCGAGTGTTTTTTTTTATTGGTGGTTTAACGACCACAACTCACGGGGGCTATAAGTAGTCGCCCGTCCCCAATTTAGGGCAATTGGTTCCAGGGAAGGGAGACAAACACAACATCCATATCCCACCGCGATCCGAACCCGGAGACATCTCGAACGAATGATCAGAAGCCAACGTTTAGACCACTGCACCACCGGGGCGGCCATCCAGTGTTTTAAAAGTGAAACTTGACATTTATTCAGGAAAAGATATATATATTTTAAAGGAAAATATGAATCTTTGGGTTAATTATTTGTTTGCTTTTGTGTGCTTTCGGATTTTTTCATAAAACTATAACTAGCAGCTGCAGTTCGCCCTTTATCCCCGCTGTCACCCCAGCTCCCTGCGGCTGCGGGAGCTGGGGTGACTGCGGGGGGCGGGTTGTTACGCTACTAGTTGACGCGGAACTACAAAAGTTCAAAGAAACTGGTTTAGCGTCTTCACTTTCTTTGCGGTGTCAGGCAACCTTTTGAATCTCAGGCGTCATACGAAATTTTTTACACTCTAGCTGTAGTAAACGTGACACCTTCTGGGTTGATTGACCTATATGTAAATAATATATATATATATATATATATATATATATATATATGATTCAGCTAAGCGTGTACAAACTTCTGGGAGGGGTAGGTTGCACAAAGACAAATCGGAATCACATATCAATGCAGGGTTGGAAACGCCATCTTCATTAGGTAGATGGCGTTGTTCGGTCGCGAGATTGCTCCTACGTTCTTTCAGGATACCGTCATTTGTAAACAGCCCGCAGAGCTGGTAAGATGTCGGAGTTCACGAACGCGGAAATAGCTGATATGCACCTCGCATACGGAGCAGCGGACTGCAACGGACGAGTCGCCGTGTTACTGTACCAGGAAAGGTACCCGATGAGACGAGTGCCAAACCACCAAATGTTTGCACGGCTGCATCAGAGGTAATGCAACACTGGTTCTTTCCAGGGGCCTGCCAGGTATCGGTAACGATGGGTACGCACTCCTGTCATCGAAGAGAATGTGTTAAGACATGCAGCAGACACTCCAACTGCCAGCACACGAGCAATTGCCCATCGTCTCGGTCTGTCCCAATCCACCGCATGGAGGGTTCTGCACGAAGACCAATTGCATCCATATCATGTGCAGCGCGTTCAGACACTAAGCCCCGAGGATTACCCTCAGCGCATTGCATTTGCGTAATGGTGCCTGCAGAAGAGTGCGGCAGAACCCCAATTTCCTGCTTTTGTGCAGTTCACAGACGAAGCGTGCTTTACACGGAAACTTTGCTTCGATGCACATGACGCGCATGTATGGGCGGTAGAGAACCCAGATGCTGTACGATCACGTGCAGCACAAAACCGTTTCGCTGTTAATATTTAGGCCGGCATTGTCAGGGATCACTTAATTGGCTCATGCCTCCTCGTCTGGGCGGAAGGAATTACCGGATATTTCTGGATGACGTTTTGCCAGAACTATTGAACGAACAACAGGTCCCTCAGTCGCTGCGCCGTGCAATGTGCTTCTAGTACGATGCCCCCCCCCCCATTTCACTAATGACGTTCGTCATCACTTAAACATGACATTTGGACATCAGTGGATCGGGCGTGGTGGTCCCGTTCATTGGCATGCAAGATCTTCGGACTTAACATGCCTTGACTACTTCTTCTGGGGTTACATCAAAGGACTGCTGTACGACACTCCCGTTGAAAGTGATGATGACCCTGTAGCATGCATCTCTGGAGCTGCTTCGGAAGTCTGAGACATGCCAGGAATTTTCCAAAATGTACGTGATTCCATCCGCCGATAATGTGAAGTGTGTGTTACAGCTCATGGTCGCAACTTTGAACACCTTCTGTAACCTCAACGCATTTCGCAAATGTCTTGCGAGTAATAAAAAGTATTTTGTTCTCTTACGTGCTGCTCTCTCATTTCTCGTCCTCTCTGTACACTAGCGCATGAAGATGGCGTTTCCGACCCTGCATTTCTATGTGATTCCGATTTGTCTTTGTACAACCTATCCCTCCCAAAAGTTTGTACACGCTGAGCTGAATCACACTGTATATTTTTGCGGCACTTAATAAAACTGTTCTTTGTTACATTTATCTCCTTTCTCCCCCTCTCCGTAATTTAGTTTATATTTGTACCAGAACGCTAGAGCACATTTTGATAAACTGAGGAGATCATGTTTAGGGACTGAACTTAATATTTTACACAGACAAGAACTATGGGTATGCAAAACTTTTCTGGACGTCCCTATATAAGTACATAAATATACCTACTTACATAGTGTGTGCAAAGACAAGAACGAAAGTACACGTACTTGATTTCCTGAAGGCCTGGATAGTCCAAACACTTTTTTTAAAGAGTGCCACTATTCCGGAAAAGAAAAAGCGGAAATTAATCCGTTGCGTAACTTACACAAAATCAGGAGATGTGCAAAAGCGAGTGCATGGAAAGAATAATGAATCAGCAAATGCTTGAGCCAAAAGAGAAGTCTAAGAGTTGGGTGCTAAGAGGGTGGAAAGATGAAGTATGCGACAGAAACTACCTAAGCTGAAATATGTTTCTCATATTTTTCATGGAAAATATTTTAAATGGCAATCTTGCGAAGCATGCTACTCAGAAAGCAAAGCCACGAAATAAGACAAAGCATAATAAATACGAGATATGAAATTTCTCCATTTTTGTTGTAGCACGCTTTTTGACATATTTATAAAATAAGGGGCGGATCGGCCCGCCGGGACACCGGAATATTTCCCGGTGGACCTCTCCCAAATAGCTCACTATTTCTCGTATCCTCTTTGTCTGGATTGTTTGGGAAGAACGAATAATTATTATGGTACTTATGAATAACAATCGTTAACTTCATTTGAGCTTTACGTTATCTTTCTAAAATGTTATTCTTAAAAAATTCGTTTCCTTCTATATATGTTTGGGCGTTTGCTCTAAAATGACAAAGCAAAATTCTCTCTACTTAAGTGAAAAATTTGCTACCGGACCAAGCCCGCTGTTATAAATAAATTAAGCTAACTACAGTGAAGTGTAGATCGTTGGACTTGGAACCAAAGAGGTACATTGATAGGCCCTACTCACCTTTTGTAATCTTGAAGGAAGCACTAGTAATAATTTTGATGGTCCATCATCCCCACACCCTTATCCACGTACAGACATAGAGCACAAAGCTATTCTCTGGCAGAGATGATTCGAAATCCGTGCCCGACCCACATTTATCTTAAAAGAAACAACAAATCACCGGTACTGGTTTATAGATCGAAATGGTAGTTCGTCAATCAAAACAATGGGCAGACTTGAAAAAGGCATCTATTCAAGGAGGTGGTACGAACACAGTTTCACAGTAGACGATCAGTAACAAACCAAATAAATATAATTATCTGGTACAACGACCATAGGTGTAGTCAAAGAGGAAGGGGATCCTCTGATCCGGACCGACCCCTTGAGGGGGTTTGAGTAAAAATTTAAAATGATATATTAGGTGTACAAATAAGTTTCAAAGCGTTTTAAGACAACGCAACATGTAAATTGAGGGAAAACAACAATACCTCTACGAATCAAAATATGCGCCGTCATTATCTATCACCTTCCTCCATCGGTCGGGCAGCTGACGGCTTCTAGCCATTAAGCTAACTACAGTGAAGTGTAGAAGTGTACTTCATCTTCGTCGTGTGACGCGATGAAGTCGTCAACCCATTTTTCCACTTCGTCACATGTCCGGAACCGTACAGCAGACAAACCATGTTGCATCGATTGGAACAAATGATACTCTGAAGGAGCTATGTCGGGACTATAAGCCAGGTGCTCTAAAACTTCCCAGCCAAGCGTCTATAACGTTTCCTTGACCGATTTCACGACATGCGGCCTAGCGGTGTCATACAGTAATTTCATGGGACGCAATCATTTGCCTGCGAATGGACGCTTCCGACAGATTTCCTGCTTCAACCGCAGCAATTGTTGCTTGTAGCGATCAGCAGTAACAGTTTGACTTTGTTCCTTCAATAGTTCATAATAGAGCATATCCTTCATATACCACCAGATGCACAGCAGAACTTTGTTGGAGTTAATATTGCGTTTTCGGTGTCGAAGTCGTTGTTTCACCGGGGTCTTCCCAGTGTCTTTTTCGTTTGGAATTGTCGTACCATATCCTCTTTTCATCACCCGTAACGATTTTCAACAGGAAAGACTTTGTGTTGTTTATTCAACAGATTCAAACATTTCATGACACGCTCGTCGTTGTTCCTGTGGCCCAGGTCATGTGGCACCAATTTTCATTCCTTCTCAATCTTTCCCATTGCGCGTAAACGATTGGAAATGGCTTGTTGAGTTACCCCCAGTTGTTCAGCTAGTTCCTTTTGCGTTTCAGACAAATCTTCATCCACTAATGCTTGCAGTTCCTTAGTGCAACCTTCTGCGGGGTGCCGCTACGTTCTCGATCGCTAACATCAAAAACACCTGCTTTAAACTGTCTAGACCAAACCTCACACGTGCTTTTCGATACAGCATTCTTCTCCAGAACAGAACAGATCGATGCACATGCTTTTGCAGCACTTTTTCCTTGATGCAATTCGTAACGAATGCAGTGTAGAATAAATGCAATATCGCTTACCATCTTTCACCTACCGATGTACAAGTGCAATTGGCGGTTGGGCAAACTTCTGTGTCACATTTTATACTCTGGACTAGTTACGGGCACATGACAACAACGCGGGGAATGTCGGATATGTAAATTAGCGGTATACGTCACACAAAAAACGCTTTAAAACTTATTTGTACACCTAATATGCACTTATACATTATCTACCAACACGTAATTTTACACCTGTGACAGCAAAGGAAAACGAAGTTTATTCACCTTCAATAGTTCGTGGAGCCTCCACGAGCGGCGATTACAGCTGCGACCCTGCGGGGCATACTCTGAACCAGGCGTTGTACGACGGCTAGTGGTATTTTCTTCCACTCGGCTTGGAGAAGACAGGTCAGTTCCTTCACCGATTTCGGACGGTGGGGGCACCCCTTAAGTCGACGCTCCAACTCGTCCCTGAGGTGCTCGATAGAGTTAAGGTCCGGGCTCTGCGCTGGCCAGTCCATTCGATTAACCCCATTGTCACCATACCAAACCATGGTGGACCTCGCAACATGACAAGTGGCATTGTCATTCTGAAAGTAACATGGGTCCACCCCGTAAAACTGCCACAACGTAGGAAGCGCATGGTCATTCAAAATGGTGCAGTAGATCTCGGCGTTGAGTCTACCAGGAATTGCGACCAAGTGTCCCGTGCCATACTAGGAGAAACACCCTGATAGCATAATTCCACCGCCGCCGAACTTCACAGTTGGCACAATACATTCCGGCAGGAGGCGTTCTCCAGGCAGACGCCAAACCCAGACCCTGCCATCCGAACGGTAGAGGGTGAACCTTGATTCTTCGCTCCAGAGAACCTGTTTCCACTGTTTAACGGCCCAATGTCGACGTTCTTTGCACCAGGTTAGCCGAGCAGCGCTATTGGACTTGGTGATCAAAGGCTTGTGGGCGGCAGCACGTCCATGATAACCGAGCAGATGGGCTTCCTTACGGGTGATATTCATCGAAAGAACACTCCTGGATGCCTGTTGAAACTGCTCGCGGATGCGGCCCATCGATTTGGTGCGGTTCTTCCGAATTTCTCTGGCCAGCACCCGTCGGTCTCTAACTCCCAGTTTTGTGGGTCTGCCGGGTCGGGGCACATTCCTACAGTCACCTCTCATCTTCCACTTGCCAATCACGTAGGCCACTGTCGATTTTGAGTACTTCAACTCGTTGGATTTGTCACGTATGGATCGGCCATTTCTGTGATACCCGACGATTACACCTTTCTCGAAATCAGAGAGCTCCGAACTGCGTGGCATCTTGCATGCGACTGGTTGCGTTGTTGTTTCCCACACGATATTTAACAGCGGCGGCGGCGGCCGTGACGTGTATCAGGACCGCAGATATCGTCGATTGCAGGCGTGCCCAATTACTTGTTAGTAGATAGTGTATATTAAAAACGTTTTTCTGAGTAATGATCTTTCTTTTTCATTTTTTTGACTTTTAAAGATTTTGGGCTTATTCCCGCTTGGAGCATATTTTCTGGGAGGCTTTCACGGATGAACCAAATCCATCCCCCTCCCTCCCTCAAGAAATTTCCGGCTACGCCACTGACAAAACCCCGTTTTGAGTATGGTTTGATGTTACTTTCAGTCATGAGAGGATTCTTTCACCTTTAAATTGCTGTTAAAATTCGTGCACGATTGAATTCATTTTAGAATGCATATTTCAGGAGTTTTCTTTCATCCATCCAGGAGTTTCATACAGAACTTTTTTTCATGAGGGAATTTATGCGGTGTTCTCTTGTGGGTACGTGTGTTTCTGTATAGTGGACTACGAGACTAAAATTCTCAGCCTGATTTCGTCGATCCACTCTGCCCCTGCATACATTTATAAGTAGAAACCGCTTATAACGAGTCCGTGTATTTGGTGAGCAAAAGAGGAACTTTTGTTTGGTAGAGTGTTAATTGAAAGCTAGCTCAATCGTTTTTAACGAACAAAATCTAATGAAGTTCCCGGATTTAACGAGGGAGAGAAAAGCTAAGATGATCACTCTTAAAATGCAAAGTAACAAAATTTAATGAAATTTCATATTTAATCGAAACAGAGAAAATTAATTTGCTGCGCATTCTCCTGGAGTGGAGAAGAGAAATGGTGGCATAAGGTACAAAATTGCAACAGCGCAGGGGAATTTTGGTGTGCTGGTGGGAGAATGTCGATAGAAAAGCAATCGTGAATGCATATATTAAATGCTGAACAAGCGAGTTGTGCAAGAAATTCTCTTTACTACCTACTGGAATGGGCTATGCCTTGGGAGTATCGCGTCAGCAGAGTTGCGATCAAGCGACTTACTCCTAGGCAGAACGGGTATGCTTGATGGGGGTCAGCATCATTTTCTTGTAGGACTTCCGTCCACAGGTAGTAGAGTTTAGGTCCCAGCCACCTACAGCGAGATCGCCTTTTGGGCAGGACACAGAAACGGAAGGAATGAGAGCAAGTCTAGATTAGAGTACAGTAGATGGCGCCACCGTACAAGTACGATATTGCACATAGATGGGTGAGAGAATTTCAGGGAGGACATAGGAAAGGATACCCATTTAACCAGTGGGTCCAGCCTGGGGGCCGTCACTTTACGTGCTCGTCCGATGCACGGCGGATATTCAGCGATTGTTAGTAAATCACGCCATCTCTGAAAGATCAGCCCAGGCTTGAACCTGGGGACCCAGCATCGATAGCCTGAAACACTAACCACTAAGCCATCCGCGGCTAACGGGTATGCTTGAGGTTCACGCACATATATATATATATAATGGATTTCTGGGTGACGATTGCAGAGAGAGATACGAAAATACTGAAAGTATTATTCGGCCAAAATTAAGGGAACATAAATATAAAACAAAACAAAAAACATATTTTTTTTAATGTAACTACGTGATGTTTACTTCAGAATTAGCTGCTAATATGTATGCATGTAAGTGCTTAATTTAATTTTATTTATACTACTTTTGTTAAATAATTAAATCTTAATCCAACTGTTACGGATATGTAATATAAAGTTATATATTTTCACATACGCATATTTTTCACATGGCGGGATTTTTCAACCCAAAACGAACGTAGCAAGCGTTCTCGACGATTACAAGCTCCTCGTGCTATCGCTCAATTTTCTTTTGTGCTATCGCTTTGCCTGCGTTTTTCATTAAGGACTTCGAGCTCAATTTAAAGATTCCGAGTCTGTCCGATCCCGACATGGGCTCGGATTTTATATTGTGAAATAGATCTCGGGCTCGAATCAGCCCCAGAACTGTGACCAACCTATTTCGGCATTAATATTAATAAAAAAATCTCTTGGCGATTTCTATTCTCTCCTCCTTCTTCCATTAACCAGCCATTCTCAACTGGGGAGTGGGGAAGAAACATTTACCTGTTTGCATAATAGAGCCACGTGATTTTCTTTGACTATTCGTTTCCACCAAATGCTTCCAGCAGCCGGTATCCGGAAAAATCGGGCAGTGCTGCAATATAACTACACTACTCTAAAGAATTAGGGGAGCAGCAGGAATCGTAAGGCAAATTAGGTGCGACTGACATCTTTGAGCGTAAAACACACAGTCGTATCAGAATAACATAGCCACCCCCGGAATCACAATGCACCCGCCCACGCGCGTCGCAGAGTGCACGTGACAAGGTCGACCTCACGGAGATACAAGCGACCCGCCAGGACAGATGAGCCATAGTGCGTCAGGTAAGCACAATAGGCAGAGGGAGTGATTTGACGGACGTTCAAAAACGAATGATCATCGACTACCGCGCCAAGGGTGGAAGCATCTCAGAAATTGCAGACTTCGTGGGCTGTCCGCGAGCTGCTGTACTAAGGGTGTGCCATGAATGGACCGCTGGCGCACCGAGTACCTCCCGACGTCATAACTGTGGAGCAAAGAAAAGGCCATCGATCCCAGAGGAGGACGTCGCCTCCGTCGACTGGTGAAGGGCAATCGACACGGAACACTGCAGCAAATGACCACGCAAATGAACGCTGGGGAACACAGGTATGTGTCCCCGATAACAGTAGAGCGAGCCCTGTTACGCATGGGTCTTTGGAGTGGACGCTGCGTCAAGGCACCCATGTTAACGCAGGTCCATTGGCAGCGACGCCTGCAGTTCGCATGGGACGACTGTCATTGGACAGTGGAAGAGTGGGAAAAGGTTGCCTTCTCCGACGAATCGAGGTTCCTATTCCACAGAAGTGACGGGTGGTGACGGATACGGCGTGAGACACACGAACACGCTTGTCGGTCAAGCACAGGCCGGCCGTGGCGGACCTGGATCGTTGGTACCACTGGATGGGTTCCTGAACGCCAATGGCTACTTGTCCATCCTCGCTGACCACATGCATCCCTTCACATTGGACTGGTGGTGATGTTGTCTACCAACAGGACAATGAGCCGTGCCATATCGGGGTGCGTGACTGGTTCCAGGAATACGACAGTGATGTCTTCGTTATCCCTTCGCCGGCGAAATCGCCCGATCCCAATTCCACAGAGCACTTCTGGGACTATTTGGATCGACTGGTTCGAGGTGCCGACCCACAACATTATCATCTCCGGGACCTCTGTGTTCTGCTGCAGTCCGAATGGTCTCGTGTGTCTCGGGAAACCGTCCAGGGACTCATTGCGTCCATGCCATGCTTTCTCGTAGCTGTTATCCTGGCCAAGGGTAGTTATTCCCATTATTAGACAGGTGGTCATATTATTCTTATACGACCGTGTATTATTTTTATGTAAGACACAGTAGATTGTTCAGTAATACGAGTAAGAAAAAGCACATCAGCAAATTTTTAAACAATATTATCATTTAATGCACATGATGCGATATGTTGTACAATATGCATATCTATATAAGAAAAAATGACTTTCTGATTGTGATAACTGACCTGTAGTAGGGTGTATGGTCCCCTCTAACGGTAAGACAATTGCGCACCTATGTGGCAGGGAATTTATGAGATTATTGAGAAGGTTTGGGTGATATCTTCGGCTCCCCTCAATGAGGGCAGCCGCCAGTTCACGAAGAGTCAACAGAGGTGCCGGCTGAGCTGCAATGCGTCTGCCAAGTGGGTCCCAGGCAGGCTCCATTGGATTGTAGTCAGGGGAGCATGCTAGCGGATCCATACGCTCGATTCCCCCTTCTTGAAGTATGTTGTCTACTAGCTGAGTCCTATGAGGTAAAACGTTATCGTCCATGAAAAAGAACGAATCATCGACGGCTATACAGCATGCGACATGACAGATAATCTTGTCTGTATACTTCGGTGCCATCAGACTGCCGTTTCGGATGATGTACAGGTCCGTACGTACACTGATATTCATACCTGCCCAGACCATCAATTCAAGTCCGTCGTAATGTGATGTTTTCTGCACAAAAGCTGGGTTATTTCCCGTGCCGGGTTCCTTCCAGATAAGAACTTGCTGATTGTCAGACTTCACACTGAATCTCGTCACGTCAGAGAAAGAGAACTTGATTCCACTCGTCATGACCCCAACCACAATGCTCCTCAGCCTAGTTTCTAAGGGCGGCACGGTGTCGCGCGGCTGAACGAACACACACACACACACACACACACACACACACACACACACACACACACACACACACACACACACACACACACACACACACACTATTAGTCTATTGGCTACATGCATAAAAGCCACCTTGGTGAAGGCGATTGCGGATAGTTTGAGCTGACAACCTGCGCTCTGTTGATACGAGAAGCTCTCGCTGGAGCTGAGTTGCATTCTGTCGCCTTTTCTGACGGGCTGTTATCAGAGGCGTAGCCAAGGGGAATTCTTGGAGGGTTCGGACCACCTCTTTAAGGGGAAGTGAGTACGAATTTAAAGCGATATATACATGTACGTGAGGATTTCCGCTTATTCAGATAGAATAACTACTTGTAATGACAATTCTGCTTCACAGATGGCGGCACAGTACCTCTTCACATCTACGTACTAGTTGAAGAGAACAGACGACGCCCAGAGCAGATCAGAGGAGAGGAAGAAGTGAAGAATGACGTTGGTCGTTGGCGGTTGTTCGTTGTGCAGAATGAATTCGTTTAAGTTGTTAATTATTGTCTTGTGTACTTGTGCTGCTGTGTGTTCAAATAAAATGTTACGCATATGATGACTGTAGTAGTCGCAGTGAGAAGATTGAATTCCCCTAGACGCCACGAGTTCTACATGTATGTATATCACCAAAGAACCAAATCCATAGACCTCCCATTCCCTTAAGAAATTTTTGGCTGTGCCACTGGCTGTTAGCATAAATCGTTTCTTGCTGTAGTTGCTTGTAAACGACCTTACCTTCTTCGAATTCTTCCTGTATCATGGAATAGTGTTCAAAATCGGGAAAGGACACTTCATGATATTCCACTGGCTTCTGCTACAACCCGCTGTGTCCGACTTATTTCCAGCTTGCCAATACTTCCCCACGCTATTGATTCTAGAAAATCATGCTGTTTGGACATCGTTCGAACCCAAGACTTCAAGAAACAAAATGTCACGATAAAAGCGGTACAAAAAGTGAGCTACCGGAAATCCTTCGTTTTTATCCCAACTATAATTTATGCATTCTGACATCACAAACGCTAATTTGCATAAGTATATGCGCGATTCTGCTGTCTTCGTCACCCTCGACTCGTGTTTTCCACGTTTCGGTAAGATATCACAAGATTGGCTTGCACAACGTAGCAAAAGTCACATGTTCTCTCTCTCTCTCCTTTCTTACGTTCATCGATATTGTTACATCCTTTTTAGTTAGAAAAGAGGAGTGTCCATCATCTCCCTAAATGACCTCTTTGAATAACAAAGCTAAGAGGCAAAGCAACGCTTTCTGATGCGCAGGTTCACTCGTTCTAGTACCGTTGTGCCCGCTTCTTAGACAACGAATATATTCGTTCGATCTGATTTCAGTCCATTTTGCTAATCCCGAGTTAATTCGTTCCAGCCGGTAAAATGGTTAACTACCACCACGAGCAAATCAGTGGCTATATACAGTCGCCCTTCCCTAATTTAGGGCCACTGGTTCCAGGGAAGGGACAGAGCCAGGCCGTAGGACAATCCAGGTCAGCCTAGGAGGAACAGATAGCAGCCTTCGCTTCAGGCTACTGGGCTACATGGATAGCAAAATAATCTTGCTTGCTGGATTGAATAAAATATTTGCTTACTGGATAGAATAAATCTATATATTTAAAACACAAGGCCGTTTCTTTCTACAATCTGCCAGCACCACCCACTGGAGCGATTTTCACAATTTTTTTAATGAAAGCTACTGACCCACGGATTTGTCATCGCGATTTTTTAATGTCATAAGTAATTTTTTTAATGTTATCATGGCATTTTCTTTGTACAATCCGCAGTTGGTTACTCCGGCGTTTGTTCTCGCTTCAGTACTTGCAGCGCCATCTGCTTTTCGACGGTGGTAGGACACTTCACTATCAACTACGTAGTTGTAATTATCCGAATCGGTTCCATAGTTTTCGAGATTAGTAAAAAAATTCCGTATTTTATCGTGAACTACTTTCTTTTACGTTGGGTGCGATCAGGTTGTATATAAACAAAGCGGAACAATGCACTGGAAATCGGGAACTACTTGAAAGCGATCTGATTCGGTAGTACAGCCAAAAATAATAAGAAATAATAAAAAAATAAACGGAATCGCCCATATCCACCGGAAAGAAAGAAGCTTCTCAACGGTGGAAGAATTATCCAAATCAGTTCAGTAGTTTTCGAGATTACCTCAAACACACAAATAAAGTTTCTCTCTTTACATATTAGTATAGATTATATAATGATACCAAAAAAAAAAAAAATTAAAACCAAACTGGCAAAATAAAACACATTTTTAACCCTATTGTGTAGCTATCTAGGCACGATATCATTTCGGGTCACTGAAAGAATACCTCAATACTCCAATGTAAGCCCGTCAACGACGGGTAAGCACAAGTTTGTATAATAATGAGGAAGGTCATCATTAAATTCATATACGAGCAGTTGGAAAAATTAATGGGAATTTTACGAAAATTTTGTTGTTGGTGATCCATCTTATACACTGCCCATTAAAAATTCAACCGTTTATTATAGTTATGCATTTTATTACAATTCCTGTTATATGACAAGAAAACATTTCAGTCATAGCTTTTTTAACCATGCATGACACGGGTTACGGACTTTTTTAATTAATTTCGCCAACGTTTTATTCAGAATTGTCACTTTTGTCGATCAGCTGCAACTTTCTGAAGACGCAGTTTTCTCCGTAATACTACGCAGTTTAAAAAAATCTCTTGAAGGCAATATACTTTTTAACTACCATATTCTCTACCTTGGCAAACTTTCGCTTTTGGGACTTACCCAGTAGTTTTAACACCCTTCTGCTGCTACTCTCGAAAAGGCAACTCCAAATTGCCTTTGAATAAACAAAATATTTGGTGGATACAATTCATTCTCATCTAAAAATGTGACTTCGAAATATTTAAAGATTACAGAAAAGACAACTACGCAACTGTTTGCGTTTAAATACGGAAGAAAAGACTCATCTGATTTTCGTGTGAAACTCTACACCGCTGTCAATGGAAAAACACGAAAATTCACCTTTGACAAATCTCCAAATATCTAAAACCAGAATTTAAATTATATTTCATGTATATCGTAATTTTATGTGAGAAATTATTTGCAAACTGAAGACGAGAACTCAATGTAGATTTGTGCACAGAATTAAAGCAACAACCAAAAACAAACAAAAGCTAGTTAACAGACGATAACTGATAAAGTATTAAACATAGTGTGACCTATATTCTAATTTGATTTTCCTTTTTAGTTTCTTTCTCTAGGTAAATTTGAGTTCGTTCTCCTTTCCATTTTTCAAACTTAACGTGACATCTTCTCCCTTCGCAAGAGTATGGTTGGCAACATCCTGAAGTCAGAGCGAATGACGTGTATGTCTGAGATAATAACTGAACGATATATATAATATTTTGAGAAGCAACAGTGAGTAGAAATTGATGGTGGAAATTCATGCTAATTGTGGATACGATATTGTTTGATTACCGTTTGAGATTCTTGATCTCAAAGACTACAGTCTTGTGACGATTATGTATTAAGATAATACAACGTAGTTTGTCACACACACACACACACACACACACACACACACACACACACACATATAAAATACTTTAAAGGTGTACTACAAAGTTGCCCTACACATCCGAAAAGGCAGTACGTGTGAGTTTTGGTTTAGACGGTGTATGTATGTATATATATATATATATATATATATATATATATATATATACATGGAGGAGACTGGCACAAGACAGACCGTTGTGGAGGAAACTTGGGGAGACCTTCGTCCAGCAGTGGATTGATAATGGTTGACAATGATGATGATGATGATGATATATATATATATATATATATATATATATATATGGGATGTAAGGTCAGGTGATGCGTAACATCACAGCCTCTCCTTGACAAATGTCAACCCCGCCTTCTCGTGGTGCATCCTGTTCCCACTAAAGGGGCTCTGACGACCGCCAATAGCGGTATAACTATACCATCGGGATCAGAGGAAATGCTATCCCACACTCACCAACCCGCTTGGCCAGCGTGGTGAGTTATGGCCAAACACCTCCAAAATGACTCTACAACTTAAATCTTGGCCCTCAGTCTCCGGCAGCTGGAATGTACCTGGCCAAGGCAGCGGCCAGTGCGACATGAAGGCAGAGGGTGCTAAGAATCCCCGGAGGACCGGACTAGGCTGCCATTTGATGCTGACCTTGGCTACCTATAACGGACGCTCCTATCTTCTGATTCAAGGCTTCTTGAATTGGAAAGAGGAACTACAAAGGATCAAGTGGGACATTGTTGGGCTAAGTGAGGTAAGGAGAAAGGAGAAGATCTCATTGAACTGAAAAGTGGACATCTCTTCTATTATCGTGGGACAGATACTGGCAGAACTAGTGGTGTTGGATTTATAATAAACAAGAAACTGAAGGATAAAGTGATAGAAGTTGAAAGTTCCTCTGACAGAGCTGCACGACTCGTTATCCAACTATCGAGAAGATACCAGGCTCAGATTATTCAATCTTATGCACCCACCACAAGTCATCCTGAAGAAGAAATTGAAGAATTTTATGAGGAAATTCGTCATCTAAATAATAAAGGTAAGCAGCAATTGAAGATAATTATGGGAGATTTCAATGCAAAAATAGGGCAACGACAACAGAATGAAACTTCAGTAGGTAAATTCGGACACGGCAACAGAAACCAGCGTGGAAATACTCTCGTTGAGTTTGCAGAGGCACAAGGATTTTTCATCTTGAACTCCTTTTTCAAGAAAAAGCCACACAGGAAATGGACATGGGGACATCCAATTGGGACAACAAGTGAAATTGATTTTATTATGTGTAACAAAAAATTCGTCATCGAAGACTGCAGTGTGCTGAACAAGTTCAACACAGGTAGTGACCATAGATTGGTGAGATGTAAGATGCACCTCAACACTAAACTGGAACGTGGCAAGCTCATAAGACAAACAAAATGTATTGACATAACCAACCTTAAAAAACACCATAATACTTTCAAGTTGGAACTGAAGAACAGATTCTCTGCTTTAGAAGGCCTAACATCGGAAGAAGTGGATATTTCGGAAGTTAACAGAAAAGTAACCAAAGCTCTTATGGAAACAGCAACAAAATTAGCTGGGTCTAAGAACAAGTTGCATGTGAACAAATTATCAGGAAAAACCAAAATGTTGATGCAAAAAGAAGAGAGATGAGGAAAACTAAAGAAGATGTGACTTCCAAAGTGGAATATATAGAGCTATGCAAGACAACACGAAAAAGTATCACTGAAGACGTAAGGAAATTCAACTGTGAGCTAGTGAGGAAAGCAATTGAAAACAACCAAAGCCTTAAGATAGCAAAGGGACATCTCAGTAAGGGAAGAAAACAGATTATGGCTCTGAGAAAAGAAGATGGTTCTATAACAAGAAATAGAGGCGAAATTTTGACAAGAGTGAAAGATTTCTACTCCAAATTATATGAAAGGGATGATACATGTACTCCAGACATCATGAAAGGTACCAGAGTTCTTCCAGTCCTCCCAGCAGAAGTTGCTCATGCAATCAAAAACATGAAGCGGGGGAAAGCTCCAGGAGAAGATGGAATTACTATAGACATCATACAAGAAGCAAGTGGAGAAATTGAAACAGTACTCGCCCAAATTTTCACTCGATGCCTTAATGAAGGAAAGATTCCTGAGGATTGGAACAATGCTACAATGATCCTGCTACATAAAAAAAGGTGACATTGAGGATCTCAGGAACTACAGACCTATCAGCCTCCTATCAGTGGTTTATAAAATCTTCACTAAAGTTCTTTCACACCGCTTGAAGGTAACACTGGACATGGCTCAACCGAGAGAACAAGCTGGATTCAGGAGTGGCTACAGCACAATAGATCATATCCACGTACTGAGAGAACTAATTGAAAGAGCGAGGGAATATGAACTTCCATTGTGCATGGCTTTTATCGATTATGAAAAAGCCTTTGATTCGGTGAAACCATCAGCAGTTACCACGGCTCTGAAATCCTGCGGTATTGAAGATGCATACATTAATATTATTAATAACATCTATGAAAATGCAAGTGCAAAGATTCGGCTGTTTGAAAATACAACACACATAAAAATTGGAAAGGGAGTGAGACAAGGTGACACCATATCTCCGAAGCTCTTTAATGCCACATTGGAAAATGTCTTTCAATCACTGAACTGGGAAAACAAAGGGATAAAGATTAATGTAGATTATCTAACTCACCTTCGTTTTGCTGATGACATAGTCATTTTTGCAACTACCCCATCAGAGCTGCAGAGTATGATCCAGGAACTTGCTGACAAGAGTAAAGAAGTGGGATTAAAAATGAACTTTCAGAAGACAAAAGTGATGTTCAATGCTTTTACAAGAAATGAAGATTTATCGATTGATGGAGAAAAACTGGAGATAACAGATACGTACGTTTATCTTGGACAGCAGATATCAAGTGAGGGTCACATTGATGAAGAAATTAATCGGCGTACAAAACTTGCCTGGAGAGCTTTTGGAAGAAACAGCATAATTTTCAAGAGCAATATGCCATTATGTCTTAAAAGAAAAGTGTTTGATCAATGCATCCTTCCAGTGCTTACGTATGGTGCAGAGACGTGGACCTTAACTAAAAGAGACATACAAAGGCTGCAGACAACTCAAAGTAGCATGGAGAGGTGCATGTTTGGTATAACCAAGAGAGATAAGAAGAGGAACTCGTGGATCCGAAAAATGACGAGAGTGGAAGACATCATGATCAGAGTTAAATCCCTGAAATGGCAATGGGCTGGACATACTGCCAGAAGGACAGACCATAGATGGACAGCCGAAATTTTAGATTGGATTCCAAGGGACAGGAAAAGACCCAGAAAAAGACCACATGGGAGATGGGTGGATGAAATTCGTAAATATGCGGGAGTGACATGGAGGAGACTGGCACAAGACAGACCGTTGTGGAGGAAACTTGGGGAGACCTTCATCCAGCAGTGGATTGATAATGGTTGACAATGATGATGATGATATATATATATATATATATATATATATATATATTTCAAGTCGAATATGGTTTTGCTAGGTATGGTCAAAGCTAGGCCAATACCCAGCGACTTGAAAAAATAAATATTTGTGACAAACTACGTTGTATTATCTTAATATATACTGTTTGAGTTATTTGAAGGCTGCGTGTTGTACTTTTATGTCACTGTTGTGTTTCTTAGTCAAGTGTTATTGTTGATATAAACTCACGTCCGTCACCTTGTTTAAGTGTTAAAGGATATTTGGCTGCATAAAGACTAGCCGTAAGTAACCTTTCCTGAAGTTATTTGAGTGACTCCTGATTCCTTTAAGTGTGAAGTTATCAGGAACTGATTTTTGTAGTTTCCCGACAGCGAACATTACAATAGGATGTTTCACATTTGTGAAACACTAAAGAAATAAGTTGTACTCAACATCGCCCAAATTATGGGCCTGTGAAAAAAAAACCAAAAAAAAAAAAAAAAAACTGAAATAAGGCGCGAAACGATATCACATAAGTAAAAGAAAAGAAAAAAAAGTACCATAGTTTTCAATACGGAATGTGATCACCACGGGCAACAATGCAAGCTTCACAGCGCCTGAACCATTCACTACATTATCAAAAGTATTAGGACACTACTAAATATATGGTTAAGCTGATTTACATAAGTACAGGAAAGTGCGCTGTGAATGAGGAGGTGCGTATTAGGTGTACAAATAAGTTTTAAAGCGTTTTGTGTGACGTATACCACTAATTTACATATCCGACATTACCCGGCGTTGTTGTCATGTGAACGTAACTGGTTCAGAATATTAATGTGACACAGAAGTTTGTCCAACAGTCAAACGCACTTGCACATCGGTAGGTGAAAGATGGCAAGCGATACTGCATTTATTCGACACTGCATTCGTTACGAATTTCATCAAGGAAAAAGTGCTGCAAAAACATGTGCATCGATCTGTTCTGTTTTGAGGAAGAATATTGTATCGAAAAGTACGTGTGCGCATTGGTTTAGAGGGTTTAAAGCAGGTGATTTTGATGTTAGCGATCGAGAACGTAGCGGCGCCCCGCAGAAGGTTGCACACGAGGAACTGCAAGCATTGCTGGATGGAGGTTCGTCTCAAACGCAAAAGTACTAGCAAAAGAACAATTGGGGGTAACTCAACAAACCATTTCCAATTGTTTACGCGCAATGGGAAACATTCAGAAGGAAGAAAATTGGAGCCACATGACCTGAGCCAGAGGAACAAGGATGAGCGTGTCATGAAATGTTTGAATCTGTTGAATAAACAACACAGAAAGTCTTTCCCGTGGAAAATCGTTACGGCTGATGAAATGTGGATATGGTACGACAATCCCAAATGCGAAAAAACCCTTGGAAGACCCCGATGAAGCAACGACTTCGACACCGAAACGCAATATTCATTCCAAGAAAGTTCTGCTGTGGATATGGTGGGATATGAAGAATGTGCTCTATTATGAAATATAGGAACACGGTCAAACTGTTACTGCTGATCGCTACAAGACACAGTTGCTGCGGTTGAACCAGGAAATCTGTCGGAAACGCTAATTCACAGGCAAAGCATTGCGTCCCGTGAAATTACTGCATGACAACGCTAGGCCACATGTCGCGAAATACGTCAAGGAAACGTTATTGACGCCTGGCTGGGAGGGTTTTAGAGCACCCGGCTCATAGTCCCAACATAGACCCTTCAGACTATCATTTGTTCCGATCGATGCAACATGGTTTGTCTGTTGTACGGTTCCGAACATGTGATGAAGTGCAAAATTGGGTTGACGACTTCATCGCGTTATACACGACGAAGAACACGACTTCATGGCTGGAATCCGTCAGCTGCCCGACCGATGGCGGAAGGTGATAGATAATGACGGCGCATATTTTGATTCGTAAAGGTAATGTTGTTTTCTCTCAAATTACATGTTGCGTTGTCTTAAAACGCTATAGAACTTATTTGTACACCTAATATACAGGGTGATTCATAAAGAAGTATACAGTTTCAAAGCACTATAAAACAAGAACAATGTAAGATATTTTAAGTTACCTGTAGTAACAGAATTGTAGGGGAATGTTTCAGGTTTTTTTAGAGACGGTCACAGATGTTTTATGTGCGCACCCTTAGTCACACGACACACATCGAGCCGGTAATCCATTTCAGCCCAAACGCGAGATAAGATATCTGAATCAAGTGCAGTGATAGTGGCTGTGATACGCTGTTTCAGCTCCGCTTGATCAACAGGAAAGGGAGGAGCGAATACGTTGTCCTTTACGTACTCCCACAGGAAAAAGTCACAAGGTGTTAAGTCAGGACTTCTGGGTGGCCATTGGGTCAGGGGCATGTTGTAGTCCGCGGCTCGTCCGATCCATCGATGAGGAAGATGTTCATCGAGATAATCTCGCACGTCGCCTAACCAGTGCGGTGCTGCACCATCCAATTGGAAAATAAAGTTGTCACTGTCGTCCTGCAACAGTGGGATCAACCAAAAACTTAACATATCCAGAAAAGAGCCTCCCGTGATAGTTTCCTCGTGAAAAAAAGGACACAGCACCGAACACATTTACTTTAGGGGAATCTCGAGCGTGTTGCTCTGTAAATCTGGGATTCTCCGTTCCCCAAAAACAAACATTGTGCTTGTTTACCTGACCACTCACGTGAAATGTGGCTTCATCGGTGAAAACTAAGTGATCGGCAAAATCGTCATTTTCAAAACGGTGCTGCATTTCGGCACAAAATTCAAAGCGCTTTGTCTTGTCAAGGTCAGTGAGATTTTGCAACATCTGCACTTCGTAGGAAATCATTTTCAGCTTCTTTCTCAAAATTCTCCAGACAGAGGGCTGTGAAATCTGCACTTCACGACTCACCCTCCACGGTAATTTTCCCGGACTTCGTTGAATGGCTGGGCAAACACTATCGACGACTTCTTCCGATACACGCGGTCGTTTAGGACTTTTAAGTTTGCACAAACAGCCCGTAGTTTTAATTTTTTTATGCCAATCGTAGATAGATTTTCTGGTTGGAGGTTCTTTTACGAATCGTGATCGAAAATGCCGTTGCACAACAGTTACAGATTCCGTTTTGCTCAATTCAGGAACACAAAACGCCTTCTCCACTGCAGACGCTGCCATTTTGACTGACTAGTCACGTGACACGCGCGCCATCTCCTACGTCACTTCTCTCAGTAGCGGGACACAAACTTTATGAGTACATCTACCTAACGGTTCGCTGTTGTGGTCCGTGTCTTCAACTGTTACTGTTTTACAGCATCTGGAAACTATACTTCTTTATGAATTATCCCGTATAAAGCTGAGATATTCTGTCGTGTTAACAGTAACTTTGAAGTGGATATGCCTCGTGGACGCGAACTTTCCGAGTTCCGGCGTGGGCTGGTCATAGAATGTCATTTGAGTAACGTTTCCATACGGAGCATTGCAGCTGAACTAAACATAACAAAATCGACTATAAGTGATGTCTGAAGAGATGGAAGCGGGACGGTGCAACTACAGCAAAACAAAAACAAAAAAAGAATTTAGGAATGCCGCACAAACTCACGGAACGTGTCAGAAAAGACATGGTAAGAAATGTAAAGAAATCCGGTTCTTCCTCTGCCGTTTCCATCACTACTGAAGTAGGAAATACTATTAATGGCTCGATTAGTACCATAACTATCCGCCGAGAGTTAGACAATGTGGGTTATTATGGCAGAGCAGCAGCACACAAACTACACATCACTACCGTGAATGCGAAGCTCCGTTTGGAGTGGTGTGTCTTCTGACGTTCCTGGACTGTGGGTGACTGGAAAGCTGTTCTTTGAAGTGATGAGTTACTTTTTTACTCTTCCAATCTTAGACGTGTGTTTGGATTTGGCAACACCCCGGCAATGTTTTACAGTTCGGTGGAGGCTCAATCATGGTATGGAGTTGATTTTCGTGGATGGGACTCGCCCCGTTGGTTATTATACCACAAATCACGAACTCTGAAGTGTACACCTCGACATTCTGGATAATTCTTCCCTACCAACAATGGGGCAGTTATGGAAACGGCCGTTGTCTCTTCCAACACGATCGAGCTCCATGCCACACTACACGGGAGCGTGCAGAACTGGTTTCTTGAAAATGAGTTGGAATTGTTAGACTGGCATTCTCAGCGTCCTGTTATTAATCCCACGGAATACCTCTGGGATGAAATGGAGCGATGGTGATGAAATCGACCACAAAGACCGTCTTTGCTCTCCACGGTAGCAGCAGTTTCGCGGGACGAATGGAGAACCATTGCTGTCGAAACCTACCAGAAATTGGTTGATAGTATGCCTCCATGTGTTGTTGCTGTCATACAAGCAAAAGGCGGACCGACTAACTATTAATTGCGATAATAAAGTCATTTGCCCCGAAACATTGTGGTGTTCGAATACTTACAACAGTGTGTTTTGAATAAGAGTAGATTGTGGTATTGAAGTCCCATTCTTCTATAACAGCACACCATAAGTCCTGTACAGCTGTTGGAGGAGTGCAACAATCACATTTTTGTCAACTTAAAATGTCCCAAACATGGTCAATCGGATTAAGATCTGATGACCATGCAGCCAATCAATATGTGCAGTATCTTTGCTTTCATGATATTTATTGAACATCAAAGCTATACGAGGTTGGGCGTCGTTGTTCTTTAACAGGAAATCCGGACCAAGACGAGCATGAAGATCCAGGATCTCCCCGCCATATCGAGCAGCCTGTTAGACCTTGAGGGGTTTCCCCTTGTTATTACGTGGAGAGGCGAACCACGGTTGATATAGATCCAAGCCCAAACCATTAAAATGGGCCTTTCCAGAATGTTCAATTGTTCCTATATTGATATCGTGCCACACGTTCTATCCAAATGAATGTTCTGCGAGAATTCGGTTACAGATACAGTCTCCTATCATCGGTAAATAGTACGCGTGTCCATTCCTGGTGAGTCCAATGAACACGTGGACGACACGATTCCAAGAGAGTGTGTTCCCTAAAGCGTATCCTTAGGATACGCTTCCTTAGGATACGCTTTAGGGAACACCCACAACAGTCCTTCTTGCATACAGAACGCTATTATTCCGTCTGCGGCATACCGCATGTTGGAGTACAGTCCGCCAAGTTGCCGCACTGAGCTTCTGGGCCAACTGACGTACTGTGTTGCTTGAATTGCGCCTAGCTGTTAACACGAATAAGCTGTCTTGTCGAGCAGAAGTAACCCTCCGACGTCCTTGCCCAGATTTTCTCGAGAGGATTTTAGTGTCCGGAAAGTTTCTCCAAAGACGGAAGATAGCGGACCGATCTGCATTTAATCACTTGGCCACTTCAGGTTGAGACCGTCCTGCTTCTGATCTCCCTGTAACTCTCCACTGAAATGAATCAGATGAACGAACTCTCTGAGGTTTAATGACGTCTTATCACTGCACCTGACAGTGCAAGCTCCAGCATTGTCCTGATATTCCATTCCAGTCGCTTATAAACGGAATTCATTTATGTGTGGCATATACAAATTTTGATGTCCCATGACGCATAGTTCGTTCACTGGATACAGAATTTGCTGCTTCAAATAACCGACTTCTTTTGTACCATTTAGGTGTGATTTGGGCAGAGTTCCTCTGTTAACTAGGGTTTTGCGGTTGTTGCTTTAATTTTGAGCACTAGTGTAATATAAGTACAACGAGAAGGAAATGTGCACATGAACCGAGAAAACAATAAGCACAACTGTACAACCTCCATGGTTGACTTAGTTCAATCATCTAACAGTGAATTTTTGAGACTTAAAACTCAAGTGTATCATGATAATTGATACTAATTTTTCTAATGACAAGGTAACTTAAACTTTCCATCTGAACTTACATGACATGAACTTTGCATGAAATGCTGTAGATAGAGGAATCGTTAAATGGACTGGCTGAAGTTATCTATGTTTTCTTTCGCATTTTGGTTTTTAGTGTCACGTGGGTGCATGAAATTGCGTTGTCAGATGGTGGTCAAAAACCGTGCGCTTAGCAATTTTTTTTTTATGGTTGGAATGGATTAAGAAATTTCTTAGAAGGAGGTAAATCTTTCCATCAACTATAAAACGTTAAACGGCTAAGTGATATCAGCTTTTCACTGACGTTGGAGCTCAGCTACAGAATTTTAGTAGTATGTTCCAGAAATAAAAAAACCTAAAACAAAAACAAAAAATGTGCTCAGAGGTTGATTATATTTTAAGCACAAAGGGCGTATTGGCACACCGAAAAATTTTCAGGCGGACCACTTGAAAATGGCCCAGTTTCTCGGGGTTTTTTTTTTGTTTTTTGTTTTTGCCTGGATTTTTCGAAATAAACGAGCAAACTAATAATTTCTGTCCGAAAAATTATTTCCGTAAAGAGAGAGATAGAACGCGTTTCCTTCTATCTACATGTCGGGCGTATACCCTGAAATGACAAAGCAAAATTGTCTGTACTTATGTGTGGTGAAAAGATCCGCCGGATAAACTAAAGTCAACTGCAGTTAGACGTAGATTTTTGGACTTAGAGCCGAAGGTCATTGGTATGATCTATCTTCGCTTTTGTAATCTTGAAAGTGATACTATCAATAGTATCCACTGGGATGGCCCATCATCTCAATCTTCCTATCCACAGATTGGCACAGAGCTCAAAGCGATTCTCTTGTGGAGATACAGTATTTCTAAATCTGTGTCCCACCTACATTTTTATTAAAAAAACAACAACAATTTACCAGTACTCTCCATACGTCAAAATAATGAGTAGAGTTCGAAAAGGCGTCTACTCAAGGAGGAAATACCACACCATTGTGCAGGCGATGAATACGACCAAATAAGAATAAAAAATAATTGCGTAGGAAAATTGCCATGTACACATTTTAATTTTCATAATGATCTTCACGGTGGATTTAGTTGGAAATGGGGTCTTCAAGAGACTTATGGAAATGTTTTGCGTACGAAAAGTTCTGTGTGACATGCGCACATTTTAATTTTCATAATGATCTTCACGGTGGATTTAGTTGGAAATGGGGTCTTCAAGAGACTTATGGAAATGTTTTGCGTATGAAAATTTTTGTGTGACATGCGCACATTTTAATTTTCATAATGATCTTCACGGTGGATTTAGTTGGAAATGGGGTCTTCAAGAGACTTATGGAAATGTTTTGCGTATGAAAACTTTTGTGTGACATGCGCACATTTTAGTTTTCATAATGATCTTCACGGTGGATTTAGTTGGAAATTGGGTCTTCAAGAGACTTATGGAAATGTAGTGTATGGAAATTTCTGTGTGACATGCGCACATGTTAATTTTCATAATGATCTTCACGGTGGATTTAGTTGGAAATGGGGTCTTCAAGAGACTTATGGAAATGTTTTGCGTATGAAAATTTTTGGGTGACATGCGCACATTTTAATTTTCATAATGATCTTCACGGTGGATTTAGTTGGAAATGGTGTCTTCAAGAGACTCATGAAAATGTTTTGCGTATGAAAATTTTTGTGTGACATGGGCACATTTTAATTTTCATAATGATCTTCACGGTGGATTTAGTTGGAAATGGGGTCTTCAAGAGACTTATGGAAATGTTTTGCGTATGAAAATTTCTGTGTGACATGCGCACATTTTAATTTTCATAATGATCTTCACGGTGGATTTAGTTGGAAATGGGGTCTTCAAGAGACTTATGGAAATGTTTTGCGTATGAAAATTTCTGTGTGACATGCGCACATGTTAATTTTCATAATGATCTTCACGGTGGATTTAGTTGGAAATGGGGTCTTCAAGAGACTTATGGAAAAGTTTTGCGTACGAAAATTTCTGTGTGACATGCGCACATTTTAAATTTCAGAATGATCTTCAGGGAGATTTAGCTGGGTTGGAAATGGGATCTTTAAGAGATCTTTTCCCTCCTCCCCGTTTTTTTTTTTTTTTTTTTTGGAAAAACCAAATTTTCCAAAGGAAAATAATTATCTAATTTAATGCTCCATTTTGAGCGTGGTTTGATACTACATTCAATCATGTGAGCCGATTTTTAAAATTCTTTCTCCGCTAAATCCTTGGTAAAATTTACCCACCACTGAATTCATTTTACAATGCATATTTCTTTCATCCAGGATCTAGTAGACATTTTTTTCATGGTGGAATTATTACCTCGTTCCTCTGTAGGTACGTGTGTGTGTTTTTGTAGTAAACCGGAAGATTGACTAAAATTCTGAGTCTGGTTTGGTTGTCCCAATGCGGCCCCTTAAGCATGCATATTCTTGTAAGCCGCTGTAAAAAAAAAAAAGGTTAAATCGAAGAACCGGTATATTTCGACCAATGGACACCTTGCTGAACTTTACAAACACTCTCAATTATGTATATAGCTGCCCAACTTTAATGAGCAGGCTGCTGAAATGGATACGCGCAAAGCATGAATGAGCAAAGAAAGTCTGCGAAGTGGTCTCATGCAAATGGTATAAACAGATAATTTATGGCAATAATTAAATTCCTGCTTTTTTTTCAATACAGTAGTCCCCCTCCCCCTTATCCGCGGTTTCAGTTACCCGCGGTCAACCGCTGTCCGAAAATATTAAATGGAAAATTCTAGAAATACACAATTCATAAGTTTTAAATCGCGCGCCATTCTGAATAACGTGATGAAGTATCGCGTCGTCCCGCCCGTGATGTGAATCCTCCCTTTGTTCAGCGTATGCACGTAATATACGCTACGCGCCCGTTAGTCACTTAGTTGCCGTTTCGGTTATCAGATCGACTGTCGTTATATCGCAGTGCTTGTGTTCAAGTAACCCTTATTTTATTTAATAATGGCCACAATGAGCAGTAGTAGTGAAAAAGAGATTCGTACCAGTTTCACATTCATATAATTTTTATTACAGTAAATATAAATATAACGTTATAATGTGCCATTTTTATTAATAGTTATTGATTTTTATTAATATTTCTTTCATGAGTTATTGTTGTCTATCACTTAAGTACCAGTTTCACATTCATATAATTTTTATTACAGTAAATATAAATATAACGTTATAATGTGCCATTTTTATTAATAGTTATTGATTTTTATTAATATTTCTTTCATGAGTTATTGTTGTCTATCACTTAATGCGCCTAATTTACAGATTAAATTTTATCATATGTTTGTACGTATAGGAAAAAACATGCTAAGATATACTGAAGAGCAATTGAATTAGAGATATCTGTCTAGTAACGTGTAGCACCATCTTTCGCTTTGATGACGGCGGCGATTCGTCTCGGCATGGACTCGACAAGACACCGGAAGCGTTGGGAAGCCATACGGACCCACGACCCCTGAACAAGCTCCCACAGTTCACGAAGATTTGATGGAGGGGGGTCAGAGCCTCGAACATCTCCCTTGATGGCATCCCAGATGTGCTCAATGAGATTGAGGTCAGGTAACCTAGCTGGCCAAGAAAGCGAGGTCACGTCTGTGGAGAGTTCATCCAACCATTCGGATACAATTCGGAAGCGATGGCACGGTGCATTGTCTTGTTGCAGGATGAGGTCCTCAGTGGGATGTTGAAGACGCACAAAAGGGAGCAAATGGTCGTCCAGGATATCCCGGTAACGTTGACCTCTGAGGGACGATGTTACACGTATCAGGGGTCCGTCCCTTTTCAGTCCACGTAAATAGTCCCCAGACGAGAATGCCACCCCTACCAGCTTGAAGAGAACCCTGCTGGCAAGAAAGATCCATCGCTTCATGTGGTTTGCGCCGTACTCGTATCCTGCCATCCGCATGTACCGACGTGAATCTCGACTCTTCAGTCCAGGCAACATTTTCCCGCATGTCTAGGGTCCAGTGGCGATGTTCCTGCGCCCATGCTAATCTTTGCACCCTGTGATGTGCGGTCAGCAGCGGTACCCTCGTGGGACAATGGCTTCTGTACCCCCATAGCGAGGAGATAGTTCTGGATGGTGTGGCTGCTTACACGTTTTTGTGCACCAGCGTTAAATTGCCGAGTGATTTCTTGCACTGTGGCCCGTCTATCCGCTGTTGCAATGCGAGCTAGCCGACAATGACCCCGCTCATCGACACGCTGTTGTCCACGGCAGTTGGCCCTTGCAGGGATGGTTTTACTGGATTCGATGTACTCACGGTGCACCCGTGACACAGTGGCTCGTGAAAATCCCAGTGCCTACTCGACTTCCGAAATGGATTGACCCATTAGTCGGGCCCCGACAATTTGCCCACGATAAAATGCGCTTAGATCTTTCGTCTTACCCATATTGCGTTCGACTCTTACTGATTCCCGTCGCATCACTTCTTATATTGTCGGATCGCTGCATACGTCATGTCGTTTCCGTTTACAGGGCCGCCCACAGCGCCACATTTGCATAACGCCTGCTGTCGCTAATTCAATTGCTCTTCAGTGTATACAGGGTGATTCAGAACTCATGGGAGAAACTTTAAGGGGTGGTAGAGCCGAACTGCAACAAAAATGTTTTGTATAGGAATGTATGGGCGCAAGTGACACGTTGAGGCACAAACACAAGAAATAGACATGAAAGGAAACATAAATTGGTTACTTACAGCATCGTTGACAAGTGCTTCTTTACAGCAATGTTTACAATAATTGCTCGAAATTGCGTCCACCAACAGTAATACATGCGTGGCAGCTTCGACGGAGTGATTGGCGTACAGTTTCAAAGATGCCAGGTATTTCTAGCACACGTGCAGCCGCAACGGATATTCGAGCGACGAGGTCCTCAACAGAGTCAACTGGAGTCTCGTATAAACGAGGGCCTTCAGATGTCCCCATAAGATGTAATCGAGGCTCGGTAAATCGAGCGATCGGGGTGGCCAACGGACTGGTCCACCACGGCCAATCCATCGCGCACCAAAAGTGGCATCCAGGTAAATGTGTACATTAATGCTGAAATGGGCTGGCGCCCCATCATGCTGAAACCACAGTCCTTGTCGGACGGCCAGTGGTACATCTTGAAGAAATTCTGGTAAAACCACTTCTAGAAAAATACGATAACATCTGCCATCGAGTCGCATTGGTAGTAGATATAGGCCAAGCAGGAAGTCGTTCACAATACCCGCCCACACATTCACAGAGAATCGTTCTTGGTACGTCGACGCTGCCACGCATGCATGTATTACTGATGGTGGACGCAATTTTGAGCAATTATTGTAAACATTGCTGTAAAGAATCGCTTGTCAACGATGATGTAAGTAACCAATTTATGTTTCCTTTCATGTCTATTTCTTGTGTTTGTGCCTCAACGCATCACTTGGGCCTATACATTCCTATACAAAAAATGTTTGTTGCAGTGTGCTCTACCACCCCTTAAAGTTTGTTCCATGAGTTCTGAATCACCTTGTATATAGATTTCGGTACTATCCGCGGTTTGAGGTATCCACTGTGAGTCTTGGAAGGTATGCCCCGCGGATAAGGCAGGGGACTACTCTATTTTGTTTACAAGTAACTGTAAAGCGCGTTGTATTATCATGGATTTAATTTATCAAATAACATGTTTTCTCGAAGCCGAATGTTATTTACTAAATTATTTTTAGATTTTACGCCTTTAATAATAAAGTGTTATCCAAACATTATTGTAAGTATCTTGTTCGATCCCCAGTTGCGTCTTGTGCAATTGTTATGGGGCTCCCGAGCCCCATTGTGATAAAAATTGGTTCATACCTAACTCAGGGCCACTTTTTCCAGGGAGGAGACGGAGCCAATGTCGTAGGACAAACACACCACAACACCTGATCTGTAGTAGACCCGCTGGCCGAACGGTTTGAGGCGTTGGCTTCAGACTATTCGTTTGAAATGGGCCCGGGCTCGATTCCCGGATGCGGCACAGGTGGTGAGCTTTTTCAACGCCGCTGGCTATGTTCGTTACCCGAAACCAGAGTTCCTAAATTAGGGTAAGGTGAACGACTGCTAACGGCCCTACCAGCAGATGCCCATGGTGTTCGTTAAACCTCACATTCCAAATCAAAAATACCGAACTCTGAATTCTCGGCAATCGGGAAAAGTCATTTTGTTTAAAAAAAAAAAAATGTGGATGGATGTAACCTCTGTGTGACGCAATACTTGGAAAAAATCGGTATGATCTTTAAAAACCGCTTCGTTTAAAATACTCTGCTGGCCACCCAAAATGCAACACCAAGAAGGACACGAGATAGCAAAGCCAGATTTACTGGACACATGACAACAGATACAAAGATGAAACGATTGAGCTTACAGGCCCGTGCAACTTGCGGAACACGCAGACATCAATAGTTCGTGTGGCCCCCATGGCTGGCAATAACGGCCGCTGCACGCCGCGGCTTCGAACGAAAGAGGCTTTGGATGTGGGCTTGGGATATGTCAGTCCAGGCTGTTTCCACACGTTGCACAGTTCATCAGGCGTAGCCGCGGGTAGTGCTTGCCGGGCCACTCGGTTGCCGATCAGCGACTACGTGTTCGATGGGCGACATATCGGGAGAACAAGCGGGCCACGGCAGCAGTGACACTTGGTGGGCCGTGAAGAATTGTTGCACGATGCGTGCCACGTACGGGCGCGCATTATGTTGTTGCAACGTGGCTGCTGGAAGGTGCTGCAAGAAAGGGAGGACTACAGGCTCCAAAACGTCTGAGATGATTGGCTGTTGAGTGTACCGGCGATGCGTACCAGAAGAGGGCAGGTGACATATACAATTGCGCCCCAAACCATAACGCCAGGCGACGGACCGGTATGGCGATGCATAATGCAAGCGTCATACAGTCTTTTGCCGCGGTGCTGCCATACGCGGATCCGACTATCGTGGTGTTGCAGGCAGAAGCGGGATTCGTCGAAGAAGACAATGTCGTGCCATTGCGTAGTCCAGGTGCGGCGTTCAACGGCCCACTGCCGCCGCACTCGCCAGTGGTGTAATATCAATGGTAATCAGAGCAATGGGCACCGTGTGACAAGTCCCCGCTCCTGCAGACGACGTCGAACGGTACGTGCTGACACAGGTTGCTGCGCAACACACCCTAATTCCTGCGCTAACGTTCGTGATGTGGCGGTGCGAGCCGTCAATGCCCGCAGCACAACATGCCGGTTCTGTCGTTCGGTGGTGTGCCGCTGCTGCGGCAATCGCTCACGCCGGTCCTTCCGTTCCTCCTGCACCCACTGAATCCATACTCGCCTCACTTTGGCTGGATGTCGTCCCACACGGGCGCCGATGTCTCGGTACGATAAACCGCTGTCACGATAAGCCACTATTCGTCCTTTGTCGAACTCCGAAACGTGCTGGAATGACTGCCGTATTCTGCGACGAGGCATCAGGAAGCTTTCCACGCACAGGTCCGGCAGCACAACCCACTTCCAATACTTACACCCCGCCTTCTGTGCACCCTTCTTATAGTGCTTCTCGGTGGCGTGTCGGGCGCACATGATTTGCATATGCCCTGCAATGCAAATCGTTTGCATGTCCTCTCGCGGGCGACACATGCTGCGAATTTCAGGCCAATCGGATGCTTCCTTCTTGGTGTTGCATTTTGGGTGGCCAGCTGGGTACTTAGTACAGGGTGATCCATTTAAATAAGTACCCTGAAAAAAATCTTACATTTTTGCAAGGGATCGCGCAAGGAACTTCTTCTTTTTTTCAATAGAAGCAACAACTCCTGGAGAATGAAAACCTCCACCGTGAAGAAGATTGTTAACCGTAACTGTAACTCAGCTCGTGATTTGTTAGTTGTTGCGTTGTCATTCACTTGCGTGCATTCGGAAACATGCAGTACTCTGTTCCAGAGCGTGTTTTTTTTTTTTTTGTGAAATCATATTGGGTAACCAATTCTGTCATCAAAACGCAACGAGAATTTCGAAGAGAGTTTGGAGTTCGAAAAGTGCCAAGCAAGTCAACAATTCTGTCGATGGCAAAAAAAAAAAAAAAAAACTGGAGCAAACCGGTTCTCTTCTCAGCGGTAGCGGTAGACATCATCCTCCGATGCCCCAAACGCGTGTGGACGATGTCCAGCAACGTTTACTTCAATCTCCGACGAAAGCGTTGCGCAGATTAAGCCAACAGACAGGATATTCATACGGAACTTGTCAAAGGGCAGCAAAAAAGCGAATATTCGACCATTTAAAGTGCACGTAATCCATCAGCTGCAGGAACCGGACAAGGGAAAGAGAGTAAGTTACTGCAAATGGTTTCAAAATTTTCTTAATTTGCGATCTGATATTCTCTCCATCACATGGTTTACGGATGAAGCCTGGTTTCATCTGTCAGGCTACGTCAATTCGCAAAAAATCAGATACTGGGCTGCCGAAACCCCCACACGTTATGTGTGAAACACCGACGCATTCACAAAAGGTTGGTGTATGGTGTGCGGTTTCGTCTACGAAATTATTGGCCCTATTTTTTTCTTTGAGATTGTCAACACTAACGTATATTGCCGCATATTCAATGAATTTGTGGAACAACTTGATGACATTGAATTGACAGAGGGCTACTTTCAGCAGGATGGCGCTACGTGTCACACATCGAAAGTCTCAATGGAACTCATAATCAGCTTCTTTGATGATAGATTAATTTCAAAAAACATATGGCCTTCCCGATCTCCGGACTTAACTTCCCCTGACTTTTTTTATGGGGCTACTTAAAGGATAGAGTTTACAAAACCCATCCAAAAACATTGGATGCATTGCGTGAAACAATCACGACTGAAATTGGCAATGTTACTGCTCGTACTCTACATGAGACATCACTGAATATGGTGCGGCGTGTTCAACTGTGTTTACAAGAAAATGGAAGACAATTCCAACATTTGCTTTGATAAAATGATTCTCCAATACCAAATGTATAATTCTCAACTTACTGTATGATTTTGTTGTTATTTATAAAAAAACTTATAAGTAAATCACATGGTACTGGTTTAAATGGATCACCCTGTATAATAAATAGCGCCGTGCGAAAAATAGGGGAGAGGAGAAGAAATATCCTGTGCCACAATAAACAATATTCGTGAGGTATGCTATCCACAGTGTCCGAGTCCGATCTTGCTACGGAACTTCAAAATTCGACAGACGATTGAAATTTAAAAGTTTAATCAAACCCCGGGTATTCTCACCAATCGCTCGTATTACCGGTAATTTCTCATCGTACGGATACAGAAAAAGTGAGAACGAATATTTGCCGTTAATATACGAAAGGAATTGCGGAAAGGTTTCTGAAAATTCAGAATTTTCTGTTAACGTATCTCTAAAACCGTAATTTCCCCAGTATAAAAAAGTAACTGCAGAAAGTTTTCTGAAAATTCAGAATTTTCCCGTGGTACGAAAAATCCGTGAAATTTAGGTTTCATTCCGTCATTTCACGGAAAAGGTTGTATCATAAATATGCTTCGTTAAGTCACGAAAGAAATGACGGAAAGTTGCCCGTGAATTTCAGAAATTTTTTTACAATGTATATTGTTCCTACACTTTTGTTTCAGTATTGCGCACAGAAATGCGCATTATATCTCTTGTTCTCCATTCTAAAATACGGTTTATAAAGCAATAGCAAGCGAATTTCGAGGGGCGCTATTCTAAAAATTAGATTTACAACTGATAGTAAGCCAATTCCGTGGGTGACACAAGCGAGGTAAGTTCGGCGCTTGCAGTTGGAATGGAAAAGGTATCCTGTTCCTAATGGGGATCTAA
Organism: Macrothele yani; assembly: GCA_039090855.1. Lineage (NCBI taxonomy): Eukaryota > Metazoa > Arthropoda > Arachnida > Araneae > Macrothelidae > Macrothele > Macrothele yani. The sequence continues at coordinate 55,335,801 of CM077005.1, forward strand.
AAACGATCAGGCAGCACTACTTGGAAAATTTCAGGTGACTACTTACTGTTTTTGCACTTGCACTTTTTGATCTGTTTTTCATCCTTCACATCTTCATGACAATTCTTGCAATAGTACCAAACTCTGAAACGAAAAAAAAAATGTAAGGTAATTATTTTTTCATAAACATACGACACGCATACACACAAAACGCAAATACTCTAATTACCTGGTATTTTGTTCCCTCTGGAAAAAGTTTCAGCGCGTTCAAATTCTCGTTCGGAAATACACACTCGAGACACATTATTGTGACCACCACCTACTTTTGACGTCAACAGCAGCGCGTTGCCAATTAAAGTAGGCGCGTGTTGTGAGCTGGCTTGGAGGGTATAAAAGGTGTGCTGTAGGCATTCTGAAAACATGGGCCGCGGTTGGCCAAGTGGGCAACGTTCGTGACTGCCGCGGAAAGGACCTCAGGTTCGATCCCAGCGAGGTACGAATGCTCGATCCACTAAATATCCGCCGTGCGTCGGATGGTCACGTTAAGCCGTCGGACCCCGGGTACAGGCCCCCGGGTAATAAATAAGGGCGTCTTCTCCCCCTTTCTACTTCGCTTCCGTGTCACTTTCCTATCGGGCACTTTACTCCAAATCTCCTAGCTTCTTATTTCTAAGGGTTGTTTAAGACCTGTGGTCAGACACTCCCTTCGTAAAATCCTCTACATACGATCGATCTGAAAACATGGGGCCGAGGGTGGCCTAGTGGGCAACGTTCGTGACTGCCGCGGAAAGGACCTCAGGCTCGATCCCAGGCAGGTACGAACGCTCGATCTACTAAATATCCGCCGTGCGTCGGATGGGCACATTAAGCTGTCGGACCCAGGGCACTGTCCCCCCCCCCCGGTAATAAATAAGGGCGTTTTCCTCCCACTTTTACTTCGCTTCCATGTCACTTTCCTATCGGGCACTCTAGCCCAAATCTCCTAGCTTCCTATTTCAAAGGGTTGTTTAAGACCTGGGGTCAGACACTCCTTTCCTAAAATCCTCTACATTTGATCATTTGATCATTGATCTGAAAACATATCACTCGTTGCTGTCATGGATAAAAGGAGCGATTTATTACATTTGAAAAAGGGATGATCATCGGCTTTCTGGCCAAGGGTGGCCGTATTTCTGAAACAGCGCAGTTTGTGAACTGTTCGCGTGCTGTTGGGGTTAAAGTGTATCGTGATTGGGGAAATAACACCATTGTGAATAAGCGATGGGGAAACTGCGGAGCACCACGTGCCACTGATGTGAGAGGTGAACGTCGACTGCTAAGGTGCGTGAGAGCCGATCGACAAGCTAAAGTGGAGCAACTCACTGGCCGAACGAACCAGAGTGCTACAGGAAGTGTGTCTAACACGACAGTTTGGCAAAACCTGCTGCGTATGGAGCTCCGATGCAGACGGATGGTCACTGCTGCACCTATGCCAACGAAGGTGCATTAGCAGAAAAGGCTTACATTTGCACGGCAGTATCGAAATTGGACCACCGTCGACTGGCAAAGAATTGCTTTCTCCGATGAGTCATGTTTTTCTGCTTCATCGAACGGATAGACATTGGCATATACAGTAGCGAACAAAAGTATTTGGTAAAACACCTTTACGACCATAATTTTTTTTCTGCTGAACCAAATCGGGTCATTTTGGGATATCATATGTGTTGATTCGTGGGTTACAATGCCGCGTAGTTTGTATTTCGCTCAGAGCGAATTTGTCTTTCGAAATGGGCCATATTCAAGAGTCGCCAATGATTACCCATTTGTTTGCTGCATGTATTAATGTTTTTCTTGTTATTTTTGTGGGTTTTGTGATGTGTAGTGTGATAATAAATCAATCTTAGGTTTTCACAAATGGGTAAAAAGGCGGAGATCCCTGTTGGAGCTCGCCAGGCGGCCGTGAACATGATGGAATCCGTAATGCGCATCACCGACATTGCGAAGGCCCTGAAGATCTGACACCAGTTCATTTCAGCTATCCTGCAACGTTATAAGAAGACTGGGACCGTCGAGAACAGTCCGCGATGTGGTAGGCCTCGTTCCACTAAGTTGCGTCAGATAGACGCATCATCCGTCGATCTGGTGCTGATCCCACCTTGACTGCTGTGGACATCGCCACCGAATTCCGCGACAGCGACGACCTGAACGTCAGCCGAATGACCACCTCTCGTCGGCTCATTGCTGGTGGATTGAATGGAAGACGACCCGCCAAGAAACCACTCATCGGAGTCAAGAATCGACGAGCCAGAGTCGCGTTCGCGCGCCGTCATCGACACTGGACCGCGGCGGACTGGAGTAAGGTGCTTTTCACCGAAGAGAGCAAGTTCAACTTGTTCGGAAGTGATGGCATCCGATACGCACGACGTCCGTGTGGCCAGAGATTCAACCCCCAGTTCATTCAGCCGACTGTCAATCACGGAGGAGGATCGCTCATGGTTTACGGCGCCTTCTCTCGCAATTGAATGGGCCCCATCATCAAGATTGACGGAATAATGACCGGCCAGAGCTACACGAACATGCTCATCAACGATGTCTTCCCATGGGCAAACCTGAACATGCCACCCGGATGGATCATGCAGTAAGACAACGACCCGAAGCACACCTCTAGAGTAGCGAAGGCAACCTTCCAGCAGCAACAGGTCACACTTCTAGACTGGCCAAGCCAATATCCAGACCTCAACCCCATCGAGCACATGTGGGAGGAGCTGGAGAGACGATGTGCGAAGAAAACTTGCCGGAATAGGGCCCAGAATTTTGACCAGCTGTCTGCAGAATGGGCGCGAATTCCGCAGGTTACCGTCGAGAAGCTAGTGGACACGATGCTGGCCCGTTGTGCAGCTGTTATTAAGTCTCTCGTGGTTATCACACTAAGTATTAGTTATTGTTTTGTCGTTTTCTCGTACTTGTTTTCTGTTATCGTTGCATTAAATGAATGTGATACACACCTACTTTGTTGGTCAATTTGTATGATCTTTGCGATTAAGCTCGGTATCTGATCTGTGTTAAGGTTTCCGATCCATCTGCATATGGGTCATGTTTACAACTGAATAACACATATCATATCCAAAAATGACCCGATTTGGTCCAGCAGAAAAATAATTATGGTCGAAAAAGTGTTTCGCCAAATACTTTTGTTCACTACTGCGCCTTACAGTTTTTAGAGAAACGTCGGAGAACAAACACTCTTCAAACATTGCTCGAAAAACACAAGCTGGTGGGGCAGCGTTATGGTCTCGGGAATGTTTTCGTGGCATTCCCTGGGTCCAATCGTACCTGTGGAAGGCACTATGGACCGAATTCGTTATAAATCCATCCTTGCCGACCACGTGTACCCATACATGCTAATTGTCTTCTGTGGGACGGATGGGATCTCCTAGCACAACAATGCGACGTGTCACACAGCTAGAAATGTTCGAGAGTGGTTGGAAGAGCACAATGAAGACTACAAATACTTCCACGGCCCCATAATTCAACAGACGTAAACCCAGTTGAGCATCTGTGGGGGCCACATCGACCGTGTTGTTCGCTCTACGGATCCTCCACCATGCACCCTCCAACAGCTGTCAGCATGGCTCCACGTACCTGTGAACAACTTCCAGCACCTTGTTGAGTCACTCCCAGCACATCCGGCTGCTGTCCGCGCTTCACACGGCGGTTACTCTGGATATTTGCTGGTGGTCACAATAATGTGACTCGACCGTGTAGGGAACATTATGTAATAAAATTTATTGGATTTGACTTGTGAGTGCGTTTGCCTTTGCTACTGATAACTAGTGATGAACCATTCGTGAATGATTTTTTCATAACGAGTGACTCTTTACGGTGAATGGTGAATGTTTCCTTCTCACCGCTGCAAATGACCATTCAATCTGCTATTTGACACACACTGAAGTCGCACCACGTATAACTTTAAATTCGGCCCGTATGCGTTCGGAAATGAATTCCTAATGTGTTACGTCTAGAATTAACCCTTTAGGCGGATGATGTACCTGAACCAAATGGCCACATAGCGGCCTGGTTATACGAAAGCTTTTTGGCAAAACAATTTCTTTCACTCATTTCAGCGGTACTGACAGTAAAGCTGTCGCTGGTGATAAGTGTTCTCTTATAGTCCCAAGGACTACTTAGTCTTTTATGGTCAACAGTCTTGTTCCCTTATAGTCCTTTATTATTTGCTCTAAGGAATGATTGGGGAGTGCTAGTCCATCTGACACAGGTATCATGCCATTGGGTAGCAACAAGTATCTCAAACATCTTTTCTCTACTATCTTAGGCTCGTCGCCATTTTAGAGCCTTTGTAGCTGAAAAGGGATGCACTTCCATATCTGGCCTGCGTCGTCTGCTGCGATACAGCAACGATGAATCACGGGAAATATGAGGTTCCCCGAGTGATACAGTGTTGCCATCTTTCGGGCGACATGAAAAACGCAGCGTGCGGTGTATTCTCGATACGAATGTCTCTGAGGTATTCTGGCTGGCCCTTAAAAGGGCCTTTTGTGACGGATGATTTTCTTCGTATTCTGAAACATTTACAGGGACGGAAGAGACGGGTTTCATGCAGAATTAAAACCTGTCTTTCTAGCATATAAATAAATCAATTACTAACTTCCAGGAAATAACTGTTTTATGATACGAATCATGACCTCAAAGCAATGTTCTGACTAATAAATATTTCAGAATATGGTCTGCCAAATGAAGTTTGTGAGTTCCATCACTAAGTTTGCGTTTGAGGGATCGCCAATTGGATCTTGGGTATGAGCCCAAGTACTAGGATTCACAAAGTTCAGTGAGTGGTTAACTGAGATGTTCGCATCCACATCTACCGAGGTTACGATATGCAGCCCACTGATCTGTCATGATAGTAGATCGTGGTTTCACATGTTTGTGTATGAGAGACAGTAATGTACTTGCAGATTTTTCATTCTCAGAGCAGATCTCGACCATGAATAGCTTGGTATCACGTTCAAAGATACCAAGGATCCAGGCGTCTCATGTCTCAAGTGCACGGGAAGACTGCCCAGACTAACCTGAAACGTGATTCCTCTAACCTATCGACTTTGAGAGTCATTGAATGAGCTTCCGAACATGTTCTACTGGTTGGAATTAATCCCTGCCGCTCACAATACGAAACACGTCTCCTCATCCTTGACAACTTCTTGGAAAATGCGCTTCCAATTCTACATGGTAAAGACGCACACAGAAAGAACAACAGGAGAAACACAAAGCAGCACTTACAGAATCAGGAGCAACACAAGCAAATACTATCTAAACACAAGTAAGCGAATGGACTTCAAGCACGGAGCAAATGGCGGTGACGTAATGCAGTTTACCAGCTCGGGGGTAAGCAGCGGAAGCGTCACCTATCGGCACGTGCTCTATTATAGCAGATGACGCAGGCCAGATACGGAAGTATAGCGGCTGAAGGAAATCAGAGAGGATTAATGACAATCATCCACCCGAACTGGTCACTTCGAATGACAAATCTAAGGGGAAAACAACGCTTTCTGATGCTTAACCCTTTAACCAGCTGGAACGAGTTAACTCGGGGTTTGCAAAATTGGCTGAAATCATCTCGAACAAATATATTCGGTGTCTAATAAGTGGGCCGAACTCGGTTGGGAGTAAATTTGGGCATCAGAAAGCGTGGTTTCCTCTTAGCTTCCTTATTTAGGGTGGTCATTTATGGAGATGATTGACACTAATCCTATAGGACTGATTACCTGCTGAACAGACTGTAATAATAGTTACTATCCTAAGAAAGGGGAGATAAGATGTTTGAGTCATCAAACAAAGATCTTCGCTCTTTCCACGTTTTTATAAGTGAGTCACGGAAAAACTCTCATTGGCCGCCACTGGGAGTCGAACCCAGGGTCTTCCAGTTACGCGCCTGATATGCTTCCGCTACACCACAGCGGCCTCGAATTCCTCCAGACTCACACATGCTAACTGCCAAGCCAAGTTGGCAGGTAGCTTCTTGGAGCCCCGCACAATGCTGGGGATTCACCAAAGATGGTAAGCAACTTGTTTCGACCCAGTGGCATGATGTTCGTGTCAGAGATACTTACCCTTTGCCATTATGCCGTGGGTCATGGAACAGAGAACAAAGGACTGGAAGGGAGTTCGTATCATCAGAGTTATAATGAGCATTGGGGATGGTTGGTTGTCGCAGGTTTATGGTCGGTAATTTTAAGATGAGAGGGCGAAAGGAATTGTTTTTCCGTAGCTTTCGTAAAACCCGGTTGCTATGTGAACATTTCTCTTTGGGGAGCACAGAAAATTTTTTGGGCATCATTTAGTTCAGGTACATCGGCCGCTTCAGGGGCAGGGGCGCACACACGGGGTGGATCCGTCGGGTCTAGACCCCCCCCCCCAGAATTGTAAAACCCCTTATTCCGGAAATTAAAAAAAAATCTTTCTGCACATGTTTATAGAAACGAGCTGGCTGTGGTGTGATTGTATCAATCACAGAAATCAGAGTGCTCTTTTGCCTTGGGAATGCTGCATCTGTTTTGGATGGCTGACGATGGCAAGCATTGAAGCAGGGAATTAGTGAAACCCCAGAGTGTTTGAGGAACCAGGAATCCATCACTTTCCCAGTCTCTCGTGTTCCCATAACCTTTTCCAGGAAATTTCTCCATGGCTCGGGCCTCAGTCCCATATGGGGTGTTAATGGGCGTTCCTCCTCTGAGGGGAGGGGGATATACAAGATAAAGGCCTGGGTGTAAACACACTATTTTCTGTTAAGAAGGTCTGCGTCTGTGCTTGATATTTGTACTGTTGATTTCCATCCGTTTAGGACATGAGGGACTAACTTCCTGAATTTGTCAATTTTTGAAGGGAGCAGCAGCTTGCTTATGAATGACTTTTTCCACCCGATCTGTGAATGACTGTTTTTACTCAGAAGTATGCTTCATTGCAAACTCATGGATTATTCAGTTTTAGATTTATTCAATTCCCTGTCTCAAAAGGTAGTTCAAAGTTCGACGAGGAATACTTAGGTGAGTTAAATATTATTGTTTACTTAACTTTTTCGTTTTCCATTGATAATGTGTCTGCTCTTTAACAGTGCTGTCAGGGCAAGCATATAATTTATATATATTATTTAAAGTGAGCTTAGATGAAAATGTTTCTGCATTACAGTAAGAGAAGCAATTTAAATTTTATTTTTCTGTACGTCTTAAGGTCTTACATAAATACTAATGGATATATTAGTGCACATTTAATTTAGGAGACTTATTAAAAAGAGTAAGGTTTTTTTAACCTGTGAACACATCAGTGCTGATTTATGCTAACAAAAATAATCCACACACACACACACACACACACATATATATATACTGCCAGAAGGACAGACCATCGATGGACAGCCGAAATTTTAGATTGGATTCCAAGGGACAGGAAAAGACCCAGAAGAAGACCACATGGGAGATGGGTGGATGAAATTCGAAAGTATGCGCGAGTGACATGGAGGAGACTGGCACAAGACAGACCGTTGTGGAAGAAACTTGGAGAGACCTTCGTCCAGCAGTGGATTGATAATGGTTGACAATGATGATGATGATGATATATATATATATATATATATATATATAATCCATGTGTGTGTGTGTGTGTGTGTGTGTGTGTGTGTGTGTGTGTCCAATTTCTAGTTTCATTTGTCCCGTGCATCTTTTTTTGTCGGACCCCCCTTGAGGAAATTCTGTGTGCGCCCCTGTTCAGGGGTTAAGGTTCACTTGCTCCAGTCGCGTTCAGCCCACTTTTTATACAGCAAATATATTCGTTTGAGCTGGTTTTAGCTCATTTTTCTAACCCCGAGTTAATTCGTTCCAGCTGGTTAAAGGCTTAATAGGTGTCA